>JAUMJL010000981.1:0-600000 GCA_033558185.1 Dromococcyx pavoninus
CCCCCCCTTCCCTCCTTCTTCCTTCCCCCCCCCCCCCCCCCCCTTTCCCCCTCCGCCCGCCCTTGGCAGGGCTCGAGCGCGGCCCCGCGCCCGCCCACCCGCCTGTTTGTTATGGTCGGGGCCACGTGCCGGCGGCTCCCGCGGTCACGCGGCCCAGCCTCGCGCCGCCTCGGTCCGGAGAGCCGCGGGGCGAGGGCGGCGGGGATGGGCATGGGGTCGGGCACATTGCGGGACTCTGATAGGGACCGGGCTCCCAGCCCTTCCCGGTGGGGCCCCAGTCCGAGGGGAGGTTGCCAGGACCCTCTCACCATGGGGCGAGGGCAGTGATGGGGCTGGATCTGGACCCCAGACCTCCCTGGTGGGTCCTCCATCCCCCAGGATGATGGCCAGGATCCTCTCACTGGGATGCCAGGGTGGTGGCAGTGGGGTGGGTGTATTGGTGGGCTCTGACAGGGACTGGACCCCCTGCCCTCCCTGCTGGAATCACCAGCCCGAGGGGAGGTGACCAGGAGCCTCTTGTCGTGGGGTGAGGGTGATAGGGCTGGGCATATTGGTGGGCTCTGACAGGGACTGGATTGTCAGTTTTCTGCAGTGGGGCCTCCAGCCTGAGGGGAGGTGGCCAGGATCCTCTCACCATGGGACGAGGGCGTTGATGGGGCCAGAGCTTTACTCCAGCCCTCCCCAGTGCGACCCTCAGCCTGAGAGGAGGTGGCCAAGACCCTCTCACTGCGTGGTGAGGATGGTGGTAATGGGGCTGGGAACAGACGCATCGGCAGGCTCAGACAAGGACTAAGTCACCAGCATTCCCTGGTGGGACCCCTATCTTGAGGGGAGGTGGCCAGGACCCTCTCACCATGGGGTAAAGGTGCTGAAAGTTGGGCTGAGAATGGGCCTGTTAGGGGGGGTTTGACAAGGACCGGGCCCCCAGCCCTCCTTGGTGGAATCTCCAGCCTGAGGAGGGGTGACTGGGACCCTCTCACCGTGAGGTGAGGGCGATGGGCCTGGGTATATTGGTGGGCTCTGACGGGGACTGAACTCCCAGCTCTCCCCCCGAGGGGAGGTGGCTGGGACCCTCTTTTTGCAGGGTCTTGCCCACCATGCTACTGAAGCGGCCCACCATTCGTACCCTGCCCCTCTGAACCTTGCAGAGGGCCTTCCCTGGCTAACAGGTCTACCCATGGCCAGCTCTGGTCTCTGGAGAGGGAGGTTTTTCTCTCCGGAGGAGAGCTGTTCATGCCCATTGATTATTATTTCTTTTTTTCTCCTCCCTCCATGTTACCCTCTCCTCCCTCCATGTTACCCTTTATAAGCTACAGCGGTAGCTACGTGTCTGCCTGGCCTGGCGTTGTTAAGGCATGCAGCTTTATGTAGGTAACACAGGGGAACGCCACGAGGATCGTGTTTAGCTATCAGTCTCCTGAGGCTGAAGCCTTGAGCCTATTTATAGGTAGGTTGGGCAGTCTTTAGCGTGAAGGACTTGTGCCGTGTCCGAATCTGTGGCGAAGTGAGGTATCTTAAATGATGCTGGTCTGTCTTCGGCAGTTCTTCATGTCTGGAAATAGGATTTTATGGAAAGCTCTAGAGGAATGGTTCTAATAAGTTATACAGAGAAGGACTTCTCAGTTTGGAGTTGAGGAACGTAATGCCATTTTAATGTAACTTCTCGGATAGCAGAACAAACAGTAAGAGGATACGCAGTTCTAGATCAGTGGCTTTCAGCTTGCAGGCAGTGGACCCCAGCCGTCTCCAAACAACGTATCTGGGGTCAGTAGGAAGCAACGGGGGAAAACTGCATCTATTTTCTGTAGCCTTATGTTCATTAGGCACGTTTCTGCACTGCTAAAGATTTTGGGGCTGGCAAGCTGCAAAACACCCGGGAGACTGCCATTCTAGATCACCAAGGTATTTTAGTTTAGAAGAAGTGGAGGAGGGGAAGAAAAGCAAATTGTATCTGTGTTTTGTTGTGTATGTTGCTACTGTACTGTTTAAAAATTTAAGATGTGATATATTTTTAAGAATTACATAACCATTAATAACATCGTGACTCTCAAATAGCCTTAAAGAGTTAAATAACAGCAGATGAATAGGTCAGGAAGAGGAGGGATGGTTTTATAACTAATGGTGAGGACTGTGCTCGGATATATAAAATTGCTTGGGAGCTCACTAGAAACGAATCTTCTGTTCATAGTAGTAGGGTTTTAATGCTCTATAAATAGAGGAGGAGGATGGAAAGATAAGGTTCGCAGTTTTTTTGCTGGTCTAGTCCAGTAAATGGATCGGGGGTGGTTTGTGCTGCTTCATGTGCTTTAACTTCTGTTTCAACCTAACTTTATCAGTACATTTTTTTGCATGTGAAATTATGAGAATTTCCAAGTACTGACTGGTGTTGATGAGAAGGGAATAGGACCTTAAAATAGCCAGGAGGGTAATGGCTGTGAACCGGGTGTGGGCCACTGTAATGCTGAAAGGACTGGGGTGGTAATCGGCTGTACTTGGCATATGCTGTGGAGAGCTGATGTGTTGCGTTGTTTACAGGGGTCATTTGAAATGTGTTTATTCAGCCTGGGTGGCATACTTGATTAGTAGAGGCATATCTGCTTGTCTTCAAATTTTTTTTGGGGAAAAAGTCTTCCTCAAAATGGGAAATTAATAGGGAGCAGTTGATTTGTTAGAGGCTTGAGAATACAGGAAGGTGCGCAGTAACAGTGTGTGCCAGCGTCTCTGATTTCTTGAGTGTACGTGGAATGGATGCACCAGGAAATTGCATTCTCTGTTTTTGTTGTTGCAGTTAACATAAAATAAACCCTTTGGATCCCATATCCCGTTTCTCTTTCATATAACTAAGATAATTTATCTTCTTGGACGGCTAGAGGAAAAAAATAACTTCATTTTGTAACTTAGTTCTCCTTCTCAATTGCAGTCAATTCATGACAAGGCACAATTTGTACTGTACACTGTGTTCTACGGAGATGTTTTGGTGACAAATACAATGTATATGGAAAAAGGGCTATTAAATATATATAAACATTAAATAAATATTAAATTTATATAAACAATACTGATTTAATTCTTAAAAAGGTACTTCAGGTTCCATTTTAGGATCTAATGCTTTGCCAGATTCAGTGGCGTGAAAGGCCACTATTTTACTGTTCGTAAGTACTTAAAAAGCATTCAAAAAGGAAATATCTAAACTAATGTTTGTCTTCGTTTAGCAATAGGAAGTAGTGAAACTTTTTTTTCTGTTTTAATAAAAAGGGAAACAACTTATTTTAAAAACATTTGTGCTGTTAGTAGCCTATTTTATGGTTAAAATTAAGAGGGTCTCTAATTCAGGCTAGATTTTTTTCGACTGCTGTAGTCATGTTTGCTATATTTCTTTTTTACTTAAAAATGAAGACATGGAGTCCTGTTTTCTGTCCTCTTTTATATAGTATGGCTGGCTACAGTTAATATTTGCATGCTATTTTTTCCATAAATGTCTTGCTCTTGGAATTATTAGTAGTACCAGAATATGAGCTTGAAAATGCCGTAACATAAAGGGTAAGAGTACTTACAAACCTGAATGCTGAAATGGAAAGTTAAAAAAAATAATCTCTCCCCAGCAGTTCTTCCAAGTCAGTTTGATAATTTTGGATCCCGACTTGGGGCTTTCTGAATGACCGGAGATGGAATTAACGGGGCTGCAACTGTTTGTCAGGAATTTAAGCATAAACAGTATTTTTCTTCTGGCATTGGATTTAATGAAAATGCAGTATAAAATCCAGCATCTTTTTTCAGTCCTTCTGGGTGCTGCCACCTCAGCCAGCAGCTGTGGCATTGCTGTCTTAACAGCAGAGCTGGAAACTGGAGGGGTTGATCTTGCATTTTACCCTCACCAAGGTCAGAGGTTTCACACTTTTGTAGATTCCTGATCTGGGCACTGAATATCTGCATTAAGTAGTGAACTTCTGTGAAGTACCCTGAGCTCTAGAAGGAATTTTTTAAAAGTCTCCAGTGTCGGGCTTCTCCAGAGGAAAGTCTGGAGAGCTCTGCAAGACTGACATCTATATAGCAGAAATATTAATTACGGTAGTAAAGCAGTCAGGCTGAAAATGTTTTACAGGTTTCTGAAATGCAGTGTTGTAGCTGGCAGGACAATAAAAAAGTGATAATAGTAATAATATGCTTGTATTAAATAGTTCTAATCAATATGGACATTGGAGTTTTGCTGTTGACAGTGGTTTATTTGATGAAAGCTGTAGTCTAAACATGTGGGAAGTTTTTGAGGATGAGGGGAGGTGGTACTGCTCCTGAACTGGGTTTCACAGCAAGCTGAATTCCAGTGCTCTGTTACTTAAGAACTGTCTCTTTTTCATAATTATTATGTTATGAACCATTAATGAGGCACTGCTGAAGGTGAAGGGTTTTTTTTTTTGACTCTTGCTAAGAGAAGTTTGTTACTGAAGTATAAATAAGAAGTTGAGAACCAAACGGTTTGAAGGGCATTTATAACAGCATCTGTAAGCCATGATTTTACAAACAGTCCTCTGAACAGGTCTTACACAAGAAGTAGGTCCTATTGGAGAATGTAAATTGTGCAGTTACGTAAAGTGGGCAGAGAGGGTAAAAAAGATACTAAAGCACTTGTAATATTTTTCTGTCCGATATTTCAAATTCTTACTGTCTTTCAACCAAACCCATGATGTGCTTATGTGTAAATAATGCTGCATGTTAGTCTCATGTTCACAGACTTGTCAAGTCAGTGTGCTGTAACAATACTGTTTTTTTTTTTTCCTTTGTGTCGGCTGACAAATTGTCAAAAGCAGCCGAGAGTTGCCTAGGTGGGAAGAGGGGGTGACGGGAAGAGGGAAACCTGGTAACCATCCTGCTTTGCTATCACAAAACCTAGGTATTTCTTACCCCCACTTTGTATACAGGAAGGTGCTGATTTGCCTGGGTGATTCAACAAAATGTAACCCTTTCAGTGCAGCTGCTGGAGTACTGAGAGAGAAATTATCCTTGTTTTATAGTGCCTGTTAGCTTGGATTGAATGTTGTCCACAAAACTTATCCCCGGTACCGACAGAGTGAGTTGAGATCTGTCTGGAAAATGTACCCTGAACTTGGGCTAATTATTTTTTGTGTTTGGATATGGTTTTGATAGCATTTATGCTTTCATAAAAGAAAGATGACTTTTGTATTTATTCAGTAACATAATGTATGGAATACCCAGAAAATGTGCTGATTTGAGTAGTAACATTATGTTTGGGTTACTGAATTTTAGCACAATGGTAGGAGCTTCTGCAAAAATAGAGTTGTAAAATGAAAGCAGATACTGGTTGCATAAATTCCAGTGCGCAGAGGAAATCGGGTGTAATCGAACCAATGTTCAAATTTTAGCCTTTTCAGGAAAAATCCAAGTATTTTCTGTTTCATGTTTGTTGCTGTTTATATCAGTGAGGTGTTTCCTAGTGGCTGGATACTGGGTGGTGGTTCATCCGGACGACCTGTGTTTGAAGTTGAACATATCTTTGTGTTGGATTATTACAACTTGGGAGATTCCGTGCTGCCCAGCAAGTCCCCTGGGAGGGAGAAGGTGTGTCTGGCCTCAGTGCTTGCTTTTAAAGAAAGAGGAAACACAGGACGTTTAGAGGAAATACAGGACATTTCTGGCTGTTAACTGGATATGTGTTCTGTAAACCGAAAGTGCTGTGCAGGCGTTTATCGAGGTGTGGTTGCTGTATCATTGTGAGTTCTGCAGTTCGAACCATGGAATGGCTTGGGTTGGAAGGGACTTTAAAGATCATCCAGTTCCAACCCCTCTGCCATGGGCAGGGACATTTCCCACCAGACCAGGCTGCTCAAGACTATCCAACCTGGCCTTGGGAAGGGGCATCCACGACTTCTCTGGGCAACCAGTGCCAGGGTCTCTCCGCCCTCATCGTGAAGAATTGCTTCCTAATGTCTAATCAGAATTTCCCCCCTTCCAATTTAAAGCCATCCCCCCTCACCCTAACACTACAGGGCCCTTGTAAAGAGTCCCTGCCCAGCTTTCCCAGTCTGGTGTTTATCGTGTCTGCCCCCCCCCATTTAACGTAACCACAAGTGTTTTTCTGTTCTCATCTACGGGTTTTGGGGCGATCTTTATGTTCTGCTTTCCGTGACTTCACGGCGGCGCCCGCCACGGTCCCGGAGCGGTTTTATCCCGTGGATAGAGAGCGGCACTCGCAGTCCGTGAAGAGCAGCCGGTGTCTGCTCTTTGCGAGCTGTGGGTGGGGAGGCGATCCCCGGGGAGCGGCGGCGGCGGCGGCGGTGGGACCGAGCCCCGCGGTGCCGGGCGCGGGGACGCGCGGGTGCGGCGCCCCCTGCCGGCGGGAAGCGGCGCTGCAGCGGGAACGGCGCCGGGGGCGAGGGGGCGGGGCGTGGATGCAGCTCCTGCTCCATCCTCCCCTGCAGCTCGAGTTCGGAGACACCGTCTTTTTCTGGAACTTCTGTTCAAGCCCATCCGGCGTGACTGAGAGCAGCCCTGCAGAGAAAGACTTGGTGGTGCTGATTGGTGAGAATCACACAGAATCACAGAATGACCTGAGTTGGAAGGGATGCACAAGGATCATCAGTTACAACTCCTATCCCAGCAGAGGAAAATCCTCGACATGAGACAGCAGTGCTCACAGCCCAAAAAAACCAGCCATATCCTCCGCTGCATGAAAAGAAGCATGGCCAGAATTACAAGGGAGGGGATTCTGCCCCTCTACTCTGCTCTAGTGAGACCTCACCTTGAGTATTGTATCCAGTTCATGAATCCCCGGCATAAGAAGGATATGGAACTGTTGGAATGGGTCCGGAGGAGGGCTACGAAGATGATCCAAGGGCTGGAGCACCTCTGCTAAGAGGACAAGCTGAGAGAGTTGGGCTTGTTCAGACTGGAGAAGAGAAGGCTCCAAAGGGACCTCATAGTGCCCTTCTAGTCCCTGAAGGGGCTACAGGAAATCTGGGGAGCCACTTTTTACAAGGGCTTGTAGTGATAGGACAAGTGGTAATGGCTTTAAATTGGAAGGGGGAAGATTTAGATTGGATGTTAAGACGTTCTTCACTATGAGAGTAGTGAGGCATTGGCACAGGTTGTCCAGGGAATTTGTGGATATCTGCTCCGCGAAAGGTGTTCATGGCCAGGTTGGTTGTGGCCTTGAGCAGCATATGGGAGATGACCCTGTCTGTGGCAGGGGGTTGGAACTGGATGATCTTTAAGGTCCCTTCCAACCCAAACCATTCTGTGCTTCCTTTTCTGTTCTTCTTAGCTCTGTCTGTGGGCATCTGTTTGTAGAAGCCTGTTGTTCTTTCTATAAACAGAAAGCAGATCACTGGATCCAGCGCTGTGGAACCTGCTGCTTGTCCAGAGAATATTGTCCTGGAACGGCAACTATTCCTGGTAACTTCAACACAGAATTGTGCGCCCTTCCCCTAAAAAATGAAAATACCACAGCTATAATCTGTAGATTGTTATACCTGTCAGTTGTGAAGCATCCAAAGATACCCATAAACCAATATTGACCTGGAAATCAGTATTTTAAATGTAAAAGAAACTTGCTTTTGTGTAGCGTTCATACAGTATGGAACAGGAATGAAGTTGAACCAACTTAATATAAGTATTGTCGCAAACACTGAATGTATTTGCTGTTTTGATAAGCCTGTGGTACAGCACAACTGTTTGGGTGCTTTGTAGGTGTTTAGTTGGTTGGTTTGTTTGTTTTTTTATTTTGGAGTGGTTTTAGTTGGGGTTTTTTTGTGGCTTAGGAAAAAGCCTCATTTTGCTTTTCAAGAAACTACAGTTTTCATGTGTTACTGGTGTTGAAGTTAAAGGGAGTTAACAATGGCAGAGTTCGGCTGAATTATTGCAGTGGGAGTCTGGTGGGAACCTCTAATTCTCCCAGTCCTTGTTACTGGAATTGCTGACATTCATAAAGAGGTCCTTACTCAATCTTGGGAGGGAAGAAAGTCCGAGATGGTGACTTGGGAGAAGTAACCAGGAATCATGAATTGAAATGATGTTTACTGAGTAAAGCTGAATTACTCGATAGCAGTATTATCTTGGTAAAGAATGAGAGTCACCTATAAGCTATGATAACTTGTACTGGGTGCTGAAATTGTGTGATATATTGGGGGAAATACTGGTAGAAATGTATGGTAGGTTAACTCAGGCCCTTGTGATTGAAGAGAGGCATCTTTCAGTTACAGAAATATGGAAAATAACTTCTGAGGAGACAGGCTGGGTGGCAGGATCTAGTTCTGCACTATGGCAAACAAACGTGCAGCATGATGCCCACAACAGTTCTCTTTTTAGACTCCAGATTGAAACCATTATTGGTCCTCTCAAAAGTCTGCAGCACTGTTTGCATTCACTGATCTGTAGAAAATCTAGGTTTCAATTCTAGCGCAGAGGTAGTTTACACCTAGCTTACACTAATTTGTACAAATAGTGTCCTTCAGTGTAAATGCCTCACTTCTCTCCCTTGTTTTGCCCATGTTGCATCTGTAGATAGCAGTTACATGCGTTTATAGCCCTTATTTTGTTCTAAACCAGCAGCTCTTAACTTTTTCATGCCCTACTCCCTCTTCAGGATGTATTGCATGCCCCTGTAGTTTAAAGACTACTGGTTTAAAAACCAAGCCCTTCTAGTCTTTTCCTGTGAAGCAAACTCTGTGTTCCCTGGGTGAAGTTGCTTTTGAGAAGGTTTTTGTAAGGTTCTTGGTTGGATCAGTTAATTATCATGAATACCATTTGTCATGTCTAATGTTATCCTGATCATAGTCTCTGTGGGTTATATTGATCCCTTTTGTTGGCATTTTCCTTGGACATTACAAAGTCCTGCTATTATCGTGAACAGGTTTAATTCTGTTCCAAATGCTGTGGGCTGATAAAGTAGTAATGTGTCTTTTGGCAGTTTCTTACAAGATCAGTTACCATGAAAAAAATGTATTTACCTGAATTAGATGAGGTCTACTTTGGAGAATAGGTTTGTGATGTGCATACAATTCCTAATAGGCAAGGACTGTAATTTATTTTTTTCTCCTTGTTCTGCTGCTTTAGAGGAATTTTCCTGGCTAGATAAAAACTGGAAGTCAGCTCTGAGACTTCCAGATGCGGTCTGTTTGGTAGCTATGTCAACATTATTTACTCTGTACCTCTAACCTTGCCGTATAAACTGGTGTGTCTTCTGGTTTGCAAAGTTTATCCTGGGTAAATGGTGCTTGGCTTACTTGATTTTCATATTTGATCCATAAATCTTCTTGCAAACACCTTAACCAATGTTGTTAACTGTTTGTTGTGCTTCTTAATGATGTGGGTAGAAACACATAAAGTTTTTGGAGGTTGCAGTGATTGTTGTTCTCTTCAAGGATTTTTTCATTTTTCTCATTTTTTTAAATATTCCTTTATGGTTGTCCCTTGCCATTGCAAACTTGGGTCTTCAGTCTGCTGCTGTCTTTCAGGAAACAAAACTGGGGGTGAATAAGTTCATCCTCTTCCTGCAGGTGGTATTCATGATTGCTCTGTTTTCTTCAGTTGTTTTTCTGCCTTTCCTGCAGCAAAGGAGGCTTTGTGGTTTGGTGGCTCTGGAAATCTAAAGGAAGAATCTACAAGAGAGTAGAAGTTCAAGTAAAGAAGGGCAGTAGTAGGTCCTCCTCATTCACTCTATCTTTGCTATGAGTTGTGGGCTTTACCTGGTATCCTCTCTGTTAGCACTATGAAGTTGAGCTGCTGTCAGACTCAAAGATCAGCTTTCAGTCATAATGCATGTTTTCTGTTCTTCCTGCCACCAGGAATTCCATGCATCAAGATGAATTCAAAATCCCTCTTATCCTGTTTAAGGAAATCCTCCTGTGGATTGCAGCTCCATGGTTCATGAAACCCTTTAAGTTATACCCATTTTTTTCTGTAGACCAAGGCCTGTAAGTAAGTGACTTCACATCTTGTGGTTGTAAGATGTGTATTTCCCTGACATCTCATCTAGCATGTACTAGACGGATGGAGATTCTCAGTCTTAAAAGCAAGTATCCTG
The DNA here is from genome assembly GCA_033558185.1 of Dromococcyx pavoninus. NCBI lineage: Eukaryota > Metazoa > Chordata > Aves > Cuculiformes > Neomorphidae > Dromococcyx > Dromococcyx pavoninus. The sequence goes on from JAUMJL010000981.1 coordinate 10,037, forward strand.
ACTTTGTAGCAGCATCTCTTGCAGAACTGACTTTGGGATCTGATTTTTCTCTGCATTACCAAAATTTAAAATGGATGAAAATCATAAAGATGTGGAGTTTTTTCAGCTAATTGGTGCTCAGCTGACCCCTCTACTTCTACATTCTGCATCTCTCAAGGGGTCTTTTAGTAATATTTATATTAATAGTACCATCTACTGCTGAATTCCTCCTGTGGTTTATAAGAGCATATTTAAGTATTTCATTGTGTTAACCAGCTTCACTGATAGCTCTGGATTCAAGTTGTTTGTGTTTGCAGTTCTGCTGCTGAATTCCTCATCTCCTGTGAGTGGTGTTGAGCCTGGTTGGATGCCAGGTGCTCAGCAAAGCTGCTCTATCACCTCCCCCTCCTCAACAGAATTAAGGGAGAGAAAATGCAACCAAAGGCTTGTGGGTTGAGATAACGGCAGAGAAATCACTAATTACGGTCACAAGCAAAACAGTCTGGACTTAAATTAGTTTAATTTATTACCAATCAAATCAGAGTAGGGTAATGATAAATAAAACCAAATCTTAACAATGCCGTCTGCCCACTGCTCCTTTCCTCCTGAGCTTAACTTTACTCCCAATTTTCTATACCACCTCCCTGCCCAGTGACACAGGGGGATGGGGAATGAGGGTTGCTGTCAGTTTATCACACATTGTCTCTGCTGCTCCTTACTCCTCAGAGGGAGAGGACTCCTCACACTCTTCCTCTGCTCCAGTGCGGGGTCTTTCCCACAGGCAGCAGTCCTCTGAACTTCTCCAACATGAGTGCTTCCAACAGACTGCAGTTCTTCATCAACTGCTCCAGCGTGGGTCTCTTCCAAAGGGTGCAGTCCTTCACGAATAGACAAATCCTGCCAACAAACCTGCTCCAGCATGGGCTCCTCTCTCCATGGGGCCAAAGGTCCTGCCAGGAGCCTGCTCCTGTATGGGGTCTCCATGGGGTCACAGCTTCCTTGGGGCATCCATCTGCTCTGGCACGGGTTCCTCAGCCTGCAGGTGGATATCTGCCCCACTGTTGACCTCCATGGACTGCAGGGAAGTCTCTGCTCTGGCATCTGGAGCACCTACTTCTCCTTATTATTCACTGACCTTGGTGTCTGTAAAGTTGTTTCTCTCACGTTTTCACTCTCTCTGGCTGCAGTTGCAGTTTTCTCTCTTGCACAATTTCCCCACACCGCCTTCTTAAATAAGTTATCCCAGACCACTATCACTGATTGGCTTGGCCTTGGCCAGTGGTGGGTCCATCTTAGCCCTTTTGGACATAGGGAAAGCTTCTAGCAGCTTCTCAACAGAAGTCACTGCTGTAGCTGCGCTGGTACCAAAAGCTGGCCATTCAAGCCAAATACAGCTGTAAATAACAGAGGTTGGGCTGCAGAGAAGACTTGTAACGGGCTGCGCAGCAGGGGCTGGGATTCCCCAGCACTGCAGGGGAAGGGGCCAGCTGGAACTGACTTGGATACCTCCACAGTCGACTTGCCTTACTGGGGCATTTGGTACATGTGGAGCAGCATCACCAGTGAAGAGGGCACAACAGAGGAAGCAGCGAGTGGAGTGCAATCTGTAGGCAGCAGTTCCTGGAAGACGATTGAAAACATAGAAGCACAGAAACCTCGACTAGATATGATTAAAACTCAGAGGCTGGGAAGAGACAGATGACCAGAATAGAGGAGGTTCTTTTTCAGCAAAGCTTAGTGTAAAAAGGTAAACAAAAATGTTTACTGTGTACACAAAAATCAAATTTGAATAATTCATAGACCTTTTTTACATTACATCTGGTTATTAGTAATTCATGTTCATAGTGTGTATTATTTTGCACTTTTGTTAACTTACAAAGCCTACCAATTGAATTTTATAAGCTATTTATTCTATTAGCTATGTCTTGGGTTGGGAAGATGGCAGTGTATCCACGTTGGAAAGTCTGCCATTCCATACGCAGCTACATGATCTAGCAGTATCTGAAGCTCTCACCTTTGGTAGCCCGTCTTTCTGCACATTGAATTTGTGCTTCAATTTCTCAATCCTAACTATTGGCCATGTTTCCTGTTCATTGTGTACTGTCCTCTCTTAAAAACACTGTGAGTAAACTGTGTGAGTACAGAAGGGTTTGTGCCTTTTCTTGAAAGAACCGTTCAGTTGATGGAGGAATTAACTTCAGAGATGTCAAGTGCCAGATGCTCTGGTGCAGAAGCTAATTCGGGAATAAAGCAGGAATCTTAAATTTATATTTTATGGTAAGATATGTCATTGTGCTACCACTGGATTAGTGTGTTAGCCCAGGATGATGCTGGCTTTTGAAGAGCTTGTCTTCAACTGTTTAGAAATCTGTTCTTGTGTTTTACCATCAACTGATGTGGTCCAGCAGTCATCTGGCTCATATACTGGAAATATTTTTTCTTTTTATGTGACTCATTACCATGCATTTGTAACTATGGTTATTTTTTCTTAAAGGATTTGTTCTGCCCTTTAATTATCATGATTTGAGGCATTCGGGTTTGACTTGCTGCCGATGTAGAAATTCCTCCAGGACTGCTAGCTTCTAAATAAATCTTCTGGGCTATGTGCCCATAAAATTACCAGTCATCTTATTACTTCTGCATTAGTCTAAATGAGGACTTCAGTGAAGTTTTGTTGCCCTACTGCGTGTGTGATTCTTAAAGCTTCAGGTGTTGAAGAATTGTTTATAATCTTTGGGATTTAGCTGCTAGAGGCACTCTGACATCAGGAACAGTGGTGTTAGTAACAGTGCTTAGCTGACCAAATAACAAGTGATCTGCCGTAGCAGATATTCTTACTGATGATTCAGACTCCACGTAGCTTGAAAAAGTAATGAGGAATCATTGCCCACGCATGCTTCTTGTCACTCAGTTATTCCATTAATAGGTAGTGATTGTTTCCCTTTCTTATGTTATTATGTTCTTCTATTTTCTGTAAGAGATTTCTTGTTATGATCGGATAATGAGAATATCTGGTATTGTTTAGGAGATGTAACTGATGGGTTTTGGAAGATGGTGTTGTAGTTTAGTCCATCGTCTTATTGCTGAAGGGGTCATTTTAAGTAGCAGAACTTTCAGTTGGGACAATTTCGTTCGTTTGGTATATATGATAATTAGTTTTTCCTAAGGTACTTTGAGTCCTGGTGCACGATACCTAGTGCTGATGCTGTTTGGTTCTACAGCAAAATTACTGGTAACTTCTGGTAAGAATGTTGACCTGGAAATGGCTTTCTAGTTCTAGTCTTGTAACTTGGTATAGGAAGCTTGATGTTGTATAATTGCTAGATAATTTGTACTTTAAAATAATCAAACTCTGTATTAACAGTTTTTTTTAACTTCCATTGTTAGACTTACGAGAAAGATTCCAATCATCAGAGCATTCAGGGTCTTGAAAGTCTTTGAATTGCCAGCCTAACATTTTAAAGGGCCATTTCACACCCCTTTTTTTAATAATAATTGTAGGGCTTGCCGTAAGCAGTTCTCTTTGTTTTTCTCATGTTTATTCCTCAAGTATTTTTATGACCAGGAATGATACCTGGACATACCTCTTCAGTTAAGCAAAAACCCCCTTCTTGTCTGTGTTCACAGCATTGATTTTTACATTCTTCTGATCATCCTAAACTGTGTCTGCTCTGAGTACTTGACGTGAATCCAAGCTGGGTTTGCACCATAGTTTGCCAGCTGCCCATACTGTTAAACCAGCGTGGGGCATGATGTCCTGTAACATCCTCCAAAAGGTCTCAGGTCTGCGGTGACTTAGCTTGCTGTGCTGGGCTTTGTGTGGTGCAGTTGGAATCGTTCATCAAAGCAGAAACATGGTTTAAGAATTTATTCTTCATCATCGTGCCGTTGTTAGCTGCTGCTCCGCAGCTGGGGCTGCTTGAAATGACTGCTTGAGTCGTCCTCCATTTCCTGTCTCACAAAATTCATGGTCCTGCCTTTCATTTTGGAACTTGTGCTGTTGTGTCCTTTCCCAGCTGAGACCAGTGTGGAGGCTGCAGGTGCTGCTTCTCTCTGCTTCATTCAGCTGATTCCTGCAGTTGAACGGTTTAACATAGATCTGGTGGAGCCAAAAACAGCAGAGCAGGAGCTCGTGCACGCAGGCATCTGTGGTTGCTGGGAGGCAGCAGGAACAAGCAACCACTTTCTCTCCCTTTATACCAGTACTACTATTTGCTGCCTTCTACTCAGGACCTAGAAGGAATCCTTTGGCTGTTATCACTGATGTGGGCTGAGAAATTGTAGTTCTTGATCTCAGACCACTGTGATCCGACAGTGCCCTTCTGTTTTTTTTAATTTCTATTTTCTTTTTCACCTTCTAGCCTTGTGGTGTAGTGCATCAGATCTGTGCATTGTGACAAGCACGGAGCTCTCAGTTGAAAGGTAGAGGTTACCATCTCTTGCTGTTTCTGCTGCCTGAAAGAACTCCTCCTTCTGTGCTCGAGTCTGAATCCATCTTTCCTGAACAGGGCACACCCAATAATCAGTGAAGTTACCAGGCAGCCATAAGTTTGGGTAACAATTGCTACATTTCACAGATAATGTCACACTGATGACCCACAGTCACTTTGTCATGAGCTGGGGTTTTTCCTCCTTAATAGTTTCTGAATTAAGGAACTACTTACCTGGTGGGAATAGTTATTACCCACGATTGTGCATCTTTGGTTGAAATTCATCCCACTTCTATTATCCTATCCAAATCTATGAGGTTATTCAGTTCTTTTTGTACAGTATCCTGGTTCTCCTTTAATAACTTGGTTTTATTATGGAACATCAACACAAGCGGGGATTACTAATGATAAACCCACCAAAACTAGTCCTAGAATCACGGAATGGTTTGGGTTGGAAGAGACCTTAAAGATCATCTAGTTCCACCTACCAGAAGTAAATTATGCTGGAGTAACCTGACATTTTCTCTGGTAAGACCTGCCTTTTCAACAGTTGGTATTTCCCCTGTCGGGTCAGGTGCTCAATAGGAATTGACATAGAAAAATCTTGTTTTCGGTGTGCAAGAAAACTGAAGTTTTATAAGAGTTGCAACAGAGTTGATGAGATGGACAAGAAGTAGCGACAAGTAGTTTTAGACATGGAAGGAAAGGCTTGGGAACAGTTGTTGGAGAATGCAGAAGTTTTTGATGATTGGCTTAAATGTGAGGGGTGACAGAGCTTTGCACAACAGATTTGAGAGTCAAAATTAGAATATCATTGAAGGGTTATGATATTACAGAGTTTTAATGGTGTTTCAGAGCTTGGAATGGCAAGGTTGTTACATCAATGTATATTTTAGACGTGTGAATCTGTATTCCTTTTGCCTAGAGTTTGGCTTTCATAATTGGTCAGCATTGAGTTAATAGTTAGCGTGTGAAAGAAAGTGGTAGCAAGAAATACTGCTCTCTTTCATTTTGTAATTGTGTGGTGTTTATAAGAAGCTGTGAGGTCACTGGCTTCCGGTAGGAGCCACTTCCTGAAAACCTTGTTTTACGTGGTAAATCTAAAAATGTATTTCTTAGAAAAACTTAACTGTGTTTTGTTTTCTCTTTTCTTCCTTCTCGCTGTCCACCTTGCTTTTATTTCTACACCAGAGCTTATGTACTGCTGCAGAATAGTGATGCCCTGTGATGGAGGATAGCACTGCGGAGGGCACAGGCTGTATGGGAGAAGGTACCACACAGAAATAAATGTAGTTCACAAACCCCAGTGTAGTTGGTGGCAGCATGGAAACAACTTAAACACAGTCTGACATGTAGAAAGTATTGACAGTTTCAGGTGCTAGTGAAATGTAAGTCAGGTATTCTCAAAGAATCTAATTATGTTTAAAATGAAGAGGTAAAGCCAGCATCAGCCAAACTATTTTGTGTCTCTGTTTTCCCATTGCATTCCAAATGCATAAAAGGCAATTAGTTTCTTGCAATGCTAGTTTATTTCTTGGTTTTTGAATGCAAGGTTATCACGCAGTCAGTAGCTTCTAAACTCACAGGTGTTAGAAATTTTGTAGGACTTCAAGGATTTGGCAGTAAAAAGAAAGAAGTGGTTTTGTGTGTATGAGAAAAAGAAAACAAGCAGCTGTACTTTCTTACTCATTTGATTAACATAGACCATATTTTTGCGTTGTATAACTCTATAAAAGAGATCACTTCAACCAAAATGTGTTCTGTAAAATTCAGACATGTAGTCACAATAGAGCAATGGATCAATTAAGCTGTAGCAAGTCAGTGTGTGTGTGAGCCAAGCAAGATGAGGAAAATCAGTATTCTAAGGTAGTTCAAAAGTTATGTCTTCCGTTTTATTCAGGTTGGATGAACTGAAATGACTGCAAAATGTACGTAGTTTTTAAATCACCTTATAGTTCTGAAATGTGTGGGTGATGTTTTTTTAGTTATTTGGGGTTTTCTAGGTTATTTTCTTCATATTAGTTGGCTACAATGCTAGTTAAGACTAATACTTATGCTAGCAGTTAATGACTAACTAGAATAGTTTTATAAAGGAGTGCTTTAATTTATAAATTGTTAAGTTTTGCAATATAGGTGATCCAGAACTTCTGCTGGGAAAATGAATGTGCATCGTGTGTCAGTTTGAAAACCAAAGATAAACAGGGATTTTTTGGTTACTAGTATTACTTACTCATTTTGGATGAGGTTGTTTGTCTGTGGAAGATGTGTTTAGCTTGCTAGACTTCACAGAAATAAAAACAATGTGAAATTTCTAAATTTACAAATGGTTCTTAAATTTACAAATGATTTTATAATTGGTTTTATCTAGTCAGCGTGCTGTTTTATAATAGGCATGCAGTCATTCCCTCTGTCTCCAGAAAGACAGGCTGCCTGTCAGCCTGTAGCTGGCAACTGTCCTATAAATTTCCATGGTAATTGTGTTGGTAATTAGCATTTGTCAATAGCTTGTCATAACCCTTAAATGTCTCAGACCTCTTCTGCTCATAGAGGAATTTGTTTGCAGATTTCTAAAACTACAGTTCAGACCTTAGTTCTGTGACTTTTATCAACTCTGTGTGAAAATGCAGGTTTTAAACTTACTTGAGATGCCTGTGTTCACTCTTCTGTTGATATTGGGTTTTTTTTCCCTCATTTTCCTTGTCCAAGTTTCAAACCTGTGGCTTTGGAACCAACATCCTCATCAGTGTGTTGTTACTTCTGGTGTTTATGATTTAAAAATTTGTCTCTGCTACTGAATGTGGAAGTAAAGGCTACCTACTGGAGTGACTGGGAACTGTGGGAGTGTGCTTGTTTGGGATCAGGTTCTAATTTTAAAATAAGAGCATCAGCTTATGTGTCTTACTATGAGGCACTCATGTCCCAGTATCATCATGCAGTCGCTACGTTGTCGTGACTGTCACTGTGTGATTTTGTGTTTTCATGAATAGATCAAAGTACACATGGTTAGTGTGTATTAATAACTGGTATAACTTAACCACTGGGCAGCACTTACAGCTTTGGGACTTCAGGGGAAACGACCCCTAAGCTGTGCTGCTGGTGTCTTGAGCCTCTTGTTAGAGGTAACTAGGTAGCTTGTTGCAGCACTACGTTGTACATATGTTAACAGCTCTCTGTCTGCTTTTTTACAGTAGCTTGCACTGCCTTTAGCATGGTGGTAAGAATTGTAGTTATTAAGGCAGTACTTAAGAGAATTACTTAAGCAGAAAAGTCTTACTGATCTGTCATGATCTGAGGTCCAAGTGGACTTCTCTTTCAGTTCAGTCTTGTAGAGCTCTTGATTTTTTTGCATTCCTGTGTAGCTTGGTATTGTTGTTCGCCTGCTGAGATAGTCTGGAAATATTCTATTGAATCAGTTTTCACTGGTTGTCTCTCCAGTACGCCGTCTAGACATCTAACAGGTGAAAAAAACATCAGGTAGATCTCTTCTGAACGAGCACAAGGAAGAAATGCAATGACCTGAGATAGAAGGGATTTAGATTAAGTGACCTAAAGCCTGTGGACTACAGAGTTGTAGTACTTCTGCTTTGTAAGAGTGGACTATTGAGCCTTTGTATGGTCTTCCAAAACTTTAAAATACTTTGTTGTTTCACGTTTGGTATGCAATAGTTATGAGCTATCTTTACATCTTTATTGTATCCCCAAACACCCCTCTAATGTTGAGCTTGTGAGGATTTTATGTATGAGAGTGAAGGTGAGCAGCATATGGCTTAACAGGTATGATTTCCCTAAATAAAGTGAAAACTGAAAGAAGTAAATGGAGAGTTCAACAGAGAAAAGAGGCTCTTAACAGCCTAATCACTGCAGTTTCAGATAGTTATCACTAGGAGGACACATAGACCGTGGTATTAAGGAACTAATTGTTACCTTTCGGCTTTAAGTCCTTTGGTACTAAAAAATTATGTGTTGAAAGGTTGCCATATAATAATCTGTTAATTAAGATATTTTATTTTACTTGAAATTAAAAAAGAGAGTTTTGTAAGAGACTAAAACCAAGTGTGACAGTATTTGGAAATCTGATGATGATTATATTGTCAGTGTATCAGAAGAATGTTTTCTCGAGGTGTACGCCAACCACTGGTAGATGGCAGTTAGGTAGAAATAAGCCCTTTTTTGCTGTTTATTTTACAATTTTGTATTGCAGGAGTTCCTTACACCTTTTTTTTCTGGAATATTTACAGTGGCTTCTGCCGGGCAGGACACTGAGATGGGTCCCTGGCTGAGATTTCATACAGCATTTGCTGTCGTCTTAATTTGCGTTTAATCTGTTTGTGATCTCTTACAGTGTTTGCAAATAGCTTTTCTTCTAATTGTCTATATGTGTGTGCTTACAGATGCTCTACATCAGAATCTATAGGGTTGAGTAATATGAAAATGAGTCTAATTGATTTAAATAGTTTGTAGACTTGCCCATGTTGCTGAGGCAAGCTGTTACCTAATAAAGATTTCAGAATCTGACTCTCTCTCTGTATAGAATCACTATTGATATCACACATACAGACAAAGATGATAACTGAAGCATATGCTTTAAATAAAATGACATGAGAAAATGAAAAATGGTTTAAAATTTAAAGTTGATGAAGGATGCATGAAAATAACACCAGATGGAGAGAAAGAGAAACTAAGACATAGATTATTAATAAGTGTGATGTGTTACCGTTGTATAGAATATAATCTTACAGGGTTCCAGCATGTAAAATTAATTTTGACTTCAGTAGGAGTTACTGTGTTGCATAAAAGTGAAAATGCATCATCTGACTATTCCAGATGAACGATCCCAGAGATAAAAAAAAAAGAGCTCAACTGAGTTTTAAGTGATTTTTGAAAACGTAGTGATTGTTTTACCCTGTAGATCTGGGAAAGATTGAGTTCTTAATAAAAAATACTATTTATGAATTAATACCGTTTTACATCTCTAAATTCATAAACTTGTTTCCCTGGGAGACATTCTCCTAAGTATTGAAGCTTGTTTCTATAGTTCTATTTTGTTAGACTGAACAGCAAACCACTGAATCTCCCTTTGATAAAGCTTGTGGTCTGGAATTGTTGCATATATGCTTTATTGAAATTTCTGGTTTGAAGGCACTGGTTCACCTTCCTCTCATTATCTGTGTCTGACACAGTTTGATTTTTTTCACACGTTGGTTGGTACTCATTGTGTTGCTTTCATCCTTACAGCAAAACTTACTCTTCAGTTTTCTTGCAGACTGTGGTTCCTGTCCATCCATTTGTATTCTCTCATTTCAGTTCACTTTACTTTGTGCAAATCAGGCTTTGCTTTGTAACAAAAACTTGGTGTTCTGCACGAGGCTATTAATTGTAGAAAAATGAGGACCCAGCCTGGTTCCAGACTCTCTCAGTTGAATAGTTGTTCTGACCCCGTGGACAAGACTGGGCATTCTGCAGATATCAGGCTTTAGCCCCCTGGATCATTTAATTAAAAATATGAAGAATTAAAAGTTGTCAAGGCAACACTTTCTGAAGCGTTGCTGCTAGGGACTCTGCAGAATTTTTTTTTCTATTTTGCAGAACTTTGTGCAAGTCTGGAGTAGGACCTGACTCACAAGTTATTTTTTTTTGCTGTATAATGTTTAATGGCTGAGGTTTCTCAGTCTGTCTTTATGGTTTTTTGGAAGACTTGCTAATCACTCATCCTAAAAATAACCTAGAATACTCTAAACAGTGATTGAAGTGTGAGCATAAAGACTGTATAATACTACTTCTTATGTCATTAGACATCTGCACTGTTTTTGTAAGTGATGTAATTAGAATTTTGTAAAGTTCTGAGCGTAGAAGGTACAGATGAGACCCTGTGTTATTATCCAGAGGAAAGACTACGATCCCTTTTACTTCATTGGTGAGAATGGAGATGAGACTGCAACACTTAACTGTGAAATGTTCAAAACAGGGGTTGTTTTTTGTTTGTTTTTTCCCCTCCCTTTTTTTCTTTCCAAGAAGTTGGATGAAATGCTGTGTACTGAAGAGTTGCACAGAATTAGATGAGCTGCTTGCAGAGTGAATAAATGCTGAAGTATGGCTCTTGTTCATAGCAGAGAATGGCTGTTGGCACTATCAGAGTATTAACACTGTAATTACTGTATCACAGAATTTTGCAAATTCTCAAAAGGCAACACTGTGGTGGTAGTGAAATAAATTATTGATTATTCAGATCCTTTAAATTAGGAAGTTACTTGCTGTTTTTTACTGAATTATACAGATTTATTTGATTAGGTTTTTGTTTTACAACGCAGAAATTTTTAACCTTTGACTAGAAGTGAGTCCTCTGGAACTCATTCAAGGTGTTGCATTAAGGTAATGATTCAGATTTTAAGTTACCGAAACAGATCAATAGTGAGATCTTGTTTTGTGAGTAAAATCAAATTAAATAATGTCTCATAAATTCAGCTGTGGGTCTCGCAGATTGACAGCTGGTACAGACTTGGAAGAAGGATGAGGGCAGGGGAAGGTGGAAGAAGGCAGATTAGAGCAGGCAATCATCTGATGGGCAGGCACTCAGGAAGCAGTGCAGATGGCAGTACTGCTGTGAGTATTGGTATTTGTAGCGTGGCACACGAGGATGCTCTGTGCATTTACCACTAGGAGTGCAGTCATACGTGAAATCCTGATTCCTGCACCGTTTGGACTCCATTACAACAGATTTGCTGGACTTGTGTTTTGCAGCCGATGAGGTGCTACAAAGAGCAAATCGAGTATGAAGCAGCCTCCTTCCTTCAGCTTTGGAGCCGTAAAATATGAGCTGGAGAAAAGGATTCTTGGCTGAAATGAGGCATGGGCTGAGGAAGTTCAGATGTGCTGAATAGAGGGTTGTTCTGTATCAGCTTTTCTCAGCTGTTTGTCAAAACTGAAATGCTTCTCCAGGGTAGCTGCAGATTGATTTCAGAATATACTGAAGTTGAAACATTCATTTTCTCTAATCGGAAGACCAAAAATAAAAGTGGCAGACTTTGTCTCCACCAGCAGAAGGATTTTTATGCTAGTGTTTGAGTAATCAGTTAGATTTGGTACTTGTTTGCCTTTGTATAAAACCACAGAACTCTGTCAGCACTGATGGCGAACACTGGTTTTGCAGCTGAAGTCAATGTCATTTACATGGTAAAACTGAACAGAATCGAATCACGCTATTGTAGAGCGGTGTAACATTTGATTTAGCTTCTCCCTTATTACAAATTTCTGCTAATATAATCCTAAAAGTAAAAAAAAAACCTAGTTCTGCACAATTTCTAAGAAATAATCTCCATTTGTCTTTTTTGAACATTCTAAGGGTAAAGCAGAAATCTTAGTTTACTTTACAGTCATAACAAGCAATTAAAGGGTTATTTCAACTTTTTTTCCAGAAGGAAATCTGTTTTCAGATTGCTGGACTCCATAGTTGATTATTTTTTTTTTCTTGTACTTCCCATTAAATCTTCTTTCTGGTCTTTTTTCCCACCTCTTTAGTCTTTTTAACTAAAAAGTTTACGTTGCTAAATGGATTCTCTAACTTTAAAATGCCACATGTGGTAGTAGCAATATTGGGATAATGGATGAGTTTGGGAATGCCAATGAACTGTATGTTTTTTTTGTTGTCAGTGTTAAAACTTAATTGTTTACTTGGACCAGAAGGGTTTGTTGCATCAGGAAAGCAGGCTCAACACCAGTGTCTGTCGTGTCTGCGTGGTCATGTTCTGAGAGCTGGAGCAGAAATCAGTCTTCTGCCTTGGGACACAAGTTAATTTTGATAGAAATGCGGGGTACAGGAGTGCATGGAGCACCTTGTGTTGCAGAAAAGTGTTTTTATACCCAGTTTTTAAATGTCTTGTGGGAAATGTTAGATGTTGTAGTCCAGTGTGGTTGTTTGATTGAAGATGAAAGGTGATTGAACCAACATGGGATTAAAGAAAGCTTTCTTGTCTATTCGTGTGGCCCATCTTAACAGTTTTTAAACAAACAGTGCAAAAGTACACAGCATCTCCAGAAGCCATTTCCAGGACCTTCATTTGGTTCTGTTAGTTTGCATTAGCTGGTATCAGTTTCTTGAGTTAGGTAAGTATTGACATATTCTTCATTTTTAAATTGAAACAGTGGCAGAGAAGAGAGGGAGAACCCAGGAAAGTCCAGAGAATTCATCTATGTGTGTTGTAAATTGAAATGATCCTTTTGTAGAAATAAATAGAATAATTGCATGTGTGGAAAGAGGTGATGGGGTCTGTTCAGTGCATGAAGGTTGGGCAAGTATTTTTTTCCAACAGAAACAGTACAGACTGATGTAGAGAGAGTTTTCAGACTCCAGTATTATCAGTTATCGCAGAGCTGTTGGGCACTAAGGGTGAAGCTTGCACAGCTTGCTTCTAACCACAGTACTGATGAGTTTTAATGGAATTATGTCTCCTTATTTCAAAAGATGTCTTGAAATTTCTTGGAAGAGGGAGGTGACTGACACAAATGTACCCGAACAGGAAAGGAAAGTTGTTGTTCCTGGTACTGTTCAGGGTATTATTCTCTTCTGCAGAATACTTGAAGCAGTTGAATCACTAGTAAGCATGACAAACCAAAAAGTTTTGAAGGGAGTGCAGTCATCAGACTTGATAGTGAATACTTACGTCAAACCCCTTGCTGACACCAGATCAAAGTCAGTGAATTGCATGTTAAAACAGAACAGGATTTTTTCTGTATCTTCATGTCTCAAATACTTGGTAATATGTAATTTTCATATTTGTTTGATTAAGAAAACTTTGGAGTTGATTTTTGAGAACTGCTTTGACTGTTTGGTGGCTTTTTTTTTACCAAATGAATAAAATCTTTGGAAGCTGATCATGAGTAGTAAAATGTTTACAAGAGTAGTACTGGGTGATTTAATCTTGCACATTGTGTTATGTAGGATAGGTTAATTTAAAAGAAGGAAAAATAAAAAAGGTCAAAAATGGGAAGATAAAATTCTGGACTAGATTGATCCTAGAAGATAATTCCCTACTTGTAAAGATGGGCCTTATAATTTCAGAATGCTTTAGGCAGGCATAGACCCCTCCCCCCCTTATTATAGTGTGAGGAGTCACAGTCAGCTTGATATTGAACTCCTGACATCTCATTACACTGCCTGTACAGTTTTGCTTGTCATAGGTCACTGAGCTGTCATGGATGTAAAGATTAAATGAGGCAAACTGCTGTGTGTTGTGCCTGAGAGAAACTGTACGTTCCTACCTGCGTTTCATTACTACTTTCTTCTGCCTAAGGTTCTTGCCTGTCTGTTGCTTCCTGGATAGGTATAAAAGACTCTGCAGTTTCAGGAAATAAAATGAGATGTGTTGGTTCAGTTCTTTCGTGGAATGATGAAATACCACATTTTCAACAGAGAGGAGTTGTGGTCAGACCAGGAGGGCAGAAAGTCTTTGTCCCTCAGCATCATTTCCTTGGCTCATGACCATGGGGTCAAAATGTCTTTTAATTAATATTCTGGGCTTGTGTATGTAACTTTTGATAGCAGAAGTACAAATCTCTGCTTCCCTTCCTCAGAAAGCTGTAGAGGGCCATGAGGTCATTTCTCAGCCTCCTTTTCTCCGAACTAGACAAACCCAAGTCCTTAGTGGTTCCTCACAGGGCACTTCTTTCCAGTCCTTTCACCAACTCTCTTGCCCGCTTTTGGATGAATTAGAAGACGTTTACACCATTCTGAAATTGTGGAGCCCAGAACTACCCACAGTGTTCAAGGTGAGGCCGTATGGGTGCTGAATGCAGCAGGATGACCACCTGTTTCGATCTGGTTGTGCTGTGTTTGGTGCACCCAGGATGCAGTTTGCCCTCACTGCTGACTCCTGGTGAGCTGTCAACGAGCACCCTGAGGTTCCTTTCTGCAGGGCTACTCTCCAGTCAATCCTCTCCCAGTTCATCCTTGTGCCTGGTGTTACTCCATCCTAGGCACTGAATCCAGCATTTTTCCTTGTCAAATTTCATCCTATTAATCACAATCCAGTGCTTCTGTCTATGTAGATCCCTCTGAAATGCCTCTTGTCCTTCAGGAGTCAACACTAACTCCCAATTTGGAATTGTCAGCAGACATAATGATGCATTCAACTCCTGCGTTCAGATCATTAATAATTATATTGAGCAGGACTGGTCCTAGGATGGAACCCTGAGAAACACCACTGGTGACCAGTCACCAGCCAAATGTAACCCTGTGCACTTCAACCCCATGAGCTCTGCCCTTCAGCCAGTTCTTCGTCTCCTGTGCCATGAACCCACTCATCCCACAGCTGGACAACTTGTCCAGAACGATGCTGTGATGGAGAGTGTTCAAAGCCTTACTGAAAATCCAGAAAAACTACATCCACTGCCTTCCTTCATCCTGGACAGGTGACCCTATTGTAGAAGTATGTTGAATTAGTTATAAAAACCCTTGGTGAACCCGTGTCAGCTGTGCCCAGAGATTGCGTTGTTCTTCAAATGCCGTTCAGTACAACCCAGTGTAATCCTCTCCGTAATTTTTCCAGGAACTGGGCTTAGACTAACAGGTCTGTAATTCCTGGGTCTTCCCTCATGCCCTTCTTGTAAATCAGAATAACACTGGCTTCCAGTGAGCAGAGACCTCCTCAGACTCTGAAAACCTTTGGTAGGTGGTTGAGAGGTGTTCGTGCAGCTGTGCAGTGTGAAGTGTGATGCCTCGTGCCTTTTCCCAGCAGCATCAGTGTAGTCCTACTGGTGTGATGGTGAGACCTGTGCAAAGGATCTGCTCTGGTTGTTCCCAGGAAGGCTCTTCTCTGGATGGTGCATCTGCCACATGCTGATATTTTCCTCGGTTATCAGTGTTGGTTCTTCAAGAATTATTTTCTGCACAAGTAAATGTTTCTTGCCGATAGTTTAATTACTGTGGATTATTTTCGGTATCATATTGATGACATGGGTGAGCAGAAGAAAAAGGAGTAGGGTTGTCATGACTACTGTGATTTTTTAAATTTTTTTGTACTTCCATTTAAAAATAATTTTTATTTCTCAATTTGTAGGGATAAAAAATGTACTCTGCTGATTGTAAATTACTGTTCATACTTCAGACTCTTCCCATTTCTAGCAGAGACAGCTTTTGAAGACATTTTTTTAATGGGAATCACGAAGGGTGAAAAGAAAGACCATCCTCTTGGCAACTTTATGTAAAGGAAATTTGGGTTAGTTTAATATTCATATAGTAGATGAGTGCAATTTATTTTCGTGCTTAGACAAGGGCATGATTTGTTTCAAATCAGGTGACTTTGCATAGAATTTCTTTAGAAATGTTTTCAAATGCTTATAGTTTGCTTGAACTCAAATGTCTGTGAGCTTGCAGCTACTGCTATTAACTATAATCTCATTGTTTTATTCAAATCAATGCAATTCCTTATTTTGCCACGCATAGATCTTGCAGTACTCATGCCTTAGTTGTGGTTAGACATTAGTTTAACTTGTGGAACTGATTCAGGCCTGTAATTATCATGTAGCAAACAGAAGACTAAAGTAATTCAATGTATTTTCAGTCATTCAAGGGGGCAAATTAACTTCTTTATGACTAATTGAGTAAACATATTACTCTAGTGTGTAAGAGTGGGTGTCTTTTGTTTTCTGGGTACATTCATTCTTGACCTTTGTGTTACTTGGATCATAAACACAACTGTGCAGAGACGGATGCAGTTCAGAATTCCTGTTCCATCAGTACATTGTCAGCATTCATCAAACAGGAACCCTTTTACAGTGAACTATTTGGGTCTGGCTTTGAAAACAGAAGAGGATTTTTCTGGGTTTTTTGTGGTTTTTTTTTTTTAAATATGTCCATTTTCAGAAATTTCCTCCTTAAATATTGATGTTTAGGGATAAACTCTCTGATTAGACCCTGCATAGTTCCCCTACTGTGTTTCAGTTGATTTATGCCTCTGGCCTCCTTTATGTGCTTACTCGGCAGTACCAGCGATGGCTGCAGCGCTCTGCTTTGATTCTGGAGCCAGTTTTAGCTTGTGTTGATGATATAACCAAATCAGCTCAAGCTGAAATTGGTTTAATTTGTCCTGTGTCTCAACCTAACAAATTAGCCCTCGCTGAATCGCCTGTTACGTGAGCACACTGCCACTTGTCCCCTAGCCGGCTCAAGCCTGTTCTTAAACTGTCTGGCAGTCAGTGTTGGAATAAACATTAGAAAAGTTATTCCTCTGTTATCCTTTGGTTCCTGGTGTCTCAGTATTTTCCATACACACTTACTGGAGGTTGATAGTTTCAGATATCCATTTTCTAAGAGTGAAATGTCTTTTTTTTTTGTTTTATTAGGAACAACATTTTTTCTTTATGAAGCCTATTGAACAATATAAACAGTAGGATGAGGAGTCTTGTGTAATGGTTTTTCTTGCTGTGCTGCTTCTACCTCCAACATAAGCTACATGCAGCTCCTTCTGCTGAGGAGATCGTGTCTGAAGTTCCACAGCTGAGCCACTTAAAAGAGCAAACCTACAACAGAGGATGTTTGTAGAAAGTGTAACAAGACTTTAAAGACTCCTGATGGTGGAGATGTTTCTGTGTGGTGTCTTCATCTACAATGCATGCCTACAGTTGGTTTTCAAGGTATATAGAGCCACACAGCAGTTAGGTGTGATAAGTGATGCTCTTTTATCTCCCAGCACTTCTTTTGCATCCTGTGTATTGATGACTGTTCTCCCCACTGCCTGACCGTGTTTCTCCAATCCATATTCTGTCTAGGCATGTTGGATTTAAAAGTGTGGTTTGCCAGTGGTGGTGCTTAATTCCACTCTGCTGAAAGGCACTGATCACACAGAAAGCAGGAGAGAATTTAAAACAATCATCTTGGTTCCCTGCCCTCTACCTGCTTGCTCCATTTCTCCTTCTCTGACAGATGTTGCTATGTAAGTTACATATCTTGTGGTTAAATGAGCGTACTCTTTATTTAAAAATGAAAATAGAATTTTGGCAGAAGTTGGCAGCACTGGAAAAACGCTCCTGGTTGCCCTGAGCGGTTTGTTTTTTTCCGGGGTGTGTGTGTATATATATGACAGAGGCTGAAAAAGAGAATAAGTGAGTGTGGGCACTGGCAGCAGGCCACACTCTTCAGGCCGTGCACTGCATCATCTCTTTCCCCTCCTCCTTTCGTTGCCTTGCAAAATGCATAGGTTTAAATATATGAAACAATGTATTTATTTCAAAATTGATTTAAATGAGCTCATCTTAGTCACTCAGCAGTTCTGAAATGCTGCCAAGTGCTACACGTCTTGTAAATTTATAGATTTTTCTCTTTTCTGCGAAGGATGAAACCCGATACAGTTACTGAGGCAGAGAGTAAGCATCTTCCTTCACCCGTAACCTCCTGAAGCACGAGGAAAGATGCTGAAAGCTAAGATTTCTAATTTGACTCTCCTACTTAGTGCTTCTGAACGTGAAGATTCTTACTCACTGAGGCTGCCTGCTTGTGGCAGGCAAAATTATCATTCACCACATTCATAGCAGAGAGTTTTGACGAGGTCGGTAACCAGTTCTAGCACAGTGTGGCTCCTTCTCGCTCACCGCCAGCTTCGTAGCAGGAACAAGTGAGACTTCTGCTCCTTCCCTTATAACAAGGTACGAATTCCAGCTCAGATGTTAGAGCTGCTTGTTTCTACATGAAGAAATCGGTTTCAACCCCTGGACATGTTCCAAGCAGGAATATCATTAAATTTGACTCTGTTACTTCCAACTGTTAAAGCATACTGATGTGACACAACCAGGGAGAGAACTAAAATATATATGTACATTTCAAAGATACGAGGCAGAAGGAAACTGTTAGATAATTTAGTGTGACATTTAGGGTATTGCAGGTCATTATGTGTAACTGTTACTCCCTGTTTTGAGCTCAGTAGCTCATGTTTGAAAAATTAACAGGCGTTTTTTGAAGAACTTTTTTAGAAAGGCATGCTGTTTTACTTTGGAGTTACTTAGAGATGAAGATTTCAGCATCTCTCAGCAATTTGATTGGTTAAACAGTCTGCGCTTCTTTTCGTCGTGTGTTACTGTGTTTCTAACTTGAATATGTCTAGTTTCTAGTTTTCCACACTTTCATGGGAATTTTAAACTGGCAGAGCTGCTGAAATAAGCAACCAGCTTCCCACAGTCAGCTTGTTCCTGCTTCTATGCCAGCTGGTGTGGCCAGAGTCCTGGCCCCTGGTCCTGGCCCCTGGTCCTGGCCCCTGGTCCCGGCCCCATCTTTTTACAGTTGTACAGTGAACTCCCTGCAGAACCATCAACACCACCAGCAAAACTGGGTTTGTCCAGGGTCATAGCATGGTGGATGAAGGGTGCTGTTGCAAACGAGGAGGTGGAACAGGGGTGGGAATGAACAGTCAGGGATGAGAAATGGGTCAAGCTGCCTGTTTTGGTGGCAGTCTCAAGAGCAGGTGGTGAAACTGCAGAATTATTCAGCTGTTTCTTCTTGGCTGTTTTGTGCTCATGGTGGCTCGTGTTGCCCTGTAGCCAGCAGTGTGTGTCTGCATCTGTGGGTTGGTCCTCATGGTGTTAACATCACCACTTCACAACCAAGTGTACATCAGAACACTGGAATAATAAATGCAGTTGCTTGATGTAGCAAAAGCTGTTCAGAAGCAAGTGTTGTCAAGGTAGTAACATTTATGTTGTGGATAAATTTTTAGTATCTGTGTAGTCATTGGCAACTAATAATCAAGGGAAAAAAACTTTGAACTGTTCTACTAGAGGGCTTATGTGAAGCAAATTTGTATCAGTGTTGGCAGGTTGAAAGTGGAAATTCCCAGTATCTGAGGACTGTGTTCAGTAAACATTTATTCAAAAAATAAAGTCAATCTTAAAGATACAATTTGTTAGTTATTAGGTAATGGGATGTTTTAAGACCTAGCTGTTGAACAGTATCTAATACTGAGACAGGTAAATGGTACATAAACATTTGGTAGAGAGAAAATAACATTTTATCTCTCTTGTGAGAGCATTTGGTAGCCAATCTCTGTACCAGTGCTCCTGTTTTGAATGTTCTGTTGTGCTTTTTAGTAGAGGAAAGTATCATCAGCCTCTAAATATCTGAGAGAGGTGCACTGAGCACTGGTTCTCTAGTCTACCACTGCAGTATGAGGAAGGGTGAGATGGAGCTCTGAAGAACAAGATCCCAGGGACAAGTCAAGCCCAGCAATTTGAGATTATCCAGTTGGGGCAAGAGAATGGCTCCAAACCCCTGCTTTCACCACAAAATACTGAGGTTCTGAATTGGAAAGTCAGAATATGTACCGGGGCATCACATACTGATGTTGTTCTCTGTATCAGGAAAACCCTCTTCCAGATACTGCTGAAAGTGTTGACTGATTTTTAGTGCTGTCAAGACTTGGGTTCTTTTTGCTTGCATTTAAGTTTGCCAGTGACTCTCTACTATAGTGAAAGTTTTTACATAGAATTGCACTATATTTTCTTCCCCAAAGATTCCAGTATTGTTTCGACATCAGTACTGAACAGATGAAGTGTATCATCACTATTCCTTACTACTCAGCATGCTGATTCCATGTCTCTTTTGGCAGCACCATGCAAAACCTACATTTGCTAAAGACTGAGAAGTATTCCCTCTTCTTTCGAGATAGATTTGGGTTTGAATAATCTGATTGTATATTATTTCATCAAGAGTTCATCTTCACAGACTGTGGCTGGTACGAATCTCATTTTACACATGGGAGCTGATAAACACAGTAGTAGAGGGATATTTTGCTAGAGGGCCATGTTCTTTATCCTTCAATCCTTGCTTAGGAGCTCCTAACCTACTTTTTTGTCAGAGCTGTTGCCTCCACTCAGGTGGAGAGTGAGGAAACCACTTTACTTCAGACCTGACTGATCAAAGTGTACGTTCAACTCAATAACTTCTTTTAAGTAACCACACGATTTTGGGTTATCTTAAATGAAGCTCCTTAAAGCTGCCCAGCTGCAGTTGTCCTAGGGATGCTCTACTGCTGCTCCTTTTCTTTCTTTGTCTGTGTTTCTACTTGACTGAGCCTCCCAGCTTTGTAACCTTCTCATTTCTTGAGCAGTTGTGTCCCAGACCAAGTGTCTTATGTCTTGATTGTTCTCTTTACATCTATTTTGTATAATTATTTTGTTGAATCTCTGAAAAACTTTCTTGGGTGAAAATTTTCTGTCCACCTGTCATTTTTATAGGGGAAATTCCCAAATTTCTCATTTCATATTCTCACTTTAGATTTTTTAGTGAAGACAGAAAAGGGTATATTTTATGTTCTTTTTCATCTTTCACAGTATCACAGTATCACAGTATGACAAGGTTGGAAAGGACCTCTGAGATCATCAAGTCCAACCTATAACCCAACACAACACCAACCATCATCTAGACCATGGCACTCAGTGCCACATCCAGTCTCCCCTTAAACACCTCCAGGGTCGGCAACTCCACCACCTCCCCGGGCAACACATTCCAATGGCCAATCACCCTTTCAGTAAAGAACTTCTTCCTCACATCAAGCCTAAACTTTCCCTGACGAAGCTTGAGTCCATGCCCTCTAGTTCTGTCACTGGTCACCTGAGAGAAGAGACCAACCCCTGACCGACTACAACCTCCTTTCAGGTAGCTGTAGAGAGCAATGAGGTCTCCCCTGAGCCTCCTCTTCTTTAGACTAAACAGCCCCAACTCGCTCAGTCGCTCCTCATAGGGCTTGTGCTCCAGCCCCTTTACCATCTTCGTTGCCCTCCTCTGAACACATTCCAGTATCCTGACATCTTTCCCAAACTGGGGGGCCCAGAACTGTACACAGTATTCCAGATGAGGTCTGACTAGTGCCGAGTACAGGGGGACGATAACTTCTCTGGTCCTGCTCACCACACTATTCCTGATGCAGGCCAGAATGCCATTGGCCTTCTTGGCCACCTGGGCACACTGCTGGCTCATGTTGAGCTTCCTGTCAACCAGCACTCCCAGGTCCCTTTCTGCTTCACTACTCTCCAGCCACTCTGTCCCCAGTCTGTAGCTCTGCATGGGATTGTGTCAGTATTCATTGTGCTGATATATATTAGCCTACCAGAAAGTGATGGTGGTCTTCACTGAAGGTGGAATAGTTAAAAGAATGCTTTGCAGCGTGATTTAGGTGCTTGTATTTCAATTAATTAGAGAAAGATGCCTTTTTATTTACCAAACTCTTGTAAGTAAACCTTAGAAAAGCCACTACAGTAAAGAGCAAATACTTTCGTCACAACTTGTCTTTCTTTAGAAATCTGTATGAAAAGATGGGATTCTTGCCAGCCATAAAAATGTTCAGAAGATTGCTGTTATTTTTCCCTCATTATATTTCAAACATAAACAGTAAACCATACAAGCTTTCTCAAAAAAGGCACCCAGGTTTGGCACATCTTGCTGAAATGCCATTTAACTTGTTTTCAGGTAGAAGATAAGGGGTGTAAGAAGGGATGATCAGTAAACAGTGCTGGAATAGATTCTTTTTTTCTCTTTTTTAAGGGAGACTCTCAAATGATGAATTGTTTCTGGAACCTTGCTCAGCTCCCTTTGGATTCAGTGGGAGGCTTTAACTTTATTTCCCCAAGAGGGCAGTGAGGCTCACTATCACCACAGTGCCTCTCTGCTGTTGTATATAGCATCTACAATAGATGCATTTTAAAACATTCAAAACAAAGGTAAAAGGAAATCTTCTGCTTGGTACAAGCTGTCCCCGTGCTTCCTTCAGATGCCAGAAGTACAATTACCATGAAAACATCAGCTTTCTATTTGGCTAAGTAATGTGGTTGTGGCTGTATTATCAGTTTTGTGCACAGCAAATTTTGAAGACTTTATGAGAAAAGAAATTATCCTTAGAGAAACCACTGTTATAAAATCCATGGTCATTTCGTTCTCCAAACCGATTCATTCAGATGTGGGTGAAACCAATAAAAGAACAAAGAACTCTGCACTGAGATGTATGGTTGTAGCTTCAGCATACTTTACTGATGTAAACTAAACAGGAATTTCCACAGAGGAAAAAGGGAATTGGGAACTCAGAACTTGTTAAGATTGTGGCAATCTGACCTTCCTTGGTCCTTTTTGTAAACCCCAGTGTAGGATGCATCATGAATAGCATTTGCATTACTTGCATCATTGCTGACTACAGTGGGAGAGAGGTTCCCTTGTGCTGTCCTGGCTGCTGTGATCTCCATCAAGTGCAAGTCTCTGGTAGGAGGGAGTTTTTGGATTCCCAGAGAGTGTCTGAGCACGTTTATGAGTGACAGCTGAGAGGATGGGGTAGAGACTGATCAGAAAGAAGCCTGAGTCAGGAGTGGAGACTGAGGAGCGAAAAATGAATCGTCTTGGTAAATGCTCAAGCCCAGAAACAAAGGCTTTCCTTCAGGGATGCATGGGGATTATGCAAAATTTAGGTTGTCAGCGAGTTGAGAACAAGCCTGAAAAAGACCCCAAACCCACAGCGTATGAGGGGAATTATTTAGAAGTCTTGTACTCATCTTGCCTTTAGTTTTGCTGTTCAGGAGTTCAATGTTATGTGTATCTTTCTAACAACACCGAGCTCTGGAGTCCACAGTGGTTTTTATTGCTTTGATGACGCTTGCTCTGAAGAAGAGTGCAGGCAGTTCCTCCAAGCACTTGGTGACTCAGGGTCTCGTAACAGTGGTGTTGGAGACAAGATGTGAATCTGAAAGCACTCCTAGGCTCAGGCACTGAAGCTGGATGTGAGCGAAGAAATACGTCCTCTAGAGACAGAAGGTTTTCTTTTATTTAAATTTTAAAGAGACGACACAGAAGCATTCCCAGAAGTCTAGAAAAGAGCTGCAGAGACTGTGACTTTTTTCTTCAAAGGGTTTGCCAGAAGCTGAGCTAGTGGAGCTCTTGGTTGATCCAGGTGGCTTTGTCGTACCTAAGAGGGATGAATGTTACAGAACCTAAAAGAAATCCAAGTCAGGCATTGGATTCATCTCGTTGCTCCAATGCATGACCTCTGTCTATAGGGAGAAGCAAGACAGTCCTGGAGCCTGAGAACCAAGTCAGATGCGTGGATAGGCAGAGACTGAACTGGGATTGTGACTTTTGAGCAGAAGGAGCATGGCAAAGATAAGCTGCTGCACAGCTATGATTGCCTTCAGAAATGGAATATCTGAAGAGTGTGTGTTAAAATGAATGCTTTTAACATAAATGCATCTTAGAAATGTTTCCAAAATACATATAAAAAAGAAAAAAGCTAGCAAGACCCCTCTTTCAACCTTTAAAATGATCTCTTTTGCTATGAGAAGATTAGGATTGGTAGCTTCGTTGTGCTCTACAGGTGAGGATCCTAGAAGTCAGCTTCTTGAGGTGTCTTTAGAAAGTTGTAGGATTTAAATAAAGATAGAAGAAGCCTTGCTACACACCATTGAAGTAATCTCAGGATGATACTTCTCTGAGAATAAGGCAAATGAAAATGGAAGGAGTTGGCACCTGTTGAAGTGTGGATGCTTTTTTTTGGGAACACCTCAGTGGATGAAAAGGAGTAGCTAAGTCTTTCCCAGTTTCAGTGTCTCTGACAGAGTCTTCAGAGCCTCAAAATGATGCTTTTATCACAAGTGGCTGTTTATTTTGAGGAAAGGTAGGTTTTTGTTCCCTGCCTCAGTTATCTTGACACTGTGCTACAGCACGTCACCCTGTACTCATCATGTTTTGTTGCTTCTCATTGGGCAAACAGAAGAATTTTATCTGCAATGTCTACTCAGAGTGTTAATCTATCTTATCAATTACTGTAAATGACTGAAAAGGATGCACAGCAGGAAACAAAGAGAAGCTGCAGAACCTGTGTAGGACTGCTTAAACATGCTTTGTCCTTGGTGGGATTGGATGAGGGAGAGAAGAAGAGAGAAGAAAAATTGTTTCCTATTCTAATTTTCAGTCAAGCAAGTGATTCAAGAACGCAAGAAAGAGGGAAAGCAGCAGTACTACTTGATGGTTATTCAGTAAATTAAAAGATGAGTTGTAAGTGGTTCGAAGATTCACTGTGAGTTTGGAAGTGCCTGTCAGGAGCAGAGTCCTCAAAGGGAGAACTGGGAGGGGTAGAGGAGGGAGGGTGGGCAAGTTAAATGGGTAATGGTAGACACAAAAGCATTTTTTTTCCCCTTGGGACCAAAGCAGGCTATGTGGTGTTTTCCACAAGCCAGAAATACACGGAGTTGCCAGGCTTAAAACAGGCCTGAAGAAGAGCGTCTGCCCTGGAAGGACAAAGTGGGCGATGAGGAGATAGTTCTAAACCCTTTCATTTATGTTACCTCACTTTAAATTTTCTTCTGTGAAAAGAAGTGTTTACACCAGTTTGTTTTAGTGACATTTAGCTCTAGAATGAACAGACGTATTCTTGTGGGTTTTAGGTGTCTTGTTAGAATCACAGAATTACCTGAGCTGGAAGGGACCGGACCCACAAGGATCATCGAGTCCAACTCCTGTCCCTGCATAGGACAACCCCAACAGTCACACCGTGTGTCTGAGAGTGTTGGCCAAATGTTTCTTGAATATTGTCAGGCTTGGTGCCATGACTGCTTCCCTGGGGAGCTGTTCCAGTGCTCCACCACCCCCTGGGTGAAGAACTTTTTCCTCATACCCACCCTAAACCTCCCCTGGCCCATCTTCCTGCCATTCCCTTCAGTCCTCTCATCAGAGAGAAGAGCTCAGCACCTACTCCTCCTCCTTCCCTTGTGAGGAGACAGTAAATGGCTATGAGGTCCCCCCTCAGTCTCCTCCAGGCTGAACCGACCAAGTGACTTCAGCCTCTCCTCATGTGGTTTCTCCTCTAGACCCTTCACCAGCTTTGTGGCCCTAAGTATGGTAAAGGTGCAAGCAAATGCACCTCCGTGGTGCTTTCTTACTTGAGGTCCTGCCAGGCAGTTTGTTAATAGTGCAAATCAAAATACGTATCCATTAGGTTGGTGGAAAAATATTTGCCAATTTTGCCTTGTAAGCTGTGGTGTTTATTTTGGATTAAACTTTTATTTAACTGTGTTCATGTAGTTACCATTTTAAAGGGCAAAATTAGCCCTGCTTATTTATCCTGATGGCTTTGTTTTCGCTGTTTACCCTTTCTTTTATATTACACTGTAATTACAAAGATGGGGAAAAAGCACATTTGAGAGATTTTGTTCTGTGAGTTCAAAAGGGGACGTAAAGCAGTGGAAGCACAACTTCCCTGGACAACCTGTGCTAGTGCCTCACCACCCTCATTGTGAAGAATTTCTTCCTGATGTCTAATCTAAATCTTCCCCCCTTCAATTTAAAGCCATTCCCCCTGGTCCTATCCCTCCATTCCCTTGTAAAATTCCCTTCTCAGCTCTCTTGTAGGCCCCCTTCAGGTACTGAAAGGCCACTCTTAAGGTCTCCCCGGAGCCTTTTCTTCTCCAGACTGAACAGCCCCACTAGATCCTCCCTGTCTTCTGTGAGACAGCCTCGACCATTTGCACCGTTGATAGTTTTAATGCAAATCATTTTTCTAAGGCTTACTGTTAATCTGTTTTTTGTTAGAAAATGGAACATGAGAAAGCAAAAAAAAATTTTGAAAAATTGAAATTCATGAGTTTTACCGGTGACAGAAAATGGAATTTAATGGTCAGCTTTTGAAATAGTCAGATTTTGAGAAATCAGTGCAAGGAGAATTTCCTGTACTGCTAGGCAAACTGCACGAATGCAGAATGAGATGCTTTCCTAGGCTTTTAATTGTGCTTTAAGCAAACAAAACTTTCCTATTTTTAAGGGCTAAATGAAGTTTGGAGCCATTTGCTGGATGATACAAAATGCAGTGATTCAGCGTTTGCGATGAGGGTTATTTATAGTTACTCTATTTTTATTCAGAGAAAAACAATAGCACTGAATTTCAGGCAGTTTGACCAGACGCTTCAAAGGTCTCTGTTGAAGCTGAGGCAAATTTCATGCTGCTTTATCTGGAAGGCTGAACTCGGGAGCTCCTTCGGCATCAACATTTTAGTGCTGTCCTCCGGAAGGTGAAATTCAGCGCTGTGCTGGAAAGCTGCATAAGCCGTGTTTCTGTGAAGCCTAGTTTGTATCTGCTGTTAAAGGGCTACAGACATTCATTGTGTTTTATTTTTTAAGAATTGAGCCATGTAATTCAGCTCTGTTAATTCCAGTCATCTCTTTCAGGTTTTCACGATCGTTCAGTTACGCGGTTGCTGCAGCCGGCGCGGATCCGAATGCTGTGGCTACAAAGGCTTGTTACTTTCTCATGCTGGATCCCTCAAATCCAAGAGCTACTTGGCAGTTTCCAAGGCAACCACCTGTGGAATAATTAAAAAGGATGAAGTGGTAGTGTGCCAGATATAAAGAATTCTTGCCTGGAGAGAGCACTTCATTTTCATCTATCTTGAAGAATCAAATGCATTTCTGCCAGCAAAGTTAAGGTACTACAATTAAAAAGTAGTGATTTATTTTCTGGAGGTACTGAAAGTTTGAGTAGGAGCAGCAATCCTGGTATGACTGTGTAGTGTTCATTTAAGAAAATTACCAGGATCTTTTGATGTTAATTTTTTGGTATATTTAAACAGAAAATCTGAGAGAAAGATGATGATGGAAAAGCAGTGTGGGTGAACAGTATTTCATATCACTAACACAGTTGTATGAACTGTTTTGCACTTCATGTTTTCTTTCCTCACAGATGATTTTAAGCTGGTAAGGACTAAAATGGAGCATACATTAGTGGGAGCATAAATATAGGAAGCAGAGCCTTCATGCCAAGTACACTGAGATTTCTTTGGCATTCGATGAAGTGATAGATAAAAAAGGAATGTAGGAGTGGGCTCACTGCAAAATGACAGAATCAAGGATCGATCTTGATCCCATAGCTTACAGGATTTGCAGTCATTAAGTTGATGTTGAAACTGAGCTGATAATTGGGGTTACCTTCTTTGGTGAAGCAGCAGCTAAAAACCACTTTGAAGACCACATTCTGAGAGTCAACTGAAATTGCATAGTGGAGAAACCAACAGGTAAGCAGAGAACTCCATTAGAATAACAGAGAATAACAAAAATAGCAAATTTTGTTCTGAAAGTTTGAAACGTTGCTGCAAAACTTTATGGTAAAACTGTTAGGCTCTAGATAACTGGAAATGTTCTTCTCAAAGTATAATATGTTACTGGATGGATCTGCTTATTCTGTCTTCCTTCTCTGCCAGTTATTCACATATATTTGAATAGAAAAATATTATTCATTTCTGACAGTGAAGTTAAACGGAGAAAGCCACATTTGCATTCTTCCCGTAGTCCAGATAACTCTTCAGTTAAGTCTGGTTACCTAGCTCGATGCTCTTGCATAGTTAATTTTAGGCGTGATGCTTTTGTGTAGTTTATTTTAAGCAAAAAAAATGATCTCTAAATTTTGAAGTAGAAATATTTGGGATGCCATCTGGGCTTTACATAATAAATTTTTACTGCCAAAATGTTTGTGGGATTCTGTTGGGATGTGGATGGGTTTTCGCATTCCATCCCTTCCACAGCACAAGAGGATCATTGTTTTTAGATACGGTGGGTCCAAGAAGAAATAAGAATTGTGTGATGGCAGCTTTGTGATTTGAGGCAATACAAATAAAACCTATCAAGTAACTACTGTTTTACAGCAGGTAGAGAATTTAAGGAGTCAAAATTTGTAGGTACCAACTGAGTTCAACTGTAACTTTCAACCCAAATAACTTGGTTTCCAGTTGATTATCACCGTGGCTTAACTGCCAAATTGATTTTCTTTTTGAAGTAATTCTTCAGGCTGTTCAGTTTCTTTCATGATGGAGCAGGGGAAAATGTTTTTGAGACAAATACTGTTTTCACATATGGAAGGAGCACGATGGCAAAGAATCTGTGCCAAGCGCAGTGGAGATGGTGCAGGACTGAGGCACAATGCAAGCTGAGTAAGAGTAGTTGAGGTGTGTGTGTATCTGAATCTTTTGCTTCCCAAGAAGCATAAGGAACTCTGAGATGGAAGTGGGTAATTGTGAGAAGGTGTATGTATGTATTAGTGTAAAACTAATGTAATAGCTGGTAGTAGTTTTTCCAGACTTAGTGAACCACAAGCTTGTATAGGATCAAGGATACTGGAGAGGCAGATGGAGTTTGTTAACATAGTTTCTAACAGAAATAAAAACATGAATGCTAATTTTAGGCAGCTGGACTGTGTGAAAGAAAGTAGAGTGGCTAGGCAGAATTGATATCTAATGTTCTGTATATAGCTTATGTTTCAATAATCTTTATCTCTGAGAAGTTTTAGGGGATTGAAAGGGAGTAGAAACTTAGGAGCAGTGAGTTACTCAATAATTTTTATTTCTTAAAGTGATCCTGTATGTGGCAACATAGAAGTGTTTTGCAGGCGTGGCTATTAAGAAGTAGTGCTGTATGTGCCCATAAAAAGTAAAATTTTCTTTGTACTTATCGTTCTGTGCTCGTCTAGACCTATTTATGCTCCATGTTAGAGTGACTTTATGTCCTTCTGAAAGGAAAAAAAAATGGGAAAAAGTGATAGCGATAATTCTCTTCAAGATTATTTGATTCCATTTTTCCCCTATTTCTATACTGTCAGAACAACTGTATCAAGAGTCAGTTACAAGATGGTAGTCTTAAAGTGTCATTTGTTAAGTAAATTGGGGAGTTTACTAGAGTGGATAACACTTTTTCTCCCATTGCTTGGAAATCCAGGTAAATTTTCAGGCTGGGGTTTCTCAAAGGGAGTTTTTCCTTCTAGGAAGAGGAGCCTAGAGCAACAACGTAGAGGAAATGTAGGTGACTGGATGTCACCTTCTAGCTCTGGGAAGAGGGAACTCCAGGAACAGACTCTTTTGCCTAGGCTTTGGTATGAAGACCTGATCCCTACATCTCTGTAGGTGTTGGGGTATATCAGGGTGGGCAGACACATCAGGCATCTCATTAACATGTTGTAGGAGAGATTTTTGCCTTCCTAGAGAACAGGAATAGTCTCTGGCAATATCAGTCACCAGGACACTATGTAAACTTATGCATCTGGAGCTTTAGAATGAACTTACTTTTCTCTGGCTTCTTGGAGATCAGAAGAGAGTTAAAATCAGCTGTCCAAAAGAGATAATGAACATTTTCCAGACGAATCAATAGAGAACACTATTTTTGACTGTCAGCACCACTATAAAAATGTGAAATTCTAGTAAAATGCATTGTATTCCAATGTGTTTTGCATAGCTCTGAGTGGCCAGCACTGCTGTAAGAGCAGTTAGTGGCAGCAATCACATCACCATTTCAGAATGAGAGTGCTGTTTGGCTCTGTTTGGTGAATGATTGGTTTATTGGGATCAAATCAGCATTGCAATTTAAAGGTTTTGTGAATAGAATTATCTACTAGATACGCTTAGTCATGAGATCCTTTTCTCCCTGCCAGCTATTACTGCTGTGTGTTTTGGATATGCTTTGTCAGAGTAGTTCAGAGAGGTTTCCCTGGAAAATTATGCAAGAAGTCCAGAATATAACATAAAAGTCAGTTCACTTTGTCATCCTTCTAGCATCGGTTTGGCTTTCTTTGGAATTGATGAAATAACTAACAAAACATTGTTACAGCAGTAGAGTTGTTTCACCCCTTTGTGATTTGAATTCATTGTGTTATGCTGTGTAAATTTTCCAGGACATCTTCACCCTGATTGGGTTGGTCAGATCCCCATCCAACCTGACCTTGAGTGTTTCCAGGAATGGGACAAATAATACGAAATGACATATGGAACTATAAAATAAACTATATTGGAATTACAGGATCACATTTGGTAGAGAGTTGGAGTGTGGCTTTAAATTATTATCCACAATGAATGTTTAGATATTTGTAACAGGCATGGAAGAGGTGCAAACACTTGACATTTTTTGGGGCCATTATACCTTTGCTAGGCGAAATGACTTGGTGGAGAGGTGCTGGATGTCAGATTTCAAGAGCAGCCATTTGTACATCCATCTAGAGCATTATATTCTCTCCAGCAATGGCCAGAGGTGTACTGGAGCAGAGTGAGAGTATAAGATCCTCCTTCTACACATTTTTCAGTCTCCAGACATCTGCAGTACAGGGACTTCACGAGCTGGATGTCTCTTTCACAATGCTTTTTTGGACTTGTCTTCGTGATTTCTTAGATCTCCCTTTCAACCCTTGAGAAGTATTAGGGAGTGTTAATACTATCTGGTTCTACAGCTTAACTAGTACAGCAGCCTGTTCAGTGAGGAATCATTTGTTTTTTCCAGAGAAATATATAAGATGAATCTTCTGCATTTGTTTCCTTAACCTGAACTCCATTTAAAATCTGCTTCTTGTGCTGGAAGAGACAGAAATAATTAATAATTTTCTACTGTCCCCATGACAATCAGTTTTCTAGACCTCAGCCTGCTCCAAGTGTTAGTTCAGAGCCTGTTGACCTACACATGGAGTTAGGACCACTTTCCCCACCCCAAGTTATCCTACTTCTCACTTGATTTCATTGAGAATACTCCAGGAATCTCACTCCTGAATAGCATTGCTGTATCCGATTGTCACGTTAGTAGTCTGCGCGCAGTCCTTTTTCAGTTTTCCCTACTCATTTACTTCACTGTCTTTGCTCCTGTGAATAACTTGGTATCATCCGCAGATGTTGTCATCTCACTGTTGAGCCCTTTTCATGTCATTTATGCATTCATTGAAGAGTGCTGGGAACAGATCCCAGCACAGATCACCGTGGAAGGAAGTGCTGAAATTGCACAAAGTCCTGCCAAGAGCAGAAGTGGCCGTATCCGCGTTCGCACGTGGTGCGGTTGAATTTGTAGTCATTTCCCTGTGTTGTTTTGGAACAGTTTAAGTATGGGGTCATTGTGACAATTTCTGTTGGAGGGGTTAATTTCATATGTAGGCTACAGTGTCATTCTTCATCAGCTGCGTGTTTGTATTTTCACCTTTGAAAAAGATGTGGCGGGGAAGGCATTCAACTTTTGGAATGATTGAGCGCGATTGCCCTGATGTTTAAAAGGGCTGGACCAGTGTTTGTCATTTTCTCTGAAGCAACTTGGTTCAAACTTCCTGGTTTATCGCTCTCTGCATTACCAGTGTATAGAAAATAGTGTTGAATAATTAAACAATTGAATAAATATCTACAATCATAAATATGCAATGGTTTTAGATGATACGGTGAAAGAAATTACCTTGGCAATAGAACTGCTACTTGTGTTTTCTGATGGTAACATAGAAAAGGGCTGGTGCTGGTGAAGGGACTTGAGCACAAGTCCTGTGAAGAGAGGCTGAGAGAGCTGGGGTTGTTTAACCTGGAGAAGAGGAGGCTCAGGGGTGACCTCATTGCTCTCTACAACTGTCTGAAAGGAGGTTGTAGTCAGGTGGGGGTCGGTCTCTTCTCCCAGGCAACCAGCAACAGAACAAGAGGGCACGAGCTCAGACTTGGCCAGGGAAGGTTTAGGCTGGATATCAGAAAAAAGTTCTTCCCAGAGCGAGTAATCAGGCATTGGAATGGCCCAGAGAGAGGGTGGATTCACCATCCCTGGAGGGTTTTAAAATAAGACTGGATGTGGCACTTAGTGCCATGATCTAGTAATCATGATAGTGTTGGATTAAGGGTTGGAATTGATGATCTTGGAGGTCTCTTCCAACCCAGATAATTCTGTGATTCTACGATTAAAGGACACTAGGTCAGATCAAAAGGATCTGCATCATAAAATTATTTTCTGATGGTCACCTTTAGCTGCAGCTTAGAGAAGTGTGGAAGAGGAAACCTAATTCTGCTTCCCACAGAGTAGTTGTTGCTTCCAACAACCTGCACTGAGGGAGTCCTGAGCTGTAAGCTGTATCACAACTCCATGTTTGCCTCCATGAGTTTGTCCAGTGTGAACGCATTTTGTTGTCCCTCATCACACAAGTGATGTGTTCACCTTGTGAAAAAGCTTCTTGTTTTAAAGTGTTTGTGTGATGCCTCTGTCTCCTCCTGGTGTAGTGTTTCTGTACGCCCTGCTCTGATCTCTCTTCAGCCCTCTTTTTCCAGGCTGAGGAATCTTGCTTGAACTCATTTCTCCTGGTGTGTGAGCTGCTCCCCAGGTCTCATCTTCACTGTTCTGTACCCTGGTGCATTACCCCCTTTCTGAGGTGGGGGGGCCAAACCAGCATGCAGAGGTCAGGATCTGAATGTGCTGCAGATAGTGCAGTGTTGCAGTTTCACACTGCTGCTCCCTGTTACGGTTTCTGTTCCCTTCCTAATTACTCCTGAAATTCTGTTTGCCTTTTTGCTGCTCCTGTTATCAGCCTCTGTGAAAACAGTATTTTAATGAAGCTATCTGCAGTGACTTCAAGGTCTTCTGTAATCAGGAAAAACTAATTTAGAACAGTCATTTTCTATGTCTACTTTGCTATTTTTTTCCAAGTGCAGGGTCTTGCGTTAATCTACTTGACTTTCTCTGTTGCATTTTTCTCTACCAATCACGCTGTATAATAACCAGTTGGAAGAGAAGACTGAAGGTTGCTGCTTTGATGCACTTAGTGTTTTATCTTTACAATGTGTGGTCACAGATATCCTTTGCAGCATAATTTACTGTTAAGTGAGAGAGGCCTAACTGCAGATCTGTATAGGAGTCTACTTTTTTTGTGTCTGTGCATAAATGGATATGGTTTTAGCATGTTAATTGACTGTTGATTAGTAAAACCTTCCTCCTTACTGCACTGCTGCTGAGTTTTCTTTAAAAGCTTTTAGAGAAGTGGATGTTTTTCAGGGTCTCACAATACCCAGTTAAATCAGAGTTCCTTCAGAGGTGTGTGACCTGCATATTGCGCTCAATCAGTTGGCATTTTCCATATTTTGGTTTCCTTAGAAATCTGACTGAGTACAGGTGCTCCTGGCTGGTTTATTACCAATAGGCTTTGTCAGTGAACATTTTTCAGCTGATGGGAGAGGATTCTCTTTTCCTTATCTGCTCTGCTGGAAATTTCCTAAACTTTTACATACTGAATGGTGAATTAATTTGGGTCTTCATCTGGCAAAGCAATAATTCTGAGGGGGTTTTCCCCCCTTCCCGTGGCATTGTCTTATTGAATATGCCTTCTGTGCTTTTATGACGGATTGACCCAGCAGACTTTCTGATAAGCTTTATCCTTCTAGTGTTATCTGATGAAGTTTTCTCCTAGCATATCTGTTCTTAATATTATTTTTTTAGCTTGAAATACAATGAATTTGCCTTTAGTTTGGTATTCTTTTTCCTGGCATTCTAGTATGACTTCACTTTTTTAAGGGCATGCTTTCCTTAAGTTACAGTTACCCTGTTCTTCTGTTTGCAGTATGGGGTCTTTAGCAAGCTGTCAACTCCTAACAGCATTCACGTTTTTTCCTGTTCTTTTTAGTTTTCTTCAAAGAAGCTTCCTTTTTTCTTAATCACAGAATGCTTGAGGTTGGAAGGGACCTAACAAAGGTCATCTGGCCTAGCTCTCCTGCTCAAGGGTTTTTTTTTCTGGTTGCATAACGTAACAGAGAAGACCAGTGCTTCAAATACTGAGTGTGAGTTCAATCAGTAATGCAGTCACTCTTCAGCAGTGAAGATTCTGTACACAGTGAAGGACTAGGTCATGTCTTGCTTCTGTTGTGGTTTTTCAGAGTTGTTGAAGAAGTGATAATTAATGGGGTCTTTAAAAATGCAGTGTTTACATCCCATTGACAATACAGAGAACTTATCTGTCTCTCCGAAATCCTACAGTTTGGCCACCTTAATCTTAAGAGGTGGTGTTTATCACTGATAAATGTCAGCTGCCTTCATGGGGGCCACGATTACCTGGAGTAATGCGTTCAGTTCTGGAGTCTGCAGCACAGGAACCACATGGATATCTTAAAGCAAGTCCAGAGGAGGCCACAAAGATTATCCAAATGCTGGAGCACCTCCCATTATGAGGACAGGCTGAAAGAGTTGGGGTTGCTCAGCCTAGAGAAGAGAAGGCTCTAATAGCAGCCTTCCACTACTTAAAGGGATCTGTAAGAAGGTTGGGAAGTGACTATTAGAGAGTGTAGTGAATGGATGAGAGAAGTTGGTTTCATGCTGAAAGAGGGTAGATTTAGATTAACTATTAGGAAGAAATGTTTTCTTTTGAAAGTGGTGAGGCACTGGTACTGGTTGCCTAGGGAAATCGTGGATGCCCCATTCCTGGAGGTGTTCGAGGCCAGGCTGGATGATCCAGCAGGAGGTGTCCCTGCCTATGGCAGGGGTTGGAACTGGATGATCTTTAGGGTCCCTTCCAACCCAAACCATTCTACGATTTTGCCATCTTTCACTTCAGGCTGGAACTGGGAAGCCTCTCTGTCCTGCTGAACTTGTTTTTGTGTCTTTTCTTCCTTACTGTGCTTTTATGGGAAAGAAGAGGGTTTGAGCTTCATTGACTTTCATGGACTTGGAGATACTTAAGTCAGTAAATGAATGTGACTCAGTTCCTGCAGAAAAATTTCTGTGTATGGTGTTGTGGCTCCCCTCCTGCTGGAATATTCTGCACAATCCAGACTAATGTTTAACAGTGGATGCTCCCCCAACCAGTGAAGTTGAAAGAGCAATTTGGTTCTCCCTCCTGTAAGCATCTCCATGTGGTCAGAGGAGTTGCTATCTGCATTCCTCTGGGTGTGTAGCTCTCCAGTGGCTCTAATGGGGGAGGATTAGACACCCAGAATTCGTACAGGCTTATTGTAGACACTTTAAACTCAGTGAATTGAATCCCTCCCTGGTATTACAGTGTTCTGAATTGGTGTTCTCACTTGCAGGGACTTGTCAGTCCTTGTGGCGCTTCAAAAGAGCGATCCAGATCACTGTGTGGTGAAAAGCAAGGAAGAGACTTGCAGTGCCTGTTGGGGTGAAGTGAAGGTGTAGTTTTGTGGGCTACCTAAAAGGGTAAAATAAGAGTGGAAAATTGTGCTTTAAAAGGTAATGTAAAGATGATGATTGTGAGGAACAACCTGGTGTGACTTGAGTGGTTGGTAGTTCTGCCTGTAAATAAGTAAGTGAAAAGTCTGCAACCTAGAGAAGTAAACGTATGTTGCTTGCATTTCTAGCAATATGTATTCCATTTTAGTGTTGACACAGCAAGGTCTCTAGGAGGTCTGGAGAAAGTGGTAATAGTGATACTTTTACCAAGTTTGAATTGTGTGGCTGAGGTCTGAAATGGCAGCGCTGCCTACAGCTTTTGAAGCTGTTGATGACCAACTGGTGCTCTATGGAAACCAGGATTTTTGTGGTGCTTAACTGTTGTCGTCTGCAAACCAGCCATTTTCATGGAATTGTGGAGAGGCAATGATTGCCAGAGAGCAGTTCCTTCACACAGGATGGGAGCAGTGTGCTCAGTTGTTCTTTGGAAGTACTCATTTCTATAGCGATTATAGAAAGAACTTAAATGAATGAGGAAAACTCCAACACTTTCAACTGAAAAAATGTGGTGAGATAAATCTGACCTTAAAGGTCAGATTTAATTAGTGTGTAACCACTTCTGATTGTTCCCTATGGTCAGTGACAGTGTATCAGTTGAGCTAGTTTTGAGTGTTTAAGATGAGCTTGTGTCAGTGTGGAGTTACTCTTAAAAGCCCCAAGAAAACCCTTTTGAGTGTTTCTTTTAGCACATTAGTTGTTAGTGATTGTTCATTCAAATGACTGATCTGACTTGCTGGAAATTTTGTGGTGCTTTACCTTTAGCATTATGAGAGTGCATGCTCAGGCTCAGGTTTGTGTGGGTGAATGGACAATACCGCTTAAGTGCGCAAATGCAGGCTCGTAAGCAGCCTTCAGGCTGAGGGTAATGAAGTTTTTTCTGTTCCCTTTTGTTCTGCTTGTAGTTTCCTCAGTTTTGTGCTCTGCAAAAATACAGACTGGTCTAAGAACTATGTAGATTACATAATGTAGTGTGGGGTTTTGTTTCAGCTGAATGGTAGCTGATCTCGGTTTCTAGCAGGTTTGAAATGCTCTTCTGCCCACCAAGCAGCGCCAAGACTGGGCCTGAAAGCAGATATTTGCTTTAACAGTGATGTTCATTGATCTCTTGTTATTATGTTAATTTGGGGAAAGATAATACTGTCTGGAGGCCTGAAGGATGCTGAGAGCATGCTGTTAATTTGTTCCCATCAAATAAGCATAGATTGAATGCAAATGCTCCAGAATGGTATCGGGACGGAGAGGATTTATGGTTAATGCCTGCCAAGTATTAGGAAAAATAAACACAAAATGTTGTGGTTTGGGAGAATACTCAGTTGAGAAATTTCTTGTTCCATGTATGAAGGCTGTACTGAGTACTTGGGTTCAGTGAAACAAGGATTCACATACAATTTGCAGGGGGATGTTTCAGTTTCTTCAGGATCTGGTAACCTGTAGTTTTGTTAAGCGCTTCTCATGATTCTCAAGGAAACGGCCTTATAGTCCTTACTTGGGCAAAAAAATCGCTGAAATCAATGGCAAAGATTTGTTGTTGTTCCTGAGATTTGAAAAAAATAAGAGGTTTACTCCACACTGTCTTAAATATGAGGCAGAACTACTCAGCAATTGGTGAATAATCAGATGTGCATTCATTCAGAGAGTTTGTTTCCTTCAGATTGTCTGTTTTCACATTCAGTAGGGTGCTAAGGTTATTTCAGGAACGATGTTTCTAGTATTTTCTATTTCACTTTCTTGATGCAGGATTTCAAATTCTGCAGATTTGCAGATGTTCAGAGCTCTGGTTCCCCTGGAGCTGAGGGTTTCATCTCGCCTAGCCTGTATTTTTAAAAGTAGTATCCCTCTAATCCAACTAGTTTAACTTTAGTCTCATCTGGAAATGTGATTTTCAGAGAGCTAAAGTGAGATGAGATTTATCCAGTCTCTTAATTGTTGCAATGATTTCAGCCAGCAAGCAGTAAGATCTGCTCCTCTTCTTGTCACTGTTGTTCTAAGCAGAGAATTTAGACTTCCTTCGTAGCTGGGATTTGTTGGTGTTCTGCCATCACAAGCAATCTAACGGTAATTTTGCTAAGGAAACTCTGTGCTCACAGTGGAGGGATAGTTGTGTTGAAGAATTGCATCCTAAAGACTTTGGTGTAACTCACTTGAGAAAAAGCTTGCTTTGGTATGTAAGCAGTTTTTTAGAATAATGTGGCTTCTCTTCCAAGTTAAAAAAAATACACAGTGCCATATGCTACTGTAACACCAGCACAAACTATATTAAAATATAAATGAACAGAACTTCAATTTGAGGGTTTAATTCTGCAGAGGAATCCATTGTGAAGCCCTTTTTAACTCTACAGAAGACCTAAGTTTAGTTGTGCCATGTGCCTATGCAAAACATTTTGGAGGCTTTGGGTCTGAAATCAGGATGAAGTGGCTGAGAATGAGAGAAAAGAAACTTCTGCAGTTCCAGTGCCTGGGAGAGTATTTGGTGAGTAGGCAATGAAACTGCTATTGCAGAAAACGCTTTGCTGAGGTTTAAAGGCTGCAAATGTGCTGTCAGGTGCGTTACAGGTATCATAGAATCACCTGAGCTAGAAGGGACCCAAAAGGATCATCAAGTCCAACTCTTACCCCTACATAAGACACTCCCAACATTCACACCGTGTGACTGAGGGCACTGTCCAAATGCTTCTTGAATGCTGGCAGACTCAGTGCCATGACTGCTTCCCTGGGGAGCTGTTCCAGTGCTCCACTACCCACTGGGTGAAGAACATTTTCCTAATAATCCAATCTAAACCTCCCCTGGCGCATCTTCCTGCCATTCCCTTGAGTCCTGTCATTGGTCACCAGAGAGAAGAGATCAACCCCTGTTTCAGCTCCTTCCCTTGTGAGAAGGCAGTAAATAGCTATGAGATCCCCTCTCAGTCTCCTCCAGGCTGAACAGAGCAAGTGACTTCAGCCACTCCTCATCTTAGACTTCATGGCAGAATTGGCTTTTCTTTGGTCAGTTACCGTTTTTGTTAGGTTCCAGATCACTTCTAGGCTGTTGTTGCTCAACTGGTACCATG
The DNA here is from genome assembly GCA_033558185.1 of Dromococcyx pavoninus. Classification (NCBI taxonomy): domain Eukaryota; kingdom Metazoa; phylum Chordata; class Aves; order Cuculiformes; family Neomorphidae; genus Dromococcyx; species Dromococcyx pavoninus. The sequence continues at coordinate 48,433 of JAUMJL010000981.1, forward strand.
TACTAGTAAACTAAGGAGGGCTTTAGCGAGTTTGAAGTGTCCTGTGGTCATCCACACTGTTAATCTTCAGCGTGCTCATTGGCACTGCTTGGCCAACGCAACACAGTTTGAGGACAGCAGGACGCTGGGTCTGTTCCTGGTGGGGAAGTGGTAACACTCTGTGCTGCAGAGCTCTGCCGTGTGGATGCAGGTTATGCAGTGGCACTTGCCCTTGGTGTCAGAAGTGGGACCTTCTCCAATTGTTTTGTCCTAATAGAAGGGTAGGCACAGGTGATGTGGTGCTCTGCAAATAGAGTCGTAAGGCAGATTTCTTTAAGCAACTCAAGAAGTCTGGATACTGAATTAGACATTTGGCTTATCTCATAGCATTCAAAATTGATGCCATAGGTTCACAGTTGTCTTCATTTCTGCTATTTGCTTGCTGTAACGCTAAGACACAAATATTGAAGTGTTGCATAGGATTCAGTTGTTTGAATATGTGTATTATTCTTTTAAAATGTCCTTGGACCATATGAACGTGTTCTTTAATTGTGAACAGATAGTTAAGATGCCTTCTTGTTATGTTCTACATAGATGTTTGCTAAGGAAAAATGTTTAAGTCTTCCAGCTGCCTTCTCTCCTGAAAGTCGTTCTGGGCTGGGGCAGAATGAACTTGAAGCAGTAACTTTCACAGAGCTGGGTGTTGCTGTCATTCATGGGGAAGCACTCCTGATGATTTTATTCTGTGTGCTGATCTGATAGCGGTTGATGCAGTGATCTCAGAAGGACACGTCTGAGTTTAATTCTTGCATTTCATTAAAACCATAGATACTTATTTTAGTAATGTCATCAGGTACTTGTAATCTTGAAAAGGCTGGAAAACTGTGATGGGAAACGGTGGTTTGTTTTTTGTTTCTTTTTTTTCTCTCAGTAAAGAAGACCTGACAAGAATGCATGGAAACTGTCAACAACATTCCTGACCAAGTATTCAGGCACAATTATGCCTCTAGTTTCAGTAACTGATGATTAATGAGGCTTTATAAATAACATTTTGCATTTTTTTTTAATGTGTCTTTTGGGTTTTTTCAGAAGGGGGAAGAATGTTAGACAAATTTTGGGCATTTCTGTGCTACCTTGGAGACCAGAAAATGTTTCATTGTTGGCATCTGAGATTCTTACGTAACCTGGTAATTCTGGGAACAAGAATTTTAGGAAAAATGCTGAGCAGTTTGAGTCTTCTCATAAAATTACAAGTTTCAGAAACACTGTGCTAAATACTTCTGTGATAATTTCCCCAGAAGTACTAATATTCCAGGCTCCTGGAACGCATTTATTTTGTTAGGATTGCATCCTGAAGAAGTTAAACCTCAGTCCCATGGAGTAAATGATGTGCTGGCAGTTATTACAGAAGAACAGCGTATTTGGTTTTGTAGAATATTAAAACTGAATGAAATGGAAGTGTGTGTAAGGGGAAGGTGAGGAGTTTGCCTCCTGGCGTCAGGAGAAGTGCTGGTACGTATTTAGGATGTGGTTTGTCTGTTGTACACCCACAGCATAGGCCTGTGTGAAGGAGTTTGCCATAATCTCTTACTGCTGTCAGGAGGATTTTTGTTTTCTCCCAGTTCAAGGTCTGTAGTTCTGCAGGGACAAGCCAGGAAGGGACTTCCCTCCCCTGCTTTTATCTCTTGTGAAACAGTGTGGCTTATCTTACCCGCTCTGTTTGTTCAGAACTCTTACTATATTCATCAGAAAGGACTTTATTAATATTTTTTAGCATGAAATGAAAATGGTGACAAGTTACTGTTGGCTGCTTTGTGAATTTCGTGTTTCTTAAGTTGGTTAGAAATTGCCATATTCTGATACCTTCTTCAGCATACGGGTAGTCTGACACAGGAATCCACAGATTATGACTCAGAATTATTAAAAATGAGTCAGTTGTGCCTTATTCTGGTTAATTTGATTTTATTTTTTGAAATACAGAATTAGAAGCGAGTAAAATGGGCAGCTGGTTGTGCCTTGTCCAGTACTGTGTAATTCACTTGCTGTTTGCCATAGTTGACAGTTTTGGAGAGACATGATTTAATATCCCTGTGGCAAGTGATAGAGTGAATAAAATAGAGGGATACCCTGCACTCCTGAGCTGTCCTACTATCACAGAAGTCAGAATCTCTCTTTGTAGAAAAGATTTTGAAGATTTGGGATCTAGCATGAAATAAAGCTAATAAATATTTGAGACTGAATACCTACAAGACATGACTTTCTCTTTAGTTCTTGAAGAACAACTTGTGAGTTTTCAAGAAATACTATTGGGCATCCTGTTAAGTGCAGTTTTTAGAACAGTTTTTTTCAGTACAGATCAAGGATGGAATATAAACGAATGCTTGCTTTCCATTTTGATTTTCTTGTTTCTCAGCTTCAGAGTTGAGAATCCATGTAGTTCTTCTTTTTTTTTTATGTCAAGAAATGGTCTTCCTTCCCTACAGCATTCTAGAGATAATTAATCAGGACATATTTGTGGCGTTGTGTTCTCTTTGTTCCCCATTCCTCTCACTGTGTTCTGTGCGGGGTGTTGCTGATGGGCTCTGCACACTGGCACAATCAATTATGGAGGTGGGGTGTGTGCTTCCAAAAATCTTCTCTTTTATGGAATTCCTGAACTGTGTGTACTGTCCACTTTCATTCCTCCCAAGTACTGTTTCAGCTTTGGTCAAAATTCAGGTTCTGGACAGAAGGGATTGCAATAAAATGTGTTTGTATGATAGAAGGGCTGGAAAGAGGGAGCTGTGTCATGAAGGCAGTAAGCATGTCTTTATTCACTTCTGTTAATTGCTCTTTTGGCTCAACTAATGTCTTCTTTTTACATAAATTCTCACCATACCTTAATAATACACTATTTAAGTTACCATCTGTTTCTCTCCTAAATTAAGGCCTTGTGTTTTCTTTCTTCTCTGCCTTTAGCTTCCATGTTACTCTTTGAAATAATGGGGTGAAAGAAAAACAGTAGATTGGGTTATTTTTCATGTTTGTGTTTCTGCAGATATGTTTACTGAGTGGAAAACACCTCTGTTAAAATGCTTCTGTCACAGAATCATAGAAGCATAGAATGATTTGATTTGGAAGGGGACCTTAAAGATTGTCCGGTTGCCACCCCCCCGGGGCCATGAGGTGTTCATCTAACCGGGCCTTGGAACACTTCCTGGGAGGGGGCATCCACAGCTCAGTTCATCTTTAGGCAGCAAACCTCAGTAAGAATTACATAATATTTAATGTTATTGTTAACTGCTAAAACTAACTTCAATACTAGTTTTAGCATTTCGTAGCTGGCTTTTGATAAAGTTTTAGTTCTGGATGTGGAACAGGTCTGTAACCTGGTTGGGCTTTGTGTGTAAGAGGGTGAGAATTTTTCCACAGAAGTGGGTCTTAGAGTGCCATCAGCTCTCCAGTCCTAACACAGCAAGAAGTGGTAGTTATGTCACAAAAGTGATCAGTTATTTCAAATTCAAACTTATTTGGGCTTCCTGCTGCGGTCTGTTCCTGTGCCTGTCTCTGCAAGGATTGCAGGATTGTTTGTCATGTGTCATTTTCATGAAGTACTTCTAGAAGCAAGGTCACATGCTCATTTTCTCCTTAATAAAGGAGACCTCTGACCTAGCATCTTGCATTCTGTATCCCAGCCTGAACGACTCTTGCCTGAGGTCTGCATTGGAATGCTTTGCAGTGCGGGTATCAGAACCGGACATGAAGTTCCAGCTTAGAACTTAGCTGGATTTGTTTCATAAACCGTTAAACATGATGTAATCAGACTAGCTCTTGCTATGTCTTTACCCCTACACTGGCAGTCCATTCCAGGATGATTCAGTGCCATTGCTTCACAGCCCTTTCAGAGTCACAGAGGAGTAGCCTGTGTTCCTTCTTTGAACGTGGGTGACTTCGATTTGTTAGGATTAAAATCAGTTGTCTTCAGCCATCAGGTCAATACGGAGTGTTGTTATTTCCTCTACCGATACTTCAGTTATCTACAAATTTACTCTCAAGTACTTTTAGTATTATCTATTATAAAATTACCAGAGGCCAGTCCAGTATCTGTTGTTCCTTTGTGTCATCCATGCCGTAATAGGAAAGCCTGCCATCCGCTTGCTTTGCGTAAGAAAGCAGTTACCGCCTCTGGAAAAGATGAGGGGACTTCGTTATCCCAGGTGATTGTTCTTACGGATGGAATGAGTCATTTTCATGTGGACTTTTAACATGTGGGTGAGTGAATCATCAGGTGTTGAACAGATTAATCTTTTCAATGGGACACACGCAAGATAATATTTTCTCTCTGAGACAACTTGTACCTGTCTAAGGGAAATATTAAGGAGGCTGAAATATAGTGGCGTCGCATGCCTTTGAACGTGTTAGCTTGGGAGATGATCCATAAAACAGCCCAGTGTTGCTTTTCACAGTTCTTGATATATGTGTGGGGTAGTGGCCTTTAAAGTGTTGTTAAGAATAGAGGATGGGGGGGGGAACTTACAAAATGTTACAAATAGTTGCATAAGAAATTGAGCGTGAGTTTGACTTTCTCATGTAGTTGTGTTATAAAATGCTTGTAGACAGGTGAAGTGAATTTGCACACCGCGCGATGATGATCCAACATGCATCAAGAGCAAATGAACTGACAAAGCACGACTGTCCAATGCCTATTTAGGGAGTAAAAGCAGACTAATTTGGGAGACTGTCTCGATGTTTTTTTTTCTTTTTTTCACTCCACAGCCAAGTTCCACCATCCAGAATTCTGCTTAGCGTTGGGTTTGACTGAGATCTGAAAATTACAGAGCAAATACATCTTGCTGTTATGACCAATTCAGGATAGGAAATGAAGTATGAGATTTAGGCATGGGTAAGTGGGGTTGAGGCTTCAGTCAAAACTTGCCACAGGTTTACGTGAAAAACTGATGATACTTTCCTAGAACTTCAGTTAAGGTTTAATTTTTTTAATAGTACTGTGAGCTCACGGAATTTTCTTCTGCAGGTTTCGTTATAAAGCAGTTCTCAGTAGGTGTCTTATAAAGGGTTTTCAAGAGAAAAAATACTATGGATTGCCTTACACTGACAGAACTGGGTAGTCCAGCTTTTTGTCTTGCTCAGGGTTACAAGCTGAAAATGCACGTTTTGGCAGCCAAGGTAAATTTGAAGGGAGATTTATTTCTTTATTGCAGATGAAGGTGCAGATACTTTTAGTAACAGACCAGATATCTGTTGGAATGGGTCCAGAGGAGGCCATGAAGATCATCAGAGCTGGAGGGCCTCTGCTATGAGAACAGGCTGAGAGCTGGGGTGGTTCAGCCTGGCGAAGAGAAGGCTCCATGGAGACCTTAGAGCAGCCTCCAGTACCTGAAAGAAGCCTACAAGAAAGGTGATGAGGGACTTTTTACAAGGGCCTGTAGTGACAGGGTGAGGGGGAATGACTTCAGGTTGAAAGGGAGAAGATTTACGATAGACATCAGGAAGAAATTCTTCACGTTGAGAGTGGTGAGGCCCTGGCACAGTTTGCCCAAGGAAGTTGTGGATGCCCCCTCCCTGGAAGCGTTCAGGACCAGGTTGGATAGGACCTTGAGCAGCCTGGTGTGGTGGGAGGTGTCCTTGCCCATGGCAGGAGGGGTTGGGACTGGATGATTTTCTAAGTTCCCTTCCAACCCAAACCATTCTATGATCTGTAAGTAAAAGCATCTTCTTCATCCTTGCAGACTTCCGAATATGCGTTTTGTATAAAGAGTTGGAAGAGTTGAACACCAGAAGTGCAATAGTAATAAAAAAAAACCCCAACACCACCCCCACTCTTCACACCCACCCCTTCCCAGCTGTCTAGCTCAGTAAATTTCACACCACGGTTGCAAGGCCAGAATGATTACAAATTAGGGTTAGCACAAAATCTAGTGATTTGAAAATTTTGTAGCATTTTACTGTAATCTGGAGGCTAGGATTTCTCAAAAAAAAACAAATCTGAAAAAGGCACGAGGGCAGGGAGAATGTGCTTTCAAAAGCCAGTTCATTGCAACAGAAAATGGAATTTCTTAACCTTGTCTTTCACACAAACCAAGTTGTGCATTGCCCCCTTGCACTTTGGCATTTCAGTTGACATGTGTTATGCACTCCTTCATGCTAAGATCCACATCCTTTTGCGTTTGATCTTCCATAGGAGAAGGTTGCAGTACATCAAAACTGTTCCATATAATCAACATTTTTGACCTTTCTGAGTGTCCTTGGGCAAGGCCCTAGGAGGTGGTCACAACCAGATTCACAGGAGATGCAGGATGTGGTAAGCTTTTTTAAGTCTTACGCTGTGCGGGGGCGCTCTGAGGGAATGTGATGAAAGCAATATGCCTTAGTTTTCACTCCTGATTTTTAGCTTCAACATAGATCACTTCAATTCAGTTAGCCCAAGGCTATAACGTGCTGCTTTTTAGGATTGTGGAGTAGCCTTTAATGGATGTTAGGAGTGGGGGTATGCATGAAGGAAAGCATGCATAAAAAAATGAACAGCCTCTTGCTTATGATGTACTTTTTATGTACTGTGGTCTTTGATTAACAGGCGAGAGCTGCGCAGCAGTTCTCTGAGTAGTGGTGACCTCAGCCTCAAAGGCTGTCTTTGGTGCAAGCTGTCGTTGGCCTCCCTGCCAGGCAGCTGGTTCTTACAAATGAGTTTTCATCTGTATATTTGGTGATTTACAACTTGACACCTTTGCTTTAAGGATGGCAGAAGATAGGTGGCTTTCCAGTACCGTTACGGACAAGTAATACTTGATAACAGGCTTTACAGTAATTGGAGATGAAGATAGGAGTCCAATTCCAGATCCCTAATGCATGACCTCATGCTCTGGCCCGTGTCACCTTTGCTTGTATTTGCAACTTCCTTCTCGTATGGACCATTCAGTAATATCTTTTTTAAGACTGCTGTTCTTCATGGCAGTATTGTGTCAACAAACAAATTCTTTTATTGCTGTGAAGGAGTATTTATAGAAAAAAAAGTCTCATGCCAGTCACAGCCTCCCTCCTTGCTGCCCTGTTTTACAGGAGGTACGAGAGCTGTGAATGCATCCTTCAGGATTTCAGTAAAGTATTGATACTTCAGTTTTCTGTGCCAGAACACCTCAGTGTATATTAAGATTTAGTAACATTCCCTAGGACGAATCACATTTCTCCAAGAAATGCTGAACTGGAAATGAAAACCACTTTACAGGGAGAAATCATGATGATTGCCATTGTAATCTAAGTATCTACCTTAGTTTTCCCAAGGAAAATGTAGTGAGGTGGCTTAATGGCTTTTCTTTGCACTCCTTTTGGCTCAACATGTGCATGTGGATCTTGGGACGGGAAAACTGCTGTGTTCTGCACAGCACTTCCACTCAGGGCTCTCTTATCCTGCTGTAATTGTGCTCAGTATGGCAGCTGCTTCTGTTAAGAACATACTGCTCTCATAGTATAAAAAAAGTCACTAAAATCCAGCTTTTAATTTATTTGTCCTCTCATTTGGAGAGAACAGCTAATGTAATTTCATATAATAAAACCAACCATGTGAGAATCCACAGCGGTGATTTTCTAAAATTAAGATTTCCTTTGAATTTGTTTTTATCACAAATAGATGGGATTACTAGAGGCTGTGCCAGTGTGAGTCACTTGTAAGTGCCTGTTAATCCAATAAACCTGAGTGGTTTCTTATGGAAATACTATTTTCTGATTTCTATTTATATGATGATCCTGGCCTTGGTGAATCCCCACTGACTTCACTGGAAATATCTCTTCGGAAAAAAATGGTATAATTTCATGTGGTAATGGACACTACAGCGAATCAGTAAAATGAAAAATAGCCTGGAGTAATTGGTAAATGCTTTAGAAGTTCTTCACTTCAACTTTATTAGGTGTTTTGTACTGTTACTGGCTAACAAAAATAATCATCAAGAGAGGTTTGTTTTGTCATGTGGTAGTCTTGTTTGTGTTTTTTCAGTTTTTATGGAGGGTAGAACAGCATTATGTTTTCACGCTGTCCTGCAAACTTTAGGGGTTTTTTTCTGTGGTTGCTACTGTTCTGCATTGTGGTGGTGGTTGCAACACTTTGTGCTTTAAATTCCCACCCGTAACATACTCAGCTCCACTCAAAACTAAAAATCGTAGATTAAAAAAAAAAGAGTTGTATTAAAATCATGACTTCAGCCTTTTTCTGTGTTACTTGTGCAACAAATGGTATTCAGTGGCAGCAGAAGGCAAAAACATTGCTATGGTTTGGAATTTTTGCCTGAAATGAGAAGGTAAAACGTGGAGAGCAAATGTTTTTTCAGCCTGAGATACGGTGTTGTTCTGTACCAGAGCAAAGGGAGGCTCTGAAGACTCTGAAAAGGTGACTGGCAGACCTGGTCCTGTTTCAAACTAGGAAGTGCAGGAGATCTGTATTATACACAGGGAATTTCTAGTGCTGAGAGGGGAGAAAAAATACATTTACTGGAAATAGTTTGACAAAATTCAGCATTTGTAACACATGCAACGCTGCTGCTACTGTACGGCACCACAGTTTTCATAATGTTACATTTACATGGATGTACCAAGTTTTCAAATATCTTCCTCCTCTCTGTCTCCACTGTTGAATTTTTTTGTGCGTGGTATGAGGGATAGGATGCTCAAAACCTCCAAATTCTTGACGCGTTAAGACAGGCTTTTGTAGATGTTGACTGCCTACTCGATGACACATACTTGTAATGATTACTGAGCCTGTGCAGTAAACGCTGCCTGGGGAACTGGATCCTTAGCAGAGATGAGAAATTATAATCCTTCTTGTGTGATAGGTTCTGCTGGTAAATGTTCCATGGCATTTTGCAGAGGCGGTTCAAGGCTGAGATTTTAGCTCTTTTAGTGATGGTAGTTTATTGGTAGCAGCTTCAGATCCTAATTAATCAGTTTTTCACATAATTTTACACATTAAGCATATGCTCTCTTGAGCAGATATTCAAAGAAGTAAGAGAGTATATGGAGATCTGACAGTTAACAAAGACGAATGAAATCATAGAGTGATTAAGGTTGAAAAAGACCTCTAAGATCATCTCCAACCATCAACCCAGTGCCACTGTACTTACCAGACCATGTCCCAAAATGTCACATCTACACACTTTCTGAACACCTTCAGGAATGGTGACTGTACCACTTCCCTGGGCAGCCAATTCCAATGCTTCACCACTCTCTCAGTAGAGAATTTTTTTCTAATATCCAGTGTAAACCTTGCTTGGCACAACTTGAGGCCACTTCCTCTCATCCTGTTGCTTGGGAGAAGAGGCCAACACCCACCTTGCTACAGCCTCCTTGGAGGTAGTTGTAGAAGGTGATAAGGTTTCCCCCAGCCTCCTTTTTCCACACCAAACAACCCCAATTCGCTCAGCTGCTCCTGGTGATACTCCTTCTCCAGACTCTTCACCAGCTTCGTTGCCCTAAATGGTGAGTGCAGAGAGCTGTGCATCAGGTTTGTATGTTGAATGAGCCATTTGAAAAGGGGGAAAAAAGAACACACAGTTAAAAAGGCACTGTAAAAGCATATCAAATAGGGCTAATATAAAATCTAAGGTACAAAATGATGGATAATTAGCATTAATAGATGACATGAAAAGACCTTTTAAATACATTGGAAGTTGAGGAAGTCAAGGGAAAATGCAGACCTCCTTCTTATCAAACAGTAGTGATACTTAAGATAAACCACACTGAATAAGCCACTGAGCATAATTTTATTTAATCATGAGTCTTTTGAAGGAACTGAAACCCCTTTGGACTTGGTAGGGGAATAATTTTGGTAATTAACAGCTCTCATTTGAAAATGGTGTGCATTGTGATACTCCTTTCCGAAAGCAGTACGGACTCTGGCTTTTTAACTGAAAACAGTATGGACGGGCAGGCTGGCTGAGCAATCAGAGGCAAAATCTACTTAAAACATGGTTAGTTTAAAAACTAAGAATTTGCAGGTGTTTCAGGATGTGTATTGATGTTGGTTGTAGTGGATTGAACCAATTTAGATACAGCCCTGTCACTGCATCTGACACAAATACGGGCTGTACAGTGAAATAATAAACATTTAGGCTAACGTGGAGTGGAGGATCCTGATCTGAAAGAAACCTGTTGTGTCTTAGATGAGCCTTATTTCTAAAACCAGCTTCTGTTTTGTATAAAACTTTAAAAAAAATCTCTTCTATAGTAGAGACAAGAAGACAACTGTTTCAAAAAGAATGATTCTGAACTCAGAAGGGAAGAAGAACATGGATGGCATGGGATACTGGGACATTGTAATTCATATTGTCGAAGGATCCTGGGCCTGTCCCTACCAGCACTTCTTCAGACAGTGCTTGGGCGTCGTCCAGAGGTTAGCATGGTGCAGGGATTGTTTGTGATGGACAGCTGGGGTAAAGCTTCCCTGTTCTGGGGCCAGGAAGGCTTCCCTAACTGTGTACGGGCACCAGCTGTGCTGCTGTGGATGATCTGTGGGCCAGATAGCTGTTGATGTAAAGCGAAGAGTTGCTAAGATTTCTGATCCCAAATGGGTCACTCAGCTTCGTGTGCAGGGCTGCTTTGGGGAACGAGGGAATAAAAGTTCTGTTCTTTTGTGTTTGTGGCCAGCAATGCAGTAATGCATTGAATCATAGAATGGTTTGGGTTGGAAGGGACATTAAAGGTCATCCAGTTCCAACCTCCTTGCCATGGGCTGGGACCCATCCAACCTGGCCTTGAACACCTTCCCTGGGAAACCTGTGCCAGGGCCTCACCACCCTCATCATGAAGAATTTCATCCTAATGTCTAATTTAAGTCTTCCCCCTTTCAATTTGAAGCCATTTCCCCTCATCCTATCACTACAGGCCCTTGTAAAAAGTCCCTCATCAGCTTTCTTGTAGGCCTCCTTCAGGTACTGGAAAGCTGCTTTAAGGTCTCTCTGGAGCCTTCTTTTGTGCAGGCTGAACAACCCTGACTTTCTCAGCCTGTCCTCAGCATTGTCAAGAGCTGAGTTTGAACGTTCTATTTGAAGCAGTAAACGTTTCCTGCTATTAGTGGAGTATTTGGGAATGTTAATTACATTGAGGGTAGAGCTGGATCCTCAATTTCACTTTCTGGGTGAATTGCATGGAAGGAAGAAGCTCGTGGTAGGTCAGGGAATAGCGCATGTGTCAGGAGAGGGAGGAAGCCATAAAGAACAAATGTTTTTACATGGCTCCAGTCGGTGTATGTTGGGGCTTTTACCACCTACGAGTAAAAGCTGAGCTGTTCTGACAGGACATGCTGTGAGGTTTTGTGTGTGTATGGACCATAGTCTGAGATTTCTCACTCTGCTCCCTTGGAATAATGCAGTGCTATCAATTTGGCAGTTTCCTTTTACCAGCACTGTATATTCCTAAAATTAAAGGTTCAGTTAGTAGGTCATTCTAACATCAATAACAAGATTTTTTCCAAAGGCTTCATGAAAACCTGATGTTCCTCAAAGTGCTACATAATCAAATGGAATGATTTATTTTCTTTTGAAAGGAAGAGATTCAATTTTTATGCCATTTTGTGGGAAAGATGGTTTGTGACTGTTTATCAAACAGCAAGAGCACTGCAGAGAAGGAGGGGGTGGGAGTAGCAGAAGATGTTTTAGTAGTTGAGTACTTCTTCTCTTGTAGGAGAATTGTTTCCAGGACAACAAGGTTGATGATGGAGTTGCAAAGTGAGTATGTGTTTCCTTTCCTCCTCTATTTGTTGTTAATCATTAAGGTAGGAAGACATCTCTGTACACTTGAGTAGTTTCCAGAGTTGAGTTACGTGAGGTATTTTTTGCATGCACTACATTGTTCATGCGCCTTTTCTTAGGAGTTACCTGGTACACAAGAAATCACATTTGTGTTGTTTTCTGTGAAGATCATGTGATATATGGACTGATTTCTCTCTCAACTACTGTTTGGGTTTGGGGGGGTAGTTTTGTTTTAAAGAAATGAAACAACGGGTTTGTGCTTTGAATTTCAAGCTCATCTCACTGCTTGGATGAGAGTTTCTTTAACAGTTTGCGCAGAATTTTTCCTCTGTTGATAAAATACATATTTTTTTGTATATGGTAATGATATACTGTCATGCAAATGAATTTGGAATTAATTAAAGGAAATAATTTTTCTCTAGAGTATAGTCAGCTGTAGGACTCCATTGTGAGAGCTATTTTCAACTGGAGTTTGGAATTTGGAAGAAGCAGCCACTGAATTGAATGTAGTTGCCAATTTTAAAGGGGCATAGCTAGCATGAAATCACACCCATCTTCAAAATATGTTGATCTACTTAAAATCTGGAGGAGTATGATGAAATCTGTACTTGTGTGGTTTTCCTTTGTATATTTGATTGTACTCCGAGTTTAATTTTTCCAGGATTGTTTTTTTTCCTTCACAACATTGTGAGAAAAGAAATGTCATTTTTTTAAAACCACAAATACTGGCTGTGCATTTTAGAGACAAAAATAGTGGCCAGGTTATTAGAAAAAACATGCTTTGTAAAACTGTATTGTTATTTTGCTAAATTAAATAGCTTGAAGTTTAATGGTGTCCCTTTTAACACAGTTAGATGATTTAATCTAATGATATATTTATTTTGTATTGAGATTTTTAGAACTTAGGATGATGAAGATTCAGAAAACACTTCTCATGCATAGTAGTCTGAGCTAATGAGATACTCTTTTTTCCTTCTGAAGGCCTTTTGTTTTTCTGATGCTAAAGGTTGGATACCCCACACTAAGATCTATGTATGGTCACTGTTTTGAATCATCAATAGTTTTATTCTTTGGATATGGTTTGCCATTCAGTTTGACAGCATGTTTATGGAGGCCATAGTTTCTCTGTTGGTTTAAGAGGAAACAGTGAGATGTGGCCTGAAAACTAACACGGTCAGGTGACAATTACTACCCCTTCTCCGTATCCTGTGACTCTCTAACATCTTGGAAACGGAAGTTAATCAATTTGGTAAATCCTTGTTGGCACTTACTTTGTGCTTTGTTATCCTCTCCTGGCTGCAGACTGTAGCCAGAATCAGGATTCTTTGACTGGTGTCCTCCTCTTTCCATCTCTTGTTTTTCTTCGTATTTTTCTATCGTTGCAAATAACCATTTTCGGCAGAATAAGAACAGTGCTAACCTCAAGTGGTGAGATGTCTCTGTACTTCATTTTCCATTACAGCCTCTTTTATTTAGTTCTTCCATTTTCTGGAGTGTACCAGTTCTTTGTGGAGCATTGAAGAGTTCTTCCAGGTCACTAGTTGGCGTAGTGAGGGAATGAGGAATTTTTTACTGCTTCTGCTAAAGGTTGACTTAATTACGTGGCTAAGTAGAGAATGTAGCATTGGAGAAATCTTTTTAAGGACAATACTTTTCTAACTCCACTTAGTAGATTTTTGGATTGGTTTTTTTGGTTGCTTGCTTTTTTTTGGTTTTATCAAAATTCTTGACAAACACTAATGAATTCCCAGTAAGGAATGAATATGCTTTGTCTGTTTTGATAGATGTGAATCCAAATCACAGAGCGTTCTGTAGTGATCGGCCTGTTCATATTTGGTGCTCTTTTCAGTGTCTCAGGGTGCCAGGAACACAGGGCAAACACGTAGGCCCCGAGGGCTGGAGCACCTCTGCTATGAGGACAGGCCCTCACAGCTGGGGTTGTTCAGCCTGGAGAAGAGAAGGCTCCAGGGAGAACTTTTAGCAGCCTTTTGGTACTTGAAGGGGCTGCAGGAGAGCTGGGGAGGCAATTTTTACAAGGGTGTGTAGTGACAGGATAAGGGGGAATGCCTTTAAATTGAAAGGGGGAAGATTTATATTAGACATTAGAAGGAAATTCTTCATGATGATGGTGGTGAGACACTGGCACAGGTTGCCCAGGATTGCTGTGGCTGCCCCCTTCCTGGAAGTGTTCAAGGCAAGGTTGGATGGGGCTTTGAGCAGCCTGGTGTGGTGGGAGGTGTCCCTGCCCATGGCAGAGGGGTTGGAATTGGATGGGCTTTAAGATCCCTCCCAGCCCAGCCCTTCCTATGATTGTATGAAATTTATCATCTTTCTGTAGTCGGTGCTGGAGGCCAACCAGGAACAGTCACAGAGTCTACCAAGGCATTACATAGCTGTCTTTGAACAATTAAACCCTTCTTTGCATTTCCTTGCTTTCTGTAAGGCTGTGAGGAATCTCTTTGATAAAAACTTTGCAATTAAGATTTGGAATTTATTTCCGTTTCTTAAGTGTTATGCTCAAATCACAAGGCTGTCTCTGAAATTCATCTTGATAGAGCAGTTTCATATAACAGAAATATTCTGGCAGTCAGAGAAACAGAAATGAATGATGGAAATATTTTCCAGTGCTGACTAAAAGCAAACAGTTAGCTTCAAGCATTTATTAACAATGTAATGAGAAACTTCAGTTCAAGCAAATACTTTTTCTAACAGAACTTCTTTTCTTTTTTGTATTGCAGAAAAAGAAATGATGACTGAGTTGTACAAGCGAACAAGCACAATCCAAAAAGTAAGTTTGAGAAGAATGCTCATTTTTCTCTCTATAAGATTACTGTTCAGTGAGACATCCATTTAATTAAAAATGCAGTTAGTTTTCCTTATTTCTTTGACTGGAAGTGTAGCAAGTGCAGTTTGTAGAGCTGTTCAGAGTTACGTGGGGTCAAGCTGTGTGGCTCAGGGTGAGTTGCGTTGGGCAGTTCATTTCTCATCGCTGTGTCAAAGGATAAAATAGTTCAAGATCATTTCATGTAATTGCATTATTTTGGTTATTGTAGCAGTGATAGTCCAAGGATGTCTAAAGGAGAGGTTTGTAGGGAAAGGCTTTATCTCTTCTTAGACTTGTTCTGATAGAATTGAAAAAGTCAGACCACCCTACAGGAATGTGGGAAGGGCTGGAATTTTGGGTCTCCAAAGCTTGTTGGTATTCTCTGTAGTATCAGTAGTGTAAGGAAAGCTTTTACTTCAAAGTAAGGCTGCTGTCCTTTTGGCTGAGTGTTTTCAAATATATTAAACCCATTTATTTGAGAGTACTGTGTGTGTTTATGGTTTAGTGCAGGAAGTTTTTCCGTTTTGGTCGAGAAAGCAGGATGTTTTTCATTGGTGTTTTAGGTGGCAGGCCTTACAGCCTTCTGATTCACTTGTAGTAGTGGCAAATTTTAAAGATAGATGCTTTTAACTGTCTTGCCATACTGTGTGATAACATCTACATTGCAATTGTCAGAACAGAACCTAAGATTATTCGGAATTTGGTTTCACACTGGCTAGCAAGTGGACTCGTTAAAAAATTGCGTGAGGTTTTCTATGTATTGTTATCTCAAATTCAAAATATCTGTAAATTTGCAAAGGTCTCTCATCTTACTTACTAAGGGATGAGTATGTTTTTAACACATAGGTTTTAAAGTTATTGATGACTAGTTCGTCAGCCTTTCTAGCTTTATACAGAATCTTTTATTACTTAAATGAATGTTATTTTAATTTATATCTGTGTCTTTTTTGGTCACAAAAGCTTTAAGTAATTCCACAGACTTGCTTTTTATAGATACTTTTTGGTTTTTTTTTTAAATGGGGGGTAGAACATGTGTCAGGCATATGCAATTCCTTCAGCATCATGTTTTCCACACTCACTTAATAGCTATTGAGTCTCCGCAGATATTCTTGTTTCCAAGACCTGTTTTATGGTAATAAATCATCTTGGCTGTAAAATTCTTGAAATGATTCAGTAGGATGATTGTCTCCTTAGCACATTCCCTAAGAGATCATACTTAGAAATGGAAAAGCCCTTAACCAGGTCAACTTTTTTCCCTGCAATACGTGTAGTCAGTGCTGGAAGTGATAATCAGTGAAATGGTTGGTGTTTGTTCTGGCAAACTGCTGTTGTCCAGTGCTCCCTGCATTCCTCATTTCTCTCTTGGTAATTTAGAGAATTTACAGTAAGTTTTCTCTTAGTGGCATGCTAAACTCCATTGAGGAATGCCCAGCTGGGTGAAGATTAAAAGCTGTGCTGTGGTGTGATGCAACTCTTTGCTTAAAAAAAAAAAAAGGCGCAGAGTTTCATCCAGGATAGTTGTTAACACCTT
This sequence comes from Dromococcyx pavoninus, assembly GCA_033558185.1. Classification (NCBI taxonomy): domain Eukaryota; kingdom Metazoa; phylum Chordata; class Aves; order Cuculiformes; family Neomorphidae; genus Dromococcyx; species Dromococcyx pavoninus. The sequence continues at coordinate 64,499 of JAUMJL010000981.1, forward strand.
TCTTCTACACAGTGAGTGCCATTCCTTGTTGTTGGGTTCTCATGATGCTTGTGGACTGTAGCAACAATGAGCCACCTCAGTATGTGGCTGTTCTGGTGCCAGCTTGTGTTTGTCGTCCGAATAACTTTCAGAAACTGCAGGACCACGTGTGGGAACAATCCAAAATGAATGGTGCAGTCCTTGTAATTTATTAAATTGTCACGCGTGCAGGGATGATTAAGGTGTGATGCCTGGTCTGTCGGTCTCTGGAGGATGGCAACACATTGTGTAAACTGTGTGGCTTTCTGACTAATGGAAAGGCTGTTAAAAATGGGCATTACTTACTGGGAGCAGGTAAGCAGGGAATTCTCCCAAGAGCCCATAAGGGTTTCTGGATGGTAGCTTTCCAAGGCAATCCATAAGGTAGTTCACCTGGAACATCACAGTATCACAAGGTTGGAAAGGAACATTGAGATCATCAAGTCCAACCTATAACCCAACACAACACCAACCCGTCATCTAAACCACGGCACTCAGTGCCTCATCCAGTCTCCCCTTAAACACCTCCAGGGTCAGTGACTCCACCACCTCCCTGGGCAGCGCATTCCAATGGCCGTGTGTGCATAGAGCAGGGAGATGTGATTTTGCCAAAATTCTGCACAACTGGAGCTCCAGATAAAAACACCAGGTTGTACTGGAAGAGACTTTATGTTAAAATTTGTAACTTCCTGAAATACTGTTGTTTTCTTTCTTTGATGATGTTGTAGTTGGACACAGAAATTGGAACTGTTATTGAGGTTGTTCTGCACTGAGTGAAGCGTTAAGTTCTGGGGTTAGTTCCTCCATGGGCATTTCTATAAAATACTCAGGCTTTGGGATCCCAGATCCTTAATCCTTTTTAAATACTAGGATAGGAAATAAGGCTCTGCAGTTCCCCCAAGATGTTCAGCAGATTTGTGTATTAAATTTGCTGTTTCCTTTGTTTTGGAAAGGGGAACCTGGTATCCTTACTGACCTCACCTGCCAGGCAGATAATTCCATTTAAACTATGTATTTTAATAAGATGCTTTTACTGCAAGGCATAGATGTTAGGAATTTCAATGTTGCGCTTCAAATAGAGCCAAAGTAACCTCTGCTATAGATCCTGCTAGTCATGATAGAAAATAACGTCTGCATTTCAAAGGTGGGCTCAAAGTTTACTTTTATTCTGTAGAATCTCTCTTGAGTGTGTTGTGTCACGTCAACACATTCATTCCAGTGAATGTCTTAACAGAAGAAATGGTAATATTGGGAGCCATTTTTGTGTGTGTGCACACAGATGGTGTTTTGGGGTTGCTAGAAGTCTTCGCTGCTATAGTCCTGTTTGAGTTGTTGATTGGTTGTGTGAAGATGGAGGTTGGTTTAACAAGTGGACCAGATGATGAGAAGCTTTTTATGGGCAGTTAAAGTTCTGCTAACCCGTATACGCTCCACATCGTCCTTTCATGAGTCATGTTTGTCACTCTTGCCTGTGAAGTGAGGGCACTACATCTACTTCAGGGTTTGGACACTATGATGTGTAGTAATATTTTGATGGTTAGGTAGTAAAAGCCTAACATTTGGCCTCGTGAGAAAGCCCACTCCTTGCACACGCCTGAGCAAGTGAATTTTGGGGAGATACTGCCATACAATCTTAGGGAGGTCAGTGATGTGGAGGACTTGCAGAGGAGAGAGGTGTACAGCCAGCAGCAGTCAAGAAAGCCATTTTCCTCTTCAGGTCTGTTGTTTTCTTCTGAGAAGGCCCACTGGCGTGTGCACATGAAGGGAGACAAACCACGAGGAGGTCAGTGTTATTGGATGTGTGCCAAGTGGCCATCAGCACAGACAGTATTCAAAAAGAAACTCTCCGTTTGACAGTGCTGTCTTCTAGATGACTTAGAAACATAAAAACACAACTTATTTTTAAAAGAGCACTTTTAATTTTTGTCAGATATGAAAGCACCTTAATTTTAATGCGTGCCTTGCAGAGAGAGGAGTGTGCTAAGACCAGTTATCGCATTTTCATTTTATGAGTGGTATCTGTGGTACAGTGGCTTCCTATACAAAACATCTGGCAGCACCATAACACTGAGAAATTTGCATGTGCACTTTGTAAGAACACTCCTCTTGTGTGGAGCTATGTGGTGTAGTGAGCTGGTTTGCTCACTGCACTTTGGCTAAAGGATGGGCTGTCAGTTCTGGAATTGCTGTCTTGCAGCCTTATTCTGGGGTACAGGAAGCTCCAGGGAACAAGACTTCTCCTTTTTTCACCTTTCCCATAGCAATACAGCTGCTAAATTAACTCCCCAGCAACTGTAAGAAAAGAGGTGATGTGTCAGCTGAAGGGAATCTGCATTCACAAGTGCTGGTTTATCCATTCCCAAGCTAAGTGTTCCTGCCTTCCTCACCTCTGTTCTCCCTGATAACCAGCGTGTCTCTGATCCGCCAAAACTGCATTTTTCTGAACACTGCTGATGTTTGACATTTTGCAAGACACCTCACAGCTAAACCTTCTCTGAATTTTTTTTTCTTCTTTTAACTACTGACTCAAAAAGCAAGATAAAAGCACTTGGTTTCAGATCTTTTTAGATATCTGAGATCCAGAGCTTCCTAGAAATTCACCTTTCACTGATTTGCAAGCTGCAAATGTAAATTCAGAGATCAGTTAAGTATCCCAACGGTGTAGTGGTGCTCACCCTGTCATCTTCCTCAGTTCTTTCAGCACATGCAAAGTAAGAGGAATGCAGGGTCTTAAACACATTGTTTCTGCCTGTGTAAGCTCCAGCCATGTTTGTCTCTTAGTGCTGGGAAGAGTGAGCCTTTGGCAGAGGATGGGGTACTGATCCTTTCAAACAGCTTTCTGTGGAAATACTTGGTGCAAAAAAACCCCCACCTTGATTATATAATATTTGTGTTGATAATACTGTTTCATAATGTGAAACTCTGAGACTGACAAATCATTATTAAACTTTATTTAGATTATATAATAAAAAAGTTATCTGCTGTTGCCACAAACTGTTACATCACAACCTGTTTTCACTTGCAGTGGCACCAACTGTTTGTCAGTAGCCTTAATCATGGAGTCCCACCTGTGTATAAGCCAGAATGGGATGGAAAGAGGTAAACCACTGCTCCTAGAGGGTTGCAGGCAGTACAACTAGTTGACTTCCAGCTCAGAAATCACTCATCCAGCCTTCTTGAGCTTACAGGGTTATATATCATATTTATATCACAGTTTCTTTTGCTTTGGGCTTTGAGTCTTGCATGAACGTGGTGGGGAAGAAGGTAACTTCTTATGAAAAGGGACAGAAAAGGATTTTTTTTTCTTTAAAACATCAGCTCATTACAGATACATGAAGAGGTGAACGACTGAAATACTCTCAGTACCTCTTCTGAGAGACTGATGTCTGTCTTGTTTTCGGTAGAAGAAATGGTTTCTTCCCTTTTTTCCCTTCATCCTGGCTGCTGCATTGCCATGAGACATGCCCTTTGTTGGATAAACATCCTTCTTAGCTCTCAGGCTTGGAGGACTGCGCTGAGTGCTCAGGCTGGAAAATGACGACTGCCTTTGTCAGCCTTCTGGGAGGAGAGCTGTTGTCCTTTTGAGCAGGGTGATTGCTATGTGGATGGTCAATGAGCATGGTCCTCTGGGTTTCTTCCACTCATGTTCCACTGTCTGCAGGGTTCTATAATCCTCATGAAGGGGACAAGGTCTGGAAGAGACTTAGCTTGTCTGAGGCACGTGATTTTCTCCATATGAAATGAGCCTCCCTGGCACAGGACAAGTTGGAACAGAAGATGGGAAGAGGATTTCACATCTGGTTTGTCTCAAATAATCGCAGAGATTTCCAGCCTGTTTTAGAAATTCAGATGTGTATTACACTGAAGGCAGTAATATAGAAGTAAAATACCCCAGATGGCTTCGAAAGTCAAGTACTTAATGTTGCCTTGCATATGAACAACTACACAGTTTTAAAGCTTGCTCTAAGAAATTCTGGAGATCGTAGAATTGCTTGGTTGGAAAAGGCCTTTGAGATCATAGAGTCCAACTGTACCTGTCAGCTACTAAACCATATCCCTGAACACCTCATCTGTCCATCTTTTAAATATCTCCAGAGATGATGACTCAACCGCCTCCCTGGGCAGCCTCTTCCAGTGCCTGATAACACTTTCAGTGATGAAATTTTTCCTGATATCCAATCTGAACCTCCGCTGGCGCAGCCTGAGGCCATTTCCTCTCATCCTCTCGTCTGTCACTTGAGAGAAGAGACCAACATCCACCTCGTTCCAGCCTCCTTTCAGGGCGTTGTAGACAGTGATGTGGTCTCCCCTCAGGCTCCTTTCCTCCAGGCTAAACAACCCCAGTTTCCTCAGCCACCTCTCATAAGGCTTGTGCTCCAGCTCCATTGCCCTTCTTCAACCCCTCAATGTCCTTCTTGGAGTGAGGGACCCAAAACTGAACACAATATTTAAGGTGTGAACTCACCAGTGCCAAATACAGGGGCACAATCACTTCCCTGGTCCTGCTGGTTGCCCTGACTTTGGTGATGTGGGAGATGAGCTTCAGGGAGAGCACTTACAGTATAAAGGTACAGTGATAGGTACACAGCAGAGAAGGGACCAGAACCCAAGGATGTTTTCAAAAGCTCTCTGGCTGTCAAAGGCAGCACCACAAACCGTGTCAGTGCAATAGTCTCTGCCCAGTCTATTTAGTGTTGTTGGAAAGCCAGATCTATTAGTCTGAGCAAAGCACAGTGCAGATGGCTCATGTACTACTCCTGATACCCAATCTAGCTCGTTTGCAGCTAGCTGATGTCTCTGGATGCTGCTGTACTAAGCTATGTAAATTGTGAACAGGCCTGCCACCCACTGCTCCACTTGTGAGTGCAAAGCTGTCTGTGTCTAAGCTATGGAATGTGTAAGAGAAGCAAATTTGTTATTAAAGGGATGCCTTAAATTGTCTTCATCCTTGTAGTACCCTCCAAAAATGTAACATTGTGTGGGTTTGTCAGCTTTTGATCTTTGTTTCATCTCTGCCTGCAGTGAAGTGTGTATGTAGCTGAGCAGAAAATAAAGAAATTATACTGTACATCATATTAATGCAGGAAATTGGGACATCTTAAATATATACATTTAGTAACATCTGAGCACTTTCACTTTTCCTACCGTTTCCAAGCAGTGTTTTCTCTCCTCATAAGATCGAGTTCAAACCTGTGTTCAGGATGTCCATATGATAAAGAGTTTGCCTTTAGATTAAAATTTAGGAATTTTTTTTCACTCTTTTCTTGGTTCTGAAATGGTAAATCTCTATGTTGTGTGTACATAGAGGAGAAGATAATCAGTCAGATGATGTCACATCGGAAAAAATCTATGGAAGTAGAGCTCAGAATTAACCCTTCAAACTGTATGGGAAACCTGTGATGTAAAATAAGATTTATTTTTTGGAAAGAAAGATGATAATAGGACACAGATGTGGACCCTCGAGACCTGTATTATGTTTGTACTTATCTCTTGCACGAGCTTGAACGAGTTCCTTTGCATTTTCCTGCTACATTTCTTCTGTCATAGATATGGATGTTTTATTTGCTATTGATGAAGCACTTCAAAGTAAAATCTTGAGTTACTGTTATTATTGACTTCCATAAGCTTACTTAAAATCCTTTTCCCACTCACTGATGCCTTCCCAAAGACAAGAATAAATAGAATTTTTTTTTTCCAAATGGTATTGCTTTACTGATATTCAGCAGCTGCTTAAGGGAGGATTTAACTGATTCTTTCTGTTGTCCGTTCATTGACTGAGCAGCTTCAAAGTGAGAGTACTGTCAGCTGCATTGCAACTCTGATTCTGTCGCAGGCATAGAGTGGCAAGAATTATTTCCTTGTTCATTTTACTTAGCAGGCTGGGGTTTCAAAACATCCTGGTGTAGACTGCTTTACATTAATATTGACTAATTTTACACTAGAGCATCGTGGATGGGTGGCTGACCTGTAGGCCTGATGTATGCAGTTGGTATAATCAGAAAACACACTGTCAGGCTATTAACATGCTCTGTGTCTTCACTGGGTCCTGTGGCACAGCACTTAGCAGCGTTCCTGAACACCTCATCACCTTCTGGCCCTCTGGCATGAAGGGCTGGTGCTCCCATTCCAAACTGCTGTTACCCTGCAGCAGTGGAGAGTTTGCATGGGTGTGGTGCGACGCAGCAAGCATGGATCTCTGCAGAGAGACATTCTGGTGCTGTGATGCTGCTCCTGTCACAAATACGAGAAGTGAATTCAAGGAGGCATTAACTACATGGATGCAGTGATTAACCAGGAAAACGCATCCATCTTGCACAGCCAAGTGTTGCAGAAATAGTTCAGTTCAATAGAGTTAAATCACTGCACTTAGAAGAAATAAATATCACATCCTTGCTGAAAAGCAGCCTCGTACACTCGTGTGCAGCTTTGCGTTCTCTGTTAACGTTACCAGTGTTTGGGAAAGGATTCCACATACGGAGCTCAGGAATTTGTGTAAAAGCAGAACTCTTGGGGCTTTTTTCTCTGTGCTGCTCCATCAGCCTTGCTGTGCCTGTACTGTGACAGAGTGTCTTTATTCCATATCTGGAAACAGAGGGATTGTACTCCTGAAGGATGGCTACTGGGCAGCGCTGTGTTTCAGTTTGGGGGTGTTTGAAGCCCTACAGTAGGTATTCAAGCTTGCTGTGATTTATTTTAATTAAATACAGTAGCTGCATACCTACTGCAGAAGCGATAAGACAGGGATTCCCCACCTCTAATTTGTCATCTTGCTGTTTGTATTTCTTTGCTATTTTCTTCCCTCTCACAGATTTGAGCAGAGATGTCTCATCCTCCCCCTCCTGTGCTGTTAGCAACGGCATCTGTCTTTTTAAATACAACAAATCTTAAAACTCTTTCTGCTGTTGAGAAGCCATTCTTGCTGTGTGATAGTGGACACATCCCTGACCTTCCTGACACGTGCACCTATATGAAATTTGTTTTAATTAGAGAGCTACAGGAAGCTCCCCCTGCCTGTGGGAGCCTTCTCATATCTGATTTTTATTTTTTTGATTTAGCAGCTTGGAGTACCCACCCTAGGGCTGGCAGGCAGCCTGGCAGGAAGCTGGACAGACTGGCCTGCCGGCCAATCTTGTTGCCTTTTATAGAGGATTTTGATGAAATCGGCACATTTCCGTGCAATCAGTGTTTTGCAGTGTAAAAATTGTGGTGTTTGGGAGATTTCTGAGCGGCTCTAGTTTTAAACTGCAACTTGTGACTTCTGGGAAATTGTTGACTAATATCAGAAATTACTGCAGATGATTTTGTGAGAAGACAAGTGGTGTTTCAATGGAAAAAAATCCTCTTGGAACGCTGTTCTTCAGCCAGTGTGAAGGATTGCCTGTTGCGTGCCATTGTTCAGGTAGGTGAGTTACCTGAAAGGACCCTTACGTTCTTCATCCACAAGTCTGACATAACAGCAACTGCTTTTGTTGAAACTGCTGCCAGGTATTTTCTGTTTTCTTAGAATGACTTAACCTGGGGGGAATCTAACCCATGAAGGACCCAGCTCTCCCACCTGTTTTGACAGAGCAAAATGCTGAGGTAATAGCAGTCAGTGGGAAAGTACAGCCTGGAGAAGCAACGTAAACCTTTAGGTCTGGAGGATGGTGTTTAACTGCGCTCCATCTACGTAGCTGTGCCCAGTTGCTCAGTGCTGGTGTTCCACAGTGGTTTGGCCAGCAGGGCACATCACCATAATGCACATTTTTGAAGCAGGCTGCATTGCCTCATTAAATCACACTAGTGCTAAGCTGGGATTGACTCTTCTGACAGTCCAGTGTGACCTCCTGCTCAAAGTAAGACTGATTTGGAAGTTAGGGCAAGCTGCAAAGGGCCTTTACTAATTGAAAATCTCAAAGAACAGAATGATGATAAACTTTCTGTTGCCATCTTCCAGTGTTTTCATATTGAGATTTTTTTTTCCCTTGGATCTAATCAAAATTTGCCTTATTGCAGCTCGTGACTTGCTGCTTGCCATATGGCTGTGTGCTCAGGAGAGGAACCTGGCTGTATGTTGTCAGCAGCCCATGTAGTTAACAGACAGCTGGTGGAGGGGTTTGGCCAATAACTAGTGATCTGTGTGGGTTTGCAAACTGGATCCAGGAATCTACTTTGGATCTTTCTCCTCATCTTGGAGCGGGGAAGTGCTAGAATAGAGCTGAACTTGAGTTCGCAAGATACAGTTCTGCTCTTGAACGGAATGATGTTGATTCTACCTGGAGTATTGTGTCCAGTTGTGGAATCCTCAACATAAGAAGGATATGGAGCTTTAGGAATGGGTCCAGAGGAGGCCACAGAAGATGATCAGAGGGCTGGAGCACCTCGGCTACAAGGGCAGACTGCGAGAGTTGGTCTTGCTCAGCCTGAAGAAGAGAACACTCTGGGAAGAACTTACAGCAGCCTTCCCGTACCCAAAGGGGGCTACAGAAAAGCTGGGGAGGGACTTTTTACAAGGCCTGTAGTGATAGGATGAGGGGGGATGAATGGCTTTAAATTGGAAGGGGAAAGATGTAGATTAGGCATTAGGAAGAATTTTTCCACAATAAGGGTGGGGAGGCACTGACAGAAGTTGCCCAGGGAAGTTGTGGATATCCCCTCTTTCAAGGCCAGGTTGGATGGGAACTTAAGCAGCCTGGTCTGGTGGGAGGTGTCCCTGCCTGTGGCAGTTGGACAGTTGGAACTGGATGGTCTTTAAGGTCCCTTCACCCGAAATCATTCCATGATGTTTTCTGGACTTCTTTAGCACCTGATGTAAATGCCCTCAAATCCACTGGCACATCGGAAGCAGGTGTCTAGCAGCTTAGATGGATCAGACTGATGCTGAGTGTATTTTCTCTTCAATAAATGAGTCTGGCTCCTCAGAAGATTCTTTGCTTTATGAAGCATCTTGAGGTTGTGAGTTTACAATGAATCACCAGTTTGCAGTTCAGTGAAAATAATTTCAAGTGTAATCATACTTTGTTCACTTAAGTAGTTGCTGCTTTCAGAGGAAACATGAATGCAGCTTTGATTCTCAGAAGCAGCTCGTGTTGTAGTGGCCTTTGAGAACGTCCTTAGAATGGATCTGATGTTTACACAGACATGACAAATCATGCATATAATTTTGAATGAGACAGTTTTAAATGGAATTCCATCCACTAGGGAAGTGTATTTTTGAAAATGCAGGAGACTTTGTATCTTTTTGTCTTGGCTGTTGGAGCTCCAATATTTGCGCAGTCACTGTGTGAAAGCTGTGTGTGTAAATCCCAGCACAGGGGAACCTCAACCATAACCAAGGGCAGCAGTAAAAAGAGTAAAGAGGGAACCTTTCCCTACTTGTAATTAGTTTGAGCAAGTTTGGTGGTTCTTGTGTACATGTAGTGTAAATTCACAAGAGCACATCCAGACCCACAGTGGGTAAGTAGTTCCTTGGAAGTAAGAGGAGGTATGATCTTATAAAACTTGCATAATAGGAAAGTTTGGCCTTAGTATCCAGAAACAAAACTGGATAAGCAAACATCTAATATTGACTTGATTTCTTAGTCTTCCTGCCTGCCTTTAGACTTGAGTGTATAAATTTCTGTAGTAAAATTAAACATAATTCTCTTTAAAACGTATTTAGCTTTGTCCTCAAAAAATCACATATGCCATGTGCTCCTGTCTTACCAAAAGGTAACTGTTGTAACTTTGTGCTTATGTTTTGTCCCTGTTTTCTGCTCCAGTGCTCGAGATGCACAGGGGGCTGGAGGTCTGCTGGCATGGCTGTCCCTTAAACAAAACTACAGTGAGACTCAAGGGTTTACAGCCCAAAGGAGTCAACTCTGCAAACTGTTTTTTCCATACCCAAGAAGCATGAGTCAGATTCTGCAAAGTGAGTCAAATCTGTCCTCAGATTCATTTGAAGACACTGAAATGGGTATATAATTTGAAACAGTAGTATGCATAGAAGTGGCTTATTAAACTAATTTAGTTTGTGGTATTCCCTCTGAGTGGGAAGGGGGACAGGGTGGAGAGAAGTGATGGAGGAGTGTGAAATGAACCACAGTTCAGGTGTTCCTAAGTGTCCAGAAGCAGTGGGTAGTCCTCCTGTGGTGTGGAGGGCATAGAAGGATGATCTTTAATTCACTGCTCTTGGTGGGGGGTTCCCAGGGTCTGAGATGGTTAATGTAAGTATCTTTGGTAATGCTCACTGTGATCTCTGACAGTACTACGTGAATGAGGATAAAGTTCATCCCTGGGCTCTTAAAATACTGAAACGAAGGCCTTTGTGGGTCATCCTTCGAGATGCATGTTGGGGATCCAGACATAAGCCCTGTCCCTCAAGAAGGCCAGTATCCTTCTAATATCTTCCTGGAAATCAGTCGCTTCCCCGTGACTTTGCATTCCTTCCCGTTATCTTCACCTGACCAGCATTCCTATGCATAAAGTTGTTCTCTGAGGTCAAATATGCTGGAACTGCAGCCCTTTACCAGGATGTGACTCTTGCATGTTTTGCTGACTGTGTCATGGAGAAACACTCCCTTTCCTCTGGAAGAATTACATGATAATTAAACTTTGGGGCACCGTCGCCTTCCAAGTCTCAGTTTCTTCTCCTCTGTTCCCATGTTTAACTCTCCCTCCGAAAAATCTCTGTGTCAGTTGTCACCAGGAAACTAATTTTATGGTTCCATTCTTAACCATCAGTCTTTGACTGGCTGCAGTCAACATCCTAATATTGTGCTCAGAAAAATGACTAATACCTCCTGTCTGGCATATGTCGTGAATGAACTGGTAGACAGGCATACATTTATTTTTTCCTATTCCTGTGTGTAGTCAACCTAGAAAGAATTTTTTAGATTTGCTTTTCTTCTGCAATATTTGATGGGGCCCCTGAGGAAATGAAGGGTGGAATTCAAATGTAGCAGATCAAAGAACGTCTTCACCGTTGCTGATTTGTGGTACAAGGATGGGTTGGCAGCATCAGATGGATGGTTCCCTGACTGATACGCACCATCCCTTGTAGATCTCTGGCTGCTTTTAATTCTTCTGATAACTCAAAACAGTTGAGTTGTCTTCACTCTGAATGAAGAACATTTCATTTTTAGAAATCTATTGGGTTTAGATTATTCAGATCTTCATTTTCTTTTCTAAAGGGTTTTGATTTATATGATGATGGTTATAGGAAACTGGGATTCAGGAGCAATCACATCAATTGGGTTTTTTTAACTCTAGTTTAATTTCTGCCAGAGTTTTATGGAATGTGCAGTCCTTGAAAGGTGCTGAACAAAAGAAATGGAAACACCCAAACAAGGCACTAAACATTTGAGGGCTACAGGAAGGGTGGGGATTGTTCTTTTATTAGGGAGAGAAGGGATAGGATGAGGGATAACAGTTTTGTTTTAAGCTGAAAAAGAAGAGATTTAATATAAATATTAGGAGGAAATGTTCTCCTGTGAGGGTGGTGAGGCACTGTCACAGGTTGGTTGCCTGGAGAAGTGGTGGATACCCCATCCCTGGAAACGTTCAAGGCCAGGTTGGATGAGGCTTTGAGCAATGTCTCTAGTGGTAGGTATGCCTGCCTATGACAGGGGGATTGGAGCTGGCTGATCCTTAAGGGTCCCTTCAGCCCAAACCATTCTGTGATTTTTCGTAAGCCACAACTCATTAGTGCATTTGTGCAGGATGGGGTGGTTGATTACCTTGTGTATCAGCACTGCTGTTTGTGACATATTCTCCCAGATTCCTTGGGGGTGACCTGAAACACAGCTCAGTGCATCTCCATTGAGTGCTCTTGGCTGCTGCTGGTGACACACACTGTTGCAGAGATCAGTCATGCTCCTTATCCACAGCCACATTGTTCAGGGATGCAGCATCTTGGTTTGCAGCTTCTGTTCCTCAGAACTGCTTCTCTAATTCTACTCCTTATATTTTCACTCAGTAGTCTTTTTACTCCCTTTCTAGTTCCTCACTTACATGAGTATGTGACTCCATTATCCTTCTCCAGTCTGCCAACAACTTTTGAGTTAATGAGCAAGAAACTGAGAGCAACAAGTTTGAGATTTTTCATGCTAAGATCTCTTTTTTTTGAAACTCTGCATTCCAGTTGGAGAAAGTAGCTTTTGCCTAAGGGAATTTAGAAGTCTGCTTCACTGTCACGCTGACCTGCAAAGCTGTTTCTCTCTCTGATGTTCATGTAAATTTTTATTCCTAAGGAATTTAACAAAATTCACCATCAGCAGTTGCCTCTTTTTGACAGCTGCTCAAGAACAGAGTTTAGAGTAAGTCTGTAATTTTTTGGCACCTGTAGCTGAGTAAGATAAACCAATCCTGATAGTAGCTAACTCACCAGGAATCCAGGCACTGTTCTATGGATGCAAAGTCTCCCAGAAGGTGTTTAGTATATGTGAGTGCTATATCCTATTCACTGCAGATGGTTAAGGATCTTGAGTTACTCCAGTGAAGACAGGTTTATAAATCAACACTCACTTTTGTTCAGGATTTCTCAAACAGAACCACTTCCTGGGACAGTATGATAAACAGTTACATTAAAAAAAAAAACCAAACCACCCTATTTTTATCTTGTTTTGAATCTTTCTTGGGTTTTCTGCTGCGCATGCTGGAGGCAGATCTTACAGTTTCAAAGTAAGGAAAATACCTGAGGATTTGTTATTAAATAACTATAAAAAAACCTACAAAGACTATAAAAAATCTTTATGGCCCACCAGTTGTATTTGCAACTCCATGTTATTCCTCAGCTGTTTACATGAAGTGTGCCCTGTGTTCTCTTCAGACCGCGTCGTTACTGTTCAGACAACAGAGAATTCTGCAATAATTGGCTTTTTAACATTTTATTATTACTTTATTACATGCCATGTAATAATTGGATCTGTGTGTCATTTTTAAACATCCCACTGAAGATAAATTCTATTGAAATGCTGGATGATAACACAAAATCCAATATATAAAATTCGTGGGGTTAGTTCATAGTCTGCTGCTGCAGTATGTGAAATACAGATGAAGTTTCTAACTCTAGCTAATAAAATAAATTGTCATTATGCTTTTACTACCTGCTCTCATAATGTGTGTATTTTACCAAGTATTTGTCAAAAGGGAAGAGAGTCCTTCAGTATTGAGAAAAAGCATCATGCTAAAAGTGAACTTGTAGCACACAGTCTTTTTTTTTCTCTCCTCTTTTCCATTTTTAGGTCAGATGATTCAGGCTTTCCTCAGTGCTTTTAACCTTCTGCTATCTGAGCGAGCTGCTCAAGGGGCAGCAGAGCTTTGAGGCCATCACCTAAAAAAAATGCTGCCTCTGATAGGGTGGTTCCATTTCACTGTCTTCCAGAATGTTTGATCTTAGTTTCTTATTCCTTGGTTGCTTTCCATTTTTCCTTAGCACTCAGGTAACATCCTAGTAAACATTCCTCTTCAGTTTTTCTTTCACCTCTAACACTTTCCCCTCTTGGTATAAAAGTCCATGCATGAGAGGCATACAAAAAATGACCCGTAGCTCTTCTAATCTAACAGCCTTCATGGAAATGTAGACTTAATTGTTGGCAACAGAGTGAAAAACAGAGCATTACCATTACTCAATCTCATTTGAATAAAAATTTCCGTAGCTTGCTGGATATTACATCCTTGTATTTTGTTCCCCAAATAATAAAGTGAGTGTACGCTTTCGTTAACTTCCTTTATGAAATGCAAGAGTTTCCAGTGCAGTTGTGGACTGTCCTGCCTTTTAAGTTCTTGCAATAGATTTAAAAACATTGACAGGAGTGTGTAAGCATTCAAGAGTGTAATCAGCAATAGATAGCTGGATTGTTTGGAGGTAGAGTGATAGAGGTGAGGTGGCAGAAACATATTTAAAAATACCCTACGAATACATTGTGTGGTTCTTGTCCGGTTCAGAAATTCTGCTTTGAACAGACCTGTAACAATTATTGTGTTTGAAAAGCAGAGGCTAATTTCTGGTTTTAAAATGGCTTTATGTCTTAATGGAGACAAAATACTTTATTCAGTTCTGAATGGAATAAATCAGTCAAAGGCAATAGTTACAAGGGGTCTACATGGATGTAAATGAAAGCTGATTTTGACCCTTCTTGCTCTGTGCTTTTTAGTCATGTGATAATCTTTCCATAAATCATGCACTTGAAAGGTTTTCTTGCTTCCTGCTTTCACCAATCAGATCATAGAAAATGCAGATGAGCCAAGCTTCTGGTTTATTAAGCATAAGCAGACCACCTCTAAATCCCCTTTTGTCACACGAGCCCCATTTTTCCCATTAGAAAACAAGACAGCAAGAATGACAAACTTTGACTAATATAGGGGGTTTTATCTCCTCCCTTTCTTATTCTGACCTGTACTTTGCTTTCGTTATAAAGCAAACGTAGAAATTACCCTGTGGGAGTGGTGAAACTGCAGCAGAGAAACAAAAACTATTTGGATTCATCTGAAAGCTATTCATTCGCTTGCCCTTCTTTTCATTAACGGCTCGAAGCATACAGTTTGTCTTGTTCTGACTACGTATCTTGCAGCAAGAAGAGAGGTAATTCTTTATGTGTCTCTTCGCTTTTAATAGTGCTTTAGTTTTATCAGAAAAGGTGTTTATATTTTTGTCATCATCTGCTATTTTAACTACTTTCAGTGTGTATACAGCTGCCTGATGGGCATGGTTCTGTCGATCTCAGCGAGCTCCTTTTCCACTAACTCCTTTTTTTGGGTAGAGGCATGGGATTTTAGATTCAGGTTACACAGGTGAAAGTCACAGCTCTCTCCACAGGAGGCTGCAAAGCTGCTTCCGGCAGACGTCAGCGTATTTGCAGCCAAAATTTTGTCTAGAATGAGTTTTTGTTTTAATCATCCACATATACCAAGATGAACATCTGTACTGTCGGCATCACCAGCACTTCTTGTGTTGGGGAAAGTACGTTACTGCAAACTGATGAGCAAGTTCTTCTTGCTCTTTTCTCTGGCAGGATGAGATATTTTTAGTAAGTCATTTCAGTGGCATAGAACTTCCTGATACTTTTATTGTTACTTCGCTACAAACTAAAAATGCAGGATTGGCAGCATTTAATTCTGAGAGGATCGTTCTCGCAGCACACGAGGAGTGTTCCTGGCCCCTGGCTGCAAGCGCGGGTTGTTACGGTTGTGAGAGGAGTGTTATGTTAACGGCAGAAGAGAAGTTTTGTTTGGCTGGTGGCAGAAACAGCAGTGTTAAAAATGCCTCTTAAATATCACAAAGTAACTTCATACTCCTTAATGTCTTTATAAGTTTTTTGCATGGGGAGAGGAAGGAAGGACAAACGGAAATCCTTTTGATTTTGCTAATACCACCTTTGATACCCACTTCTGGAACTCTTCCAGAAAGCTCTTTTGGGGTGTATTTCTATATTCCTCAAGTGAAATATTCCCTGAGCATTAATCCTAGCAAGTCTTTGGTCTTGCTTGCACGGCACCTACAAACAGGGTGTGTGGGTCTGCAAGGGGCGAGAGGATGTGGTGGCTTTATGGGAAAGGGCAAGATAACGAGTTTTAAACAGATATCAGGAAAAAGGACCCTCTGGTTATTTGTTATGGTTTGAAAATGTATTACTGGATTCTTAATGATACGTGTGAGTATGATTCTGATGCTTGCATTAGTTTTTATTATTGAAATATAGGTCAGCTTGCCTCTGAAAATGTACATTGTTCTGAAGTGCTCGGGGAAAGCTGTATTTGTCAGTCCTAAGGACTTTAAAGAACAGAGTCAGCTCTATTGAGCAGCGAAAATTCACATCAGAACCTTTAAGTTAAAATTACAGCTCTTTGCCTGTGATCTTGGACGTGGGTGCCCCCTTCCTGGAAGTGTTCAGGGCCAGGTTGGATGGAGTCTTTTGAGCCCATGGTGGGGTTGAAACTGGATGATCTTTAAGGGCCCTTCCAACCCAAACCATTCTATGATTATATGATTCTATGTTGTTGCATTCTTCTGTGCTGTAGTTTCCTGTGTGGAAAATCAGGATTAATAATACATCAGTAGGACTCTTGACACCTTCAGTGACCAACCCAAGGACTAAGGGAGGAAAGGCTGCCCTCACATCTGCCAAAAAAATGAACATGAGAAGGGTAGACAGAGTTCTCTAGTCTAGTTTTTCTCCCTGGCTTGCTAGGTCATGCCTGGTAGATGCTTTGTGTGCCTGCTGTCAGTAAAATGGGGTTAGTATTTGGAATTGTTCACAGAATCATAAATCCTTCAGTGATTTGAAACCCCCATGAAAACATGAGATGGCAACTCCTGTAAAAATCTGCACCAGATTTTTAGACTGGTTTTTAAATCCAAACTGAAATTCTGCAGTAATGAGTTGCACATACATGCAGGTAAAGAGCCTACCTTTTTTCTGTCCTTTCTTTCAACTCTCTCTTTAACCACAGCACGCATCAAAGAATTACCAAAGGGCTGAGCATAGGAATTTGTATTTGGAGAGTGTTATCCGTAGATGACTTCATGTTTGTTCCAGTCTTCCCCATTTTCAGGTTCTGCAGCACTTCTGTAACTTTTTCCGTTCACATCCATGCTGGGAATCAAAGCCATTTTGAAAAAGAAAATTATTTTGAATGCTTTCATGAAAACTTCCAGAATTTACCTCCAGCTTTAAAAAAACTCAACTGCTGGAACACTTTTTTTCCTAAACTGCAGAATCCAACAAATGAAAAATAAATAGAAGCTGGCATGTTTCTTCTTGTGCAGTTTTATTGGTGTGCATGTTTGTTCATTTGTCTGTTAACTTGTAGAATTCCATCATCTTACAAAGTGGTTTGCGGTTTGGTTTGAATTGGTGAGACTTTCCCATTTTTCACATTTTAACCATTACTGACATTTTTAATGCAATAGAAACAACGCAGCAGAAGAGCCACAGGTTTATGAAAATAGCCACTAGATGCTGTGGTGCTCTGTGTCCCTGCTTTGAGAAGAGTTTTAAATAGTTTCTGATGAATTTCTGAGCATGTTTTTATGAAGTTGGTCAGAGGCAAAGTCATTTGTATTTGCATGCCCAGTTATCAAAAGCTTGCTGACAAACAGGGTGACGGATACACCCCAAAATGTGTGTTCTGTTCACAGCTCTGATTGATAAGGGTGACTGCAGACAGCACTGGCTGATTTTTATGTGTAATATCTTGGTAGAAGATACTGCTTTCAAGAGTTTACCCCTTACCTTAGATTGAACATTGTGTCTTATCCATGCTTTATATTAAAGCTGAGGAGAGTTTGGCTGGTACCCTCAGCATGGGATTGAGCAGTGGATGTTGAACTTGGTTTGATCAGACCTGTGTGGTGGCTGAAACATCGATTTGAGCGTGGTGGCACATTGACAGCTGTATTTTCTTTTTAAAAGTAGCACTGCGTGCTGCACAGGCTGTAACAACAATACCACTCTGCAGCCAGAGGTCACATTGATCTGCGCTGGAGTTCACCGGCGCTGAGATTTTGACTTGAGATCAGTAATGAACTGAAACAACCTTTCCAGCATTTACTTTTCCTATTAACGATGCCAGTGGAGGAGCTGGGAACGGCCTCCTGGAGTTTTCTGGGAAACTCATTGTTCACGTAAACCCTGAGAAGGAATTTCCCTTCCTTCTTGGCCTACAAGGTATGCGGTGAACCATACAGTTTGCTTTAGCTACATACCATCTGCATTCTAGTTTTGTTTTCTATGCTGGCTTTCCACCTGTGTGGATACTTGAGAGTTATCGCTGTGGTGTTGCGTATTCCACCTTGGTCAACAGTTTGGGTTTTGCTGCCCTGGGCAGTCTCAAGTTATGCAAGTTCATAGAATCATAGAATGGTTTGGGTTGGAAGGGACCTTAAAGATCATCCAGTTCCAACCCCCCTGCCATGGGCAGCAACACCTCCCACTAGACCAGGCTGCTTAAAACTCCGTCCCACCTGACCTTGAACACCTCCAGGGATGGGACATCCACAACCTCCCTGGGCAATCTGTGCCAGTGTCTCTCCACCCCCACTGTGAAAATTTTCTTCATAATGGCTTACCTAAATCTCCCTCTTCCAGTTTACAACCATTCCCCCTCATCCTATCACTCCAGGCCCGTGAAAAAAAGTCCCTCACCAGCTTTCCTGTAGCCCCTTCAGATACTGGAAGGCCGCTAGAAGGTCTCCCTGAAGGCTTCTCTTCTCCAGGCTGAGCAAGCCCAGCTGTCTCAGCCTGTCCTCATCGCTATTGTTTGGAACAGAGCTGGTCATGGAAGAAGTCACATTGCTGGAAGCATTACCTGTATTGTGTCTTCAGGACAATGAGCATTGACCTCTCTGATTGTTTTAGGGCTGCTGCTGTTTGTCTGGCATGCGTGTGGTTGGGTACTTTGTACTCACATGGCACTGTATGCTAGGACCTGCAGTCCTTGGAGTACAATACTCTCCTGAGGATGGAAGTGGCTTCTTTTTTCTCTATCAGCATCTGCTTTTTCTTTTTTTTTTCCTTCCCCACCTCTTTCAACAGCCAGTTTCTTGCTATCTGGAAGAATTATTTCTTCCTGAGATGACCTTAGCCTCGAACACCACTGTTCCTATGAAGATCTGACGCTGATATGGCAGGAATAACCCCAGCCCTCAGGACGCCAACAAGAGTTTACTGCTGTTTGAGCTAAAGCACTCTGGTGTGCAGTCAGGTCTGTGACGTCTGTAAGCAGACTAATTAGGTGGCGACTTCACTGTGGCCAAATACCAGAACAGTGATATTGACTCTGGATTGAACAACCCTGATGCTGGAGGCTTTTAAAGCGCTGTGCAAAGACACTAAGTGCTCTGCACAAACCCTCAAGGTTGAAGTGCTGCGTTAGAGGAACACGATCACGTTGCTTTGGGACCTGCACCTTTCTGCGGTGCCATGGCCAAGCTAATAAAACCACCCAAAGATGCCAGGAGCTGGCTTTGCAAAGAATGGTATTGTTATTGATGGTTTTTCATTAACTAGGTTACCCAGCTTCCTGTTATCAGACATTTTTGAGAGCTGACTGTGGTGTATTGTGTTGGAGTTCCTTGGTCCTACTTCATGGTCCAGAAGTTGGCCTGGCTTCTCTTTTGAGATAGCATTAAGTCGTGTATTCGGTATCAGTTGTGATCCAAACATTGCCAGATTGTTCTGAGAGACAAGCCTTCAGTATAATTGCAGCCAAAATCTAAGTCAACTGTGTTATTTCTTCAAAGCTAGGTGAGATTGAACAATTGGTTAGTGTTCGCTGAGCAAAATTTCCTTTTTCTATACAGAACTTGCATCCAACAGCAATGTGATCACAGGCCTGGATGACCACGTCTAGTAAAACAGTCTCCTACCAAGAGTTCTTGCTGTTAGGTAAACCAAAACATGTTATTCAGAGGGTGACTCATGGAAAACTAAGTAAAAGTTTTATGATGGGATCCTCTGCAAATGCTAAATAGCACATCATAATAAAATGATTAAAGTCTCCCTATATAAATTGTTTATACGCTGCTAATCCTTTTTTACGATCAAAAAAGCATTCAGTGGAGTTTAGTACAGGAAGTTCGTATAATCTTTTAGTTACCAATGTATTTCTAACTTGCGTGGTTTGAGTGGATGTGAATCTACTGCCTGATTTTAAAGCTGGAGATCCTACCTGAACCCAACTGGAAGTTTTCCATGCGGAATACTTGTCGAATCCTCTGTTGTGGCTGCAGAATAATCTGGATTACACTGACTCTGGAAGGGAAAGAGATCATACGAAATGCATTTTGCTGTTGCTCATTCCAGAGTGAAATTCTGCCCTTCAGTGCAGAGTGCAGTACCTGTGTCTTTGAAATTGTGGTGCAATGCTAACTGACCCTCTCCTCTTCCATTTGCATGCCTTCCAAATCCTGAATCCTTGTTCTTGAACACTTGAAACCTGGGAGAGGTCTTCTGTAACCTCAAGCTCTACTTGCCATGAGAGCAGCTGACACAAACCAAAGGACTGGTGGAGATTTCTGTATGAGATGTCCCAGCAGTGCTGGGAATGAAATCCCTGGGCTCAGTCAGAAGAATGTGTCCGAAGAGTTTAGAGACCTGTCTGCTTTCATATAGAGTTAAGGGTGTGAAAGAGGACTCGTTTTCAAAGGATGACAGCTTTAGGAGATGTAAAACAGATTCATTGAGTTAACTTGTTAACCTTAAGTGTGTGGGCTGGAGGAGGCTAAACCGAAGTCGAATGAAAGAGTTAGGGCTGGCCAAAAGTCTGCACTGTAACTCTAGGGAATACTGATTAAGAGCAGTGTGGTTAGGAGGAAGTACATAGTCAGATTTCCCCTCATACTTCAACACTCAGATGTGGATAGTAAATAAAGAATGTACTGCCTCTTTTGGGTGACCTTTATTTAGTAGAACTCATCTGGTTGCTCCGTGTCCTTACTGTTTCCAAAGAGGATTCACAGGGAAATCAGTAAGGTACCACTGACTGTGCCAGAGTGAATTTGCTTATGTACGTGTGTGCATAAATGGTGTTATGAAATGGAACAAGTGGGGCGCAGGGTGTTTCCAGATCCCAAGATGAAAATAGTTTCAGAGAAGTATAGACAAGTTTGAAGCATTACCAGTATAAATGAAAGTTGCTAGGTCCTTTTTTTGCTGCCACCCAATTTTGTACCTTTTGGCAGCAGAGATGTGTTGGGTTTGTTTGTTGTTTTTTTTTTTTCTCCTGAGACCCAAAAAACATGAACAAGCCTGCATGGATTTTATAACATATTTGCCTCGTGGGATCATAGAGTCATAGAATGATTTGGATTGGAAGGGACTTTAAAGCCTATCCAGTTCCAACACCACCTTCCACTGGATCAGGTTGCTCAGAGCCTCATCCAACCAGGCCTCGAACACCTCTGGGGATGGGGTATCCATGACTTCTCCAGGCAGCCTGTGCCAGTGTTTCACCACCCTGACAGTAAAGAATTTCTTCCTAATATCTAAACCTAAATCTCCCTTCTTTCGGCTTAAAACCATTACCCCTTGTCCTATGCCTGAAATCCCTGATAAAGAGCCCCTCCTCAGCTTTGCTGTAGGTGAGAAGTAGAATAAAATTTAGGTTGGAAGAGGGGCCTCAGGAGGTCTCCACTCCAGCCTCCTCAGTTTAGGATCAGCTGACTCTGACATTTACCTGGTAACATTGCTGGAAATAGGATTTTAAAAGTAGTCATGATTTTTTAGTCATTGTCATGAAAACATGCCTGGCAGAGTAAAGGCCACCAGTCAATGTTGTGAAAGTTGTTGAGTCATGCTCCTCATTAGAAGTAATAAATGCTTCCCAAAAGCACATGTGCAATTTGGGTGATGGACACAAAGGAATAGAGGGAAGATCAGGCGCACCAATAATGAACGTCTTTAACTGATCATGGAATCGATACAGGCATAACTTAGCGAACGTGCCTTATGCTAAGTTGTAAGCTATTTCAGCGTTGTGACTGCTTGCTGAGTCTGAGCAGAAAAAGATGAAAGAAATATATGACAAGTGGTAAAAATATCCAGCAAATTTGGAAGAGGAGGAATCCAGATAAGCCCTTTGAAAAGCAGGAAGCTGTGTTTGTTAGAATCGGTCCTTGCTGTGAGCTGCAGTTCTCGGCACTACTTGGCACTATGGCTCGGCCAAGCAGGGTCTTGGCACAAGCTGGGCTTGACCAGGAAATGTTTTTCACTGCAGCTTAGTGTCAAGGGGATGCAGCTTTGCTTCTCTTTGAAGGCGTGCCTGGAGAAGGTGATATTAAAAATGATTCTGCTTGAGCAAGTTCATAAAAAAATTGTTTGGTTGACAATAAATGTTTTTCAGCTTTGCCCTGAGCAGGCTCCTCCTTTGAAGTTATTGTAGCTTCATTATATGTTGTTTGCGTTACTGGGAGAAGTATCTCAAACACGTACTCTGTAAGGCAACTTCTGTGTTACAGAAAACCTCCAGAGGTGAGAGAGAAATTTTTATATAGAACTGAGGACCCTCCTCCCCAAACCAGATTTACAAGGTAGAATCTCATTTGTTGTATGTGTTTAGTCCATGTTTTCCTGTGCCAACTCACTCGTTTTCCAATTTTAGTCAAATCTTTGTCCCTCCTAATTCAGGCTCAGCCTGCAGAGGAATTTTGCTTCTCGTTCCTGTCATCCCATTGTTGGAGTGGAAAGAAAGACAATATCTATGACTCTGAATTTTATGGCTTAGTTGTAAGGGTCAAACAGAGGTAAAAATTGTACAGCTGAGAGAATGTAAGGTTTTAATCATACACTGGATGTAGTGGTATTGAGTAAAAAAGGTCTGTGAATCAAGGTTTCATTAACATACCATAGAATCATAGAATGGTTTAGATTGGAAGGACCCTTAAAGATTATCCAGTTCCAATCCTCCTGCCATGGGCAGGGACACCTTCCACTGGATCAGGTTGCTCAAGGCCTTATCCAGCCTGGCCTTGAACATCTCCAGGGATGAAGAAGAGACTTAAACTTTTAGTGCCTGAGATTTGTTAGGTGGCAGAAATACCCAGGATTTTGATAGTGGCTTTTTTCTTGACATCCACCCCTCCTTTTTCTTTTTCTTTTTCCCTTTAATTGTATCTCTTTGCCAGATCTCCATTTCAGGGAAATGTGTCCTATCATGGAGTTTCAGCTGCAGGACGGTGGAGTTTACATTTGCATTTACTTCAGCTTTCGGTGTGCGGTACTTTTGGTCCTTCACGGGCACTTGGTCACAGCAACTGATACCTTTGTTATTTGGCACATGGGTACAGCTAAAGCGATGCAGAACAGGTACGTCCCACATCATTAGAGCTGCTTATGTTTCTGACTGTGCAGCTGTAACAGGTAGGTGCAGAAAAAGTGACAGCAGTGCAGTGTTGTTAACAAGGTGTTCTGCAATTAAAAGGCAGATACCTCTTCAGACCTTCTCTTCTGCCCTGGGAAACTGTTGTTGCCGTTATTCAGGGGTGTTGAGGCACAGAGGGTTTATAGGAATCATGTGTGACCTCAGACCAAAAGTTCATGCTGGGTGTAGCATCATGGAGAGGATCAGGTAGAAGGCTGATGCTGTGGTGATGCAGAGCCTGCTGTTCTCTTTGAGAGCCATTCAGTTGTTCCAGTGCAGCACGTCCTTTCTCAGTGCATTAACTGGCCACCTTTTCTTGCAAAGTACATCCTAAGGGCTTTGCTGTAAATGTGTCTGAGAGGAAAAAAACAGCACAGGGACACAGGGATGTGAAAGATGGGTTCAACCAAGCCCTGGATCATTTGCAAATGCAAGAACGGCATGATAGATCACTCAGATGCAACAGTTTCTGAGGAGTCCACCGAGTCCATGCAGCTGTTGGAGATCAGAATAAAACACAGCTTTCGAGCAGCTTTGACTCTAAAATAGATTTGCCATAGACTGACAGAATTGAATGAAAACTTCACCTTCCCCTGTGGTTGTGCAGAGAGATTGGATATGACCATAGCTGTCAGCCATGGGAAGTGCTAAATTAGACCTTCAGGTAGTTAGGTAAGTAGATAAACAGAGACAAGAGCTGTAATTACTGACTGCTGTTTGCAAAGCACCCTGGTGCTCTCCAGGCCTCCTGGTGCTCTCCAGGCCTCCTGGGGCAGCAGGGAGATGCCAGCCAATTGCCGAGGAGCCACAGTTGGGTGCCAGCGATTCCTATCCATTTTGTGGAGTAGCTTTGAGATCTGCAGATGATATAACTGCAGAGTGTTGTTATGAATGATTCAGAGCTTCTGGCTCCTTCTTCCGTATGTGGATCATCAGACTGTCTTTCTCTGCCATTTTAAAATAATTGTCTGAATGACCTGAATATCTTCGAAGTAGCTTGAATTTTTGTTCAGGCGCTGGCTTTAGAAATGAAATCTTTCATCTGATACACTTAAGGTTAATTTTCTTTCTTTAATGGGATTCTCTTTACCCAAATTTACATGATTCAGCTTGCAGTCTGTTGGATATGTTCTCCTCTTCCAGTGAAAAATGTGCCCAAGCATCTCCCAGTATGTGCTGCGAAACACGTAGGTAGCTGTTTGTGTGCCATCCGCTTCCACGGGCAGATAAACAATGAGGGGTTTGTTTGATTGTCGCTCAAACAATACTTGAGAAAAGCTCCGTCCCGCCTGGCTGTCAGTTCTGTTGTTGTACTTTGCTCTCGGTGACATCATTGGTGGCAGCAAAATGAAGTATATTAATTGTTAGGTGCTCTTTGACCAAGGACGTTGGCTTTTCTTGGCAGCCAGTGGTATCCCGCCAGTTTTGCAGCGGAAGCTGCTAATCTTCCATAATAGAGTAATTTAGTTAGGAGTCTTGGTGAGAGTGGAGTGGGTCTGTTTATGTAGATGGGAGATAAATAATTAAAAGAGAACTAAAAGCCGTGTGAATTACTTTTACATTCTTGAGGTCTGATTCTGCATCACCACCGTAGAACTCTGAAATAAAATCCCCTCTGCTGTGTTAAAACTTAGCGTGCTGCCTCTGAGGTTGGTCTTAGCATGGGGAGCAGTGCTGTATTGCAGGATCACTGCCTCTTGCAGGCGGAGGTCCAGCTCATACAATTGCAGCTGGGCATAGCCAGACTCGTACCGCTGCCCCAGGACACGTGCTCAAGTGGTAAGAGTTCATGTTACTTCCGCACAAGTGATCCTTTCTCGTCTCTCCAGTTTCTTCAGAAAGCTGTTTATATACATGTGGTTGCCTGCTGAGGAGAAGATCTGCAAGGGTGGTGAGGTTGCAAAAAGGCTGTGCTGAGAACAAGGCTGGCCGGCCAGGGGTTTTCTAGGTAAGATAGATCAAATGAAGCAGTGCTGCAGAGGCCAGAGCAATGTCACGAGCTACAGCTCCACCCATTAAAAGCCACATCGTTGTAATTGTCCTTGGGATCCATCCTGTTTGTAGTCAGCCTTTCTGTACAAGGAGAGTTTAGCCCTTGATGAGGTGCTCTAGAGAAACTGCTTAAGCAGTGTCCGCATTTTGTCTTCCTCCCAAGATTATGTCCTTCCATGACTGCGTCCTTTCCAGAAGTTGGAATCCGAGGTAGTAAACACGATGTGTGTGGCATTGGGGTGGAGACTTGCTCCTTCACCTAACTGGTAAGTACAATCCAGTTTGAACATCTTGCCCTTAACCATCAGATAATTCTTTCTTCCTTGTAAACATCCTTTTATTGAATTAGAAGGCTATTGTATGTTGAAATTCACTTTCTCCTCATTAGGTTCCTATGCTTTCAAATTATTTAAGAATGAAAATGGATCAGTGACTTTCCCTTTGCACGTCGGCCCAAATTCTTCATCCACCTCATATGTCCTAGACCAGAGCTGCAAGATTTCATTTGAAAATTTCAGTAGGAGAATTCTTGAACTAGAACTGTTAAGAGGCAACGCTCTGGATGGAATGACTCATATAATGATACAATGATTTGGGTCAGAAGGGATGTTAATTTCACCCAGTTCCAACCTCCTGCCATGGGCAGAGGCACCTTCCAATGGATCAGGTTGATCAAAGCCTCATCCACCCTGGCCCTGAACACCTCCAGGGATGGGGCATCCACAGCTTCTCTGGGCAACCTGTGCCACTGCCTCACCACCCTCACAGGAAAAAAAAATCCTTCTAATATTTTTCCACTTAAACGAGTAGATAAATTCCATACAATAAGTCATTATCAAAACCGCTCCAGTTTTCCACGTTGCTTTTCACAGTATCTTAAAGCAGCCTTTAAGAATTTATACCAGCTTCACTAATCTGACAGGGCTGTGAGGTTCCCAGCTTCCCTTCTGTGAGGGAAAACATCCCAAGCAACTGTCTGGACCAAGTCGAATGAATCATGTCATGCAAGTGAGAGTTATTTTGCACTGACCGTAAAGGGGTTCTCTGTACCTGACTTGGATTTGAACTTCTGTGCTGCAGGTATGGAAACAAGCGAGATTGATCCCACTTGTCAAGTCTCCTTGTTTCCAGTTGAGACACAGTGTATTGGGGAGGATCATCTTGGCTTGGGAGAAAAATCTAGAACAGAATTCCAAGGATTTTAATTTATAGATACCTGCCTTTTTTTCCCCTACCAGATTTTGCAGTCAAATTTATAATTACTCTGAGATATTAACCTGTCCATTGAACCACTTGCAGTTCTCATTTGAGAGCAGTCAGTGGTAGGTGCATGTTTGGAAGACATTCAGCATCATCCAGTGCAAACCTGCATTTTGGGACAGCCTAGAGGCATTCCTAGAGGCATTCCTAGAGGCATTCCTTTCTCTTGCTTTCTGGCCTCAAAGTGTAGTAACTGCTGTAGTCCCTGCAAAGGGCTGACATCTCTGCATTGGCGCATCCTCATAGGAGCGGGAGCTGCATCCAAAGCGCAGACCCAAGGGGAATGAGGATGTTCAAGCGAGGATATTCAAGTGAGGTTACTACATCATTATGTTTGAAATTAGTTTCTATTGAGTTGTTTGTACATTGAAAATAAGAGGTTTTGCTGGAATGTTTCTGCAGGATACTACTGGCGCGTGTTGATTTCTACAGACTCTGTGTTGGCAGGGTCTGTAGACATCAACACAGAAATGTACTCTGGTGCATTTGGAGGAATATTCGCCCAGGAGGTTGATACTTCGTAAAAGTGAATATGTAAATACACAAATAGTGCCAGGTGGATGGATTGGGAAAGAGCAAAGTTCCCACAGAACAACCTGGAATGGGTGGTGCTGCTGAGAGCTTTCCTGTGCTGCTTCAGGAGCACATTTTGTCCCTTCAGTGAAGCTGGTGATGGTGAGGGCAGTTTGGTGTTTCTCTGCCAGCAAGTTCAAGGCATTTTTACAGAACTAAGTGCTACATAAGGGAGGAAAATAGGGTTGTGGTTTTTTGCCACAATGCTAGGGCTGAACTGTTCTTAACTGGAAGGGGCAAGATGCTTCTTCCATCTGGACAAGCAGCACTCTTTGCCCTTGCCCTTCGGGCCTATCAACAGAATTTCTTTCCTCCTCCAGTTTAAGCTGACAGTTGTTTTTCCATTGGCATGAATGCCAGTTCCAAGGATTGAGTCAGGTGTTGAAGCGCTCATAGTGAATTGTTAATCCTCATCTATTGAAATTGCACACACAGGGAATGTGGGGTGCGATGCCATGACAAGTACCAACTCTGAGTGCCCGCGATCGTTACGCTGGTGCTGAACCGACTTGTTCTTTTTTGAGGGAATGTTGGTCAGGGCAGATACCTGCTTGTGCCAGTGCACTTTTAAACTGGGTTGAGTTACATTAAGGAACTGGCAGAGAGAACAAGCAAGAATCCTAAAGGAAACGGTGCTGCCAAACGCTGCCGACCCTGCCAAGGCCAGTACACCAAGGCACAGCCAGGTACGCTCCAAAATGTACCCAGTACAAGAGGTGACTTGCCCGTGAGGCTGACTCAGTGGGTCATGGGTTGCTGCGTGTTTGTATATCTACTGTGGAGGGCCTGGGTCACTGGAATGCAAAGTGCTTGCCCCATTTGGAAAAGCTTAATATTGCAATGGCAAAACAAGATGCTGGGGAATGGCTAAATCTTCCCCTGTTGCTTGCTTGTGTCCTGAACACTTTTCCACCACATCAGTTCATGCCAGTGATGTGTTGAAAAGGTTGTGAACAGGTTTTGTGTCTGTTGAGCTCTCGGGGACCTCCAGAGAGCAAAGTATTGCTCAGCTCATGGAGAAAGATGGCATTTTGCCTCCAAAGGTTCAACTGTTGCAGTCCTTTCCCATTTTGCTCGGTTTTGCTCTCCCAAGACATGAAACAATAGTTAGCCACATCAGCATCACAGAAGTGCTGGAACTCAGGATGCCTTGCAGTCCTGCTCTCAGCTCACTGACTTGCATTACGTCCCTGCGTGGGCACATTTCTACCTGCCATTGTCCTTGTATCTCAGTCATTTGGCTCTTGAGATATCATTTTACCTGTACTTTTCCATCCCAGGTGAGGCTAGTGGGATAAACATGGTGTGATGCAGAGCAGAAACTTGGCTGTGATTTCACCGAGATACCAAGAGTTTCAAATGTGCCATCTAGTGGTATAAATTAAGAGCACTCAAAGGAAATCCCCCCAAAAATCCACCCTCCTCTCAGTGCTCGTTATTTCTGAAGTGCTCCCTTGTTTTGAGTAAAAATGAATATTTACGACTCTTGCTACCCTATCAGATTTTCTGAGTGCTGGGGGAGCTGAGCTTTTCAAGGATTTCTTAGTCAGTGGAGGGACAGGGAATTTTTTAGTCTTATTAAAACTATGTACTAAACGGAAGAGTTCTGTACCTTCATTATAAGAAAGCAGAGTTCGTGCTGATACTGCCTCCCATTTGAGGAACTGATTCAACTTTGCAAACAAAATAAATCTCAGGTTAAAACACCCTTGCTTGAGGGAGGTAACAATAACGTGCTTGTCTGTAGCCACGCAACAATTCATCAACAGAGCCCTGCCATGAGAAACCCAGCGTTTGTAGATCAGCACGAGGACATATTCTACCCCAGCGAGTAACCTGAAGTACTTCCAGCTTCCTCTCCACAAAACGCAACTGCGCCAAAACTGCAAAAGGCTCCAAAACCTTTCTAAACCCCTCCATTCATCACCAAGATAAGAACAGGCCTTACAATAAGGAGTGTTGGAAGGCAGGAGGTTTATACCGCAGTTTGGCATGTGCATGCAGTGAATTACAGTCTGAATTAAATCTGTCTTGGGTGTTTGTCTCTGCTGTTATCTGCGCTTTAGGCTCTGGCGCAGAATTAAAGTTGCTCAGGTTGGTGTTTATGTGTGCTTGCTGTTCTTAGGATTTTTACCTAGAGGTCATCGTGTCCTTTTCTCTCATTAAGAAGAAACTTGCTTGCTGTTTGGATTGGATTATGTGATCCATCTGTTTTAGCTACCAGAGTAAGTCAGGAGAGCAGTTCTGCGCTGCCTGACATGCCCCTTGAGTCATCCTTTTTGTTCCAGGATCAGAATTTCAGCCGTATTGGCTCCTACAGCTCCAGACTTTCTTCGTGCGTGCTGTGTGTGTGCAAGGAAATCTAAAATATCCCCAAATTGCCAACACTGGAATTACAAATTTAACACACTATGGAAGGTCCCGGCAGAAGGAGTAAGAAGAGTTAAACACCTAAGAATTGCCAGGAAGCTTAAGTGGGAATGAAAAAAGTCTGACAGTATTAAACATGGGAAGTGTAGCTGTCCTAACTTGAGGTCTGCTTGTACAGCTTGGATGAAATGCAGAAAGACGATTAAGAAAAGAAATCGAAACCTAGACTTCCAAGTGCTCGGAGAAGTCCTTTTCTCTGTAGGGTAAGGGTCAACCTGCTCTTGCATATTCTCTCTCTCTGAATCTTTTATGTCTTTGTGAGCAACTGCATGATTCAGAAGGAGGGGTGAGAGGTCACCACTCAGCTCGTAAATGTGTACTATCAAAATTACAGTGCGCTACTAGCTGTAAGGATAGGCGGAGAAAGCAGAAGGTCTCCTACTTCCCAGGTAAGACACTTAGCAATAAAATGCAGAAAGGTGAGTTGTATCCCTGACCATATTTCTCAAAGAAAACTTTAGCATAATGCTTTGTGCTGAGCCTCGGTGCTGCACTGTGAACTCCTCTGAAAGGTGAGGCTGAGGTACCGGCGAGTTCATTTCTACAACACTTTAATCTTGAGCAGGAAGAGATCTGGTTTGCAGCAGGTTTAGTCCTTGAACTGCACAGCGTGGTAGCAAAAAATGGGATGTGGTGGAAGGGAAAAGCCCTGACATTATCGCTGAAGTGCTGTGGAAAGAGCCTGTACTAATCAGGTGGAGACAGAGTTATTTATTTGGGTGTAGGCACCTAAATGGCACTGAAGTGGGTATTTTTGTCTGTCTGGCTGTGTGTGTGTGTGTGCACTGACTGCACCCACTCAGGGAGCTGTGCTGTCCTTCAGCCACAAGGCATGGGTATTCTTAGCCCAGGAAGGTTCTCTGTGTGGTGCTTAGACCAGGTCTCCTCTGTGCAACGTGAAGTCCACCCTAAGACGCTATTCACAACCTTTCAATTTTGTTTAGTGGGGAGTTTGTTTGTGTGTTTGTTTATAATTTTAAAGCATTTGCTGCTACAATCTACCAATTTGGTGGTTTTATTCTGAGTACAAGTCCTTGAGTTTTAAGACCTTGGTCACATACCCAGCTTTTGCTCCTCAAGGCTGAGTTTGGGTTTGGTGTGGCTTGTCAGTGTCTGGTGGTCCTGGAAAGCGTAGATCTTGCTGGAGTGATGTTGGAGAGCTGTATGAGGCCATGGGAACCAAACCTGGTATGGACTTACCTGTGTCCTCAGGAGGGTTGCTGGAGTGAGCTGCCCCTTTGAGCACACCTGGGTGTGCTCCCTCCTAGCAGAGGCTATGGGAGTGAGATAACATAGATGTACTGTGGACCGTGGTTTAGAAAGCTGTTATTTATTAGACAGAGGGAATGTACCTGCCAGTGGAGTCATTTGTTCAGAAGAACAAAAATACCAACAAAATACTTGTTAAAAACCAGCATTGAGAAAGTTTGTATCATGCATTTGAAAATGTTTGGCTTTTGAATGTGCTGATGGTTTGTTTTTTCAACTGAAGTTAAATCAGACTTGGGCAAGCGATGAAGATGAGCCATTCCAGCTACTGTGTGCTTTTTTATTTTACAAACAACGTGGTTTTTAATACCAAAAAAAGCAGATGCTTTTTAACTGTTGTCTTTCCTTTGGCTGAGTAGGCTTTGATTTTATGGTGGGAAATATTTGACTAGTGGGATGCAGCATTTGACTTTATGACTGCAACGCAGGTCTTTTATTTGGGAAACTTAATGTGTAACAGGATAATTCCGTTGCACCTACTACTATACTGGCCTGATTTCGTAGAAAATAAGTTTTCACTTCCTTGAAGGCCTTATATAAGCCTTAACTGGGAATGAATCCAGCATGTTTAATCACAATAAAGGACCTGCTTCAGAGCGAGCTTCTCTTTAGAAATAGTCGTAAACAGGTTTATAGATAGAACCTGCTATTATACACAAAACTTGCTGGAAAAATGTTTCCCAAGAACTGGTGGATTTAATACATGCCGTGGGGACCCTGCTCAAGCCAATTCCTGAGTAAACCTGTCGTTTTAATTCCACACAAGGTTTAAAACACAAGAACATCTCTCAAATCCTTATCCGCTGAAAGGGCTGGGTATTGAAAGGCTCTTTGCTGTAAGAAAGGCATTTGATAAAAAGGCTCGGAAACTTCGGCCAGCGTCCTGCGTATGCAAATACAGGTGCTGTATGCGTTATATTTGGATTTCAGGGGTTTTCAGATCCATTTCAAGTCGATGGGTATAGCAACCTTATGTGATTTGATCCCTTGCTTTCATCACCCGTGCCCAATTATTATGTATCAGCCCCTCTCACCGATAGTGCCTGCAGCTGAGCATCAGCACGTTTGGGAACAATAAAGGGCTGTCGTTGGGGAGTTGCTTTTCTTTCCTCATCAAGCAGGACCCAGAATTATTCCCTCACAGAGCTCACCGATGGGACTTACGTCTTGCACAGGTACGCTTACCTCTGAGCAGAGTGAGGATTGGTTTGGGGGAGCTTTGTTGCCAGTTTATCATTCAGTATCATTGGTCGTGTGCTCTGGTAGGGTTTCGGATAGGTAAAGGACAAAACATGGGAAGACTCCTGTCTTTGTGATTGATTTTTAAGGACAATTTGCCGTTTTGTTCCTCGCCTCCTTCCTAATGAGCTGATTTGTTAAAATATGTTAATGTAAGGAGACACACAGGAACGGGTGAAGCAATATACTGACATGTTGAATAATTAGATCATCTCTTGCTTGGGAAAAAAAGTCAAGTCTGAAACAGGAACAAGAAGTGCCTCCGTCCCCCACTGTAGAGGCACCAGGTCTGGCTCTGTCTGCATGCAGAAGCAGGTTGGACAATTAATTCTCTAGTATTAATTAATTTTTGTGACGTTCCTGAAGATCCAAAGTGCTGTGTGTACTGACTGGCTTCTGTTTGCCTGCTATTTTGGGGAGAAGTTGGGAGTCTTGTTTTGGAGGGCTGGATTTGTGAGCTGCGTAATTGGTGATGGAAAAAAACCTAACTGTTGCTGGTCTGAATTTGTCAATACCGTAGTGGTTATTCAGGTCTTGTAAGGAAAATCCTTGTGAATTTTATCCTGAATAGCAATTAAATAAAGGGAGTTTCATAAGGGAGCACAGGGCATTGTGGCTGTGTCTCTGATAGCGTTTGGTGTTTCGGCAGAGCAGTGCTTCCTATTTCTTAAAAGATGTATTTCTTTGGAGGAATAACTGCTTAATAATGAGATCACAGCCGCGTGTGAACCTGTGCCTGCGGGAGGGCTGTGGCAGGACTCGGGCTTCGCTTCCATGAGTTAGCACTCTGCTGTGTTAAGTTCACTTGTTTGATAAACATAACACTTTGCTTTTGTTTTCTTAATCACTTCCTTCGAAGAGTTAACTTCCTAAGCAGCCACAGATTAGTTCTCTCAGTTGTTTTAATTATTTTTCTTGTCACGCACAGTGAAGGTCTAGTGTTTGTGAAATGTCTTCTTTTTTTTTTTGTCCCCCCCTTCCATGGCAGCTTCCGTGATGCTGGCATTGAAACCCAGCCGAAACGCTCTCTGTCTGCAGTCCTGTCCCTTATTTTTCGCTCCCTCCCCCTCTCCTTTTTGAATATTAGTGCTACAGAACGTAACACTTTTCCTTCAGGGTGATTTGAGTGCTCCAGAATTTTGTTATTCCTGTAAGGGGTACGCGGGAGACCGTAGCATTGGGCTTCCACGTGCTTGCTGCTGAGTAATTTCCTTTTGTATTGCTGACAGGTGACTCAAAGCGGGAGCGAGCAGATGGCTGCACCGTTAGCTGGTGGCCACAGCCTTACGAGATGAGTTTTGGAATTCCCATCAAAGTCAGGATTAGGCTCAGGATATGCCAGTGGCGCAGAGCACCCCGGGGGAGTGGAAGAGGAGGAAATCATTCATAGCGACTCATCTTGTGGTTGGGTGAGTCAGGGGTCTGCTGTTGGTGGTCAGAAAGGCACGTGGCTGACTTCACCGTCTTTGTGTGCTCTGCAGGATGCAAACTGTCTCTGAAAATCAATTCTGCCCTTTTGATTTTTGTCCAGTGAGTTATTTCCAGAAAGGAGTTACTGTATTTTCTGGAATGAATATTGTGAAATTCTTTCTCTCTCTTTTTTTTTTTTTTTTTTTTTACAGTGGGCAAGTTTTCAGCTGGTGATTTATCAACAAAGCATTTTACAGGATCATAGTTAAGAGCTCTTCTTAAAAAAAAAACGTCCTGTGCGATAGGGAAAGTAAAAGCATCGCAGTTTCCAAATGATGAAGGAATAACTGAAAGAGCTAGTTCTTGGAATAGTAGCTCCATTGGCACTCACTGGTGATTTCCTGTGCATTTGCTGCAAGAATCGCTCTGTGATGAGTAGGTGGTACTAAAGGGTTATTACGAAACCAATTTTCAACCAGACGTTTTGAGTCATGGATTGGGAAGAGGGATAGCAGCTTCAGAGCTTTCTTTGTTCGAGCAGCGCGCCTGAAATGCACACGCAGGATATTCTGTGCTTGCATGGAACAAGGCAGGCTGGGGATAGGTCTGGTATTACGTGAAGTGCTCTTCTTCATGCTACTCCATCTCGGGGATGGGAAATGGGAACGTGGGCTGAGAGCCGGCAGCAGCGTGCAAGGTGCACAAGGAGCAGTTTCCTGACTCTCTTTTCAATTGTAAGTATTCTCTCGTGGTTTTTCCCAGACGTGAGAGACAAAATGGAGTTGCGTCAGGACGGATGTCTGCGCCAAAAGGAGGTGGTGGTTTGGAGCGCTTTGGTTCTGCTCTGGAAGCAGATGGGCTGCCACTGGCAGGAGACAGTTGGCTTCTCCATCAGAAAATAAAGAAAGGGGTGTTGAAGGGAACTGATCTGGCTTCTAAACCCAAGGAATTGTTGACCTACTGACTCAGTTATGAAGCATTAGGGAAGCAGTCTTGCTGTGGTTTCTTTTGTTGGTGGCAGATTCAGAAGACTCCTGTGAGCGTAGGGGTTTGACTAGCAGAGGAGAGGTGCTGTAGTACCTGCTGCCTGTGGGATTTATTTTGTGCCAGGAAAGAACCGAGATGCTGACTCCTGAGTAAAACCTGAACTTCATTTCTGATGCTTCTCCTGCTAATGCATTGGTAAGTTTATGTGCTTATCCTTGTCAGTGCTAAGATGGTATCTTGCTAAATGTAGTTGAAAGCGAGCTCTTTAACAGCTTTTCGAACGTGTTAAGGTCTATTCGTTTTTTCACTGGAGCAGCTTTTATAGAAAGCACGAGCTGGCCTGCCGCAGTCTGTAAATAAAGGGAGAAACTTTGTCCATCAGTTTGACAAAAACAGTTCAAAATTGCCGTTCACTTTAACCTACAAACCTCTGCTGATGTTGATACTAAGCAAAGAGGATGGGACAGCCCTCCGGCTTTGGGATTCTATCATCCTGGAGTCATGGCTACGCTGTAATTTTCCTGTTACACTTCGCTGAATGAACAAGGCTTTGGTCTTCTTGAATTTCACATGAAAATCAGATGTCGGTCCCTGGAATTAAATCTAATGATACTTTTCCTAAAATATGCCTAGAATAGAAAGGATGTTATTTTTAAGTGGCTCTGTCAATCCCAAGAAAAAAGATGTCAATTAGTGGTTTCTCAAAAAAACCAATCGGCTAAAAGAGATCACGTGGCTGACAGAGCTGGGTCTGGAAGTCGTGCTCCCTGAATCTGCTGTCAGCTCTGACACTAGTTTGGGGAGGGATTTTTTCAAGGGGGGTTTCTTGGGCAAGTCAAGATTTATTCTTAGTTGTTGATAAAATGAGGGCAGTGTTATTTTACTTTTCCTTTAGTGCTTTACCAGCATGATCACTGTTTCCTTTTAGAGAGGATGCTAAAAGGTGGTACCATAGCTTTTGAATTTCCATAATATTGTTTTGAATGCACAGAGTATTGGAAGATGGGGAAAACAGAATAGTGTTGATAGAATTCATTGTGCTCTGTGACAGATGCCCTTCAGACACCAGCCACAGGAATCGCTGATGCTGTGTCCTAACTGTCCACCACTAAGGGAGGAGCTCCCTGCTGCTGTTCTTCCTGGGTGGGTGATAATGGGATACAATGCATCCCCAAACTCTCGAGTGCTCTGTTCAATTCTGGAGTCCCCAGCACAGGAAGGATATGGATCTATTAGAGCAAGACCAGAGTAGGCCACAAAGATGATCCAAGGGCTGGAGCACCTCGTATAGGAGAACAGGCTGAGAGTTGGGGTTGTTCAACCTGGAGAAGAGAAGGCTTCAGGGAGACCTTAGAGCAGCCTCCCAGTATTTCAAGGGGGCTACAGGAAAGCTGGGGAGGGGCTCTTTATCAGGGAGTGCAGCCTTAGGACGAGGGGAGATGATTTTAAGCTGAAAGAGGGGAGATTTGGATTAGATAATAGAACGATGTTTTTTTCTGTGAAGGTGGTGAGGCACCACCTCAGGTTGCCCAGAGAAGTCATGGATCCCCCATCCCTACACATGTTCAAGGCCAGGTTAGATGGGGCTTTGAGCAGCCTGATCCAGTGGGAGGTGTCCCTACCCATGGCAGGGGAGTTGGAACTGGATGGGCTTTAACCTCCCTTCCAACCCAAACCATTCCATGACTCTGCAAGTTGGCAGTTGTAGTGAGGGGCTTCCGAATATTTTTTTTCTCTTTTCCAAAACAGCAATGAGAGGGCAGTTGTGCTCCACACATCCATCCCTATGGAACCCCAGCGGTTAAAAAAAAAATAAAGGAAGGTTTAGCATTGTATTGGATTTACTTAAGTGCTTCTTTCGGATCTTGGGAGAGGAGCTCAAGCACGAGGTGACTTGCTAGCAAGCGGTCCTATCAAAAGGCATGGGAGGCAGGGTCAGGGAAGAGTCACTTGGTTGTTATGTGGGTGTGAAAAACCCATGAAAAGGAAAGGGCGGAGGAAAATACTTCACTTGAATTAAACAAATAAAGGAGAATGTTATATGAATTAGATATCTGAAGATAGCTTTTTGCCAAGTATTTTTGTGAATTAGGAGCATATCTTCTGAAAATCATTTATTTAACCGTAAACTTATCAAAATGTTCTCAAGGGGAACTTATTTTTTAAGAAAAGGCAACAAAAAACAAAATACATCATTGTTTCCTTATCATGTCAGATAAAAAGAAAGGAAGTTGTGAATTTTTATAGCCCCTAAATTGTTAACTGTTAAACCTGTATTGAAGTGTTGGATCAAATTTCCTCAGGGTCACACTGGAGCCATTTAATTTACTAAGAAATCACAAGCAGGCCCTGCTTGAGGAGGAGGAGTCTTAGATCTTCAGGTTGTTGTTGTGTACCCGCCTGTGGGACAGGAAAATTGCTGCTCTAGAAAATCACTTGTTTTGGGGAACAGGCTGGTACCATTGATGCAGTGTTCACACCCAAAGTAATTGAGGTAATCGTATTTTGAAAGATGATTAGGGAGTGGGTTTTTTTTAGTGTGTGTGTCAGTAGTATCCATTTCCTTGGAGTTTTTAAAATGTCACCTAATATGATAGGGACAATCGAAAATACATGTTGTAAAGGCTACATTTTCCCTTGGTTTTTGTGATAATCTTGACCAGAAAGAAGCAGCCTGCGGAGGTAGATTTAACAGCACTTTCTCTCTGAGGCAGAAAACTGCTTATTATGTGAGTGTAGCACTTAATTTTTGTTAAAAAAAACCCCAGCCAAGCAAACAAGCAGAAAACCAACAAAAATCACATCCCTTTTCATAAATAGTAGCTTTTTAAACACAAGCCATGAATTACATGTAAGGAAAACACTAACTCAGTCTGAAAGTAGATGCACAGGTGTATGGGTTGATGTCTAAAACAACACAGTGCTTGACATTTTAGATCTGTGCATTGTCTTAATGAAACATTAATTTGTGCTGCTCTGTAAACTTCATGCAGAAGTTTACAGGCAAGATACAGAGAATTTGTTGGCTTTTTCTTGGTGTTTGTTTTGTAAAGTCTTATAGTTGAGTTCTTACAGCCTGCAGCTATTTGAATGCAGAGTTTGCAGCTGAGGTTTGCGTGCATGATGTGGAGCTCAAAATGGAACCTGGAAAAGAGGAGCAGTTCCTCTTCCATTGCTCTACTAGGGTGGTAATACCAGTGTTTAAAATAAAAATTCATTGAGCCAAACGAAAGTGCACGTTTTCCAGCAGCGTGAGGTATGAATAGAAGCCACTTTTATCCATGCATTTTTGGGGAGCTGCGTGTGATCACCTCTGGTATCCAGTTCCCTCTCTCGCTTCTGATTTGTCTGCTGGCAAACTGAGCAGTGCTGCCGTCCCGTGCTGTGACTTTACGGGATCACTGGTGGAGTAAGTGGAAACTAGGAGGTGGTTTTAACTTCTAATCAAATTTAGGGCACTTGAATTGTAACTTGAAGGACCCAAGCAGCTACTGAAAGTCCCCATATGACCTGTTATTACAGGCTCCTGTGAGAGTGCATATGCAGTTTTATTGCCAAAACATGAGGTTGGCAGAAGTGAGTCATAACTATGAAGATCTCAGCGTTGCTCTTTGGTTTACTTTTATCCACCAAAAATAAATAAATTTCCAAGAATACAGGTAGGTATGTGCTGTTCTCTTGTTAGGGCAGAGCTCTTACCAGCTCTTTAGTGTGTTTACCTAGCTCATAGGATGTATTTTTCAAGGTTTAGTATAAAAGGAAATGTGTGTACTTTTTATCTCATCTTCGGTGCAGCAGAAGACGTGAGCAATTGCTGGAGGAGGGACCAGAGTATAGGGCTCTGCCCCTTCTCCTGGGAGTCTGTTTCTCGTGGAGTCATACTTGCCCTCCAGTGCTTTCTCTTTCTGGTTTTATGACTTTTGAATTCTTTTTGTGCTGGCCCAACTCCAGGGGGGAGGGCCAAAACCAGTGCTATCCCAAACTCTGCTTGAAGTCTGCTGGTTCGAGGACTTTATAGGAGATAGGATCTGCAGGGGGAAAGGTGCCCGGCTTCCCAGGTGAGTTCTTACCATTGTGTTATCATTTAAAGGTGATTTCTGTGGGCATTTTGGGACTACCGTGATTGTTACATAGCGTCTTGCAGTTGATGTTGTCTTAGTGTGGCCAGAGGGTACCTAATGAATTGAACTCCTCTGTGAGTTTCACGTGCAGTTTCAAACTTACCTTCTTCCACAGTCATCACTGATGACCGTGTGGCCTTGGGCTGAGCCAACCCCATTTGCTGATCTGGTTGGAAATGAAATATGTTTTTCTCCTGTTTGAGGATCTGTAGCTGCGTGGCTTTTACTGCTAATGGGGAAGTAGCATGAACTCATGACCAGGAGCAAAGGAGGAGGTGGGAGTGTCCCTTTTCATAACATCTGCATAAAGATCAGTTCAACCTGTTCAGAAAACTGCATATCCGTTGTCTCTTAATCATGGTGGGGCTCAAGCAAGAGCTAAGTTAACCTTGTTCTCCATCATGAGCAATCTGTTGATTTTCAATCTTCCCTGTTTTCCATTGGCATCTAGATTCTAGGTGTCTACAAATCACTTAAGCATCCGTGTACGCCGAGCACTTGGTGTGCTCTTCTTGTATTTCCATTTTCTGTTCAGAGCCTAAGTACTTCAGAGTAGGGTTAATAAAATTGTATAGTGGCAAAGAGGAGTCAATTATTAAAATTTCTAGCCATAAATATAAGGAAGTGGTATAGAAATAACGTGTAGAGCCTGATAGGTTCGTGGTATTTATCAATTCAGCATTTTTTTGAACAGCATTGCACATGGTTCTTCTGTTTACACTTTTGACAAAATCTGCCTGTGGCTACAATCCCACAGATCACATCCCATCTTAATCAGAGTCAGGGTAGAATTTCCATTTGCCAGGAGAAAACTGGCAAAACATCCCCAAACCCAGCTCTCCAAAGAAGATTTCAGGGCAGCAGTGGCTCAGACAGTGGGCTTCCAGCAGACACAGCACAGTTCTTCACGTTCCAAAAGATCACCTTTTTATATGCTGCTTCTTACACTATTCTGCTTTGGAGTTTTTTGCTTCTTCTACATTGTCTCTTAATCTTCATGATTCTTAAACTTTTTAATTGTTATAATCTCTTATACACAAGCTTTAAACATAAAAGGTGTGCATGTGCCACTTGTGCTTTTGCAGTTTCTTCTTCCTGCATGTATGCACACCTAATAACTTGAAAACAGCAAACAAAGCCCATGATCTGAGAAACAATCTGGTATTTTACCCTAAGGGAGGATTTTCTCAGCGTACAAATCAAGAGTAAGTAGTTAAAAATGGCATAAAGTATAGATCCAGCCACACCAGTGCTTATGTGCTTGTATGAGTGAAGATACCTGCATGCATAAATGTTGACAAAGTTGAACTCTGTTATCAAATCTGCTGTCAAAAATTGACCCCAGGCATTTTTCAAAGAAGGTGATGATTGTCTCTTTAATTACCCAGATTCTGTTTTGACTATTTAGGAGAGCTACCCACAGCTCTGTAATTAACTGCACGCCTGCCACTCACATCAGGCTCTCTGCTGGCCGCGTAATGCACGGCGTTGAACGAGAGTGGTGTGGTGTAGCTGCAACATCCAGCTACAAGGACCTCATTTTAACTGAACACTTTATCACCCAATAATCAGACAATTGAGTTGCTATGAAAGTTTTCCAGCCCTCTGCGAAGCGCTCCTGTGGAATCACAGAATCATAGATGTTGGAGATGGAAAGTGCGTTAGATCCAGACCATCTTCTTGCCAGTACATGTTCTGTACTACACTTCTTTTTCTGTGGTTTATGGCTAGAAATATTCTAAGAACTTGGCCTTCCACTTTGATAATCTGGAGTTTTTTCCACAAAGTTTGATGGTGAGATTTTTTTCATTGCCTGATATTTGGCCTGAATTTTTCCATTTCTTTGTTTCACCATATTATTTCAAGTCTACATTCTCATCTCTGAGTAATTCTTTTCTATGTGGTGTTAACAGCCTGCGAAGATGAGCAGAATATTATTATGTGCTCTTGAATATTAGATGTATCGCTTACCTTAAGTGCTGCATGTTCAGTTTTTCAGGATTTGGGAAAATTATACTGATTGAAGATAGATTTTAAACTAAACTGCTAATAGTATAATTTCTCAGATGCATATTTTATTCCAGTACAAGAGTGGTCTGTTCTAGTGTCACTTGAAAATTGTTGAAAATTACCTGAAAAGGCCAATTTTACTCAGAAATTAAAATGTTTTTATATGGAGGAGTTATGCCAGAATACGTAAGTGATTTTTTTTTACTCTGCTGTGGCATTTAAACTGCAGGGAAGCAATGAGTGCAGGCAAATCTGTAGAGGGCATTACAAGGAAAATGAAAAAATTACAGTTTTCCATTAGTGACAGGAATAGTGGCAGTTGTAATGTAGTTATCTGAGTTTTTTTTTTTCTTTCCAGCTTTACATGTCTTCTCTTTTTCTCAAAGCTGCTTCACTTCATAGCTGTTGTTTCTTATTATAGATTCATTTGTTTGTTGTGTTTCAGGGGTTGGTTGGTTGTTGTTTGTTCTTCAGGGCTTGGTCTTCACTACCAGAAGCCTCGGGCGCCCAAGCAGAGTTGTCTCCAAAGTTTTCCCTTGTCTTTACCACAAAGAGCTAGGTCAGTATCCCGCAAAACCAAATACTCCGTGGCCATAAAGAGGACAAATGGGCATTGTTTTTGCTGTCACTCCATGAGAGACGGGCCAGTTGGTGTGCGTTGGCGCATGGCCACGCTGGCCTGAGCCAGTCCTTTTGGAACTGCCTGTGCTCATGATCCAGCACCTCTATCCCAGACCTTCTCTGGTTT
This sequence comes from Dromococcyx pavoninus, assembly GCA_033558185.1. Classification (NCBI taxonomy): domain Eukaryota; kingdom Metazoa; phylum Chordata; class Aves; order Cuculiformes; family Neomorphidae; genus Dromococcyx; species Dromococcyx pavoninus. The sequence continues at coordinate 105,374 of JAUMJL010000981.1, forward strand.
CTGAAGCATTGCTGCTGTTCTTCCTTTCAGAGCGTGGCGAACGATGAGATGGTTGTGTTGCAAGCCTCCAAAGACAGGGTTTTGTATGGTGGGGGGCAAGGGCGTGTGTTATGTGCACACCCAAGGCACAAGCAAAGGCAGCTGCCAGCACTGGGCAGTCCTCATCCCCACTGTGCATCCACATGGTTTTGGAAGAATGGGGACTCGTTCAGAAGGAGTGTGGGACTCGTTCAGAAGGAGTTGGGTTAGCGTTGGTGTAGTGCAGAGAGCTTGACCTCGTGGAGCCTCATGAACCTTGGGAACTTGAGGCCATAAGCTGTCTCCCTTCAGGTCACCAAGAAGCTTGATTCAGGGTGGGGATGTTATGGAGAGGTGGGGATGGGCACATCATGGGAGGTAGCATTACTATTAGTGAATGGATTGGAGGTGTTTGAGGATCAAGTTGTGTAACTAAATGGGGAGATGAATGAAAAACATGTAAATGGGTGGGTTAGTGAGTAAGAGAAATCGTGAGTGGGTGGGCAGTTAGACTGGCAAGTGAGAGAGGTGGTAGGAGTGGGTGAGTAGATGGGTAGGTATGTAGCAAAGAAGATGGAACAGCAATATGGGCTGACTCTGATACCTAAAGGTCTGATGTCAGCCACTCTCCCCGAGGCGTGCAGAGAGGGACTGTGGGGTGTGCAGGTGAGTGCACAGACCCCCGAGACTTCTGTTGCTTTCCACTGGTTGGCATCCAGCTCGCTTGGATGGCACATCATTTACTTTGCCTGAACTTGTGTGTTGATGTATAGACTTCACCTTGGTCCTGTCCCTGAAGGTGTTCAAGGCCTGTTTGGATGAGGCTTTGAGCAGCCTGATCCAGTGGAAAGTGTCCCTGCGCGTGGCAAGGGAGTTGAAGCTGGGCTGTCTTAAGGTCCCTTCCAACACAAACTATTCTATGATTCTGTGATTTTATGCTGCACTGGATTTTTTGGCTCTAAAAGAGTCACGAAGAAAGCAGGTGAAGCACATCAGAGACTTACAGTCTGTCTGTAGCATTGCAGTTTCTAGTGGGTATTCCCAATAGCTGAAGTGACCTGTAGGTGCAAGGAGCTGCCTAGACAAAAAAAGAAAGGTTCAAAGATGAGGGATTTCGTGGAATTACAAATGCACAGCACATCAGCATTAAGGCATCTCCCAGACTGGAAGATCCTTTCATTTTGATGGATGAGATGTGAAGGTAAAGTAACTTTGTCATTATCAAACCTTGACTGACTGGGCTTTTATTAGAATCTTTGACTGTTGCTACTGTAAGGCTGGACATGGTTCACCATGACTAATACCTAACTGTACTTAATTTACTATGGCAGAGTTACAGCCCTGGCTGTGACCTCTCTCTAGTCAGGTACAGTTGGGCCATTGTTTAAGGTAGTGACTCTACTATCCAGTTAAGTTATATTAAGTTGTACACAGTGCATTTTCAATATTTATTGTAATAGAGCAGGTTCTTTTGAAGCCCATGACTACTACAGGAAGTTAACAGGCTTTATCGCGGCTGCCAAAAAGGCGTGTGTTTACTAAGGAATAACTAATCCATGGTTTTGTACTGTAAAATCCTACTATAGACCAGGCCCAGCAGGTTTTGGCATCCAGTTGGGAGTTTTGTCTTGCTGGACCTGTTTTTTGTGAAACTGTGTCTGCACGTGGTTAGCAGCAGGATGAAGACCTGGTGCAGAGCAGCCTGCTGTGAGGGGAGCACATGAGCCACACGCTTGTGTCACATACATCGGTGGGTTTGGCGTAGGTTGCGTCGGTCGGGATGGTTGCATCCACATCGTTCTTTGGAAGCAGCTTGTTTAATAACTCCTACCAGCTCTGCAATGTTCACTGTGTTTTTTTATTGCCAGGCAGAAGTCTGTAATGCCAGGTTATAGGGGTGTCTTGGAAAATGTGCAGGGGTTTGGTAACTTCATAAAGTATCCCTAAGCAGTGAGTGAAACCTTTCTCACTTTGAGCAAACTGAATTTCCTGTAAAGCTTGGAACCATAGCTGAGCCAGCTTGTACAGTAGTTAGCACTCACTTATTTTTAACCCAGAAATTATTTGCTATACTTAGGCAGATGTTTCGTTCAAGGCCAGGCTGGAGGGGCCCTTGAGCAGCCTGATCTAGTGGGAGGTGTCCCTGCCCTTGGCAGGGGGCTCGGCACTGGATGATCTTTAGTGTCCCTTCCAACCCAACCCATTCTATGATCCTGTTAAAGCAGGGCAGATCTCTTGCTGATGTTCATTGCTGTAGTAACTGTGCACAGTAAGGTGCAGAGGAATGTGTGGGTATGTTTAGTATGAGCTTTTCGGTTGTAGATCTGTCAAAGCTCCACATTTGCATTTCTTACATAAGTAGCAATCCTGGTGGTGTTTACACATGCTCCCTCTGTGCTTCAGGGGCTGCGGGAGTTGAGTTGCTGTGTCAGAAACACCGCTCTGAGTTACCATCTGTGGGATTGCGCGGACACTGTTAAAACACAATTGCAGTCCTGACTCAAAGTTTGTTTGCTGTTACACTTGATATTAAAACTTATCACAACAATCATAAGAGCAGTGTGAGGCCTCGATAGGACTACAGGCAGTACTGTGTGTTCTGAGAATACACAGGAATGCAAATTTTGATGTTTCCCTTCTGTTTAATTAATTGTTTGTTTTCGGCGGTGACAAGGTTACAGCGCATTTGTAATAACCATGCTTCGTCTTTGCCATTTTTTTCCATATGGGTGTGTGCTTCCTTTTCATTATGTTGTTTTTCTTTCCCTTTTTTTTTTAAACACAGCCACTCCTTTCATTTTAAGAATAAGAAATGAGCTTCTTGCTAAGCAGAAAGAAAAGTTCCATAAACATTGCGATTCTGACTTTCTAATCCTTTATTACCTGTAGGGGCAGGTGCAGGGAGCTGCTGCAGGAGAGGAAGTTTACTAACTTTTTCGAGGCTTGGGATTACACAATGGAGCAGTTCTAGTTTAGACACTGTGGAGAAAGTTCAGAGCAACATGGTTGAAAGGTGCATTGCTCAGAAATACATCCCTTTTGCTTGGCTAATTTCAGTTCAGTTCTGCCCCATGGAGCCCTTCAAATGGCATTTTAAAAACAGATTTGAAATAGAGTGTCTGAAGTCTGTACATATTATCTTACTCGTTTCCTGCTGTTGTAAAATAGAGTTTATTTGTGGAGATACCATCTTCTAATGTTTTTGTTCCCCGGACTTTTTTTGTTTGTTTACTCAAGAGAAAGTGAAGGGAACCACTTGCTTGCTCTCAGTAGAAAGAAAGCAATTAATGCTGTTAGCTGTATTGACCATGGAATGCTGAGATAGTGTCTGTAGGAAAATAACCAGACAGCTTAAAGAAGAAGTAGGAATTTTTTTTTCATTCTTTATTTATTTTTTAGTATGCTGAAGTTGTTTAAAGTGCTGAAATAGGGGCAGGGCAAGGAGGGTGGTAAAAAATACATCACCCATCCCTTGTGATTCTGTGGTTTTGTCTGAACCTCTTTTTTTTCCTATCTCTGCCATCAGCCACGTGTTTAAGTTGTGATCACTGCCCTAAGTCCGTAGCTGCCTGCAAGATGTCTCATTTATCTAATAGTAAAAATATGTGTGTGTAATAGCATTTTTGTCATGTGTCCCATCTGAAGGATAACGTCACACACCTTTCCATTAAGATTCACAGCACCCTTTTTGCACATTGTTGTGTTTTGTGGATGGAGACTCCTAGACATGAAGTTCTGATCTGAAAAATAGTTCAAAGCAGCTTATTATTCATTGCCAGAAATAAGTTTTCACCGTTAGTCTGTCTTGCTTGGTCTGGTAGAACCAATCAATTTGTGAGAGAATAATTTGTCTGCTTAGAAAAGTTGCAGCTCATTTACTAGAAGAAATGCTGACCTATGAACACGAAGTAAGGGATCTGAAGACCGCCTTCCTGTGGTCCTTCAGGAGATATCTAGAATCTTTTAAGGTTTTGGTCTAAAATTGTGTGTACAGACCGACTCATAGTCATATTGTAAGGTGTGAATCAGCTCAAAATGGTACATCTGTTAAAAGACATGTACAAGTAAGTGCTGCATGCAATTTTTATCAGCAAGATTACATTCTTTCTTGCATAAAGTTAATGAAGTTGTGTCAAAGAATGGGATAACAATATGAAATAACCAGAGATTAACTTTTTCACTCTCAATATCTGTAACCATTTTACGTGTATAACCATCCTTTTAAAGACCAGACTTTCAAAGTGCTAGGCAGCAAAGAGCACCAGTGTGCTTAATTCCAGCCGGTGGTGGCACCTCCTGGATGCTGAACAGTTGGGACATGTCATTTGGGTAATTTATTGAAACTTGAGGTTTTCCCAGAGCCTAACTTGATCCGCAGTCAGTGGCGTAGAGAAGAAGCAAACAGGCCAAGTCTGCTGAATCCCAGGCTTGTTCTCTGAATTGGACTTGTTATGAGGGCTTGTAGTGATAGGACCAGGGGAGATGGCTTTAAATTGGAAGGTGGAAGGTTTAGATTAGACATGAGGAATAAATTGTTCACAATGAGGGTGGTAAGGCCCTGGCACAGGTTGCAAAGGGAAGCTGAGGCTGCCCCTTCCCTGGAAGTGTTCGAGGCCAGGTTGTATGGTGCCTTGAGCAGCCTGGTCTGGTGGGAGGTGTCCCTGCCCCTGGCAGGGGTTTGGAACTAGATGATCTTTAAGGTCCCTTCCAACCAAAACCATTCTATGATTCAAATTGCTTTTAAAACATGACTGTAAATTTAAACACTGCCTGCAAAATTTGACCTGTATTTATATCTTTTATGTTTGGAAGAATCCCATTAAATTATTTCAATATTGTTTTCAGTAAGCCTCTAGTTTATTATTCTGAGAAAATGTGATGCATCTGCAGCATGCACGATCTGGCTTTCTGCTATGCAGATGCACAGCCTCACATATCTTGTCAAATCAGTGTAGCAACCGCTTTTACAAACACCGTGACAATGTTCACCCTCCTATCTGAGAACCAGATCAGTCTGAAATTGGGACTCAGTCCAAAAAATAAAATACTGCAATCAGTCAGCTTACTGTGTCAGCATTCATATTCGTTTCTGTTAGATACACTGCAGGGAAGTGGAAAATACACACTGGCATTCAGGAACAGATTCCTGAGTCATGGAAGATGGCTGAGATGAGCATTGTCGAATAGATTTGCTTAAAGGTTCCCGTTTTTGCAGACACTCTATGGGCTAATGAGTGTTAAAGGCGATGTTCTAAGCTTGTGTGACATGGAGGAAGTCACTGTGTGACACTGCAGATGCCATGTGACTTCCCTGTTTACACTCAGCCCAGCTGTAAGTGTATATCAAATAGCAGCGATAGAATGACCTGCTGGTGTCACAACATCCTCAGTCTGTGATCCTTTAGAGCTGCCGCTTGGTACCAGCGGGGATTTGCAGAGGTCAGTCTCTCGAATGCTGTACTTTAAGTGCTGGTGTGTTCAAACTGGATTGACCTCTTGCTTAATACCATGTGTTTCCTTCCCTTCTGCCTGCCGTGCTGCTATTCTCGGCCGCTGGCTGGCTCCTCTCATCTGTCCAGCAGGCATCTGCTGCTGGGGCGCACGGCTGGTGGCCTTCCTGCTGCTGCACCCACTGACTGCTTCATAGCTCACCCATCCACTCCAGCACGCTTAAGGCTTAACCCTCTCATTCCCAATTCCCTAGGCTTACCCTGAAATTTGCTTGATCTCAGGAAAATCGTTCACCTGTGCAATTGGGAGAGGAGGACCCGTGTGCCCATGTAGTGCTTCTTAGGTCACTTCAGGCAGCACTGAAGTGCGTAGCGGTAAGTGCGAAGCTGCAGGATCACTTTGGGGTTATTAACAGTAAACCTTTGAAAAGTAATCACATTTTAGAAGTGATTTAAGCACTCGTGTTTGGGTGAAAGCCAATTGCCAGGGTTTAATCTGCATCCTAAAGCTCTACTGGTAAATCTGATCCAGCAATTCTGCCTGCCTATGGGTAGAGACGCTGATAGCAAAGTATCTTTCCTGATAAAGAGCAGTGAGATCTTTAATATTAGTCCACAACAAAGATAGAAACGTTTTGAAGGGTTTTTAACATTATTATTACACTGTAGACATAGAGCAGAATAGATGGGTGAGATTTGGCTCTGATACAAAGACCAGACAGCATAATCTATGCGCACATTCAAGTGCACAAGGATAGGATTAGACTTGATGATCTTAGAGGTCTTTTCCAATCTTTATGGTTCTGTGATTCATTTGCCTGCATGTTGGGACAGCTTTGGTTATCTGGGACATAATCTTAGGGCTGGCAGGTACAGCACGAGTTTTATGTGGGTCAGGCAGGACACTGCACCTCCCCTAAAATGACAGGAGGTGTAGGAGCTGCGTCCAGGCAGCTAAATCATCGCATAAGTTGTCCAAGCTCCTGTTTTAATTGCTGGAGGTGCAATTTATCCCTGAAGTCTAGAGAGTGATGCTGCTCCCCCAAGCAGCACACGTCTATATTTGGTGAGCTGAAATGCTGTCCGAATGCTGTGGGATCTCTGGTGATTAAATCACTGTTGTCTTTCCTCTGACATAGAAGGTGAAACAAATATGAATAAGAAATCATTTGAAATACAAACCGGTTCACATTCTTGCAGTGAATGCCTCAGAATGTAGTAGTAAATTGGGATGCAAAGAAAGTATTTTTATGCAGCTGGAACCCTGTGCAGAGGAAAATCATTAGACCCAAAGTCAGTAACTTTTCATAAGTGTGATTACTGCCTATTGCTTACTCTTCCTATATAAGTTTGTGTCATGAGCACATTTATTTACCCATTAAGCATTTTTTTGTGAATTAGAATATTTGGTTATGTTTTGTTGTGACTGAGTAGTAAATGACAAGTTATTCTTCTAGGTAAGTAAGAGGCAATTTCTATTTTGAGCTGAAATACTACAGCAAATAGTAAAATTGAGTTTCTGTCCTTGATTGCCTGATTCTTTCTGTCTTTTAGCGTATCTTGGTTTAAAAAAAAATCAACAAGCCCATTGTGATGCTTTTGATTAGGCTTCCACAGAGATAATAAAAGTATAGTGTTCCTTTGTGAGAGGAGTTTTTAATTATTGTTAATTGTACTTGCTAGCTTCGGTTCTGAAGGGAACGGAGGTGACCTCATCCTCAAAGTTGTCAGTCTCATGCTAGTGGTATTCCCTGCCTGGAAAAGAGGTTGGGTTTTTTTTGTTCCTTGTCACTTTTTTTTTAATGAGGAGCTATCAGCTGGCCTGGTGGGGCCTCAGCTTTGGAACGCTGTCCAAACTCTGTTTCAGTAGCACGCTTGTTTCTGAAACGTTAAGCTACAGAGCTGAGTTATATCTTGGGAGCAGGGGAGTGTCAGAGTCACTGCCCCAGTAATGTCTCTAACAGCAACCAGTACCAAAGACTTCAGGGAGAGGATGATGAATCCTTAGAGAGGACAGCTACCAAAGATTAGGGGACATATCCCTGTTCTTTCATACTAACTAATCTAACAACCTTGGATGTTTTCATTATCGATTCAAACATTTGACTCCTTAACCCTTTGCACTCTTGGCTTTGACATATTCTTGTGGGGCTTCATACATGCTTTGCATTTAAGCAGAGATTCCCTCACCCTTTGGACTGCAGAATGTGCAGGGCAGCGGTGGCTTTGTGCAGGTGCACAAGGGACCAACCAGTATTCAATCGTGACCATAATGGAAATGCCTAAATGTTTATAATCATTTCAGCTCATTGGCCATCTCCATGTGTCAGGAGGAGGATGAATAGGAGTACTTTTTTGTCTCTCTTCACTATTCTGTATTTCTTAAGCTCTTAGCATGCTTCCTCTGACAGGAACCGTCTCTAAAATACCTTGAACTTTACAATTCCATTTAATTCCGTCCAGCGCCATCTGCCATGGTGTCTGCTGTGTATTTCAGTCCTGACAAAAGTCCCCATTTCTCATTGCTATCTCTGCACTCTTTCATAAGGATAATGTGACAAGCTAAGCTGGCAAGTTGTTCTCACCTTTGTTGCCAATTATATAGTGATGTAAAGAGGGAATTTCTGACAGCCTGTGTACTTAGAGGTGTTTGAATACCAAACTCCCAGTGGAATCATTAACAGCGAGGCTCTTGAACAACCCTGAGTCTCTGGGCTGAGGTCTCCGCTCAACTTACACTCAAGCAGTCTCTCGCTGACTTTAGTTGCTCTGCTTTTTGGTTTGTCTCAGTTGTTTATTTAAAGCTGCTGATTCTTCCTCGACATTAAAACCATTGACTTGGAGAAGGGCAGAGAGCAGGGTGCCAGCAGTTCGCTCTGCAATGGAATAAGCGTTCAGCTGCTTTGTTTTTCAGCCATGGCCTGGAGAAACCTTGCAAGGTCAGTGGGCTTGGTACATTTAATGGTACATCTCCTCGCCACTTTGCCAAACGCGTTGGGAACCATGGTTTGGAGCTCCCAGTTCATCTCATTCCTTCACTTTCTGCTGCTCATTATACGATGGAATTCAAATCTTAGTGATGTGAGATGTTAGGGTTGTCTGAAATGGTTTTCATTCTGCGGCTTCCCAGATTTCCTTTAGACAAAAGAAGTGGAAGTTTCACTGAAGTAAGCCACATTTTTCAGTAAAAACACTGTAGAGTGAACTCAGGTCACCTTACACTGACTATATCCAGTCCTTCTTTTGTTACTGTTAGTGTGGGGATTACAAGTGCACCTTAAAGGATTGTTCTGAAAACTGTGGTAGTTTTTAGGCAATGTTAACAAAACAGAATCATAGAATCATTAAGGTTGGAAAAGACCTCTAAGATCATCAAGTCCAACTGTCAGTGCAGCGCCACCGTGCTTACTAAACCTGGTCACGAAGTGCTTCAGCTACATGCTTTTGGAACACCTCCAGGGAAGGAGGCTCCACCACTGCCCTGGGCAGCCTCTTCCAGTGCTTCACCACTCTTTCAGTAAATAAATTTTTCCTAATATCCAATCTAAACCTCCCCTGGTGCAACTTAAGGCCGTTTCCTCTAGTCATGTCATTTGTTACTTGGGAAAAGAGACCAACACACACCTCGCTCCAACCTTCTTTCTGGTATTTGTGTGGAGCGATGAGGTCTCCTTTCAACCCTCTCTTCTCCCAGCTAAATAACCACAGTTTCCTCAGCTGCTTCTCATAAGACTCATGCTCCAGACTCTTCCCCAGCTTTGTTACCCTTCTCTGGACATCCTCCAGCACTTCAGCGTCTTTCTTGCTGTAAGGGGCTCAAAACTGAACCCAGCAGTCAAGGTACAGCCTCACCAGTGCGAAATACAGGGGCACAATCACTTCCCTAGTCCTGCTCACGACACCATTTGTGTTAAATACAAATATTCTCAAGCCTGGTCATCTCTCAGGGTTGAATTTGGTATCATGATCTGCTTTGTTTGGGGTATTTTCTATCTGTTTTCAGAAACGTGGGACTGTTCTCATCTTTGCTGTGTATGTTCTCCTAATCTGAGTTATCCTACAAGATGCTGTGTGTGCCAGCAATGGATGCAACAAGACACTGGTAGGATTTAGTTTCTGCAGTCATGGGTTCTACATCGGGTAGGAAGGTACATCTGTATCAGCACTGCATACAAGCTTCTTCATCCTGAACAGAAATACAGGAGACCAAGTCTTGTCTCTCTTTCTCACAAACTACTGTAGTAACTGTGTCCTTCTGGAGTATTCTTGAATTCTCGGACTATATGTCGCATAGTTTGACTCCTGGATTTCAGAATGGAATAAAGAACATGTTACTACTGACATCAAAGGCACCCCAGAAACACATCTGCCCTGCTCTGTTTAGAAGCACTAGAGTGGTGTCTTCACACAAGCCTGCCCCACGGCGAGCCTAAAGCAAATCTGTATTCCCAAGTTTGGGCTGAATGTCTTGTTTCCCTACAGAGGACCCTTTTGCAAGCACAGGATGATCAACCAGCGTGGCTGCTGCAGCAGCAGATGCCAAGCCCTGCTGTGGGAGAGCAGGGATTGTTCTCATCTCTCACATCTTCACGGCTTCCCGCACTTGCACCACCCTGCTTTTCGGCCGTGGGCACGGAGGGCGTTCGGCTTGAGGACAAGAGCCGTATGGAGCACTGTCAGGCAGCAGCAGCAACTGTAGCACAACTCCTTCTCTCGTGCCAAACGAGCTTTTGATGGTGGACTTTGGAGGCAGACATTGCACATGGGCACAAATAGCTCTTGATTTAAAAAAATACAACTTAAAATTCCCCTGGGGCAAACAGAAGTGACTGTGAGAATACCAGAGGGTTGAGCAACGTGTTGTTTCCTTTAAGGACGCTGACTATAAATGACGTCACTTAGATAGTTTGGATGTTTGTGAGCACTACAGGGCTTGGAAAGGGAAAGCAAATCGGAAAAACACTGGGAAGCTGAACAATTTGTTTTGTTTTATGGCTCCCTGGTAGTTTAATGAGGGAGCTATTACTCATGTACTGTCGCTGCACATCTAGAAAATTCCTCTGGGTTTAAAAACTGGCAGGGAAAAGTAGTTTCCTAAAAACCACTGAATTAATGAGATAAAGCCTGTTGCTCAGGAGTCCCTAACAGGAAGGGTCAGAGGCAGAGTTGTACAGGACTCAACAGTGTGTTGGAAATCTTCTTCTCAGGGTGTTCCAAACAGCAAATAGTGCTGGTAGGGATTCCAAGAAGTGATGCAGCAGGCACGCTCAGCATCCCTCTTCCAGGATGCAGTACTATGGATCTGGGAAAAAAACCCAAAGAGTGGTTTTAGGCATTGTAGCCAATATTTCCCCTCTATTCCCTTGCATCTTTCCATCCATTTCCTTGGGATTGTTTAGCCTGGAGAAGAGTAGGCTAAGGGAAGACCTCGGTGCTCTCCACAACTCCCTGAAAGGAGGTTGGAGCGAGGTGGATGTTGGTCTCTTCTCCCAAGTAACAAGCGATAGGACGAGAGGAAATGGCCTCAGGTTGCACCAGAGGAGGTTTAGTTTGGATGTTAAGGAAAATTTCTTTACTGAAAGACTGATGAAGCATTGGAACAGGCTGTCCAGGGAAGTGGTAGAGTCTCATTCTCTGGAGGTGTTTAAAAGATGGGTAGATGAGGTGCTGAGGGATATGGTTTAGTGGCAGACAGGTATGGTTGGACTGAATGATCTCAAAGGTCTAACCAAGCAATTCTGTGATTCTGTGATCTGAAAGTATCTGGGACTGGGATACTGGACACCCTCCTGAAGAGGTGAGATTCAAGGCATGATTTTCGTACTCGTGGACAGTGGTGCAAGGCAATATATTATTAAAATTGGCACCTGGAATGAGAGAGATACACTTAAGGAGAAGAAATAGAAGAATTTATTGTAATTGCACAGCTTAAAATGAATTTCCAGTTTCATAATCTGTATTCCCATGTCTGTCAGTCTTCTGACTTCTTGCTTTGTGTAACAGCATTATTTTATAGGTCTGTGCAGTGCATTTTGCATATTTACTGCAGTTATTTTAGGTACTTAACCTACATTGACACACCCATACAGGGTAGGCATTATCCTCATCTTAACTGGAAACCTAATAGGCCGTTTATAGTCCTTAAATGCACGATAAGTGCTGTTTCAGTGTGATGTTTCGGAATGCTCTGTAATCAGAGGACTGCTCCAGTCTGGAAATGCAAGGGAATATATTCCTCATCAACCCCCTGGCACAATTACTCCCTCGTAGCACAAGTTACTGTAATTTCTTCTGCAAGAAAATGCAGATTGTGCAGGGGCTGTTAGGAGGGAAATCCGTAAGGAGGCTGTAAAGTGTGATGTAATGGTTAGTAATAGAAATAACAAGGCACTGTTACAGTTTGTCTTAAATTACAGTACCTAAAACATAACCATAGTCATTCCCTGGTTTATTTCAGTGCTGTACTGTAGTCTGAATCAACTTTCTCTGTGTTACTATCCTTGTAAGCACTTCCACAAGTCTTTTAATTATTCTTTTTTTCCCTCCCCATACACAAAATTTAATGCAGAGTATTGCTGATTTTCTATGGAAATGCAAAAGTAGTCCAGGAAAGTTTGTTTATTGTAAGGTTCAGGACAAAGAGATGCTCAGCTGTGTCCCCTTGTTCATGCAACATCCACGTTCTTTGGAAATATCCTTTCCTGAACTGGTTTTGAGTCTTTTTTTAAAGCACCTAGATGCCCAGCTTATGTCTCAGTGCTGGACTTTTGCCCTTGGGTGTGGAATTCACTGCCGGGACCAGAATTAGGAAATACTTCCTGCATCTGCAGTGAAAAAGTGTTGGATCGTGGAGTAGAGCTCAGTTTTCAGCAGGATAGGAATGGGACACAGTGAGACTGAAATGGCTGGAGGAATGCTTCTGAACACGACAGAGATGTGGACATGTTGTAATTATCATTACTTTGGAATCAAAATAACCAGGGTAGAGGGAGGCACTTCAGAGGGACCTTGTTTGTGATGCATTAGACTGGGAGGTGGGCATGGGTCGTTCTGAGGGCACGTCTAGGTGGCAGCAAGCACAGGGGATGCTCTGTTATCACTGAAAGAGATTTCTTGGGTACCAGGAGCAGCACAAACATTGCGAAGAGATGTTCAGCCTCACATGTTGGGGCTCTGCTGCTTCAGTTTTCCAGGGGTTGTGTGAAGCTGAAGGCTGGGAAGATGTAAAAAGGGGCTCTTCTGCTTTCTGAGTGGATGCCTCGGTGTCCAGACTCCAGTGAAGGTAGTAAGCACCAGTGCTCCTGTGCAGCCTGGTTCTGGAAAGAGCGTTGGTGTTGGCATGGGTTTTGAGTCTTTCAGGGGACTGACATGATGTTTAGGCTGCTTTTTGCCTAGAAGGATTGCAGCTGGGTCTAGGTGAGAACGAAATTCTCTCACTCATTGAATCATAGAATGGTTTGGCTTGGAAGGGACCATAAAGACCATCCAGTTCCAAATCTCCTGCCATGGGTAGGAACACCTTCCACTGAACCAGGCTGCTCAAAGCCCCATCCAGCCTGGCCTTGAACACCTCCAGGAAGGGGGCATCTACAACTTCTCAGGGTAATCTGTTCCAGTGCCTCGTTACCCTGACAGGGAAAAATTTCTTACCAATATCGAGTCTAAATCTTACCTATTTCAGCTTAAAACCATTCCTTCTTGTCCTATCCCTGCACTCCCTGATGAAGAGCCCCTCCCCAGCTTTCCCGTGGCTCTCTTTAAGTACTGGAAGGCTGCTCTAAGATCTCCCTGGAGCCTTCACTTCTCTAGGCTAAACAAGCCCAGCTCTGTCAGCCTGTCCTCATATAGGAGGTGCTCCAGAACTCTGATCATCTTTGTGGCCTCTTCTGGACTCGCTCCAACAGATCAATGCCCTTGCTGTGCTGAGGACTCCAGAACTGAACACAGGAGTCCAGGTGAGATCTCATGAGAGCAGAGCAGAGGGACAGAGTCATCTCCTGTGGACCTGCTGGTCACACTTCTTTGGATGCAGCCCAGGTTGCGGTTGGCTTTTTGGACTGCAAGTGCACATTGCCGGTTCACATTGAGCCGCTTCTCCACCAGCATTCCCCAGTCCTTCTCTTCAGGGCTGCTCTCCATCCATTCTCTGCCCAGCCTGTATTTGTGGGACACCTTTGATCATGAACGGGAGGTGATACCAGGCTCTAATATGACGTGTGGATGCTCAAGCAGCTACTGAGTCAAGAGTTTTATCACTTCTGACTCCAGGCACTTAAATTCTGCCAAAATTCAGGCAGAGCAAAGACAGGCCCAGTGGCTGATGCCTGTGGCCTCCCAGTCTCGTGGCAAGGGGCACTTGTCGAGCATCCATCTGCAGAGGCAGCAGCGTTGTCCTACTCAGTGCTGTGTCACCCGTTGAGCAGAGAGCCTGGGCTGCCCAGAGCTCCACTCGTGCGTGTTCTGCATCGAAGCAAGAAAAATTTCTTTGGCTTGTTATTGATGGAAACCTAACTTAATTTTCCTGTTAATGAGTGTTTAATAGTCTGTTAACGTTGTCACGGTTCAGTTGGTTTCTCTTCTTGGCTAAGTGTGTGTCCTTCACTGTTTTCTCTCTGTGCCAAAAGGAAGCTGCCAAAAGAGTCTGAGGGGGATCGTGTCTAACAGGAAGCTGCTCCCCTCTTCGCGCTGGTGCCTGTGCAGTTCTGCCCTCACTACCTGGCACCACCAGCCCAGAGCCGCTCCAAGCTCTTCTCCTGGATCCTGCTTTACCCTTGCAGTGGGGTGTGCAGGTGTATGGACATAGTGCCTTCAAATCACTGTCAGGTTTTGCAAGTATTTGAAGATCCTTTTCTCCTTAAACCTTAGTTTGTCAAGACCTTTGCAGCTGGTGTTACAGAGCAAATACTGTATTATCGTAGAATGGTTTGGGTTGAAAGGAACCTTAAGGATCATCCAGTTCCAATACCCCTGCCATGGGCAGCGACACCTTCCCAGTCATCACTTTGACCATTTTATCCTTTTAACCTTCACAGTTGCTACAGTAGACAGTTGGGGGGTTAATCTTGAGTTCATTTCCTTGACCATTATTTAAACAAAAAAGAAATCCAAAGTGGTTCAGTGAGAAAGGAATGTCTTGATGGAACTCGTTGAAGGGAACCAAAAGGGGGAGTACAAAATGAAACCCCAGTCCAACTGCAGGGAAACGGTTGTGGGGGCACCATCGTGGTTGGCAGCTGTCATGTTCCTCAAAGTGTTAGCCCAGACCTCTCCTAACCATGGAACTGTTAATGCAGAATGGTCAGCAGGGCTGAGCAAAGGGTGGACCTTGCTGGCAGATGCTTATTACTACTTAAGCTGTGCATCATCTCAGTAAGATTTGCATTTCTTTCTGTTACAATTTTGTTTTCTGCCTTCAGGTTCTCCCATTTCTCATTGCGTCTAATAAATTAAATTGAATTCTTAAAATATTACAAAGTGACGTTAGGATGTGCCCATTAACAGAGTAAAATAAATTAATTGCACTCCGTGAACTAACTGAACTCATTTTCTAATTGATGAATTAGTTTAATCATGTCTGTTACAAATAGGAGGACCTGAACGCTGACAGAATACAGAGCTAACTCTCTTCTTCACTAAATCAGTGGAATTCCTTTGATTTTAGTTTTTGTTGTTCTAGTAATGGTCACATTGATAGAAGCAGGGTTTGCACACTGTTGGCAATTTGGGGTTCCATCCTGCACCACTTCCAGGCTGACATCTGCCTCTTGAATTCATTTGAAATGACAATATTTCTAGTTGCTTTTCCATAGGGAAACACCAGCACTAGTCCTTCATCCTTGAGTGGATTGGATTGGAAGGGACCTTAAAAGATCATTCAGTTCCACCCCCTGGGCACGGGCACCTTTCACTACATCACGTTTCTCAAAGCCCCATGCAGCCTGGCCTTTTCACATCCAGGAAGGGTGCAGTCACAACTTCTATGGGCAGCCTTTTCCAGTGCCTCACCACCCTCACAGCAGAATATTTATTCCTAATATCTAAGCTAAATTTGCCCTTTTTCAGCTTAAAACTGTTTCCTCTCATCCTATCCCTGCACTCGTGATGAATAGCCCCTCCCCAGCTTCCCTGTAGGCCCCTTTTCAGTACTGGAAGGCTGCTGTAAGGTCTCCCTGGAGCCTTCTGTTCTCCAAGATAAACAAGCTCAACCATCAGTCATGTTGTCCAGCTCAAGGTTCCATCCCGATTGGATGTGTTATTCTCATTTTTTTTTTTTGTGATCTCTCTTAATGTATACAATGACATCCTCTCTGTGAACATTCCTGCATCTCTCTGTTCCGGATCTCCTCTGCTACCATTGATTGCTGTTTCTGTGCAGTCAGGTTCCAGATCTGCACCTCTGTGCATCATTTCATTTCTCTCCTCAGATGTTTGCACACGTGAATTGATACCAATCAGCTGCAGCTCAGTTCAGCTTCAACAGAAAGCTTTCTCCCATGCCAGCCCCATGTAAGTGCCACAAAATACCTTTTTATTTAAGCCTTATAATTTAAAGCTATACCTTCCTGTGTTGCCTGGAGTTTAGAGGCCATCAGGCTGTTAATCTGCCTTTATATCAGGTTTTATTATCTCATTATTCCTTGTGCTGCTTTTGGTTTTTTATGTCTCTTCACTCTTTCTTGCTTCAGGCAGTAAACTAGAAAACAAACTGTTTTTATTCTGGTTTATATGAAGCTGCTAGGTCGGTGTGTCTTGGTCCATGGCAGGGACTCTGCCAGCTGCAGTGGCTTTACGGTGCCTCCTTTGGAAATCACTGGGAAGGTAAATACCTACATAGCTTCAAAATCTGCACAAACTGACTTTCTCAGGTCCCAAAGAACATCAGACCAGAAACAGAATTTCAGCCTGTGTTTTTTTATGCTAAAATTATGAGATGCTGACCTCATTCATAGCTTCAAAAGTTGGAGCTGGTTACGGGGAGGGGGTTTCTAAGATCACAAGTTGCAGAAAAATGGTTATATATATGTTATTTTTCTTGATAGGGACATATTTTGCTAACGTGACTGAATTTGTTCAATAGCTGTAGTAGATGAAAAAAACTAATTAGTTCTTCAGTTTTCATGGTGTATGTCAGCATCAGTGTTTATTGTTGAAGCACAGTGTCTGGTTTATCCTGATCATATGCCTTGAACTGTAAAAGCAGTCAGGTACACAAACTGAGAAGTTAAAGGGGTTCAGGAGTAAGGATCAGTAAAAATTCAAAGCTGTTCATGGTCAGGTAGATGGAATCACTTGGCCCAGAGAAGTCATGGATAACCCATCCCTAGAGGTGTTCAAGGCCAGGTTGGATGAGGCTTTGAGCAACCTGATCCAATGGAAGGTGTCTCTGCCCATGGTAGGGGTGTTGGAACTGGATGAGCTTTGAGTTCCCTTCCAACCCAAACTATTCTATGATTTGATGAATTCCAGCACTGCCAGATCCTTTGCTGGCTGTTTAGATGATCCTTGCTCAGCATGCTTTGATGATCCTTTTCATCTCCTGGTTTTTCTAGCCTTTAGTGTAACTTGTAGGCCATTGATCAGCCCCTAAAATCTTTAGATCAATCTTAGCATCCTTCTCACTTCAAAGTCAGAAGAAACAAGCTCTTCCATGAGGTGACATAGCCTAAAAATATGCAGAATTGGAGGCAAATGTGTAACCACCAAGGCATTGTGTTTCTTCTGCTGGTCAAGAAGATGGATGGTTCCTGGAGGGTGTCGGGGCTGGTGGCTCTGGGGCTCTGAGCCTGGCAGAGGGAGGGGGAGCTCCGTTCTGTAACACAATTGAGAGGATCCGGAGTGGAACCATTCTGGTAAAAACGTACCATAGCTGTGTGACCTCTTTTATAAGGAGAAGCTAAATTGGAAATGCAAAAATGCATCTAAATAAACCATTTTATACATTCCAGGTGCTGATCTCATGAGAGCACCTTGCATAACCCAAAGGAAGAACATTGAGGGAAAACCTATTTATAAACATGTGCAAACTAAAAGAGAAATGATTTATGTCCAGTAAATTGATGGAATATGCTCCCTGCATTGGTTATGTTTCCTGCTGTGAAATATGTAGAGTAAATAAATCTGGCATATATTACATTTGTCACTGCGGCACCGCTGTGTAGGAAGTGGTTATCTTTAAAAATTTGGTTTCTGGTTCTTTGCTTCTTCAGCATAACAAAGAATAGTTCAAAGGTGGTTTGTTTTGCTCTGAAAATGTTTCTGGCTTGGGTTTGGGTTTTTTTTTTTGCAGTGTCATATGTGATGGGAGGAGTAAAGAATATTTGTCTTCAGCTGAAAGATCCTCTGCAGTCTGTTTGTCAGGCGTGGGAATTCAGTTGGGATTAAAACAATCACACTTGAAGTGATCTGATTGAATTTCCTATCCCTCTTAATTGCTATCTTCTTTTCTGTGTGATGATTTTAATTTCTCTTCCTTTTCAGTACCTGTGGAGTCTTTCAAGGCAGTCAGAATTCGAGTTTGTATGATACCAGAAAAAAAATGCAGACAAATAAATGTTATCATGTGTGGTTATTGTTATTTTTGAAAGATACCCAAGAGCAGTTCTTCCCAGGTCACCTTTGACAGACAAACCAGGACGATGATTTGTGCAGCAATGGAAATGAACCCAGTGCTGTAGATAAGCAGAGGGGCAAAAAAGTTATGAGTGGCTGGTTTTAAGGAGTTCACTTTGCAGAGACAGAAGTGGATGTGATACAATGCATGGCACAAGAATATAAACAGTAGGTGTAGTTTCTGAGTGCTTCATGACAGGGGCATTTCTGTTCAGTGCTGGGATTAGTGCTTCTGTTGAAACTTACATAACTGCTACGTTGCCAGGGTGGTTTCTAAAAATGATGCTCATTGCTCCTCGGATTCCAAAAGCTTTAAGTCAGAAGAAATATTTTAAGCTGAAGAATTTTTGGGTTTTCTTTTTCCTAGTGATTGATGGTTTTCTCCCAGGGAGATGCTTTTCAATATGTACGACAGCAGTGGGAATGAAAAAGATTTTGATGATGTAAAGACATGGACAAGCAACAGTGGGGTTTTGGTGTGGGTGGCTGCTTTGTTAACATCCCCTAGAAAACAACAGGGAATTATGTTGTTCATTGTGGTTGTCCTGTAGAATTTCTAAAGTACAACATCTGTGCTGCTTGTATCCAGCAAATTGTGATTCCCTTGGGGGAAATATATATATATATATATATATCTGCCTCTGTTTCCCCAAAGATTGCTGTTTGACAGAAGAGCATTCAGCTGCTATGGTGATGGGCACAGGGTGGGAACATGGACAGAAATAGAGAGAGTTTGAAGCCAGACTGTTCCTGCTTCCTTATGGTTTCAGTAGCCCTTCCTGAATTTGATGATGACTGTTTTCAAGGAGTTAGCAGGTAATTTCACTGTTTTCTGCCTCAAATTCTCATGAATAACACAAAATAATAGAAAAAAGGAGAGTGAGATACTCAAATTGATAATGCTTTATACAGGAGTGCCTGTAATTCCCTGCAGTGCAGCTCATGCCCATTGTGCTTGAATTTGGATGCACAGAAATCTCCCTCCTCCCATCCAAATTGAAATCAGTTTTCAGTAATGCATAATTCATATACTGAAGCCTTTGTCACAGAAGCATCTTACTGTTTTTCCCCCAGCTTGATAAGCCTGCTTTTGTATTTTTAGGATTTGTTTCCTAATAATCTCCAAAGTCAGCCTGAAGAGGTTTCAAAACAGAGTTCAGAGTAAGCGTGAGACAACGTGTACATCAGGGATAATGCTCCACGCAGTCGGTGATTCTCTGGCACCCACTACTTACAGATCCTTCTTCAACAAAGAACTGTGGCGTGGCCACTGCTGCCATGGAGTTGGGTGGGTGTGCTGCACCCCAACGTATTCTACCAGGAGATCTGTAGAGCAGTTTGGTTTTATCTTTCAGGGTGTCTACACAGGTCATAGAATCATGGAGGTTGGAAAAGACCTTTGAGATCGTACAGCCCAACCCCACCGTGCCTACTAAACCATGTCCTGAAGTGTCGTGTCTACGTGTTTTTTAAACACCTCCAGGGATGGTGACTCCACCACTGCCCTGGGCAGCCTCTTCCAGTGCTTCACCACTCTTTCAGGAAAGGAATTTTTTCTAATATCCAATCTAAACCTTTCCTGGTGCAACTTGAGGCTATTTCCTCTCATCCTGTCGCTTGTTCCTTGGGAGAAGAGACCAGCACCCACCTCTCTCGGACCTTCTTTCTGGCTAAACAACCCCAGTTCCCTCAGCCACTCCTCATAAGGCTTGTTCTCCACCCCCTTTGCCAGCTTCATACTGCTGTATAAAACAGAGACAGCAGTTTCTTCCAGTGAATTTTGAAACTATTTGAAAATTACTCCTTCCATGGGGAACACAATACCTGTATGATAGCGGTGGGGTTAGTGTAAACCTTGATTGCCTGTTTTGTCTGTAAATGCACTCACCTGAGATCAGATCATGAGGAGCCATAACTTAGCTAAAAGCTGTGTAAGAGGCTGGAGGAGGAGAAGGTTGGTTATGAAGTTGCCTTTTCATTTCTCTCTGTGAAGAACACCACAAAGAGTGGACTGATTCCAACAGCTTCTGATACTGTTTCTTCCAGATTCTCAGGACAAACCTTTCAATAAAGAATTGTTCCAGAAATACATGAAGAAAATTGTACATGTTGGAGGCTTTTTTTCCTGAGGTGCAGCAACATCTGTGTCTTTCCTCGGTATCAGCTGGTGTTGTAATAACATTTCCTGTTAGAAGCTTTGAGAAGCTTCTGAAGTTAAAAAGATAAATGGTTTGTGTGTACGTAACAGATAAATTAGATGTTTCACTAGTGGGAAATATTGGTCTCTATTTGAGGGCTGTTTGCTTGTTCCAGAGGAACGTTCCCCGATTGCTTACTTGGTAGTTCTTTTCAGTACAGCTGAACAAAGCACAGGAAGGAAAGCCAGTGAAGTGAAGTACTGTCATCAGCGTAGGAAATTCTGACAGTAATGGTTTGTCTTGTCATTAATTTCCTCCCAAATGACCCAAATGCTTTTTCTTCCTACCTGTTTATGTCAAGCCACTGAAGACCTTCTGATCACATTAAATTCCAGCTCTGGAGGCTTCCATTGTTTGCACATTGCCAATTTTAAGATAACAAAATCGTTCAGCGAGAAAAGCTTAAATGGAAAAATTCAGGCAGCAGAGTTATGGGGAAAGTCAGACCTTTTCTAAAAACCTTGAAAAACTTGAGTGAGAATCTCAAACTTTGGTGTATTGATTTTCTTGTGAAAGTTGAAGAACTGTGTTTCATTGCGGGCTGAAACTCATCTCAACTCCTCATGACCAGCTGAGCAAGGGAGATGGGATTTGATGCTATCCAAGGTGTAATTCCACAGTTCATATCTTTTGCTACTGCCAGCTTAATAAGTTTCTGCCTACTCCCAGCCCTTCATTTCCAGCTCAGCAGCAATGCAACACCATTTCTTTTCTGACTATAGGGAAAACCAGGTGACTGAAAAAAACCTCAGTCAAGAAAAGCAACACTTCCTTTTTTTGCTTTGAATTAGAATCATTTGAGTGTGCTTGTTTACAGCATTGACCCACGGGCAGTTCTGTCAGTACAAGTGAAGGTGACACGAACTGCAGCACCGAGTGCTGGAGGGTGTCCCAGTGTTAAGTGATCTTGCTGTCAATGGAAATCTGCTCTGGGACCATCTCCTGGATGAAGGGGTTTCAGTGGCCACAGTAATATTTATTGAACTGATGCTTTTCATTTTTTTCTGTTTTCATTTTATACTTATTTCATTTTATTCTATTTAATTTTATTTAGAAGCATTAACATCTTGTTTGTGCAGGTTTTTTTCTTGAGGAGGTAAACCGTCTCTGAGAAGTCAGTCAGCTTTGTGGACAGCCATGTATGTCAATAAAGTCTTGGCAAACACAGTAAGTATTTATTCAGCCTTGCAAATTAAAAACATTTCTCCTGCTTGTTTAGTGATGGGAACAAAAAAAAGACAAATTACATAGTGGATGAGCTCTCTTGATAGTTGGAATTCATTAAGCTGGTGGTGAAAACGCTGGGGAATTGATGGTGCAGAAAAATAAAAGATGAAGCAGCTTTTCCCCGATAGCTGTGGATTAAGCTCAAGTTGAAAATGACCAAAAAAAATTCCTTAAAAACATCTGTAACTGATGTCACAGTCTCAATTTTTTTCTTTGTAGGCAGTTCTTCCTCACTGCAGTTTGTATTAATTGGTTTTTCAGCTGATGGACAATTTCTCAATGGTTCCTTGATCCTCATCGTGCCATAAGGTATCTGAAGCACCTCATAAATGAGAGACATGGCCAAGCGTTAAGTAGGAATTTCGCACAATCACTTCCTGTGCTCCAGCCATTCGGTGAAGAGAGGCTTCCTGCAGAGTTGTCAATCTGTCATCTTGCCTTGGTTCCACGCTTTATTAAAAAAAAGGAATTATAAAAGTTCCAGTAAGTTCAGCAGTTTGTCAGACGTAACGTACTCACAGGCTATTGTCTGCAAATTACAGCCTGAGTCGGTCTTTCAGCCTGTCATAAATGGATCATAAAGCTGTCATAAGTAAAGCTCTAACACAACCCCTTTACACAGCTGCTGTTAAGGGAAAGCATGGAAAGGAAGCAGTAACACTTACTTCCTTCAGATTTCCTGTACAGGATCATTAGTCCAGTTGGAAGTCTTTCCAAGTTGCTCTGAGTAGATGTTTGCCCTTCTTATCCATGGATTCATGTGATAAGTTGCCCACAGTTGTAATTTGCAGTCAAAGATGGGATCACAGTTCACATTACTCCAAGTGCTTGCCCACAGGAATTCATCACTGGAAGAGAGAGGGTTACCTGATGGTACTTGAATGCAGCTAAACCACTGGAATCATTCAACAGCAAAACAAAGATTCATAGAATAACCTGAGTTGGAAGGGACCCACGAGGATCATCGAGTCCAACTCCTATCCCTGCATAGGACAACCCCAACATTCACACCATGTGACCGAGGGCATTGGCCAAATGTTTCCTCAGTATTGTCACGCTTGGCACCGTGACCAACTCCCTGGGGAGCTGTTCCAGTGCTCCACCAGCCTCTGGGTGAAGAACCTTTTCCTAATATCCAGCCTAACTCTCCCTGGCACATCTTTCTGCCATTCTCTCAGGTCCTATCGTTGATCACCAGAGAGAAGAGATCAGTGCTTGCTCTTCCTCCTTCCCTTGTGAGGAAGCAGTAAACGGCCATTGTCAACTCTCATCTTGCAGTGGTTTAATCACAGGCAAAACTTCACTCATGTAAGTAATCCCATTGATGCCAAATAAAATCATGTGAGTTTTGAAGTGTTTAAGATCAGGGCTTAGGTCACTGACGTGTTATTCCCGTAGTTTTCTCTAAAAAGGTTGCAGAACAGCGTTAGTTGCAACTACAGAAGGAAAAATATCACCAGAAAGTCTTCCATCTAAGTTTTTGCCTTAAGTCTGTGAATTCTGGGTTTGCTCTTCTTGTTTCCCAGGCTGTTGCTTTTTTGCTAAGTCAATAATGTCTTTACTTTTATGGATCTCCTCTTCTTCTTTTCCAGTTAAATTAGAAAATCGCTCTCAGCTTTTTTCATCATTAAATCTATGAAGGACAGAAGTGTCCAAGAGCTGAAAATCTTTTAAAATTTACAGGACCTAATTAGGAGGCATCTTGAAGAAGTACAATAGCCCTCTATCTGCAGTTCATTTGTTTTTCCAATTTAAAAATGACAGTTTACAGCCCTAATGCGAGAGTGTTTCTCATTATCTGTGTTCTAGAAACATGCAGAGTTATTACAAGTTTTGAAAGATGCCTTCTTCAAAAGTGCAAATGATATTAAATGGTAGAATTTGCTCTCTGGAAAGTCAGATGGAGATGTTGTGGTCAGCACATGTTCTAGGGCTACTGGTAAAGATAGAGCCACGCAACTGGACCTCAGCTTCAAACCCATGTACGTCACAAACATAACTGCACGGGAAGGGAGGCTGGAGCACAATTTAGCCTTGCCTTGTCCATGGGAGATAACGATTGTGAAATGTTGTTGCTTTTCTTGTTTCACAGATGGGCTTCCTCATGAAGATTTTCTTGGAGAGGAGTGTGTTAGCAGTGCTGTTGACAGACACCCTTGTGGGAACTGTCCACAGCAATTTGAGATTTCTTTATCTGCAGCCATCGGGAAGTTAGATTTCTGGTCTAAGCTGGTCGCTTTGGTTGTCATTGTGGTAAATGAAGAGAAGGATCCATCTCTGGAGGTAATTAAACCTTAGAAACAGATGTAATTAATTAGGTTTTTTACATGGTTTCCTACCCCCTGAAGAGAAGGGAGTTTGGGAATATTTGGCTGTCCTCAGGAGACCACAGATGGGTTCATCTTGGGTGATAGTCAGCTTTCACAGGACTTCCTGAGGCAGGTATTACACTGCGGGAGGGAACAAGATGCTTCACTCTTCTTGAATTACACTACATCAGGGCCAAATCCGAGGCTTTTGCTTGCCTTGAGGAAATACTTTGGTCCTGTCCACGCTTCAAAACTGTTTTTATTTTAACCATGCCTAATGCATTGGCCTTTCTTGCGCCTGCATGGAAGGTTCCCAGACAGCTGTGGGCTCGGGGCAGAGCCCAGGGAGATGGGCGCGAGCGCAGCTCAGTCCTGCTGGCCAGGCTGCTTCCTGACTGCTCTGCTCCACACAGACACTTTCTGGACAGAAAAGCTGCGTAATGAATCCAACGCTGATGTGGCCTGGCATAGATCTAGCTCTTCCAGTAACTGAAGCAACTGCCCGCTTCCAGAGGCCCAGCCTGCTCCGTTTGATTGTTTTCCTTAAGGCAGTGCTGTTTGACACCCACGTGGACTGCACCGTCTCATCGTGCCATCAAAACCCACTCTGTCGGTGCTGCTGCCTCAGGTAGTTTGTCTCTTGCTGAGAGTCTCTGATGTCCCTACCGAGTACGTCCCAAACCGTCTCACTGTGGGCACGGCTCAGCCTTGCAGTCTGTGCAAACACTCAAGCTTGCTTGATATTATTCTGCAGATGTGAATTTGAAGTGTTTGTTCTGCCAGCTGAGATGAGAAGTTGCAGACAGGTTATAGAAAAACACATCTGTGTGAAAGGAATAAATTGTCTACAACACACTTCAGTAGCAGACTTCCAGGAAAAAGACCTGTGTTGGACTTCTTAGAAGTAGTTCTAGGACTGGGTGGTAAGCCAGGTCTGAATAGTTCGTAATTAAAACAATCCTTAACGTTACGTTTGGACACACACCTTTTCTCCAGTGCTGCAAATACCACCTCAGGGAGAGCCAGCAGACAGTTGGGCTGGTTTTCAGACGATCTGCGTGACCTGTTGAGTGAATATTTAACATTTAGGCATTAATACTGAACCTTCTGTCACATGCTGGTACTTCTGCTGCCGCTGTTAAAAATGAGATGTGTTAACATCTTGCAGGAAGCCTTTCACACGTCGTTTTGCTGTCACTAGAGGGAGTTTGCAGCAGTGCTTCCCTTGCTGATTCGTTTGGTGGAAGCCGTGCTGTGGGCAGACCTCAGCAGACACAATGTGTTAATAGAAGACAGTAAAAGAAGTAGGATGAAAGTCCTTATTTTGTGGTTAAACCCTTATACACGTTGTTCAAGCTTGACTAACAAAATTCTTCGGCGTCACACTGCTGTAGGCCATTCTCTTTCTGTTGGTAGCACTGTAATAGAAAACAGAAATGAACGTTCAGTGACTCAAACCTAAGTCAAGGGTAAGAATAAGAAAAAAGAATTAACTATTTAGTAGGAAAAATAAAGATTAAAGACCAACATGGATAGATATTCTTCTGCGGCATTTCTGATTTATTGTTACAGGAATATCATCCCAGCTAGAAACAAGCTCCCTCAGGAAGCTGGTTTCATATGGTGGTTTAGATTTAACTATTCATTGTCTAGCACCATTTGAAATCAGTGTTCTTGGAGGAAGAATGCCTGCCTTCATCAGTGAAATGGATTCTTGGAAACCTTGGTGCAAAAGAAGAGGAAGTTGAGATCTTCCTTGCGCCGTTCTGCTGTTGTAACTTGCTCCACCACCAAACGAAGTCCCTCAGTAAGCAGGGGCTGCAGAGTCTACAGCCCCATCTGGGAGAGCAATGCAGTGTGTGATTTCAGGGGCAGAAGCTTTGCTGTAGTATTGCTGGGCAACAGCGTGCTTGTAGAATTTGTAGTTGGTGAACTATAACTTTGGAAACAGAGAAGGGCTTATGAAACTTAAACCATGCAAAAAAATGTCATAAGAAATTGCAACACAGTACTGAGGATGTTGATGTTAATGCACCAACTAGTAAATGTAGTTTGTACAGCATGGTGAGGAATAAGGAACAGTACCTCATTTGCTCCACTTCCTTTGTAACTCGAAGCCTGTTTCAGCCTTACATAGATAGGTTTTGGTTAGTTCTTCACTGCCCTTGTAAATACCTTGTACATGTATCATATAAGACACACAATGGCAGATAATTTTAAATGTAAGCACTGGGAGTTCTAGATGCTGTTTGCATCCCTGCTGTGTGTTTGCTTTTTCATTGTGGTGTGTTTGGCAGGTCTGAATATGTTTGTTTATTTTGTGTAACTTCACTCTCCAGTGTTTGGGTTGCAAGCTGATAGCCTGATACACCAGATGTAGTTAATGGAAATGGCCAACATCAGCATCTGTGAGAACTGGACCATGCCTGGTGGGTCACGTTGGCCAAGGCTGCTGTAATTAAGAGAACGTGGAAGCATTTTAAGATACCATATTAAAAGGTGTGTGTAGCTATTGATTGATTTTGACAGTTTTCACTTCTAAATGATTGCCTTCTTACAGGCAGTTTGATAATATTTATAATATTTTTAGTGATCGATGCCACGGAGGTAATGAATTAACAAAAAGTATCTGGGGATCTTCCAATGTAAAATACTGTCCAGCACTTAACTCTTCATCCTTGCAGACACAGTAACCCCTTTAGAGGATGACTGATTTCTTTTGGTGTTCAGAGTCAATAATATTTTCTAGCACCATTTGAAATCGGTTATAGTGATTGGGGAATTGCTCCTTGTGAATTGTATACAAGAGGCTCCAGAGACAGTCTGAAATGGTATTATCTAGGACTAAAAAATGGAAAGTGTACTATTTCAGTGAATGGAATTGCTGAATCCAGAAATTCTACATGCTTAAACTCCAGTGTTGTTAGGTACTTGAATATAGCCAGAATTTTTTTTCTAGGAGAAAATACCATCTCTAGTAGGTACAGTGTGTGAAATGCATAACACGAGGTCTCGATTAGATCATTTATGTAAAGATGACACAAAGAAAGGTTTGGAAAGCCTTATGGTACTAAGAGTGGAGGTAGAGAGAGATGGTTTTCCCAATGAGGATAATCAGTATGGACTTAAGGTAAAAAAATAATACCCTTTTGGGTTAATGATCTGGCCATGAGGTATGAGGAAATAACATCAGCAGCAGGAAGCGTTCCAATCTCCAATTACCATACTCCGGACATGCTGAAAGCAAGATCTTGTGAAAGATTCCATTGCCAGCCTGAGAGCTTTTTGCATTCTCCTCTCTTATGCTGTTAACAGTTTAAGCCACAAAAAAACCCCTGAGTCATCTTCCCAAGATACTATCTAAGAAGTTTTCTTTGAAACTTCAGCTCTTCAGAGAAACACAGCTGGCGAGAGAGAGGGTCCAAGTGTGGATTGTGTCCCCAGCTCCAGCAGGATCTCCTTGTCCGTGAAGATAACTTCTGAAAACCATCCTTCCACCAGCTCATCATATTATATCCAGCTTATTGAGAGTTAATAACACAGCAAGGCATCCCTGTAGCAGGGGATATTTCCCATAGATATACTGGAAAACCCAACAGTATACTGCTTCTCTACACTGATCTCTATGGAGACACTCAAAAGTAGCTGCAGACTATGAACAACTGGAGCAGCTTTAGAGTATTCAAAGGTATTTCTAAGGTTGTGGCTGTTTGTTAGCAGCAAATTTCTCTCTTCTCCCCTCCTGTTTTTTTGTCAGTATATGCTCCCATTACTTTTATTTCTATTTAAGTAATAAAGGATCAGATAATCACAAGCCAAAAGAGACTTCATGTAAAAAAATACGTGGCCACTTTATAGTCTCACTTCCATCCATTTGTGAAATCCACCCCTATGATTTGTCTTTTTTATATTAAACTTTCGAAAGTAGGTAGCAATGAGTTCAGTACCAAGGAGTCTGCATAAGCCCTTAAATTAGTATAAAAATGATCAAAATGCTGAAAATGTAGAAGTGCTAGCAGCATATTTCCTGCAGTATGATGCAGACAGCTGGCAGCAGCCCACATCTATATTTTAGAGGGTTTCACAGATGTTGAGGTAAAAAACTACACAGAATGAAGTATTGCACACTGGAAATGTGGCTCACAAGTAATCGTTCTGTTTTAAGTACATCCAGTGCTTAAGTAGCTCCCATACAGACCATTGCTCAAATGATTTCATGTGCACAGTCCTGGAATGAGCACATCGATCTGTTTGGAGTTAAGCTGCTTTTAATACCGTGCTTGTCAAGGTAGGATCTAAATGTCAGCTGCTTTACAGTTACATGGAGCTTGTTAGCACAAAAATTAATCTTAAGGTAAGAATCAATGATAAAGTAATAACAAAGTGATCACACACAAACAGCTGAAGGAGACTATAAAGTTCTAATTGTTTCTGAGCTGTAGTAATTTTCTCAGTTTGGGCCGTATAATGAGAAAAAAACAAAGCTGCCAAGTGCTTGGATCTCGTGAAAGGCTTCCAGACATGAGTGCTGTTGCTGGTGGGCCATGGGCTTGCATGATTGTGTCCTGCTCCTTGCTGGATCTTCTCATGCAGCAATAGGGAAAGAAAGGATGAAGGAATGAAAGAAGGTGGGAAAGAAAATTAAAATGTTCAATGAAAATACAGCATCATAGAATTATCTGATTGGAAAAAAAATTCTCAGCTCATCAAGTCCAACCGTACCTATCCACTAATTAAACCATGTCCCTGAGAAACTCCTCTACCCATCCACCTCCAGGGATGGGGACTCAACCACCTGCCTGGGCAGCCTCTGCCAGTGCCTGAGAACCCTTTCAGTGAAGGAGTTTTTCATGATACACAATCTGAACCTCCCCTGGTGCAACTTGAGGCCATTTCCTTTTGTCCTGTCGCTTGGGAGAAGAGACCAACACTCACCTTGCCACGACCTCCTTTCAGGGAGGTGTAGACAGTGATGAGGTCTCTCTCCAGCCCCTTCACCAGCTTTGTTGCTCTCTCTGGACGCGCTCCAGCCCCTCAACGTCCTTCTTGTAGTGAAGGGCCCAAAACTGAACACAGAAACACTGTGCTGTGAAATACACATTATGTATGAGGAAGATAGAAAAGTGTAACAGATTTCTTTTATTTTCATCCTCTTTGCTCTTAGCTCTTTGGCCTTTTTAACAAGATAGGTCCTAGCAGACAGTCCTGGTCACAGCCACATTCAGATGCACAATGCTTACGGAGGGTGCACCAGTTTAGCTGATGAGGTACCACTTGGCCTGTTTGTTTCCAAGTCTGCTCCATCCTTCTGTTTGAAGGATGCAGTTGCAAATGTAATGTGCAATGAGATAGCTTCGTGGTCAGCCCAATTTATGTTGTTGCCTGTCTTCTGCAATGATGCTAAAATGAAATAAACACCTGGACCAGGCCCAGAGCAGCACTGGAAGCTCTTACCTCAGCTCTCACTTTTGCACTAAGACACAAGTTCCCTGATGGTGGGCTGAGAGGGGGAGAAGGGTGATGTATATTGGGACGTTTTTGATACAAAAATACTTTTGGAAATGCCTTGCAGTGCACCCTTTGTCTATTAATGGGGTTTTAAACCAATCCATTTTACTACACCTAATCCTAAATTTCAGTTGTCTGACTAATTTGAAACTTCTGTGATCATAATCTCAAAATGTTTGACTTCTGTGTAAAGGAGTTCTGTGAAGTCCATCATATATTGGGAATGTGGGAGGAAAATACCCTGATTGTGTTGAATATGAGCTTAGGATGATAGTGGAGAACTGCCTTGTTTTCATGGTAAATAAACTGAGGGTCAGAACTGTAATTTGCATCAGCTTAATCCTTAGTTGATGAGACATGGGAGACATAAAATGCTTATAAAGGAGTGGAACAGGAAATAAGAAATTATTGTGATATTCTGCAAGATGTTTCCTGACTTCTTCAAGCCAGTGTGAGACTTGTAGCCAAAAACAACCTGCCTGTGAGGGAGTTGTGGTGTCCTTAGCACACATTTCCAATGCCATAATGGACAGCAGAATAAATCTGGGTAGTGTGGCTTTTACTGCAAGCTGGCTGAGTCCAGCTGGGACCTTTGCTAAGTATGAAACAGCGGAGGCTGATGTTGGCAAAGCTTTGCTATGCTGTAAAATAGACTATTAAAGCTCACAGCAATTTAAAGATGCCAGGAGAGCGAATTCTTACATGTTTGTGTAATTCTAACATAAATAGTGTTATTTCTAGATATCTCCTCTGGTAAATCAGATCCAGTCAGGACAGCAAAGCAAACTTTGGCACAGCAACCTTAGTTAAGCTGCCTGTGTACACCAGAGGTTTTTGCTTCACGTGTCCCTCAAGGCAGCTGTACTCTTTGCAGAGAGCTGTCCTGCTCTCTAACAATGGGTCATCAAAGTGGTGGCTTCTGTTCTGCCACAGTGCCCGTCAGATGCCGCAGATGGACCTCCTCTTGAAACATTCAGAACCTTTGGGTTCTATCAATGCTGCTTTCTCAGCATCAGTCTGTCTGTGCTCAAGGTTTGCTCTCTGGAGGACCTGTGTCCCCTTGTGACACACAGCACGTTGTCAGTGGCCAATTGCCATAAAAGAGATAAGCCTTGGAATCACAAGGACTTGAGTTCAGTATTCTGGTGTTTGCAATGTTCATGATTGCTGCAAAGGTTTTCTTGAGCTCCACTTTCCAAAGCAATCAATGTGTCGAGCTGTACACATCTCTGGCTGGATGCAGGTCTGTACAGCCTGACCCTTGCACTCCTTTGGAGCAGCACAGCCTGGGATGAAGTGGTTGGGAAGGGATGTCCAAGCACAGTCTGGAGGAACCAGCCACAGTACAGTTTTCCAAGCCACGCACAGCAGTGCAGAGCATAGGCATCCACAGGGAATGTTAGGCATTTCGTTCACGTTCCCCTTTTCTTCAGATATCATTACTTTTTATACTACTGAAACATTACTGCATGCAGGGGCGTTAACGTAAAACCCAGTAGGATTTAGTTATAATTAATGATTATACTTGGAAGATACTCAAATGCCACTGTGCAATATTAAACTACAACAGATTGGCAGTTGTAAAAGCTGTAAATACAGGTGAGTTAGCCAATCTTTTCATAACCTCTGGAGGACCACAAAGTGATTTCCTCAGCTAGTTTTTGCCATTATTTAATCTTTAGTCTTGCCTGCCCTTTCTGTGGAACAAATTGGGATAATAACGACTTGATAGTCTCTCAAATCATTCTTCACTACTGGAAATGGCTTGGGCTGATGGGATTGCCTGCTGAAAGGTGCCAAAATCCTTACAGATCCTGCTTAAAAATCACATCTGGGAAAACGTAGATTTTTCAGGAAATTCACAGATTCCCAGGCTCCAATAAGCTGTCATGTAAAGACTGCTACGTTTCCAATGTGATAACTGAAGTGTTTATGAAGGAAAGAGAAATTACCTTTAGTGGAAGTAAATCTGCAGATTTTGCTATGTAAATCAAAATTCCAGTCAGAGAACTTTCTGTGTGAAATGGTGGTATAAAAAACTGCTTTTTAGTTGAGATTAGCCTGGAAATTTAAGACACTTATGAATAATTTATAAACCAGCCTTCCCGCGGATGAGCGGCAGTACCAGAGCATGGCTACGTTTGTCACCGTATTGAGATGTTTTCTGGCAATCGTGGAATTTTTGGGGTGTTCTTGTTCATAATGGAGTTGTTGCTTAGTTTTTTAATTTCCCAAATGTCAACAGATATGAGGAAGCTGATTGTTAAACACATTTGGAAAGGACAAGTCAAAAAGCAAAGTGCTTGTGCTCTGTGTTCTGAGCAAAGCGTATAAATCCCCAGTGTCAGAATTAGGCTGTCAGCCCAGAAATGGCATTGGGAGGAATAGTCAAAAGATTAATTTTTAAAACCACAGCGAATAAGAAGGAGCGGAGGGAGGAACCCAAGAAGTTTTGAGTATCTGCCCTGTGCTCTGTTTTCAGTTTTAGTACTCCGTTTTAACACATTCAGTTTCGTAATCCGAATCAAATCTGGTTTCTAGTGTGTCTTTTAGCTCCACAGTCTCTGAAAGCTGTGGGACCAGTTGGCTTCACTGCCTGGTGTTCCTGCATCAGCAAGAGCTGGGATGGCTTAGTTCTTTGTAGAGTTTTTTTTTAATAGGAATAACTCTGAAAAATATAAAAGGGCCAGTTTTCATGTGGTATTTAGTCCGCAAAGCTGTTTTCTAACCCAAGTTTTGGTTTGCAGTGTCCTTTGAGCTTTCCAAAGTCACTTTGATAACCTGGGAAGAAAGCCTTAGGATGCAGGGGTGGGTTGGGAGGGCGAAGGTGCCCACCCTTGGAAGGTGCTGGGACAAGGGGATAGCTGTGGGCTCATACCCCCAGCGAGGTGCTCCTTGGCTCCCTTTTCCCGAGCAGCCCACCAGATGTGAGATGCTGCCTTTGGGCCGGGAAGCAGCAGGAGCTGCGTGGTTTTCTTCAACGGGAGAGGGCGTGGGTGGAGAGAAGCTGGCAGGGAT
The DNA here is from genome assembly GCA_033558185.1 of Dromococcyx pavoninus. Classification (NCBI taxonomy): domain Eukaryota; kingdom Metazoa; phylum Chordata; class Aves; order Cuculiformes; family Neomorphidae; genus Dromococcyx; species Dromococcyx pavoninus. The sequence goes on from JAUMJL010000981.1 coordinate 137,711, forward strand.
CCCAGAGCCGTTGAGAAGAGGCTGCTCACGGGGGAGAGTGAACTCACCACCCACTTCGGATGAAATCATGGAATGGGCAAATTCAAGTAAAGGCTGGTGAGGCGAAGAAGGTGTTAGGTCTGAAAAAAGGGGGATGGAGAAGAGGAAGGATGCTGGACCAGCGAGGAGGGCAGTTCCTGTGCTGGTGGGTTCAAGGAGGATCTGTTTTTCACGGGAGTGCACTGTTGTAATGAACACAGAACCAAGTATAAGGGGAGGAATTCATCAGAGGAAGGTTTGCTTTAGCAGCATAGAAAAGGAGAACTTTGATACATAACCCCATTGATAGAAATTTGTTAATGTGTGTCTGAGTGAAGGAATGACTGACCAAGGCAAGCTGCTGCTTTCCCAGTCTGACTGCTAACCAGATTGGGACTGGGAGGGTGCATTCGTGGAGCAAGGAGAGACTGAAAAGATCTCCTCTGGAGCTGGCTCGTTTAAACCAGTGTTTTTAAGGGCTGCTGGCAAAGAGAGGCTGTGTTGCCACTTTTCTTACGCAGTACTCTTGCTGTAAGCAACTGGATGGGTGCATTTTCTACACCAGAGAAGTACTGGTCCTTACCATGCAAACCAACAAGGAGAAACTCCAATGTGACTGCTTGTTGCACTGTTCTCTGAGACTAAACAACCCAGTGTGAACTTCTAGGGTTTTTTTCCCCATGTTATTATCTAATTTACGATAAAACGCTCGACTCACGAGAGCAGCTGTTTAATCCCAATGAGCAAACCTCCAGTGTCAATGTTTTCCACCTGGATTGTTTTCCAAGCCTTCTCATTGCAGCTCATCCCACATCATTTCTGGAGAGCTCAAGCAGGCGGGGAGGCAACTGAAGGAGCAGACGTGGTCCCTGGAGTGCATCAGCGTGAGGTTTTGTCCAGTGCACCCACTAAAGACAGCCTGAATCTTCTGGTGAGTTACATTGGATCCTTTTTGCTCTTGGAAATGCAGTTGAGGACATCACCGTTATGGTCTGGCTTTGAGGAATGGGTTTCACGGTGCTCCTCTGTTTGCTCCAGCAGGCAAAAAACAGTGTGAAAAACTCCTTCCCCTCCATCAACTCCAGCGGGAGCAAAGTTGTAATTGTTTTGAGGAGAGATGTAGCCAAAAAAAAAGCAAAAGCATTTCCCCAGCTCATTTTCTTTTCCCAGAAAACCAGATGGATGAATCATTATAACAGCAGCTATGACAAGGGACCAGACAACAGACTGAGCCCAAAGCCCAGCCCAGTCGAAGCAAGATGAAAAAGTGTCCAAGGATTTACCAGTCTTCCCTCCCACATGTGTGTAAAGGAGCAAGGCTGCACAGCTGGGGCATTCTGCTCTCGTGTGGATTTTAACCTTCCTCCCACATCCCAGTGTAGCAGCAGGGCCAGCTATTGCAGAGACCGCAATGGAGTAAATCCAATCACACAGCAGTGAGGTCCTCATAACATCATGATGTGGTCGGTGATGATCACCAAAACCTGAACCTTCTTAATGCCAGAGCTGGCAGCCTCACTGCTTCGTTTGTGAGCACATGCCAGGCTTTCCTCTCCTAGGAGAGAGTTATTTGCAAGATACGTAGATGCACTCTTAATATAGTAGAGCAGTACTACGCATAAATCACTTGAAAATAACATCAGAAGTGACAAGGTTGAAAACATTTAAAAGTTAGGAGATGCCTATCTTCAGGCTGCCCACAGAACCCCTGTGGGTGCATGTGCTGTGCTGCAGTCCTTAGTTACGTGACTAGAGGTTATTTTTTCCCATAGGATGCTGCCCTGCTCCGTGCACGCGATGCTGGTGCTCACTTGGTGAACAGCATGGTTTTTATCCCTTCTTCATGCTCATCTCTGCAGCATCCAAGTGCTTTGACCAAAGCAGTGACTGCAATGACATATTTTTTTTTAGGTGAGGCTCTATTATCATTTCTGCTTTACAAACAAGGAACAAGAGCACAGAGAAACAAAGGTCTCAGAAACTATTAGGTTTGAAGTAGCCGATGCAAAATACTCAGGACACTCTGTTCAAAGCACAGATTCCTCTCATGCCAGTCTTTTATTTTCTTCCACCCCCCAGCTTCACTTATTGCCCTCTTCCAACTTCTGCCTGTTGTGCACTATTAATTGTGATTTTTAAATTCAAATGCTGCTCTTAGGTTTCAAGTGTTTTGATCACTGGCTGAAAAGCTGTAGCTGAACTCCACTCTGTGCAATAAGCGTTCCCTTTTTCTGCAAGGTAAACAAGGAGTCAGGGAAGGTCACTGCAGGTAAAAAGCCACCGGTCTGGGAAGGAATAACAGGATATCATTAAAACCAAAGAATACGTCAGTGATGTGGAGATCTCTTCACCTCTCCTGCCTTCTGTGACTTCCATGAACCCCATCACGGAGAGAGGACAGCACAAAGAGCTGCATCTCTAAAAGAAGAAAATGCCTTTTACCACCATAACTCACTGCTTGGCTCCATCAGTGCCTCAGAAGAGGCAGCTGTGGAAGAATTGCACGTAGAGGAGAGACCTGACATCCAGGAGGGACAAGGCAAAGAGAAGCAGGGCTGAGCAGTGCTGCCAGCTATACCAAGCATGTATGTATTGTGTTGGGAAGAGCTTGCATTTGTGGGATTTGCTAAATGCCAAGAAAACCCTGAGGGGGAGGCTACAATGCTCCTCAGGAGATGTTACCCAGGGACTGGCAGTGCTAAACACTGTGCTCCCAGATGCCCCAAGTAAAGCCACGCATATCCACACAAGGACATGACATGTCTTGGGCTCTCTCCAAGCAGGAGCTTTCAGCACAACCACCTTTTATTTTGGTCCACAGAGTCCTGTCTCCAGGAAAAAGGGGTGGCTGTGTCCTGTGTCCCATCTCTGAAAATACCCTCTAGCCTCAGGACCTTGGCTTTGGCAGAAGAAATCAATGGGAAGCTGCTGTCCCAGGGTGGCACCAGAGAGGGTTGGTTTGGCTGCATGAGCCAGTGGCTTGTGAACATACAAAGGATATATCCCAAGTATGGGACAGGAGCAGAGGAGATGAGCGTGGTAGCAGTGAACTGAGACCTTGCAAGACCCCTGGGGTGTGGGTTTGAGTAGGAAGGAGCTGAGAGGGTTTTGGGGGCAGCAGGGATGGTGAGTCACCGTGCCTGGATGGCTCCAAAGGGGACCTCACACACATCTGTCTGGGCTGTTTCTGCTGCCGCAGGGGATTCCTGCACTCCTCGCTGCTGCGTTCACCTCTGGAGCTTCTGCGTAGCCGTTGCTGTTGGAAACATCGTCATTTCACAAACAGACGCACAGGAGAGCTCTGGTCTGCAGCAACAACACACGAAATCAGCTCAAGAAGACAGAAGCAGGGTAAAAAAGCTATTTTTAATCAAACTGGCATAGAAATGCTGGGTCAAAGGGTCATCTCAAATTCAGTCTCCCACTCAGAGCAGGGCTGTAGCCATGCTGTCAGCTGTGATTTGGTCTAACCAAGTCCTAAAAACCCCAAGGATGGAGGGTTCACTCTTTCCCAGGGCAGCACCACCTTAAAGTGAGAACCTTTCTGATGTCCAACCTGAGCCTCCCAAACCCCAGTTTGCAGCTGATGCTTTTTATTGCAGTCTGGCACTACGGAGAGGAGTTTGGCTCTGTCTCTGCAATCACCTTTTGTGTATTTGTAGCCAGCTCTTAGCTCACCCAACAGCCTCCTTGGGACTGTGCAGGGCTTTCTCACCACTATTTGCATCACTTGTTTGTAGAAAAAGCACAGAAACCCACCTTCTGAACCCTGCTCTGAACCAGGGGAGCAGCCAGAGCATCCGTGGGCACACCTGCAGGGATGAGTCACCCAACCACGAGCATCTCCTGTGGGACTAAGCCCACGCTGATGGCTTTTTGTGCATGTGGAGGAGTCCAGACAGCAGCTTCCACCGCTCTCCAGACTAGACACCTCCAGACTGCTGAACTGGGGTGACCTGAAGGGGACAAGTGTAACTCAGGTGCCATGGTAGACCCAGCTCCATCCAGGAGAGAGCATCCAGAGCATCACGTCCTGCCCTAATTACAGGGCTTGGGGGCTGCAGGGCACCAGGGCTCATCCATGGGAAGGAGTTGGAATACCACTCATATTTTTCCTCTTTCTAGAAACCATCCTACATCCCAGTTGTTCACATGTATTCTTGCAGGGATACGTGATCCAAGCAGTCTCCAGCCCTGCTGGAAGCAACTGGTGCGTTTGTGGCCAGGCAGTGACAGACCACAATTAACTTCCTGCTCATGTCCCACTGGTGGCTCCACACACAGCATGAAATCCCCACTGTGGTCTTTCTTTTTTTGACCAAGTTTGATGCCACCTTAAGAAGATCTGTGAAGCATTGGAATGAGAAAAGAGTATGAAGCTGTAAATCGGCAACAAGAACTTGACAGCAGTCGCCATCGACACCGTCTGGAAGGATGGGCAACAGGGGTTTCTTTGGTAGTCCTTTGTCTGACCCCTTCCTCTGAGCTTCAGGCTACTGGTGTAATTGTTGCTTATTTTTTTTTTTCACTTTTAATTTCACAATGAATACGATCAGGGCAAGCCCAGATGCAAATAGGAACCGAGGCACTTCTGCAGGGACCCCAGGGGAGTCTCCGACCGCCCCACACTGAGTCACCACCAGCCCCCGGGAGCCCTGTAGTAGGGCCAGGAGGGCACAGAGGGGTGACAAGACAGAGCTGCCTATTCAAAAGGGGCCCCGGTTTCTTGGTTTGACAAGAATAGAAAAATAAAAGTTAATGCTGCAACCTAGTGGACAAAAGACATCCATGCAGGTGTACAGCAGAGAAAATTCAGGCCTGGGGAGAGCAGGGGGTGATGTAAAGTTGTAGGGGAGTGGGCTGCAGCAAGCCAAGGTAGTATAGCTTGTTTTTACAGGATTCCAAATCTGAGAGCATGCTTTGTAACACATTCAGGTTTCTGGAAGGTGCTTTGCTTAGTCCTAAATGGTATCGTCGTGAAAAGGCAGTAAACATCCCTGTGGTCCACGTTAAGCCTAGTGCAGCACAAATGTGCCTGCAAACAGACTGCAGCAGGGTCTTCTGCTGGCAGTGTCTCCCTGCAATCAAATCTGTGCTCCCAGGTAATTCTTACAGCCCCAGATAGAACTGGAATCACAACAGACTCTTTACTGGGCAAAATGGGGTAAAAAAAAGCCAGTGGTGTGGGTGAGGAGTGTTGCCTGGTGTCTGCAGCTGCTTAAGCCTGAGCTTTGCACAGCTGCAAAACTGATGTGGTGGAATAGTCTGGGACTGGCTCTGAGGTTGGAGCACCTGGGCCTGGGAAGTGGAAAATCCCCAAAACATGTAAGAGTTTGGGTTGATAATCATGCAAATGAGAGACACAAGCACCACTTGAGCTAAGAGTTACTGAGTGCCAGCCAGGATGGGGAGAGTGTGACATGAGAGGCACAGGGATGCTGTGCTCTGGTTTGGAGTCTACACTGCAAAAAAGAGTCTGGAAAAAAAAAACATACTATGTCCTGGGCTGCATCAGAAGAAATGTGACCAGCAGGGTGAGGGAGGTGATTCTGCCACTCTACTCTGCTCTCGTGAGACCTCACTTGCAATCCTGAATTCAGTCCTGGAGTCCTCAGCACAGGAAGAACGTGGATCTGTTGGAGTGAGTCCAGAGGAGGGCCACGAAGAGGGTCCGAGAGCTGGAGCACCTCCCATGTGAGGACAGGCTGAGAGAGTTGGGTTTGTTCAGCCTGGAGAAGAGAAGGTTCCAGGGAGACCTTAGAGCAGCCTCCCAGTACTTAAAGGAGGCTACAGGAAAGCTGAGGAAGGGCTCTTTATTAGGGAGTGCAGGGACAGGACAATAGGTAACGGTTTTAAGCTGAAAGAGGGAAGATTTAGATTAGATATTGGGAAGAAATTTTTTCCAGTGAGAGTGGTGAGGCCCTGGCACAGGTTGCCCAGGGAAGCTGTGGATGCCTCCTCTCTGAAGGTGTTCAAGGCCAGGTAGGATGGACCTTGAGCAGCCTGGTCTGGTGGGAGGTGTCCCAGCCCATGGCAGGGGGGTTGGAACTGGATGATCTTTAAGGTCCCATCCAACCCAAACCATTCTGTGATTCTGCGGTTCTATTATGAAAATTGGGAGGTTTTCAAAGGAGAGTCCAGAGAGGAAAAGATGGAAAAATATCTTCTGGAGGGGTAAACCTAAGCTCAGTCTGTTACCCAAGCAAGGAGTGTCGATCTCTGGCCACCACCACCCAGTCCCATATCCAAGTTCCTCCAGGAACACCATTCTTGAGCTTGGCTCCTCTGGGTCAGTGATCCAGAGAGCACTCAGTGACTAAACTCCTCCAGAGACCCTGTACAAGTTTGTACATCCAGGAAGATTCGGCTTCAGGAAGGATGTCAGGCTTCAGGAGCCTCCCAGCCCTGCTCAGGTCATGGCCATCAGCCTGCCCAGCATCACCCTCGTGCTGAGGGCATCTGCAGAACTGAGACGCCTCTGGGATTAAATAACAGCTGAGCTGGGGATTTACAGACCCACATTTGGGCTTTAGGCACTGCAGTTGGCATCAGGCTGCCTGAATTCCCTGCCACGTCTCCGTGACTTGCATTGGTTTCACTGCCCTGAAGACCCTCCTTTGGATCTAACAAAGTCCTTCCCTGAGCCTGACTGTCAAAGCCACCCTGTCACCCAGGAAACCTTGTGCACACAGTGACAGGTCTGTGAAATCGTGGCTACTGACTTTAATCCCAGAGGAGATCTGGACAAATTGGAGAGCTGGGCAATCACCAACCAAATGAAATTTAACAAGGGCAAGTGGCAGGTTCTGCACCTGGGACATGGCAACCCTGGATGTCCTCACAGACTGGGGTGTGAGATGCTGGAGAGAAGCCCTGCAGAGAGGGATCTGGGGGTTCTGGTCAATGACAAGCTGAACATGAGCCAACAGTGAGCCCTGGCAGCCAAGAGGGCCAACTGTGTCTTGAGGGCCATCAAGCACAGCATTGCCAGCTGGGTGAGGGAGGGGATTGTCCCGCTCTGCTCTGCACTGGGGAGGCACCACCTCGAGTACTGGGGGCAGTTTTGGGTGCCACAGTATGAAAAGGACTTGAAACTACTGGAGAGCGTCCAGAGGAGGCCACAAAGCTGGTGAAGGGTTTAGAGGGGAAGCCATATGAGGAGTGGCTGAAGTCACTTGGTCTGTTCAGCCTGGAGAAGAGGAGACAGGGGAGACCTCATTGCTGTTCACTGCCTTCTCACAAGGGGAGGAGGAGAAGCAGATGCTGATCTCTTCTCTCTGGTGACCTATGATAGGACTGGAGGGAATGGCAGGAAGATGTGCTGGGGAGGCTTAGGTTGGATATTAGGAAAAGATTCTTCCCCCAGAGGGTGGTGGAGCTCCCCAGGGAAGCAGTCAGTGTGCCAAGCCTGACAATATTCAAGAAGCATTTGGCCAACACTCTCAGACACACGGTGTGACTATTGGGGTTGTCCTATGCAGGGACAGGAGTTGGACTCGATGATCCTTGTGGGTCTCTTCCAGCTCAGGTAATTCTATGGTTCTGTAAGATAAGGGAGAGAACAAAACTGGAAAGGGAGGCTGTTGATTGCTAATCCGTGGGTGAACACTTGCAGATGGGCTTGGACCCGCTGTCCTGTGTGCTCAGCCTGGATCAGGGAGCTGGTGGCAGCCCTTAAATGTGGTACCTGGAGGCCAGCAGCACCTGGACCTGGATCCCTGCTCACCCTACATGTGCCATGGTGTTCTCCAGTCTTCTATCCAGGTTTTTGCTGTGCCAAGCCTCCCCCACATTGCCACTGGCCTTTGGCTTGTGTTTATTGTCAGCAGGACACACTCATCTCATTACAAAATAGCCAAGCATTGCATGGAGGAGAAAGTAGGGAAGGCAGGTGAGGAAATATGGGTAGGAGTAGCAGCTGAGGAGGGGGAGGATAGACATGGTGCTGGGGGAGCAGAAGGGAACACGCCAGCTCGAGGCAGCTGCGAGGAGCCCGACAGCTGGAAGCCAAAAATAAATGTGGATGGTGAATCAATTTGCTCTGAGGAACAGATAAACCAGAGGAAGCAGCAGCAAAGGGGAGAGGACGGGGCAGCCAATAAACCAAATGTGCAAAAAATCCACAGACCAATGAATCACCTCCCTTAGAAGCCCCTTTTCCCGAAACAAGGCAGTGATGAAGCAGAAAATTAAGCAAAGACAGAAACAATCAATTATGTAGGAAAGAGAAATCATCTCCTGCTGAATAAATATGCAGGAGTGGCCAATCAGAAGGCAGGGAGTCAATCTGAGCAAGCGGATAAATCTCTGGTGAGCAAGCTGTGGTGATGGGGCCCGGCTATGAGAGGCACCAGGAGCAATGATTCATCAATGTGTCCACCAGGCAAAGGTGCTACAGGGCTCCCATTGGGGTGTGGAACATCTGGAGAGGCTCCCTCCAAGTCTCTGTGCCTGTCCCCAAGTGACGGGAGGACAAGGAGTTTCAGGCAAGGAAGAGTGGGCTGCAAATGTGGAGTTGCTCTAGGCAGAGGAGCTGGTGTGAGATGCTGTGATGGGTGGTGGGTCTCAGGGACCAGGATGCAAAGCCCCATAAGCCCCAAAGAACATTTTGAGGGGACAGGATGAGGCATGCTTGGAGCATCACAGGGTCGGTGGACATTTGGATGATGGTTTGGATGGTGGAAGAATCCATGGTTTGGATTCTTGGAAGAAGACAAAAATTGAAGAAAAAAGTACATTCAGAGCTCCTTGAGGAGCAATGTAGATGTTATGGCTGAGAATACATAATGTAGACTGATGGGGAGAGCCGAGGATAAGTGTGGAGAGAAAGAGGTTTCTGGAGGAGAACGCTTCTTGCACATAAGCTTTGGGGTAAAGAAATCTATAGAGGGACATTGGAGATATTGTGTCTTGTAGAAAGCAAAGAGTGGAGCTTTGTGTTATTAGGATAAGGGTGCTTTTGGCCACCGTAGGAGAGACCCTACCTAGAGAAGTCCAAAGAGCAATGGCCAATGATTTGGAAATGACTTTTGGGTGTTTTATCAAAAAGAGAGGGACTTTGGGAATGCTTCTTCTCCAGCCACTAGACTGGAGTCCAGCTCTGTCGCTGCTTCATCCTATCCCATCTCCTCATAGCTGCTCCTTAATGTCATTTTAGGAAAAGGACAATGGGCATAAATGGTTGAAGGACTTTGTTTGCAGGTGGGCTCGTATGTGTGTGTGAAGGGGTCACATTTCCCACCAACTGTCCCCTGTTCTGCTTCTCTCAAAATCACCATCTCCTGGCCCTTCTTCCCAAGGGACATAAGCATCCCAGCACTGTGCTGGGAGAGAGACTGCCCGTGGGCAGGCACAGGCAGAGGGCATGGACAGAGAAATTAAGATTATTCCTGTGGACCCAGAATTTTTCATGCCAAGCTCTGCACAACTAAGTAGGGATGGAGGTGTTTTCATCCCATAATCTTAGGGCATGCAATAAGGGCTCCGAGCACGACGTCTCCGTAGGCCAAAGGGAGTGGAGGAGCTGTGCCACAGCCATCACTTCTGCTGATGTGAGGCCACCTTGTCACTAGAGGGAAGCAGAACCATGTGCGCGGAGCTGATCCAGTGCCACTGGCATCACCAGGGCTGCTCTGGGCTGGCGGTGTGGGGACAGTGAGCTGAAGTACCCACCAAGGGCATCTTCCTCACCTTGGAGGGAGCTCCAGTGAAGGGTGGTGGATGAAAGCCACGGAGAAAGGGAGCAGCTGAAGTGGTGCTGGGCCACACTGGTCAGTTATTACTCTCCAGGGGCATGGCTGGATCCCATATCCCCTTTCTGCAGTGCTTTTCACCAGTGGTGAGCTGGCTTTGGCATTTGGGAGATGAAATGGGATTCAAGGACACCGAGTAGTGCAGGATCCTGGCCAACAGGGTTGGCTGGGGGCTTTGAGCACCAGTGGCTCTGCGGAGGAGATGCCCAATGGGACGGTGTGTGCTCGTCATCACTCTGCCACCTCCCTGCCTGGAGCGTAGCTCTTCTGGGATGGCTTTACTGGAGGGACTGGATGTGTGAGGACACAGGTGGGTGGCAGGGGAGGCACGAGGTAGCAGGAAGGGGCCAAGGTCCTGAACTGCCCTTGGAGGGATGGCTGTGGTGTCTGTGCTCGGCGTTGGTGGTGCTGCCGGTCAGTGCACCCCGGGGAGCACACAGGACACGCTCATGGAAACCACACCACCCACGGAGGAGGCTGGTCTCCAACCAGATGCTCTGGCACCTGGAGATACTCTTCTCTATGAAGAAGAGTAACCAAAAAGTCATTTCCCACTTCAGCCCTGCAGATGTGGAGGATTCCCCTCCTCTCCCTGTTTACTGGGCTTGTCTCCCCTTACACTCTGAGCTCTCCCAGGGGGCTGGCTTGGCCACAGCCCACCTCTAAGCTCAGCCACATCTCTGGGGAGATGTGTTTGCCATCTTCTGTGTTTGTCAGCCACAGAACAGGATAATTTCCTGGCAGGTTTGGAAATCAATGCATCCTACAAATTTTTCCGGTTGTCCACTGGTTCTGAGAGGGTTTTGACACAAAGTCAACCTATTCACCAGTGGCCAGGAGTTCAGTGCAACAGCAAATCTTGCCTCCGAAGCTCTGCCTATGTCAGTCATTGCAGTTCTCCCATAGCAGGTCCTGCAACTGGGAAATGCCGGGCCTTGCTGCTTTGGCTGGCACAAGACCATAGCTTTCTGCCAGCCTGACAGAGCAGAGGTAAACGTGCTGCTTTTCACAATCTCATCTCTCCTGCAGAGAAATTTCAGGGCATTTTTTTAGCCAGACCATGCCAGAAGACCTCAGTCACAGAGAATCACAATGATCCCTTTACAGGAGATAGGACAGAATGCGTGTGATGGCTCTGGATTTCTGGGGGAAGGCAGGACATCACCAAAAGGCACAAGCTGACAATCAGCATCAGCTTGGATGATCAGGAATGATGTTTCTCATGTAACAGAAGAAGCACATTTCCTCTGGTCCCAGCACATCGCACAGCATCCCTTGCCCAGGGCTGTGTAAAGCCATGGGGCAAGTGCAGGTGTGGATGGGTCTTGAAGGCATCTCCACGGGGAGCCACCAGCAAGATTATTCCCGTGTTGTCAGGTTAAATACTCAATGGAAACCTTATTTGCTCAGCTCATTATTAGGTGCAAAGGATGAAGCAGAACCATATATCACTGGGATCAGGGGCTTGGTGGTGGTGCCACAGGTGGGGAGAGCTGGAAGATAGCCCAGGCACTTTTAGCCCAAGGTGATGAATTTGCAGCAGAGGGACCCAAACTGGTCCTCTCTAGTGGCACTTTCAAATGCCCAACTAAAGTAGAGATAGTTGGGAGAGCAGCTGGGCACGGAGGGGAAAGAATGTCACCAGCAAAGGGGGTGAGACAGCAAGTTCATGGAGATTTAGATTAGATATTAGGAAGAAATGTTTTACTGTGAGGTTGATGAGGCACTGGAAAAGGCTGCTCAGAGAAGTTATGGATGCCCCATCCCTGGGTGGGGTGGGGCCTTGAGCAGCCTGGTCTGGTGGGAGGTGTCCCTGCCCACAACAGGGGCTTTAGAACTGGATGATCTTTAAGGTCTCTTCCAAACCAAACCATTCTATGATTCTATGACTTCTCATGGTCTGAGGCACCCCAGGTAACTCCATATCCCTGTGTTTGTCAGCTGTGCCCTTGTGTTTTGCAGTTGAATCACATCCACTGACCAGATCTCTGGCTTGGTGGGAACTCAGACACTTGACTCACCTGGAGACACCTACGTGTGGACACACAGTGGGTTTTAATTCCCAGCTGAGTCCCAACCTTAATGGTTTTATTAATGAGGAAAGGCTTTTCTTTCAGACATCCATTCTTCTCCTTGCTGCATCTCTGTCTCCTTTGTTCCAGTACAGATATTTGCCTTTCCTGTTCTCTGGCCTCTTCTTCTTGAAGAGGGTGGGTGATGGTGATTTTTGTAGAAGCCAAATCACAAAACCATCCTCCTGGTTCCCACAGTAGCTCAGTAACTGTGATACTTCTTCAGGCAGCACTCTGAAAGAGGAGTCCTCTCAGGTGGGGACCCTGCCCCATGAAGTTCCTCTTGGAGCAGGTAGAAGGAACCACAGGAGCATTGATCTGTGGTGCTAGCGTTAAATAGTGGCACTCAGACACCACATATGAACTCCATGGATTTTGACTAGACAGGGGAAGGTCAGATTGAGGCTCATCATTGTGCACCAAGCCAAAAACCCCAAACCAATGAAACCTCAGCAAAGGAGATGTTTCTGTTGCCTGTGACACCAGAAAATGTTAAATGCAACATGTTTGAGCCTGTTCTGCTGATCCCACAGGGACCAGTGAGATGTAGTATGAGAAAGCTGCAGACTACAAGAGACAAAACTCAAGGGCAGGCTTCCAGCCAGACCTTCTTCTCTGACAGGGCCTTGTCAAAAGAAGCAAAGGGTTATTTCTGGCCAGAAAGGTGTTTGGAGGGGAGATATCTCTTTGGGGGTTCTCACGTAGCTGGTGAGCTGCTGTAGGTGTTGGCTGCTCGTAGGTTTGCCCGGCACGGGCACTGCTGAGGGGAAATCTGCTACCAGGGCACAGTGGAAAATAGATCTGCCCCACACCCTGGTAAATTCGAGCACTGCTTCCTTCTGCCTGTGACAGTGTCACCTCAAAGGGCCAGGATTGCACTGAGGTTCCTCCCAAGAGGGATTAGGGATCTGGAGCAGGCTGGTAAAGCATCCTCCTGCCCTCAACCCATGCCAGGCAGGGCTCTGTCTGGTGGGACATGGCTGGGCACAATGCCCTGGAGCTGCTCACTTGGTGCCAGCTCTGGGCAGATCAGAACAGCCTTCTGAGGCACCGTGCAGTTCCCATCCCCTGGCTGCACCAGGGCATCTGTTTGTCGTAGAATCATAGAATCACCCGAGCTGGAGAGACGCATTTAAAAGGAGAATTTTCTGTTCTTTCGCACTCAGGGGTAAGAAATGGTCATGTGACTTTCTCATCTTCTGCTTTTCACTTTCTCTTCGTGTGCTGATGACCCCACATGCGCCCAGTCAGCAAGTTTCTCATGCATGGCTAAAGCTCTTTCTAGCTGAGAAGACACAGGAGAGAAAACTTCCCTCTGCTTCCCATCCATGGCCGATATTTGCTCTTGGGAGTTGAGTTGGTCATTGAACATCAACTGGATTTCAGGTATTGAGAGTCAAACCCCTTCTGAGGCGATGCTGCAGGGACAGAGTATTTGAAAAATCACAGAATCACAGAACGATTTGGGTTGGAAGGGACCTTAAAGATCATCCCGTTCCAGCTTTCCTTCCGTGGTCAAGGACACCTTCCAATGGATCAGGTTGCTCAAAGCCTCATCCAGCCTGGCCTTGAACACTTCCAGGGTTGAGCCATCCACAGCTTCCCTGGGCAACCTGAGCCATTGCCTCACCACCCTTATGGTATAATATTACTTCCTCTTATCTCATCTAAATCTCCCCTCTTTCAGCTTAGAACCTTTTCCTCTCATCCTAACAATTCACTCCCTGATAAAGAGCCCCTCCCCAGCTTTTCTGTAGCCCCCTTAAAGTAGTAGAAGGCTGCTATAGGTTCTCCTTGGAGCCTTCTCTCCTCTGGGCTGAGCAACCCCAACTCTCTCAGCCTGTCCTTGTATGGGAGGTGCTCCAGCCCTGAGATCATCTTTGTGGCCTCCTCTGGACTCACTCCAACAGATCCCTGTCCTTTCTGTGCTGAGGACTCCAGAACTGAGTGCAGGACTCCAGGTGAAGTATCACAAGAGCAGAGTGGCAGAATCACCTCCTTCAGCCTGCTGGTTACAACTTTTGATGAAGCACGAGATACCATTGGCTTTCTGGACTACAAATACACATTGACATCTCATGTAGAACTAACCATGCACCAGCACCCACAAGTCCTTCTCTTCAGGGCTACTCTCAATCCACTTTATGCCATTGATCAAGTTCACCTTCTTCCCAAGTGCACAACTGAGCCTGCCGAGCAAGTCCCAACTACTGCAGACCTTTGTCCCAACCTTGAGCGAGCAACTGTATGGATGTAGGAAGTTCATCATGACTTTGTGTTTTGCACAGCAACATATCCCTCCTTTCACAGAGCAAAAAGCCTCCAGAACTTCCCCTGGGTGCTGAGTTGTGACATAGAGTCCCGTCAGTCGGTCAGCGACCCCTGTCTCCATCATGGTGCTGTAATAACCTGGTTGGCTTTGTAGCCTACGTTGGGAATGGCTGGGGTATGAGAGATTTACAGGTTTGAATTCTCCTCCCTGGACAGGCCCTGTTTGGGTCATCTCCCACCGTGAAATAGTGCTTGAGGCTTCTGGTGGTGCTTTGAGGACAGTTCCTAGGCATGTCTGCAGAAAACGAGTGGCTCTGAGGCTGTGCCCTGTTCTCCTTCTCCCTGGGCAAGGTGTAAGCTGTGTGGAGAGGACTTTCCTCAAAAAGAAGTGCATAGACAGTATCTCTCTTGGAAAGCAGAGAAAATAAGCCTTCCTTGCCCTTTTTACACTTTCCAGGAATCAGAAAGGAAACAAGTCCCTTTCTTCCTCCCCTGTCCCTGAAATGGAAGATCAGCAGCCTTAATACCTGTGCTTGAGGGAGCTGGGAAAATCCTCCCAGCAGCAACAGATGACACCAGTTATTCTGTACCACCTCTCTGTGTAGATGACTTGCACCTTCTGCCCAGCAAGGGATTTGCAACCGTGCGTTTCCCCCACCCCGAGTGAGAAACCACCTAACACATGTGCAGCAGTTTCCCTTTCACACACTCCAGCTCCTGCAGAGCTTTGTGGGTTCCCTCCTTTCTGTTCCTCTGTGAAGCTTTCTTCTTAAAATCACAGCATCTTCTGCGTCACCTCCATCGTGCATGTGCTCACCCCTGCCCATGGAACTGTAAGTGAGGACTTCTAAGTGAGGACTCTCAGGACTGAAGGTGTCCAACAAGCACTGCTGTCCAAGAACTGTCACTTCTTGCAGCCTCTCTGGGTTTGAAGGCCAAATATTAGCAGGAATGCATGAATCTGGTTACAATCACATGCTTCACAGTGTGTCCTGTAACATCATGTTATCCATTACCCAGGTGGAGTCATGGATAATTCAGGGAATGTGGGAGTCATCTTGCCTGGACACCCAAGCTGTGAGCTTGCCATCATTTTAATCCACCCTTTCACCATTGCCATTGTTCAATACTTTGAGGAAATAACCTTTGGCCCACACACCTCTCCTGAGCTATTCCATCCTGTGTGCTGGAGGAAAGCTTTCTCTCCCAGTGGCTGGATCTCTGCTTTCATTCCTAGCATCCATTCTTGTGTTCTCCTCCAAAACCTCCTTCCTAACAGTTTTCCCCTGGTTTTTACACCACCTAATGGTGTTACTTCGTTCCCTCAAAACGTTAACGAAGTGCAACCACTCCTGATCTTCTTTCTCAACGCTGTCCCAGAACCACAGCTGTCCTTCTCCATTCGAGCCCTCCCTGAACTTTTGTCCTTTGCCTTTCTCAATTAATTTGAACTGAAGCAAGTGCCCAGGAAGGGGTTAGAAATTAGTGCTGTGCAGTTAGAAGTCTCTTGATTTCTTTGGGACTGGGCTCCTGCTAGGAAAGCTGGAACCTAAGTCTGCTTATGCTGGTCCATCACAAAGAAGGGTCTGCTACTCCCGTAGACATTGTACCTCAGAAAGAGTTAATGCTGAAACTCAAAGGAGAATAATGTGAGTAAATTCTGCAGGTCCATCAAGGTAGCTGTTTCTGATTCACAGACTCCTCATAAATTGGATGTCACCTGAAGAGTTGCTTGCTCCCACAAGGTCTGTGTTGGAGGTGGTCATTACTGGCAAGATAGACAGTTGGGTGGGAAAGGAATGACATCTGGAGAGCCAACACGGGAACAAATCAAACCCTGGAAGTCAGCTGGGAGATATGTAGTGAATGACCAAGGCTGGAGGGCAGGGATGACCCACAGCTCCCGTGACCCAGTGAGGAACGGGGCTCAGAGAAATGGCCTGTGATTTCCTGTTTGGGGAACGCCAAAAATCACTTTGAGTGCATTTAGAGATATTGTTCAGAGAGTAAAGCTTTCATTTCTCTTCCAGCTTACAGTACAAAGCGATGCCTGGTGGGAAGCAGGCAGTCTAGTGCTTAAAAAATTGCTGTCAACAGAAGGAAGACAGGAAAGCAGACAGGACTACAAGTACCAGGAGAACAAATACCATGCATTGCTTTTGAACCTTCTGAAACTGCAGATGACCATAGAATCATGAAATGGTTTGGAAGATCATCCAGTTCCAACTCCACTGGATCAGGTTGCTCAAAGCCCTATCCAAGCTGGCCTCGAACACCTCCAGGGATGGCTCAACCACAACATCTCTGAACAACCTGTTCCAATGCCACCCACCCTCACAGTAAGGAATTTCTTCCTAATATCTAATTTAAATCTCCCCTCTTTCAGTTTAAAAATCATCCTCATCCTGTTATTACACTGCCTGATGAAATGACCCTCTCCATCTTTCCTGTAGGTGATGACCTATATGATTG
Source organism: Dromococcyx pavoninus (assembly GCA_033558185.1). Lineage (NCBI taxonomy): Eukaryota > Metazoa > Chordata > Aves > Cuculiformes > Neomorphidae > Dromococcyx > Dromococcyx pavoninus. The sequence continues at coordinate 154,296 of JAUMJL010000981.1, forward strand.
TCACAGTGATCTGCCTGTCACCTGTATGATATACAACATGAATGCATAGCATGTAAGAGGATCTCTCTGTTGTCTGCTGTATAGAGATTTCTCATATATGAATAAATATATTTATATGAATAGTTTATCTAATATAACAGTAACTGTATGTTGAGGTTAAAGATAGTGAAACTGAAGCCAAGGTTGTAGGAAACTGGGACAGGGATTGAGGAAGGGAGGAGGGCAGCACTATGAGGTCCAGGAGAGCCAGGAGGGGGAGACAAGCAGAATAGTAAAATTCAAAGGGAAGAAGAGAAGGTTGGATGGGGACTGAGGAGGAATTGAAAGACAGGTGAAGGTTTGTGTTGCATGGTGCTCCTGTGGCTCCCAGGCCTCCTGCAGAGCCTCAACATCAACCAAAGAGGAAGATGGAGGCTGTTTTTATGTGCTCTTCTGTAGTGCCACTCTGGATGTGTCACTGGGAGATGGTGAGCTGGGCTCAGGTGCAGATGACACAAGTGTCCAGATTCCTACATCCTAGATCCTGAAGTCCCCCAAGTACCTCTTGCCTTGTGATGGTCAGGAAACTGCTTTGAGTTTGGTAATTGGCTCCTGGATTGTGGCTCTATTTTCAGGATGTGTTTTGGCTGTAACTGTTGCTGCTTCAGTCCAGAGCTACTGAATTAGGTGGTTTGACTGCTGACAACTTCCTAAAAATGGTCAACCCCTTGACTGGGTCGTGTTTATTTTCTTCTCGCCCTTTGCAACAAGAAGAACTCACTGGAGGCCTGCGATGGAAGGATGTTTTTCCCAGAAACTGTCTCCATATGAGACCTCTGCTATCTCCAGTTATGGGTGCATCTTCTTTTTAGGTGGTCTAGTCCAATTTTGATGACATTGGTATCAGTGATCGAGAAGGAGGACTTTAACAGAAGGCATCTACCCGCAAATGGGAGTGTCTTCCTCACCCACCGTGGTCTATGGTCTTTCATATGAAAATGTCACCAAGGCCTGATGTCTCTGGCAGATGCAGACAGTTAAAAGATTAGGTAAGATGAAAGAAGAAAGGAGCTCTGACTCAGAACTGTCCCTTTGTCACTGAGTGTTTTCCAGAGGGCTCAGGGACAGCAAAAAAATGTCTTCATCACTGCTGTTGGGAGAGATACAACTGAGCTGAAAGACTTCATGGAGGACTTGTCTTCATGTCCTTCAGCTAAAGACCTACCTAGAGGGACGTGATGGCAGCTGCAAAGATGATGAGCTGAAAGAAACTGGCAGGTATTAATCATGCCCTTTTTAATATGTTGGAAGGATGTTGGTCAGAAGTATATCAGATGTTGCTTAATCAGGCAGTCGTGGAGTATTTCACACCCTGAGGGCACATTTTCACTGGTTACTAATTTTCAGGGTAACTGAGTTGTTGCACGTGGGAGATTTTGATTGCCAAAAGAGCCACTGTCAAAGGCATCAGCAAAAGTGGATTTAATGTGACGTTTAAGAGTGCCAACTTAACAAAGTAATTCAACAGAATGTATTGTTATCAAAACATCAACTTAATTAAAAATATTTGAGAATGACATGGTTCACAGGAGTCTTACTGCAAAGTTAAATCAAATCACACACAGAGATACATAGATGCACAGACATACACAAAAAAAGAAATGCATGGATCTGGGCACAGAGTTTAATTTGGGGTCAAAATATCCCCTCTTAAGTTCAGTGAATTACTCACTTTTAATGCATTGACATTCCTCAATGGGTGATTTTTGAGCCTTGAGAAGACTGACATAACCTTTCTTCTTCATTGGCTTTGTTAGTGGATAATCATAGAATCATAGAATAGTTTGGGTTAGATGGGACCTTAAAGATCATCCAGTTCCAACCCTTCTGCCATGGGCAGGGACACCTCCCACTGAACTAGGCATAATCTCAATGAGTTGCTGGTTTTGTCAGAAGGTGACCTTTAAATCTCAAGAATACTGCACCTGAGTGGTGTCCAAGCTCAGGAGATGCAGATCACAGGCTGCTGATATCCAGGAGAGATGAAAGGGTCTCACTGAAAGATTATACCCCTGGGGGGCTGTTAAAGGTGTATTGTTTACCTTTCCATGTAAAAGCAAATTTCTCTTTATCCTTCTCCTGCAAGGGGATCATAAAGAACACATCTTTTACAGTGAGAGTGTGGCTGCTTGTGGTGTGGCAGTTGAAGTTGCAGTATTGGCTACCACAGCCGCCAGTGGGGCTGTGTTGGCATTAAAGCACTGATAACCAGTTGTTAGATGCCATCTCCTGTCCAGTTTGCAGACTGGCCAAACCAGGGAGTTGTACAAAGAGTGGAAATAATATGCTGTTTTTCCAAACCTGCTCTTACTTCAGAAATTCCAGTTCTTGATGCAGCAGAAATTGAATACTGTGGGACATCAGTAATCTATGAATCAGGGCAGACTACACACACTGTAATCCCCCAATTTCTATCAGAGTTAAGGTCAACTTTTGAGCTAAAGGACACCAGGTTTGACTGTTCAAAACATTGGAACCCAAAATACTGTCACTGGGATCTTTTACTGCAGAGAAAGTAGATACATGCTTCTTGTCTGGGAGCCATAAATTACCTTTTGCAGCTTGGCACATAGCACTCACTCCCCTCACTCCAGTAGTTTCAGCTCTTTGCCATGTAGGTTGTGTACCAGCTTCTCAGCATTTTCTTGCACTGGTACTGAAATTTGTGCTCCCACACCAATAAGAAATTTCACCAGGTGGTGTTGAGGACCAACTGGAACCAGAATGTATTCTGCTTTTATGTTGGGCCTACTCTCATTTTTAGAGGAATCTGAGGGGAACAAGGGGACATAGTGAAATGAAGTTCATCTTCCCAGTCTATAGGTTCCAGGATCCACCTTTTCCTCCCAGTTTGTTTTCTTTTTTAAGATAAGCATAACTTCTCCCCTTCCTTCATCTGAATGCATCTTCTCACCCTGCTGAAGTTTACCAAGACAACACCTATTGGCTTTTTTCAAGTATCTCAGACGAGTTCCTGAGGCCCAGGCACATTGAAGGTATCTGCTGCTTCTGGATACTTTCAGCTTTGAAGGTGTCACCTGTCAATAACCTGCACCCTACTGAGCAGCAGATCAGAGCTCCTCCTGGTCATATTATGAAGGTCAGAGTGTGTAAGAAGGGATTTTCCATTTCCCCAGGTCAGTTTTGTGGTATGTTTTGGTCTTTCTTGTTTAGTCCCAGCATGCTCAATACAAGGAGGCTCATCTTTCTGAAGCTGACCTAGTTTCTAGTATCTGTATGCTACCTCCTGATGTTGAGATTTACTGTACCTGTAATGATGCTTCTTTCCTTTGCTTCAGAGGACTTTGTACTTGAGATGTCATTATCACTTATTTGAAATTGAGAAACAAGTCAAGCGTGAAGGCACACTGGTGTTCAGCTGCAAACATTTGCAAATCTGAATTGTGAAACTCTTCCAAAACAGATACTTTTGAAGAACAAAAATAATGATTAGATATAAAATCATGGAATCATAGAATGCTTTAGGTTGGAAGGGACACTTACAGGTCATCTAGTCCAACCCCCCTGAAGTGAGCAGTGACATCTTTAACTGCATCAAGTTCCTTAGAGCCCCATCCAACTTGACCTTGAGTATTTTCGTGGATGGGGGCATCTACCATATATGCCAGAGTTTCACCACCCTCATTGCAAACCATTTCTTCCCTATATCCAGTCTAAATCTCCCCTCCCTTAGTTTAAAACCATTACTCCTTGTCCTGTCACTTAGGCCTTGCTAAAAAGTCCCTCCCCAGCTTTCCTGTAGCCCCCTTTCAAGCACTGGAAGGCTGCTCTAAGGTCTCCCCAGAGCCTTCCCTTCTCCAGGCTGAACAAGCCCAGCTCTCTCAGCCTGTCCTCATACGAGAGGTGTTCCATCCCTCTGATCATTTTTGTGGCCCTCCTCTGGACCTGCTCCATCAGTTCCATGTCCTTCCTGTGCTGAGAACTCCAGGTGAGGTCTCACCAGAGCCACGTAGAGGGGCAGAATCCCCTCCCTCACCCTGCTGGCCACGCTGTTTCCGATGCAGCCTGGGATGCAGTTGGCTTTCTGGGCTGCAAGCACACATTGTTGCCTCATGTCCAGCTTTTCATCCAGCAGCACCCCCAAGTCCTCCACGGGGCTGCTCTCAATCACATCATCACATCTCAATCAAATCATTCTCTAAGGGAAAGAGAAGATTTTGCGACCTAAAATATTCCTGTCTCATGTAAAATATCTCATCAGTTGCAAAGCTGTCCTGAATTGCAGCTTGTGGTACTGGGAGGCTGACCACCTCCTCTTTGAAATGCTGGTGCACTGAAGATGAAATCAACCTTCCAGCAACTTCAGTAACAAACACATTTAGGATCTACACTAAAAGCAAATCCAGCAGCAGGAGCAGCCAATGCAATTAGGTAATGCAGGTAGGCACGCATTGCCCAGGCATCCCCTGGAGTCTAAAATAGGTAAATTTTTGTGAGTAGATGGGACAGGCAGCTGCCAGGGATGGTGTACTGTGGATTGAACCTTTCTGGAGGCTGGTGATGAGCTGAATATCCTTTCCATGTCCCTCTGCTGTGCTGTTTGGGACACTCACAAGCTCACAAGTGCTTTATGTCAGTCATATCAAGGTGGACAGGCTGCAGCAGAGGGTTTAGGCATTTGCGACAGTGCTTAGAGTAGTCCCTGACAAAGCTGAGAACGGAGCTCAGGAGATCCTGCCTCACATTTCTGGGTGTTTTTCATAACAGCAGAGACAAGTCAAAGGAGGACCAGGTCTGACATTTCTCATAAAGAATTTCCTCTGTGTTCGCAAGTTAAGTGAACTCCGTCGCGTTTTGCCAGCGAAACCCAGTTGCAGTTCAGCTCTTGCTGAGTTGGGTAACTCAGTTCAAAGATCAAAAGTTTTTCTGCTTTGGGTTAAGGATCCAAACCAGCTGTCTTGCTGCACTCGTGTCAGTCCCCAGCTGAAACCAAGGTGCTGTGGTATCAGTAGCTGCTGTGTACGTGGAAGCGTCGCACCACTTCCTGCGCGCGATAGCTGAACGCTATCTGGCACAAAACCTCTTTTCCTGTATCGAGGGGGCTGACACTGAGCAGGGCAGCTGTGCTCCTCCTAAAAAGAAATGACCAAAAAAAGGTCCCAGCTTTGCTTTTCCACTTGCAAGGCAGTGCAGACAGATGGTGGCCCTCAGGGAAAGCCCCTTCCCCAGCGAGAATTCTGGGTGCTGTGCAGAAAGCAGTGCAGGGGACAGGCTGTTTTCCTCCTCCTGTGTGACATCTTCAGAGTGCCCCGGATGGGATGAAATGCATATATTAAAAATAGTTGGGTTTTTTTGAAAGTAAAACCCAGTTGCCTTGTGTTTAGTTGCTGATGTCAATTGCTGAGAGTCTGCCAGCTTCCAGGCAGGCTTTCAGGATGGGTTTTGTGCACAAAGCATAGTCAGGAAAAAAAAAAACACAACATAGTTTTTAATATTTTGTGTCTCTGTGTTTTGCCTTTGAACCTCACTGGGCAGAGGGTAGATAAATTCTCCATACTAGCTTTTATTGCCTCCAGTTGATCAGTGAAGTTATCTAACCTTATTGCAATTAATTGCAATAACTAATTTGAAAAATATTAATTGAAATGTTTATAACTTGCACTGAAATCCATGAGAAAGTCTATGAGAAAGTCAGTCTGTGAATAGTAAAGAAGCCACTAAAGCTATGAGTTTTTACCTGCCATTAGTAAATATTATTTATTTATATTCAGGGACAGATTGTTCCTGCAGGCCAATTTGTTTGGATGACTGAGAATAAACAACATTCAACCTTTTAAAGGCTACCTAGATAAGCTGCCTGGATGGATGCTAAATGAAAACAATTTGGAGCACGAGGAGTAGTTTGAGAGTAAATAATATCTTTAAGTCTGCTCCTCTAATTTCTCTTCTGGACATTTGAGTGTTTTCCAAGGGCAAAATTAAAAGTTCAATATACAGCATGACACGCAGAGAAAGAACCTCAGATGAGCAGAAGACTTCGTGCTATAAGCACTGACAAATAATATCCAAGTATGCTGGAGGGCACCTGTGATCTTTAGGAGAGATGAGCTCTGTAATGGAAAAATCTGGCTGAGCAGTTGCTCTAGGTTACAATAAAGAGGGGTGTTACCTGCTTTAATCCTGCAGAAGAGTTATGTTTTGAATGGTTCATATTAAAAACAAATGCATGGATTTTAATGGCAAGTTTGTGCCACTAACGCCGACGTGCCTTAGAAATGAGGCATCCATGGGGAATATCCAGGAGGAAGTGTGAGAGTGGTACAAAAGGCCTGGAGAAGAGAAGGCTCTGGGGAGACCTTATAGCAGCCTTCCAGTACTTAAAGGGGGGCTACAAGAGAGTTGAGGAGGGGTTTTATCAGGGAGTGCAGGGATCAAGGGAGAACAGTTTTAAACTGAAAGAGGGGAGATATAGATTAGATATTAGGAAGGAATTAGTGACTATGAGGGAGGTGAGGCACTGGCACAGGTTGCCCAGAGAAGCCATGGATGCCCCATCCCTGGAGGTGTTCAAGGACAGGTTGGATGGGGTTTTGAGCAGCCTAATCCAGTGGGAGGTGTCCTTGCCCAAGGCAGGGTGGTTGTGCTGAGGCTGATGGTAACAGCTCTGCGTTTCTCAGGAACTTTTCTTACCACCAAAAAAACCTGAAAAGTGTCAGCCAATGCATTTTGTGCTGATTTCAGTCATTTAGGTCTGTGGCTGACTTAAAAACAAGAACCAGGACATAGAAACCAAGCTCTAAAACTGTTATTTTCTGCCTTCTTATTGCTCCAGCCTTACGCACATTAACCTGTATTTTGGTCTTATTTTGAATAAGTAGATCTTTTTCATAATGCCTTTTGACATTTGAGGTTGGACTTGACTCCACACTGACTCCTTCCCCCCCAGCCTCCTTTGGGTTCTCTAGCACCCTCTGTAACCATAAGAAGGTGTTTTGTTGTTGTTTTTTTTTTTTAACAGAGACTTCTAGTTTTTGCAGATACAGGTGTTAAAAAAGAAAACAAAGAGATGATGTCAAATCCCAGGCCAGTGTCCCCTTTCATCACTCCTGGAGGGTCAGTCTACACACTCAGCATAAGAGACACAGATTTGGCTCCTGCTGAGGCTACACTTCACACCTTGAGAAGTCCAAAAAAGAACAAAGAGGTCATCATGGGAAGACTAAAGTTTGAAGGGAGGTCTGGAGAGACCAAATTTTTGCTTGCAGCAGATCCAACATCAATGCTAGGTCAGGCTGCTCAAAGTTGACACCATCCCAAGTTTTATGGTGTCTCCAAGTGTTGACATTGGATAGTTTGAGCAAGCCCACCACTTTGCATCCAGTACCTCCATTATGAGGTTGGTGTGCTCCTGGTTTAGGGTTCTCCACTCCCAAATCCTGCTGCTGGCATTTACTCTTGCTTTGCCCAGGCATAACAGAACTGGTGAACCTTACTTTTTCCACCAAGGCAACATAAGAGATGCAGTGAGGGCAACGAGGTGTGGTCCAACCTCAAAGATTAAGCAATGCAAAAACCTCCAAAGGTTTATTACTAATGAGAGCTGCCTCTTATCAGCCAATCTGGACTCCAGATGCACCTTCTAGAAAACAGTTTTCCTTGGCTTCCTTCCTCATTGCAAACACTTCTGCTTTTGTTTTTCAAGAGCAAAACAGCCTCTGGTTACACCCAGACGGTGGACTGCAGGCCAGTTGCTATTGCAGCTTGCCTAGAAAAAAGCCTGCTACCATCCAGTGCTTCTCTAACCACATCAGCTACCTTCTCTGCCCCAGCAAATATCCCCTGCTGAGAGATGGGCACTGGCAATCAGTCCAATTTTGCCTTCTAGGGAAGCACCTTCATCTCAGGAAATGCATCCAAGAGCCAGTGGAGGTGAGGTCTGAGCTGGCTGTGTGCAGGTTTCTGCATTTCCCTGCTGAGTTCCTGTCTGCTTCTTCTTGAGGAAAATCTTTGTTCATCACTGAAGAATTTGCCCATTTTATGGCTTATTTTCTCATCCTGCTTGAATTAGACCTGCAGATCTGTCAGCTCTCCATGTTCCCATTGCTTTCTCTCCTACTTGGAAAGATGGGTGCTGCTCATATATCACACTTTCAAAACCATGTTAGTGCAGAAAGCCACAAAACAAAGGAAATGCTGAGTTTAGCTTACCACAGTTCATGACTCACCATATCTTGTTGACATACTCCTGGAAATACCCAGCTCAAATTTCCCCACTTGCTTATTACAGACACAGGTGTATTTTTATAGTAAATTTGTTCTCTGTATGCTTATAGTGAAAACCAGCACTGAATTCAGCATCCATAGCATTGAAACTCATGATTTTCCCACATGTCCTATTGGCAATGGCCATGGTCCAGTCCACAAAGGAAGCATCACTGGTTCTCTTGGGTAGTGCCCAGCCCTCTGAGGTCATGTATTTGGGATGAAAGAGGAGTGTTACAGGGTAAGGCCACATCATAAAGGGAACAGTCAGCCTAGAGCAGGCGTAAGCTGACTTTTGACTTGCTGCATTGCCTCCTCTTGGTCTAGCAGGAGGTCTGACTCAGAGGGTGTCACCTGCACAAACAGCTTTTGGCTTCGCTTCTCAAGCACCTCAACTTTGCATTTAGCCCATGGCGAGTTTAGCATGAGCTTTTCTTCACGGTAGGTGATTTTTCTGGTGCTAACAGCTGTTTTGGGCTTGAGGAACATGCAGAGCACTACTCTAAACCCAGCCAACTCTGCCCAGAAGTAAGAAGAAGATATCTCTGATCCTTGCTCTCTGTTGGCTTCTCCAACCACATCAAATGACTGAATCTAAGAACATTAAGACTGAATTGCATCAAGTGCATCCTTCCTTCCTATTCCTTGCTACACTGTTGTGCTCTGAAGAGAGCATCCTACACACAGGAAAGGTGCTGTTAGAAGGTTACAAAACTCCTCTGAAATTCCTGCTGGATTAACATGCCAAGGCCATTAGAATGCATGAGGAGGGGCTGTTTGCATCCGTAAGGAAAGGGCTTTGGAAAAGGATAGCTTTTGTATTTTTATGTTATGCTTTGGGTAATAAGTAATATAAAGTAGATATGTATATAGAGATGGCAACATAAAGTGGGACTCATCTCATGTAATTAGAGGCATAAATCAATGCTTGTCACCCTGGGATCCCTTGTAGTCATCAGAGAGAAATAAGCACTTTTATAGTATAATCCACATCATCTGCCTGGTGTGAACTGTCCCCTGGAGGTGTGTATTCATCTTTTATTGACTGTAAAGGGAGCTCTTCAATAGTGTGAATCCTGGCATGGCCATCAACAGAGCTCCAGAAGCAAATCCAGGGTGAGCTAGGATAGGGTTGTTGCTATTGTTTGTCTGTGTTACTCTGGCTTCAAGGGCCAGTTTCTTGTGAATACAGCTTAATTAGGAAATGTTCCTGGCCATGATCTGATTTGATTTTCCTGGCTGTTCTCTTCGCCCACACGTTGTGATGCAGCAGCAGGCCTCTGTGCCCGAGCGCTGCCTCTCTGTTCCCACTGGCCCTGAGCTTACATTCCAGATGCAAATTTGAAATAGCAAGTAATAGAGAGCAGACTTTGTTGATTTTAGATTTAGTCACAGTCTTTAACATATACATCCTTGAGATGCATTTGGAAAACATTAACGTCTTATGTTTCAGGCACTCAAAAATGTGAAGAGTTTGATGCTGACCTCCCACCATATGCAATATTTGGCCACTGTAAGATAAACCATCACCCTGCAATTGGGAAGAGCAGGCTGTTTGCTCATGCTCTCTTAAACACAGGTCCCAAGTTACACTTAGCATGTTTGTTGAATCTCTTGAGATCAGCCTAAGTGGTATTTTACCACTTCAAACACCCAGTGGTTTTATCACCTTCCCAAAAGCTGTGCTACATCTGAATCCTTTTGTCACAAATATGTTCAGGAATGAATGGTTGTGAGCGCTGAGCAAGATTTATGAATGAAGGATCTGTTTACTTACAAGTCTGGATTTTTTAGTTATGGCAAAAATGCCACAAATAATTAAAATGATGAAACACATAAGATTATACTTAAGAGGAATAAGGTGTCTCCTGGCAGCTTCAGCATCTCTGAGGCCGTTCTCTTAAATCACAACTTCTGCATCTTGACATAAGGTGATGCCTGTATTTCAGCAGGATCCACCACCTTCCTATGGTGTGACATTATGGCATCCATTCTGGCTAGAGGCAGGGAGCACTGAACAACTACAGCTGACACCTTCAGAGGTGAAGTGACAGTCAGGGTTTCCTGCCATGGGCAGCTGGCCCTCCCTCCTGTGCCACATCCATGGGCTTCAGAGAATGCCAGGTCCAGGAGAGATTGTATCCCAAGGCACAACCGCGGAGCGAAGGGGCTGCTCTTCCTAATAAGTGATGAGGCTCTTCCTCTGGAGTTTGGTCTGACATATTTCCACACACAATCAACAACCTCATTTCCATATAGAGTGAGCCAGCAGCCTAACTGGAAATCTTCATGTTGACGTAACTGCTAATTACCCTCAGCATAATTAATGTGCAGTAACACAGCCTGTGTTTATTGCAGAGAGGGCCAACCTGAGGCTCTCGAGCAGCTGAAGCACAGTTCTCTCAGTGGGGTGCTTTTGCATGGCTAGCAGAGGAACTGGATAAGTGCAGAGACTGCTGGATATCATCTGTCTCTCCTTGTGGGGGAGATGAGCTGAAGGGGTCTCATCTGGTTGGTGTCTATCCCCCAGAGGAGTCTGAACCAGGAATCTGGAAATGTGCCCTCCTCTTGGCTCTCTGAGGTATGTGGTTTGGTTTCTGTGGCTTTGGGCTGTAAAAGAATTTAATGTACAATTCTCAGGCTCAGGGAATTTGGCCATCTACTGCCTTGTTATAATTTTCCAGACAATGTCTAAATGTGTCCCCAAGGGTGGGGGGAGAGAAGATGGGAGGTGCATCTACCATAGGGTCATAGAAAGGTTAGTTGGAAACATCAGCCTGAGGACTAATTCAACCTTGTGCTTGAAGCGGAAGCACTGTCAGCTCTAGACTGGCTTAGCCGTGGTTTCATCCAGCTAAGCCTTGACTCACCTCCACAATTCATCATTTGTCATCTCCCAACTTGTCACAGCACTGTGCTACCTGCCTAGAGACATTTTTTATCTACCTGTCCAACCTGCACCTCCCCAGCCACAGTCTTAGACTTCTGCTCTTGTTATAGTGCCTGACTCTACCACAAAGAGCTTGACTTTGTTATATTTATCCTTCCAAGTAGCTGCAGGCAAACTTTGGGCTGCTCTTCAGCCTCCCTTTTGCTGGGCTCAAGAAGCCTGAACCCCTCAACCTATTTTCCTAAGGCATGTGCCCCGTGCCTCTGACCACCTTGGTAGCATAGCTAAGAGCAGCTTCAACCCAGTCAAGGCTCAACAGGATTTGGGAGTCTACATCCATAGTGAAATCCTGGCCCTAATATACAAATGACTTCCAGGAAGAGAAGACAAAGGGCTTTAATAAACAGATTGTATTATCAGGTGAAGATATTCCATCCTCTTAAAACCAGATCTGTGTGAGACCACAGCATGGATTAGCTTCAAACAGACCGACCTGTCTGTGAAATCAAAGCACAGTTGTGTGTGTTGCTATACCTTCTGCCCATAAAGGTGAGCAAAGCCTGGAGCTGGAGCAATGGGATGTGCTCCAAGCTTGCAGGAAAGGTGCATTTGCTCACCAAATTGCCTCGACAGGCTCTGCTGAAGGCTGGAGTTGACTTTTTTGGGTATAGCAGCGAAGCCACTGTGATGCTGATTTGAACGAGGGAGCCTTTTGAGGGAGAAGCAAACTGGAGAGGTGGAAGAAAGAGCCTCACAAACCACTGAAAATGCAGAAACAGCTCCCAGATCTGTCTAGACCTTCCCTCTGGTGCTATTCTTTCATGGCCCATTGCATTGCTCGGAAGACCTAGTCAGGAGTGATCCATGCTTAGTGACCCAAATGTCCATGTTCCCTCCTTTTCCTCTCACTTCCTCCATCCCTGCTCGCCCAACCCTGACCTCACTGTTAGGATTTCCCCACCGGTTCAACACTTGCCTTTTTTAGCCCAGCACCACAAAATCACCAAGAAGCCAGCTCTCCCCACCCTGAGTCATGCACGGGCTTGAGTTTCTTGAACTTCAAGCAAGCATTTTTTTTTTCCCTGTGGGGAAACCCATCTGTCTGATATAACCTAGACTGCATCTGCAACCACTTCTAGTCCACAAAAGGTGTTAAGATGAAGTTGTTTTCTGCTGATATTCATACTACAGTGCAAGAACCGAGCTTCTTCCTGGGTAAGTGGGAAAGAGCTGCTTTGAAACCTGGAGGTCTGAGTCCAGTGATGGCGTGATTTGGCTTACAATGTTTATCCAGATACATCCCAAAACCAGAGTCACCAGGAGAAGAGGTGGATTTATTGGGCAAAGCTTTTAAGTATGTAAAAGTCAGATATCTGTGACTGAGCTCTTGGCTTTGACTGCCTTTATACTCAACAAAGAAATAAATACTTTAATTTTGAACTATTTTATAGTTTCACTTCTTACATTTGCTTAAGTTGGGCTAACATGAACTCACCTCTGGAGGCATCATCTTCTCTCCATTAGCTATAAAGTGCAGGTTTAGAAATCTACTTTCAAATGCCTGAGTTAGGATGAATGAATCCCATATTTAAAGATGTGAGGGATGGGTATTGCTTATTTTTTCTTCATTTGTAGGATTTTTGCGTTAAGATTCTTTTAAGATTTCCATATGTCATAAAATAAGCAGATCACTGCTTTTGCTGTCTGTATTTTACCTCTGCTCCCAGGCAAACATCCTCCTTTTTCCTTGCTGTTGTCTCTTCATCCATCAATACCCAACTCACAGAAGTACTGGTGTTGCATCTATGACAAAGGTTTCGGTTACTGTCTAACCCTCCCAGCAGACCCCACACTGCTGCATGAGAATCAGAAAGTGAAAATAACTGACTGATTTTTGGTCTCCAAAGCTGAATGGAACTGAAAGAGTGAAAGTAACCACAGGCCAACCAACAGCTCTCAGCTGGTAAGTACTTGTAGCAGGGTGATGCTTCATCAGTGAGAAGAGGAGACCCCACTGCCACCTAATTGTCAGCTGCTCTGCATGCACAGGGACTGTGGCACTCAGTCTGGTAGAGTTAATATAGTTAAAGTTACACAAATCACGTGCCAGCTTTTCCATAATACATCAAGAACATTGCTTGATCCCTGTAGGGATGGACTGAACACATTTGTATCCACAATGCTAGGACTGCATTCTCTGCAGAGAAGCACTTGAGGGCAGTGATGGATGAAAGTCTGGAGATGAGCCAACAATGCATGCTCCCAGCCCAAAAGGCCAACTGTATCCAAGGCTGCATCAAAAGAATCATGGCCAGCAGGTCGAGGGAGGAGAATTTGCCCCTCTACTCAGCTCTTGTGAGACCTCATCTGGAGTACTGTGTTCAGTTCTGGAGTCCTCAGGGCTGCAGCACCTCTGCTATGAGGACAGGCTGAGAGAGTTGAGGTTGTTCAGCCTGGAGAAGAGAAGGCTCCAGGGAGACCTTACAGCAACCTTCCAGTACCTAAAGTGGACCTATAGGAAGGATAAGGACAGGATTTTTAGCAAGGTCTCTTGTGAGAGGACAAAGAGTAATGTTTGTAAATTAAGGGAGAGTAGATTTAGACTGGATAAAAGGAAGAAATTTTTCACAATGAGGATAGTGAAACACTGGCACAGAGAGCTGCAATGTAAAGCTACTTTAAGACCACTTCTGCGACAATAAGGAGGGACAAAAAAAGCAGCTGGTGCCTCTGTTGGGCACCTCAAATCTTTGGTGTGGTCTGGGTCAGTTTTTTAACCCTCACTCCAAGTTCATGGTCATTCAGACACCTGGCAAGAGAGAACATACTTGGCACAGCGGTACCGTGAGACAGAGGTGTCTCAGCATCCTGGTTGTTGGAAAAGAATGTGCTGCCCTTGAGGTGTCTGCCCTCACTCACATCAGCAGAGTACCTTCCAGAAACAGAGGTGACACACAGGTCAATCAGGGTGGCATGTCCTGGACATACTCATGTCCTGCCTGTGGCCATGGGATACCAGGATCTCTGCTGCCCTCTAAGGAGGACAGCCCAGAACATTGTAAGTCTCCTCAATTCATGTGTCCAAACGATGTTTCTCTTCCTTGCATTTTGTTTTCTCATGCCCATTTGGCTCCTGCTGCTGTATCTCACAGATAGAGACAGGAAACCAAATGGCTTCCCTGTGTTCCAGGAGGAAATAGTCTATGAGTTACTGAGCCACCTGGATCCACACAAATCAATGGGACCTGATGGATTCCATCCTAGGGTGATGAGGGAGTTGGCGGAAGAGCTTGCCAAGCCACTCTCCATCATCTACCAACAGTCCTGGCTCCCTGGGGAGGTTCCAGATGATTGGAAGTTGGCAAATGTCACGTCAATCCACAAAAAGGGCTGCAAGGAGGACCCGGGCAACTATAGGCCTGTCAGCCTGACCTCAGTGCCTGGCAAGATTATGGAACAGATCATCCTGAGTGCAATCACACAGTACCTTCAGGATGGACATGGGATCTGACCCAGCCAGCACGGCTTTGTGAGGGGCAGGTCCTGTCTGACCAACCTGTTTTCCCTTTATGATCAGGTAAACCATCTGGGGGATGAAGGGAAGCCTGTGGATGTAGTCTGTCTGGACTTGAGCAAAGCCTTTGACACTGTCTCCCATGGCATACTCCTGGACAAACTGGTAGCCCATGGCTTGGACAGGTGCACTCTCAGCTGGGTTAAGAACTGGCTGGACGGCCGGGCCCAGAGAGTGCTGGTGAATGGGGCTGCGTCCAGCTGGAGGCCGGTCACCAGTGGTGACCCTCAGGGATCAGTGTTGGGTCCAGTTCTGTTTCACATCTTCATCGATGATTTAGATGAGGGGATTGAGTCCAGCATAAGTAAATTTGCGGATGACTCCAAGTTGGGAAGGAGTGTCAACCTGCTGGAAGGCAGGAGGGCTCTGCAGAGGGACCTTGATAGGCTGGAGAGATGGGCTGAGTCCAACGGGATGAAGTTCAACAAGGCCAAGTGCCGGGTCCTGCACTTTGGCCACAACAACCCCATGCAGCGCTACAGGCTGGGGACAGAGTGGCTGGAGAGCAGTCAGGTGGAAAGGGACCTGGGGGTGCTTATTGACAGGAGGCTAAACATGAGCCAGCAGTGTGCCCAGGTGGCCAAGAAGGCCAATGGCATTCTGGCCTGTACCAGGAATAGTGTGGCCAGCAGGACCAGAGAAGTGATCCTTCCCCTGTACTCGGTGTTGGTGAGGCCACACCTTGAGTATTGTGTTCAGTTCTGGGCCCCTCAGTTCAAGAAAGATATTGAGGTGCTGGAGCGGGTCCAGAGAAGAGCAGCAAAACTGATGAAGGCACTTGAGCACAAGTCCTATGAAGAGAGGCTGAGGGAGCTGGGGTTGTTTAGCCTGGAGAAGAGGAGGCTCGGGGTGACCTCATTGCTCTCGACAACTATCTGAAAGGAGGTTGTAGACAGGTGGGGGTCGGACTCTTCTCCCAGGCAACAGAACAAGAGGGCAGGAGCTCAGACTCTGCCAGGGAAGGGTTAGGCTGGATATCAGAAAAAAGTTCTTCCCAGAGCGAGTAATCAGGCATTGGAATGGTCCAGAGAGGGGGTGGATTCACCATCCCTGGAGGGTTTTAAAATAAGACTGGATGTGGCACTTAGTGCCATGATCTAGTAATCATGATAGTGTTGGGTTAAGGGTTGAAATTGATGATCTTGGAGGTCTCTCCCAACCCAGATAATTCTATGACTCTATGATTTACTCCTTCCCGAAGGCCTGCACTGCACTTTATCTACACTTCATCTCTTTGGCTATTCATTTGCTTCCATGGGCGACCAAAGACTCAAGAGAAGGTTTTGGTGGCACCTCTTTTTGTGCCATAGAAATAGTGCCTCCCTCTGATACTCCTGGTTCAAAATCCCCTTTTTCCTGCACTAGAGTCACAAGAGGTATTTGCATTTCCCTGTATTTGGACAGCTGCCTCCTAGCTTGCCCTGCTTTGAGCAGGAGGTTGGACTGCTGTGATTATCATCTGAGCGAAAGAAAACTGAGGTAGGCATCAGGAGAACATCCTTGTGGAGAAGCCAGCTCTGGACTTCTGCACACTTTCCCACCTACAGGAAAGCTGGGGAGGGACTCTTATTAGGGACTGCAGGGATAGGATAAGGGGGAACGGTTTTAAGGTAAAAAGGGGGAGATTTAGATGAGATATAAGGAAGAAATTTGTTACTGTGAGGGTGGTGAAGCACTGGCACATGTTGCCCAGAGAAGTCATGGATGTTCCATCTCTGGAGGTGTTTAAGGCTAGATTGGATGAGGGTCTAAGAAAGTTGATCCAGTTGGAGGTGTCCCTGCCATTGGAACTGGATGGGCATTTAGGTCCCTTCCAACCCAAACCATTCCCTGATTTTGTAATTCTATGATTCTATGAAAAGTGCTGCAAGTCCTGTTTCTCTTCACAACCACAACATGGAAAAAATATTGGAAGTACTTCATTTGCCAGTCTCTGAGGTCCCAGGGCACTGGACAACACATAGGCACTGCCTACACTGACAGGAAAGGCAGAATAGTGGCAGTTTTTTAGCACTTTTAGCTATTTTCAGCACAATATTTATAAAATCACTGAAATGCAAGAACGTGTCCTATAGACCTCAGGAGAAGGATGTGAGGTTTGTGACTTCTTATGGTTACTTCTGGTTATAGCAAACAATTGTTACAGTATTCCTGGACTGTTATCTGTATTTTAGACATAGTATAGGTTTTAGATACACTGAAGAAAATTAGCCCATATTAATTAAAACTGTGGACAAGCGAAAGAGTTTGATTTCGTTCCCGCTGCTCATTCATTCACAGCTAAACTGGACTAATTTTCCCCCACTTCCAAAACAAAGAGTGTCTCCATAAGGATTTTAAATAGTTTCACTGATCCAATGTAGGAGTTAACCCAGCTTAGTTTTTGTTGGTGCCAGTTACATGGAAAAACTTTTTGCCATCCAAGGCTGGCTTGCTGCAAATTGCTCTGCGTGGGATTTCACCATCAGGCCTCTTGAAATCTTGAACTATGTTTCCATTGCATTTTTTGATATCACAGCTGGGTGTTGGTTGTAAGCTGACATCTGCTCTGGCTGCTTACTATTTCACTGTGGATATTTTAAGTCCTTTCTGTAAGAAAAAAAAAGAAGAACGAAAGAAGAACCTTGCTGTTGGCTGCCTGTCCTCTTCCTCTCCCAGTATATAATGACTTTTTGTGAGCAGCAGCACTCCAGCCATGACCTGATGCTTTACTGTGTTCAAAGTAGAGAACTAACAAGAATTGCTTGGACATCAAGCTCAGCACCTTGCTATTCTTCTTCAGAAATGCCCATGAAATGCTGTCTTACACTAGAGCTGCAGAATCCCTTTGCTCTAATACCTTGTGACATGCTTTCAATGGCCAGGCTCTTGCAGGATCAGATCCAGAGGGCAAGGGCAGAGCTCAGGGAGTGAAACCCAGTGCGAGGAACTGCTTCCCATTGATTAATGGTTTTACTGTGCTCAAGGAGGGAGCATTTGCTAGATTGGAGACGCTGGACCCTTGGGGTTCAGGGATATATAGGGTAAGACAAGCAACGTGTGGTCTGGGGACAAGTAGTCTGTGTAGAAATAAAAGAAATCAAGATAAAATAGTCATGCTTCCTGCAGCTCTTAATCAGCATTTGTGCAAAATGTTGTCAGACCACTTTAAACTCTGTTCCAATGTGCAGCTCAGGACAAGAGTTCCTCACTTTTGTCATACCCATTTCTGATGATTTTCTGCCATAATCATCAACAATCCCATTTCCACCCCACTAATAATGTAGGAAAACAGCATCTTTACTCCACCTCCCCTTAGAGAGACCAATGGAGCCAATCTTTCTCATCTCCTCTACTCTCTGGGGTCAAGAGAGTGCAACCTACCAAACCTTATTCTCTGTATCCATCCCCTCAAAACAGTTTCATCCTCTCTTAAGGGAGAAAATTGACTCCATCAAACCTCCTTTCTGGGCAGATTGGGATCCTGTTTGAACACAGGCTCAACAGAGGCCATACAGCAGCAAGTAGAGACCAAGGTGCGTCCCCAGGGTCTGTAGGATGCCATTAATGAGTGCTGCTATAAAGCCTTTGCAATCAGGCAAGATATGTAGCCTGCCCATATTATTACATGCTGAGAGGCTGTGGAAGAGCAGACTGTGAACATCTGTGTGTACTCAGAGACAGGCTGGTGGGTCTAATGTCACCAGACATGGTCAGCAGGAAGCAGAAACGCATGTAGGTACTGCAACAGCAGCTTGGGGAATGAGGAAATGAAAAGGGAAATCAGCAGACAGTTATCTGCTTCTGGCACGTGATGCTGCAAGTCAGCAAACTTGGGAGAAATCCTGAGGAAACAGCAAATAGCAGTGGTCACCCCATTTCTGGGCAGGCATGAACAAATCTCCCCTGAGTAACAATGCAAGTCTCCTCTTTTCTGTGAGTTTCCCTTTTTAATGAAAAGGGACATATTTATGACAGAGCATATATTGCAGTGGGGCTCTTGGGGGATCAGACAAGCATTTCTCCAGCGAGAAGACTGAAGCAACAGTTCAGCAACTGTTCAGCTGCTTGTTCTGAGACACTGCTTCAAGGTAAGTTCTTGCTTCTTTCTCACCATATTTAAAGTGTTTCCTTAGCTTCAGACTAAATCCGTCAGACAAAGGGTGGGCAGCAGTTTCTGAGCTCTGACATCCTCCCTCCAAGGAGAAAATGAGATTTTGTGCATGCACTGTATTCTGCAGCTCTTTAACATTTTGTGTTAAGATGGGCAAGGACAGAAGGAATGACTTGGGAAAGAAACTCAAGCATAGAAAAGTAAAGATCTGGAGAATATGAGGGACACACGCAGAGACATCAGAGACTGGAATAAGTTTGGAAATTGCCACCACATGAGATAATCCCTGGGTTTTGAAAAAATAATAAAATCAGGGGGGCTCCAGGAAAAAAAACCCACTTTTGGTGTTGCTTGGATCAAAACCTGAAAGAAGGAATGCTATTCCCAAAGGGAATAAACTACTCCACTGTGAACTGGCATTCCTAGAAACTCATCCCCCAGATCCCATTAGATCTGAAGCCCTCAGAAGCTCTGGCAATGTGTCACCCATCTGGAAAAGCCATAGAAAACTGATGAGACACTCTGAAGTGGTGGAAGTA
This sequence comes from Dromococcyx pavoninus, assembly GCA_033558185.1. Classification (NCBI taxonomy): domain Eukaryota; kingdom Metazoa; phylum Chordata; class Aves; order Cuculiformes; family Neomorphidae; genus Dromococcyx; species Dromococcyx pavoninus. The sequence continues at coordinate 173,654 of JAUMJL010000981.1, forward strand.
TTCCTGCTGCTCACCTGCTGCCCCAGCCAAATGTTGAACCTGGCGAGGGATGCTTCGAAGTAGCGATCAGCATGGGAAGCCATGGCAACAGATGCACAAGGAGATGTCTGATGTCTACTTGTAGGAAAATAGATTATTCTGTCTTGTTGGGTTTTCTTTAATTATTTATCTTAGTGATTGAAATTTCTCCTGCCTGTCTTGGATATCTCTTTGAGGATGAATTACTGCCTGAGGTCCAGCAAGGTCTTAGGTAGCTAAGAGCAAACATCAGGCACTGAGCTGTGCCTGAATGCCTCTGCCTGTTGCACAGGAGTCTGACAAAGGTGGCACAAAAGGCACTGAAGATGCTGGGCGCAGAGTCCCCTCATGATCTGAGGGTGGTGAGTGCAGCCAGGCACTCCTTTACACCTGATCTGGCAACATCACTTATATTATGAATTGCTGCCTACTGATTGCAGTGTGAACCAAGCAGGTGGGAGCTGGGTTTATACCCTCTTTCATATGCAACATTGGGAAAGGGTAGATTCAAGGTCCTGTTTTGGCCCACTGAGAGAGTTTGGCTCACAGATGTAGAGAAGACTTGATTCAAGGTTATCACAAATGCCATAAAACAGCTTGCTTAATTAAGTTTCTGTTGCCAAGTCACCTGGAAAATTCACATCAAACTGTTGAAAAAGAGGGGAGGGGGTGCTTAGTGAGAGCCATGACTCCACCCATGACCTTGCAAAAGACCTCTGGAAAAACACAGGTCCTGGCTCCACCCCTGGACAAACACTTTGAGCCCCATTTGAGAAATACAACAACTCTGCCTTCCTGGAGATCATATATAAACCGCCCTAAGATCACATCCAGGTTCAGAGGCATTTGAGAGTTCTCTGCCACTTTGGGGCTGCGAGCAGAGCCTTGTGAATAAAAATATTGATGTGCTGCTGTTTCACACGGTAGGTTGGTTTCTATTTATCTGATATTAAGTTAGTTGGACGTATTTTAAGCTTGTGGAGGAGGTGGTGCAAAAGAAAGACTTCTCAGTAACGTTTCTGCCTGAGCTGGTGCAGATATGGTCATGCTCTGGAGAGTGTGGTAATAATTCAGTTCTTGTGGTTCACTTTTCTCAGTTTTCAGCTTACTGGTCACCACATTCCTCATCCAGCACTGGTAAAGAGGTAAAGGACCAGATGTCTTGAGTCAGAGTAAGGGTGTATCTAACTCAGTATTATGAATCCATTGGAAAGTAATTGATGAGGGCCAGGGAAAAGAATAAGAAAAGAGCAAATGTGCAAGGTGGCATTTCAAGCCTTCAGCAGTTCCCAGCTCAAAGACTTCTGCAGCCAGAGCTAGGTTTTGTGGTTTAGAGGCCATGGCAGCCTTCTCTCCCATTTTAGCTGCTTGTCCTGCCTGCCCTTTTTAAAATGCTAATGAGTTTAAAACCAATATCTGTCAAATTGTGGGGGTGTTGAGACACTGGCACAGGTTGCCCAGAGAAGCCATGAATGTCCCATTCCTCGAGTTGTTCAAGGCCAGGTTGGATGAGGCTACAAGCAACCTGACGCAGTGGAAGATGTCACTGCAGGGGAGTTGGAACTGGGTGATCTTTAAGGTCCCTTCCAACTCAAACCATTCTATAATTCTATGAATTGCCTGGAAATATCACTGCTACCCCAAAACCTGTGATACATCTGAAAGAAGATAAAGAAACCTGCTTCACTGCCAGCATCACAGGGAATTTTTCAGCAGTTCTTTCCAAAAAGAAAGGTCTTGCTGACTGTTGAAAATCATGTCAACACCTGAAAACAACAAAATAGGACCTGTTTCTGTTCAAGAAATAGAAATTCCTGCACCAGCACCTTTTAGTGTACAGGAAAAACAATAACCAAAGCTAAAGATGTGGATCAGGAGGGATGCTGAGCTGCCCCTCAATATCTGCCTTGCTACAGCAGCAACCAGGATGCTGATGAGAGAGAGTCATTTTCCCTTGTGCTTTCTGCTACCATCTGCTTGCCCTTTTCTCTGAGAGTTCATTGTCTGGGGTTGGACAACCTGAAAACACAAGCTGAGCAGTAGGACACGTATTTCCCAATGTCAGCTGTCTGAGAGCCAGGGCCTCAAGCTGGACCACTTGGGTTAAACATCTGACCTAGTTTTAGGGGAGATTAATCGTGCTGCAAGCACAGAGGAGTTATGGAAGAGCTGCAATCCTGTATGAACTGGGATAGGGCGAGAGACATGTGGGAAGCACAGCATCACTCTTATTTCCCTTCCAAATCTCCTGTGAGACTAAAGCCCAGCTTGGCACTGCAGGTGGCTGGGCAGGGTATGTACCATGCTGCGGGTCCTCTGCTGTGGAAAGGTCCTCAGAGCGAGATGGTATTTGGACATAGGGGCTCCCAAACCCTGGGATGCTCCAGGCTTTTTTTTCCAGTGCCAATGCAAAAAGCTGATCTCTTGGTGAACACAGGTAGGCTGGAAAAGGTGGCCTTGTCCCAACACCATGACGCAGTTCCAGGACAACTTTGCTCTATGAGCTGATTGGACATGGCGTGGGTTTGGATTCCTCCTCAGATGGGCTAAGTTCTCCCACTGCTGCCTCCTCTAGGCACTTAAACCCTATTTTAGATTTCACCCTTATTCCCTTGTTAAATTTCCGTACCAGGAGGACAGAAGTTGTTCCCTCTTTGGCCTCTCCTAGTCCCCTCCCCTGGCAGCCATGCACCACAAGCACAAAAATGACTCCAGGCCATGAGGAGCTTTCTCTGAGCTGAATGTCTCTCTGCATTTACCCTTCAGGTGAGCACTTGGAATCCTCCCTGCAATGCTGTTGCTGCTGCTGCTGCAGATCTCAGCAAGCTGCCTCTGGCTTGGACACAGCGAAGTGGTAACATCCTTTGAAAGTTCATGCCCTCAGTTTTTCTTCCGGGAAACCCCCCCAAATGAAGCTCTGGAGCCAGAGAACCCAGCCTGGATCTGCCAGAATTACAAGAACCAGTATTACTTTGCAACCCTGTACGACAGAAGGAGGCGTATTCCTGTGTACTCTGCTTACCTCTACCAGCCTGGATCTGGCACGAGACCCAAAACATGGATGGTTGAGCCCCAGGTGAGTATCCTTTCTTACAGCACATCACCCTCCAGTCATTAAAAAATGAACTGCAGCATTAAACCAAACACTACTTTCTCCTCCCACCCTCCCACCCATGCAAATGGACCCACTGGTTGGGAAGCATCTCATCTAACTTCAAACACCTTCACCACATGATTCCTCTGTTGCGTCTGAGACAGCAGCAGGAGGATGAGATGAGTCATATCCTAAAAGTACTCATTTTCCACATTGACTTTACAGAAACATTAAGTCAAATTACATTACATTACATTACATTACATTACAAAGTCAAATGACACACACCCTCCCTGTCCCATGCCGTGGTGGGAGACCAAATGATGGGGAAAAAACATCCAACAGCAGCTAAATTTGAGGGACCAGCTGTGCTGAGCTCTGATCTCCACCTCACCCTGAGCTCTTTTGCATCCCTGACATAGCTTATTTGCTCCCATTTAAGGGTCAATTTGGTTTTGTGACTGGCATGAGAGAAGGGCAGAGAAATTCAGAACTGGGTGAGATAACCCAAGGAAAAAGTCCAGGTACAGGCACTCAGCAATGAGAGAGATGTATTAACTTGGTAAATTTATTGAGGGATATTTCAGGCAATGAAAAGTGAGTAGGTTCAGTATCAGTCAAGTCAGAAGTGCATGATCTCCATCCACCTGCAGGTGCCCCTTACCACCATTGCCTCAGGTTTGGTTCAGAAGGATCCACCAGACACACAGATCTCTGCAAACTACAGAGGCCTCCCAAACGTCCTTCTGACAAACTTCAGACCTTCAGTACAAAAGACTAAGCAAATCATGGAACAGAAGAAGAGGAAATTCAGGTCATTGCTACAGACACAGTAGCAGTAGGGAATTTAGGTGAAAATGAGCCACAGAAGAAAGCCATATGCCCTGTTCCAGAGGAGGGCTAAATAGGTTTCCCTAAATATGAAAAGAAAGGTGTTGTAGTTACAAAAAAAAAGCATCTGCACTTGTTATAGGAACCGAAGCAACCAGTTTGGTGTTGCACCCCTGCAGCCTCCACATTTAGAGGGGATAAAAACTTCTCTCTTTTCCTCCTAGACTGTGGATCCAGGCCATCTGTGGTTTTGCTAACTTTCTTCAGAAGTCTTTTTGCATTATTTAGGTTCCCCATATCTTTTTGGGGATTATGAGCTGCTTTAACAGGCTGATAATTTCTAGTTTCTTTTCAGTGATGCTGCAGAAGGAACACATCTGTGCTCCCTGGCACAGATCAGTTCTGAGACATATTAGTACTGCAATAGCAGATCCCACTTGCATTGAGGTATTTTTGCTTACTGAGCAAAAAATTCATCCTTGCAATGAACTATAGGCCTCCCAGAGAAATGTCACTTCTAGGGTCAGTTTTCCAACACATCTCTGTATGTGTGGGGTTGGAGGAGGCCAACGCTAGCGTTTCAAGAGAGCAATACAGCTCCAGCAACCACACACACTTCTTCTCAAGTGTGAAGGAAAGCAAGACAAAAGCAGAAGGATCTGAGTCCTCTCTGTCTCCTCCTGGTAGTGCTGTGGGCTCCATCGCTCATCTGCTCATCCTCTCCCCATCCTGTCCATCTTCAAGAACTGCCTAAGTCCTTCAAAGAGGATATTTATGTGCTTGTTTTCCCAAAGCTTTTAAAACTCTAGGATGTTGACAGATTGGGTTTTAAAAAGGCATGAAAACCTTTCACAGAGACTGAGAGTGCTCTCCTGGAAATGGGGCTGGATGGAGCAAAGGCCAGGGCTGGTGACAGCATGATCAGACGCAGGTGATGAAGGTTGGATGTGATTAACAGGGGTGGGAGGAACTAGGGAGAGCTCTGGGATGTGGAGAGATGTGGGATGTGGAGACGGGAGGAAATGGAATGAGATGTGGCAGGGGAGATGTCTCGCCAGACACCTTTCAGACCTGGGAGGGGAAAATGCTCATTGTCTCCTGCATCCACTCACACTCCCACCGCAGGCTGCAGGCTGGATTTCAAAGGTCACAAGACAAATCGAGAGCAGTCAAATTCTGAGCTTTGATTTTTTTAATCTCTTGTGTTCACTGGGGAGGGAAAGCTTTACGATTGCTCTCTGATTCATGCATTTTCATACACTGAGATGACAAAAAATTGGGTGCTTGGCACTCAGAGACTTCTCCTCCAGGGAAAACTGATTCATTACTCCCAATGTCCGTATTAACATTTTCTCCTCTTCTTTACCTGTCAAGCTGATGGGCCCAACTTATCCTAAAACAATGGAAAGAGAGTGGACCCTCTTAAATAATTTCAAGGCCAACTTAGGGCAACTCAACAAGAGCCAGGCTGTCCTCCAAGACTACAAGAACTTGACAGGTTTGAACCGCGGCCATTTGAACCCCAGTAGCCATCACTCCAACTCCAGCAGCAGAACAGCTACCTTCACCCTCACCAACATAGTGCCCCAGAATGAGAAACTCAACGGCGGCGCCTGGAACAACTACGAGCAGCAAACAATGATCAGGAATACCCAGGGCTGTAAGACCACCTACGTCATCGTGGGTGCTGTGCCTGGGAACAATTATATCGCCAAGGGAAGGGTTAACAAGCCCAGCCACATCTGGTCGAGTGCCTGCTGTGAGGTGGACAACAACCACAGGAAGACTTGGGCGGTCATTGCTGAGAATGACAAGAACGAGGTCCAGCTCCTCACGCTGGGGGAGCTGGAGGAAGTATTGACTCACCTGTATGGGAGAGGCCACGTTTCTCTGTTTGGCAGTGACTGTCCCCGGGAATAAACCCCACTTCACATCCCAGGTGTAAGAGACTCAGGAGCCGTCACCAATGGCGGCATCGCCACGTCTTGTGCGGCATCTATCCTGCTTCCTTCTCCAGCAGTTTTCTAGCTCTGTCTCTCAGACCATCTCCACTTCTGATAAAAGGGAGAAAGAGGTCAGCAGACCCACACTTGGAAGGAGCTTTCAGGGAGGAGTCCTTGCCCGAACCACTTTGCAGGGGCAAGTTGTATGTTTAACAGCCCCTGGGCAAGGAAATCAGAACTTGTCACTGAGACAGGGGTTTTGCCTTTTTTTCCCTTTTTCTCCATGCCCATCTACAGATCATTGTTCCTTCCTCTCCTCATTAGATATCACTGATCGTGTGCTGCTGATTTGCCCCTCACCTCCTTAGGGAGGAATGTGTCTAGGGTGGCTCACACTACCCAGAAAGTTTGTGAGCCTTCATCTCTGGAGATACTCAAAACCCCATTGGAAACAGTCCTGGACAACCTGCTGTAGCTGATCTTGCTTGAGCAGGGGTCTGGACTAGAGGACCTCAAAAAGTCCCTCCTAATCTCAAAGATTCAGTGATTCATCCTGGGGCAAAAAGCCCAAGGATTGCTGAAAGTCTGTATGGGTTTTCCTACAAATACATTCTGACCAACACAGACAATGACCACATCAAAGCATAAAGGGGAGAGGGAGGTGGAAAGAGGAAAACAACTAAGCACAGGAGGAACATCCCGGCTCTCTTGATGTCTGTAGGTAGGTAAAACCAGGAGAAGAAAGGAAATAACCTACATTAATCACTACGCTTTCTATCCCTGAATTTACATGAAGACCATGCTTATGTAAATTTACTGGCAAGTTTTTGTTTGTTTGCTTTTGGACCATGCACCAGCAGGAGCTGAGGTCAACCAGGCTCCGAGATAAAAATATGCAGCAGTCTTTGACCACTCATAGATAAATTTCTGTGATACACTGGTTGGATAATTTCATTCTCTGCTCTATTTCTGAACATTTTCTGCAGATTTATGTATAATTGATTTTGTGAAATATATTCAGTGGGTATAAAAGATCAATGTATGCCACATGATTTTGTTTTTGAGTACTTTACAATATAAATTATTTGCTCCAGTGCTGGATCATAGGGTCACCTTACATGTAAACCAGAATTTGCTTCCCACTGAAATTTCCACTACTACAGCATCGTTGCAGGAGGTAAACTGTCCAAATCCAATTTGAAGATGCCATAACACCTACAAAAGTGCCACCATGAGATTCCAGCTACTTTTTCCATGAATGTGCATGAACAAAGTGGATCACAGTTTGTCCCTTATGGAGACAGCAGCCTGAGGCTGAACTTCTCAGCTCACAGCTGTTCATCAGCCAACTGAGTCTCATTGCTTACCCAGGAAAAACCTCTTTGGAGGCTGCAGAGAAGCATAGGGTGGGGTTCAGGTGCATAGTCAGACACCTGCATGCAGATGTCTCCATCTGTGCTGGGTGTCTGAGCTCTGATTTCAGCCAACAGAGATCTAGGCACGGCTCAGCTTCATAAATGGAGGCATCCTGGGCCACTTGAGATACCCTGATGTATGCAAGAGATGCAGTGGGGCTGGCCAAGAAGCTGCAGGATCCTGAGGACACCACATCCACTTGGCCAGCTGCCAGAGGCCAAGCAAGTTCATCAAGGGCATCTTCAGTGGCTCCGGACGCCTGAGTGCAGGCAACCAAGTTCCAACCAGTAGCATCATGGACTTGTGCTTCTGTCATCTCCAGCTGCCATGGTAAGAGCAGCAATAGCACTTGTTTGTGCCAGGTGTGTTGCTCAGTAAGGGAAGAGAGTATTTTGCTTGTTAGTAGGACAAGGTAGGAACATCATTCACCCCCTCTTTGCTGGATAACCCTGTGCAGTCCCATGTCCCCTGACCTGATGGATTTTTGCTCCTTGGTTCAAATCCTGACACAGACCACTGACAGGGTGAAACCATCAGAGCTATTTCAGGCTGAGGGGCCTCTGCAGACACCTCTGGGGTTTCTCACGGAGCTTCCACTGACTCACTCAATCACCTCCTCACAGAGGAGCTTGCTGGGACTTGAAACCACACTCATCCTCACCACTGCCTGGCCCATGCCCTGCTGCCTCCACTTTCCAAGCTCTGCTGGAATCCCCTGTTCCTTGATCTCACCCCTGTGAGTCAACCCTCCATCAGCTCCCCAGGCTCTCTCCAAGACCTTTTCCCCTGGCAGTACCCAGAAATGCTCTCCCCTCCACAGCAACCACGTGAAATACATGTGAAGCCAAAAGAATAAATGAATCAGCTTGAAGGCTGCCTTCCAGCAGATATCAGAAGTGCTTCACACAGCACCCTGGCGTGGAACTGAGCAGAGGGCTGCCCCAGCCCATGGTCCCCAGCTCCAGGAGTATCCTCCTAGGCAGCTTTTGTATGTGATTTGCTCTGGTTTCTGCTGCTCCAGGGCATGAACAGGGATGATACAGCTCTTTGGTGAGCCCATAGCCAGCAAATGCATCGCACGTATGCCCCCGGTGGGGTGGAAAACTCCTCTGTTCGCTGGGAAGATACAGCTGCACTGAGATGAGAAGGTAATTTTGTGGGTAGTGCTGTGTCCATGTGTCTTTGTGGAGAGTTCTGGGCACTGGTGGGTGGCTGGGATTTTAGACACAAAGGAACAATGATTTTGCCCAGGAGCTAGAAAGGGCTGTTGGGAGCTAAACACCATTAGCTTTCTTACTCATTGCATCACCCACTGGGGTTGTGAGAACACGTGTGCAGTTCATGGAGGACCTTGCCACTGTCTGAGCTCCTTTCACTGCAAAGGTGCAATTTGCTTACTTGTTTTCCAAAAACACTGATTGTTCAGACTCCTTGAACTGAACAACATGTTGTCACATTCATTCCCAAAAAAAAGAGAAGGAAATGGGAAAATCAAGACAGTGGCATCATTTGGCCTCTGCTTGAGAAAGCAGCTGGGCAAAGCTCCTTTGATGCATCCAGATTTTGAGCAGCCATAACATTTCACAAGAGTAAATACAATATGCTTGTTTGTAAAGCTCTCCAGGAGCATCTCTGGCTGCCTCACAGGGAAGGCACTCTGGGAGCCTCTTACTGGGACTTTGCCATCTCCAAAGGAGATGCCATCTCCATCTGTTGGGTCAGATACACCGAACCTGTTGGATTTGCCTGTCGCTTTCATGTAGGCAGCCAATGTACAGTGTGTTATTCCGCATCAAACATGTGGTGTTTGTGGCTCTATCAAGCTATCTTCTAGCTGGTTGTGCAGGAGGAGAGCACATCTCTTAATCTCATTCTACAGGAACAGGCTTTTTCCTGGGAAATGAGGATCAACACCATAGAGGTTGTTTCCTGAGTCTCACAGAAGGTCCCACTGGGAATTTCCTGTTTTCAGTTCAATGTGGATCTATAAAAAGGAAAATGTCATTCCACTAACCTAACTGCTGTTTCTTGCCGGGAGATATTAGAAGAGAGGAATGTTCAGTTTATTGAAAACCAAGCATCTCTGTTTTCACATTATACATTATTGTTGTAAGGTCACCAAATAACCTGGAAAGCCTGAAGACTTGAAAACAATTCTCTCTTTTGATTCTTCATCCAAACACACAATATTATTGTTGACCAGTTAAATGGAGGAACAATAAATAATGGATCTTTGCATTTCTACCACAGATTCTGTCTGATCTTTAGTGTCCTTTCTTGAATTGAAGGGCTAAAATCATGGTCAGGAACTGTTAAAGCAAAGCCCAGTGTGGGATACACAGAAGGGCCCTCGACATCTGTATGATTCTATGAATGAACTACAAGTTTGAGACAGCAGACAAGTCTGTCGAGGGCTTATAAAAGGAATATGGCACCATCAAAACAACCAGGTCATTGAACATATTTGCACAGAGGTAGCAAATGAGTCGATGGGGAGGAGGAAGAACTGCCAGATCAGCTGTAAATTGGACTTGGAGAAAACTTTTGGAAGGAGGGGAAGTGGAGATCTCAGGTCTGATGTGAAGGAATTTTAAACTGGAGAAGAGGGGGAAGAGGGAAAGTGTGCTGAGTTAACACCATGTGGTGAGTGCACACTGAAAGGATTTATGCTGTGATTGTACCACTTTACATAACTCACAGGACATTTGCTGGGAATGCCTTTTTTTCCACATGCCATTAATATTTTCAAGATGCCAGGTCTCCTGCTATGAACTACTCTTTACTTTCTGAGTATCTCGTTGGCTTCTGTAAAGTACTCATCATGTAAACTGACACTTTCTGATGTATTACCCAACCACATCTCTTTTGCCAATTTTATTACCTGAATCTAATCTCTTTCTGTGTAACCTGCTCACATTTGCTTAGGTCAGTAAATGAAGACTTGTTTTAACAAATTGCTAGGTGCATAAATGGTAAATAGTAATTTACCACTGGGGTTTTGAGATCCTCCCCTGAATGTTCAGAGCACTGAACCACGACTGAGACTGGTTTACGAAGTCACCTCAGTGCTGTGGTTTCCAATCCACAGAACAAAGGTAAAATTATCTTCATTGTACAGTGCACTATGAGTTAAGGCTAAAAAAGAGAGTACTAAACCCTTCAATTTTGTTATTTTCCTCTTACTCTGCCCTATATCAGAACTTAAGTGAGGACTGAGGGAGTCTGAGAAGCATGAAGAACCCTAAGAACTGAAGGACAGAGAAACCTTTGGTGTTGAGTAGAGTGAGCTGGAAAGCAGGGCTACTTGTGCACAGGAAATTTTGTCGTTTCAAAATGTATTTTCAGTCTGAATCAGAACAAAACCCCAAGAGTTTCCAAATTCCCCTTGAAATGGAAATTCTGAGAATTTTGGTCTGGAAACGCTGAGGCAGGGTGTTTCTGATACCCACCTCCTACCTCAGACCTGCTGAGCAAAATCAGCTTTCTTGTCAATTTGCAGCGATGCCACCACCAGCTTCCTTGAGGAGGTGGGAGGTTACCTGGGGACATCTAGAGTGACATCTCCCTAGGAGCATCTTTGAGGATCGCTGGGCTCTCAACATTGCTCTGGGAGCCCTGAGCACTGCTGGTCTTCTCTGTCATTGCACAGCTGGGTCCTAGTACCTAGCAGCAGGTACATCAGGTTATTGAAGTGTCTGTGTTAGGAAGATGAGGGAAGGTGGAGGCTCTTGGTTGTGTAGAAGACGCGGTTTCATTTCTTGTAAAAGACCCAAACCATTTATGTGGCAGCACTGCCAGTGCCCAAGCCCTAGAGAAGCACCAGGCCTGCCCTGTGGTCATGGACTGCATCCTCCCCTAGGTGGGCCTCCCCGTGGTTGGGATGATGCCTTCGGGGTTGTTTTATTAAAAGGGTCCTATTTGGTATGAGTATCCCCCATCCCTGCAGGAGTTCAAGGCAGGTTGCATAGGGCTTTGAGCAATGTGATCTAGTGGAAGGTGTCCCTGCCCATTCCAGGGGGGGCAGGTGGAGCTGGATGGGTTTTAAGGTCCCTTCCAACACAAACCATTCTGTGATTCTATGATTCTATGATTCTATGATTCTATGATTCTATGATTCTATGATTCTATGATTCTATGATTCTATGATTCTATGAACGCCGCAGCTTTAAAAATGAAACACAGAGAATATCTTCCTGAATTTCTTCTGCAGAAGGACTGAAGGAGAAAATAATTAGAGACTTAGACACCTGGAAATGAATGGAGGAGCTGGTTCTTCCTGGAGTCCTGAAGTCTTTGCTCACACGCCTTTATACTCCCCAGATAAGCACATATTTGCCCTGCCATGTAGTTTTCCTATAGAAAAGGTAAAAAAGAATCTAGAAAACACGTAGATAGCTGTGATATTAAGGCTGTGGCTGAGAGGCAGATCTGTACTTTTTCCCTGCCTCCTTGCACTCCTTCTCAACCTTGTCATATATCTATGGCCTAAATTGTCTGAGACATGAACCATTTTTGGCCACTGAACATTACCTGTGCGTAAGGTCCCCTCCTGTTACCTTCTTTGATTTGTCATTGGAACCAAAAAATCTGCTTAAATTTAAACTTAAGAAATTATTTTTTCTTAGCGTGGCAGGAAATATTTTTATCAGATTTCTTCAATGATGCATTTACAGAAGTGAATGACAGATTCTACAAGTCTTCACAACTTCTAGGGCCTGGATGTGGCTCACTTATCAGGACATCTTATAGTAGGTGTTTACACGTGGGGGTAATTCTGCGTGCTGAGCACAATCAGATCAAGCTCCTCAGCTTCTTACTATCAGTGCAGAGAAGGAAAGGCCTCCCATAGGCCACATGTGGCAGCTTCCAGTCCTATGCAGGTGTCTCCAACACACCTGGGTGTCTCAGATCACGTTACCTGTCTTTAGGCAACCAGATCAAGCTGTGGGTGTTGCCTTGTGATTTGCCATCAGAGATTCCCATGGAGTCAACGGACATCAAGTTGATGATGTGGGGTTTGGAAAACTACTCAGTCTGGGTTGATACCTGCATTTGACAGCTGAGTCTCTCTAGACTCCTCTTATCTCTCCTGTGATTGGACAGTCTCCCATGGAGAAGCTTATATCAAGGCACATATGATGACCTATTGCAAGGTACAGGCAGACTTCTGGAAAAAACAGATTTCCTCACACTTGGGTTGCCGGCCCTGGTGTAGAAACAAGTGTATTTCCACCCCTTGGGGAGGGTTGAGGCTAAGGGAGCTCCACTACCCTTAGACTGCACAATCTATTAATTGCTTCTATTATCTATTTTTGAGACATTATTGCCAGAGGTCCTCTTGCCCAAATATTTGTAATTTCCTCCTGCATTTTAAAGGCTAGGTGTGATAGTACACACATGATGTGAGCCCTAGGTCAGGTCTAGAATAAACCTTTGTGTGAGATATTGCTGAGTTTGTCACATCTTTCATTAAAACAAGAAGGTGACAGAAAATAAAAGTTTTCTTTTTCAAAGCATAAATCGATATCAAGAAGGAAAAGCTGCCTCTCAATCATCCAGAATGATTATAGTTTATTTATGGTTATTAGTTGTTCCGTGCTGAGAAAATAAAAGTTTACAAAAGAAAAATATCAACCACCACACCTCATGTAAAACAAGTGAGAGCGGCCATGGAGAAAGCACAATAGTGATGACGTCCCTTTGGCCACAGCCTCTTCCAGGGGTGGAGTTCTGCTCCCAGAATGAGTCCAGCTGGTTTCCACGTGGTCTGCACATGTATTGAAGGATCAAGCCTCAGATGCAAACATTTCCCCAGAGGGCCAACAAACCGTACTGAGAGGTAAAGAACAGCTCAACTGAGAGTTATAGCTTTGAGATAAAGTACACAAACAGCTCCTGTGCTGGAGGTGACTTGGGTTCAGATGCTCTGTGTAGACCATAATAGCCAGGAAAATTTAATCCCATAATAGTTATCCAGCCTGTAACCCACTATTTCTTACAGGTCCCTTACCAGCAATGTGTCTTTATTAATTTCCAAGAACCAAAGACAAAATGTGGAGAGAGAGCCCCTAAGCCAAGCTGGCTAGAGAAAGGAGGGAAAAACAGTGGAGCAGTAGGACACGTATGACTCTGCTCTTGTTATCCGTGTACAAAGGTGCATGCCAGGAGCATATGAAATATTAGCCCTCTCCAGGGAAATGCCCTGAGCAGGACAAACCATGCAAGCCTAACTACAGTGCCTAAGAGAGGTATGTTAGCCATAAGTAATGTGCATGAACCAAACGAAGCAGAAGAGCTTAGTAGCACTGCCTGTAGCCTTAAGAGCAGTTGACTGGTGTGAAAGCCTGTAATCTACTGTATAAAGACAAATTGTGGTTTGTTCCCATACAAAATAACAGCATGTAATAGACCATTATATATTCATCTTTATAAAGATACGTAGTACAAATAACTCCTATTCCAACAGGAATAAAAGAGCCATGGAAGATGCAAGTATCAAGGCTATGGAGTGGGAATAACTCAACGGGAATACAAACCAGTAAATAAATTACATATACACTCTATCACAAAACAGAAAATTATGTTAAGATCTCATGTCTCCTGAATTATAAGGAAGGGATTCATCCCATTTTGCTTTTGACATATGCCATGTAAGCATTTATAGCTACTTTGGTCAATTTGGGCATCGTTTAAAGTTAATGCAGAGAAAGAGGTGCCTTTAGACCACAACTCCTTTGCCCTGTATATATGTATGTGGCAAAAATAGATACATTTATATAGATACCCATATATATGTAGGCAACAGGGTGAAATAAATTGCTCTCTGAAGGGGTTCTTCCCGTTGTCAGGCATAGATGCTTGCATTTTGTCAGATGAACCCCATCCCACCAGGCTAACTGTGGCTAAAAAAGCGGCAGAAGGCTATTGAAACTTCACAAATTCCCAATAATATAAGTAATCTCAAGTAGCAAGTATGCTTAAGTGTGTCCTCAAATGCCTTTGTGCTAGGCTTTTGGTGCTTCGCAGCTACGAAAGGAGCTGTCAAATTAATCAGCAACCACAAACTGCATCATCCCTCTATGAGCTGGACGAGTAATGTAGTAACTGTTGTGGAAAGGGCTAGGCTAAAATAATTGGGAAACGCAGGGTGATGATGAATGTGTGTGGATGCTGAACCATGAGGGAGTCTAGTAAGTTCTTCAGTTGATGTGCAGAGGGTAAATGGGTTTAATTCCCTTTTCTAAGAGAAGCAGCGTGAAAAGGAGGAACGTGTGACTGCGTTTGACCTGTCTGTGTAGGGAAGAGACAGGGGAACATCAGATGCTCAGCATCTCTCTTTGTGAGGAAGGTGGTGTGTGGGCTGTTAAGAATCTCATGTGCTTGGGCGAGTGGTCCATATGTACGCCTGGTCACTTGGAAGAGGCTGCAGTTATATTAGCACTACATCTTCTGTTTAGGAGGAGGAGGAGGAATGTTTCTGGGAAGCAGTTTGAGGTAGGGCTCTTTTCCCATCTGTCGGTGATGGTGTGCACTCCCTCCATCCGTACTCTGTAGGTAGAAAGTCCCTCTGTACCCATAAGAATTAAACTGTAATATTTTCTGCCTCCTTCCCATGCTGTATTTGGGTATCCAGGCTTCCTACTTGTTTGCCACTGTTGGTCTTGGAGTTGCTGGTGCAATCTTGTTTCTTCCGTGGCAAGGCACTGATTTCATGAGTTTGGATCTGAACATCACAATTCCCTGAGAGTTCTCCACCACAGCAGGAATAAAGACTTCACTACGGCTGGGAAGAGCCGGGTTTTCTATGGCTCCTTCTTCATTCACTAGGAGAAACCACACAATCCTTTTTGCAGATGACACCACTTAGGTTCTCAGTTACTGTTTCACCACTTGTTTCACAATAGGGCCAGTGAAATGTAGATAACTCTTGACAATTTTTCTCCAGTTACATTCTCAGAAATCCCATAATGGCCCAGGAAATCTGCATCACTGTTGACAATCTTCACTAAAACATATTTCAAAGCATTACCTATACTTCCTATGGCTTTGTCCTGTCATGAGCTGGCAATAAAAAAGCAGTGCTGATGTGGTTTCAAAAGTTCCCCCTGCTTTTTGAGAAAAATTCCCATTCAGCAGAGAATGAGAACCCATCAGTTATTAGGAACATGAAGAGAAATGAGGATGAGGATTAGCAAAGAGAGAGGAGAAAAGGAGAACTCCCAAGTGTCAAATAGGGACATCTTGGATTAACTAGGCTGGGGAGCCTGTGAACAGGAACAGCCTTTGTGCATCTTGGTGTAGTAATAGCAACAGCGAGGAGGCCAGGCTAAAATAAGTCTAAAGCACAAAGTTGTCACGACACGACTAAAAAATCAGGGGGATGAAGGAAGAATTACATGGTCGTGGAGGCAGATGCTCCACCAGACTTCCCAGAGAGAAAAAGACTGATTGTGTAATCTATCTGAAACCAATAAATTTGCATAATTAACCTTAATTTCCCCATGGGATTCGTTTTTCACCTGTTATTTGAACTGCCGTTCTCAATTCCACAATGGCTGGGACAAAGCATGCTTTTTGATTTCAAAAGCTCTGATTCCTCCTTTTTTAGTGTCAGTATTTACTAGCTGAACCAGACACCCAAAATCCAAGGTCATTCATGTAATATCAAAGAAGGTATTCAGAAATCTAAATGGTGCAATAGTGAGATGGCTGATTTACTCGATAGGTCTCACATTTTTTTCAGGTTTCATATTTTCCCCAGTTCCTTCCCACTTACTGTATTCTTTGCTTGGTGATTCACACAAAGACACAGGGAATGATAACCAGAACAAAAAAGATAGCTGTTAAAACAGAAAATGATCACAGTTAGCACCTGATTTTTATCGGTAATTATTGAAATTACTCCAACTGGGAGAAACTCACAGGTCCTGGGATAGGGGCTTGTCTTGCCCCTATGAACAGAGGCTTTATTTTTTCTGTATTTTCCCACTCCTTTGCTCCCTGGGGCAAACAATACCCAGTCAGAGAGGACTTGTGGAAGTAGGGAGCAACCAAACACATGGTGTGAATGTTAGGATTGTCTTATGCAGAGGTAAGAGTTGGATTCAATGATCCTTGTGGATCCCTTCCATCTCAGGTCATTCTGGGATTCTATGATCTACAAACCAAAGCCAAATAACCAGGTTCTATGATGCTGCCATCTCTGACATAGTTTGCAATACTCCTCCTTCCATTCCTTTATCTCACTCCATTTTTCCTCCATATTATAATGTCTGCTACAGATGTCAGCAGATTCCAGCTGGAATCAAGAGCCCTTGCACAATGTCTTGAGGATATGCACAGCAAAAGATAATTTCTATTTTAGCAGCTAACTGTTGAAAGGAAGATGGAGAAGGAGGGGAAGAAAATCTCTTCAGGCTGACCTAAATGCATCAATTTAGCTGTGAGAAAGTAATTTATTTGCCCATCCTTATTTTTACTCCTTTGAAAATGTGGAAGAAACACATCATTTAAATATTTACATTTTTCCTGTTTTTTCCAGTTGAAGTTATTCACTGAATTCCTAGAAAGTCTCAGAGAAAGAATCTGATAATTGCTTCATTTATCTTTTACATCCCTCATGAATCTTTGAAAATCTCTCTATAAAAAGTTTAAGTGCTTAAACAGTGTCTATTTACAATTTCTGTACTTACTTCTCACCCAATACATGGGCATAGATGTGTCTTGCAGTGTATTTATTAGCACTTATATCAGAGATGGATCTCTTCTTAGAACATCAAATTGAAAGGGAAAGTAACTGCTCTAGGGGATGGGGTGAAGTCTGAGTCCAATTAACAAATTTCATACCTGTCACTGACAGTATCACAGATGAGGAAGAGGATGGATAATTCGAACCTGCAAAGAGAGAGAAATTCTTGATTTGTATTGATTTGCTCTTCTGGCAAAGAGCATCAATGCAGTGATAAGGATAGGGTCAGGCTAGGTCTGACAGCTCTCCCTCTGCACAGCAGACAATAATTGCCATGTTTGTTTCTTGGCCATCAGTAGATGTTTCCAGCCTGGGTACCAACATGTGCACTGGTCTGATGTATGTTAGTGGTGGGAATGAAGTGAACCGTATCTTCCAAGCAATGGGATCCAGCTAAGGTTGTTACTTCATGTGAGATTGAGAAGAATGAGTTTCAAGGTACCAAGCTAGTATTTGGAAACAAGGCTTCAAACAGGACCTATTTCTTCACAGAAATGTAACCCAAGACTTCCTTGGTGCAAGAAATTAATTGAATTTCTCCCATACCCTGAAAAGGAAGCTCTGAACTTGAGAAAATGTGAGATATAACAGGTTTTTAACAAGAGGACTTGTAAGAGTGGTCTCTTGATAAATCTCTTCGTGCTGAAGTTGTGGTTGCCCCATCCCTGCAGTGTTCAAGGCAAGGTTGGATGAGGCTTTGAGCAACCTGAGCCATTGGAAGGTGTCCCTGCCCATGACACGGGGGTTGGATCTGGATGATCTTTAAGGTCCCTTCCAACCTAAATTCTATGAGTGCTGGGGCGAGAACTGAGAAAGGGGAGGAATCATGTGTTGAGCTGGGAGGTCTGGATCCTGCATGAACAGGTCGTGACAGTGATGTGAGGCCGAAATAACCATCTTACCTAGCTCGATACTGTGTGGTGGCTGCTCTTCAATATTGCTGCTGTCATTGGTGCATCGCATTTCAAGGGGGGTCCAGGTGATTTTGCCATTCACCTTCGTGCAACTTCTGGTGCCAGAGGTGGGCGGTCGCTTCTCGTAGCCACTCTGACATTTGAAATGCAGTACTTGTCCCATGCGATACTTTTTGTTTGGGCTTAAAGAGGCATGTGGAATATTCTTGGGAGGACCACAAAAATCTGTGAGGTCACAAGGCAACACACAGTTAAAGTTCTTACCTACTGCTTTTGTTCTTGAAACAACACAATTTGCATTCTTAAAAAACAAAAAAAAGACAAACAGGATATACCAAGTCTTCCTGATTCTTTGTTAGGATATAAAATACTCAGTCACTTGCACCATATCACTTATTCAGCCAAGATATGATACCAATTGCTTCTTTCTCTCTGTCAAAACTGTGGGTGTTGGTCTCTTCTCCCAAGTAACAAGTGATAGGGCAAGAGAAAATGGTCTCAAGTTGCACCAAGGGAGGTTAAGATTGGATATTAGAAAAAAATTATTTACAGAAAGAGTGGTGAAGCATTGGAAGAGTCTTCCCAGGGAAGTGGTGGAGTCTCCTTCCAAGGAGGTGTTCAAAAAGAGTGTAGACATGGCACTTCGGGACATCGTTTAGTAAGCGTGGTGGTGTTGGGCTGATGGTTGGACTTGATGATCTTAGAGGTCTTTTCCAACCTTAATGATTTTATCATTCCACAAATAATTAAAAATTACTCATCATTCTTACACTTCTTCCATGGAAATCAGTGAGGGAAATGTTAGAATAATGAATGGGCTCTTGCTTACCTTTCTGATCAAACTCCGAAACGTTTTCTCGTTTCTGGAGTGCAGGGCTCTCTGTTTTTCTTTCTGGCTTCTGTGTAAAATCCAACTGCGTCTTGGGAGCCGCTGACAACAAATTTTTCTTAACTGTGGGAGAAGTTATATTTCCTGAATTACAGCAGGACCAATAGCAGAGCAAAGCCAGAGTACCCAAACTTTTAGAGGCAGGATAGAATTGTTGCAAGTTCTAATTTGCAAAGATAAGCACAAAAGATAATTTGTCTGAACAATGCCCAGACGTGTCTTATACTGACTAACTCATTGGAAAAACACCTCTGCAAGGATACAAAAAGGACAATAAACACTTACCAATGCATTGAAAATCCTTGTATTCCCAAGAAGTACCCTGATGTTCACGCTTACACTGGATTCCCAAGTACTCGCCTTTTCTTCTCGTGTAGCCACTGTCACATTCATAATACAGTTTGGTCTCCAGTGGATACATTTCTGCAGTAACATCCACAAATTTGATCTCTGGAAGATCTGGGCATTCTTCTGCAAACAGAAAGCCTGAGAATCAGGACAGCCTGTGGATCTACCCTACCTACTGAGGACTTCCCACATCATTCTCTCTTAGCAGTACCAGATCATTCGCAGAGATCAGTGAAGTAAGACTAATTCTGCCCTCAGATACAGGACTAAAGTCACAGCTGAGGGACAATAGAATCATAGAATGGTTTGGGTTGGAAGGGACCTTAAAGATCATCCTGTTCCAACCGACCTGCCATGAGCATCTTCCACTGGACCAGGTTTCTCAACACCTCATCCAACCTGACCTTGAACACCTCCAGGGATGGGGAGTCTACTGTTTCTCTGGGCAACCTGTGCAACTGCTTGACCACCCTAAGAGCAAGAAATTCTTCCTAATATCTAATCTAAATCTCCCCTCTTTCAACTTACTCCTAGTCTTATCCCTGCACTCCCTGATAAAGACCCCTTGCTAGTTTTCCTGTATGCCTCCTTTGAGTACTGGAAGGCTGCTGTAAGGTATGAAAATGGATATCATGAATGGAACATCAGGGTACCAAAGCTTTGTTTCTTTGATTGTTTCTGAGCCATAGAGAGGCTCTGAGTGTCTGGTAAAACTATTGATTATTTTAAGCGAACATTTCTAATCTTAATTTTAGAACCATCCCACCCTCCAAAACCTTCTTCACATTTGAAGTTAATTGTTGCCATTGATGTGATAAGTACAGATTTGTTCAGGATGCAGAAAAATTCCTTGTGAGAGCGTCCACCAAGTGATGTGAGATGTGTATTTGTCTACACTTTTTCAGTTAGGAGGTACTGATGTGACCCCTCTGTGTTTCTTCTAGAGGAGAAGGGATGCTGCAGCAAGAATGTTCTGCAGCAGCTGGGAGTGGCAGTGGAAGGCACCAGGCCTATCTGCCTGCTCCTGCCTCTCCTTCTTGAAGCAGGTGGTTGAGCCCTTTTATCCTGCACCCAGCAGATGGGCAAGATGAAACACTACCAACATTTTCTTAATGAAGCTGTACACAATCCCATCATAGAGCTGCTGCCTGCACCAGTGAGGCATAATAAGCCAAATTAAGTCATTAGAAGTTGCAATCATCTATAAGCAAATATTGGAAAGGGGAGCAGATTCTCGGTTCTGTCTGAGCACACCTAGGAGCAACTTACTGTGAAATAAGTTTGCCAACCTAAATATAACTTGTCTCAAAACAAGGACGTGAAGTGCTGTGTCATCAGCAAATCAGGTCTAAAAATACTTCTCAATCAGTTGGAATTAATTAAGTTCGATCATTTCAGCACACTTGAAAAGCCCACTGAAGCTAAGCTGGGGACACAGAAGTTGATAAAGACACTATTTAATGATTATTTAAGGCCTAAAAGCTGAGAAATTCAAAGATAAAACAGGCTGGTTGCATCAGGGATGGCATTTGGGATCTTTGAGTGCATGATCTGTGTCCCTTTGTGTTCATGCATAATAGTAACAGCTATTATGAGTAAAATTTCTTAGTCATCATGTCTTCACATTTTCTGCAGCCATAATTAATACAACTTTAGCAACCAGCAAGAATGACTGCAAAAGTGCCTTGAATCCCTGGTAGCTGTGCATCATTTGACATCTGCCCTTGACTCCCAAAGCGCCTTCTCCTTGAAACAAAGCCATGCCTTCCTGACAGTGACCCAATCAGTGACTCTCAGACCCAGTCCTAGAATGCCCTTTTCTTTCAGAGCCACCCATCATTCTCACTTTGATAGTTTCTGCCCTTTTTACTTTGCATTATCTTGCCACTTCATATAAGTCATGAAGTTTCAAGAAGGCAACAATGAAAAGTGTTGTGAGTGGCTTAACATCTAGGATATGTAAGGGATATTTTAATCTCCTTGTATCTTTGTATTATCAAAGGATTTGCCTTGTAAACTACAGCAGACTGTGGCTTTGAGAGAAGTGACTGCACCCGAAATAGTTAACCACATGGTTTACCACAGACTGTCAGGGTGATTAAAATTAAAGAGTTATCAGATTAGTAACAAGTTGAGATCATGTACTCTCACTTTCCCTGAAAGGCTAAAAGCATGTTTCCCTCAAGACTTCAAAAGCTTCTTTGAAGCAGACTGCAGATCTGCATCTCAACACGAGGCACTCAAACTTACAACTCTTTAGTCTCTTCTTAAGAAAACCCACACCACTTACCCTACTCATCATAAAGGGCTACTGTTGTTTTAATCAACGAACAAATGAAGTTAGGGTTCTTCTGAACTTACACACATCACATAAGTAGTGAGCAGAAATGGTGCACACAGGTGACAGTGAGCAATACTCATCAGGCTGGCTCTCTTGGATCAACTCATCCACTTTGCAGCTGGATTTCATGCAACACTCAAGATCCAGCCTTTTCATTTCCTTTCATCAACATCACTTGTTCTTGTCTTCTCACATCTAAACCACCGCAATAACTACTTCTTTGGTCTTTACAACCATATTCCTGTCTCTGATCCAGAAAGCATTTTGAAAGATGAACTTCCTAGGTCTCATCGAGACCTTTTTCTTCACTCTGTTGAATTCTAAGTGCTTCACTGTCAACATCAAATATTTTACTTCCATTTTCAAGAACCTTCTCCTTATCAGCCAACGTAACTTTTCAAAAGATTGGCTTCTTTTCCCATGCTAGACTTCCTCACCAACATAACAAAGTCATCAGCTTTGGGGTATATTGTTGTACCAGTCCCCACGCTGGGCACTGGGAGAAGCTATGAACAAATACAGCCTCTTCAAGATATCCATTGCCATTACTCCTCTTTACTGTCACAGTATCACAGTATCACAAGGTTGGAAAGGACCTCTGAGATCATCGAGTCCAACCTATATCCCAACACTAACACCAACACTAACACCAACCATCATCTAAACCATGGCACTCAGTGCCTCATCCAATCTCCTTCAGACATACTTTTTTTTAAGTGGTCTTTTACTCATCTTTAAAGAACAAGCAGGCACCCAACATGCTGATCAATATTGCCTCTATACTTTTTTGCCTTATATTTGGATCTGAAACTTCCTGTGTTGGTCAGCTATTTGTACCATGTCTAACACAAACAAGTCTTAATTTATCAGCCAGGACTCCAGACATGGCACCAGGAGATGTGAATATAATTCATGATAATTATACACTCAGTGAAGTCATCTGAGAATGGAAGCTATAGTTTGACCCAGAAGAGCTCCTGGTGTTTTGACATTTAGCAGCATAACAAGTCCAAGCTAACTGCTGTATTCAAACTCCCATCTGGGAAGAATAAGGGTACTCCAAAACTGCACCGTAGATGGTGGCATATAGGGTGAAGGGGTGTTTCCTGGCACTGGACCTCTTGGCATAGTGTGGGAAGACTGTATAGAGAGGAGGCAGATCTGGTGAGGTTTGGATCAAATTGTCTATACGGAATGACCTCTGGAGTGAATCATCTCCCCCAGTTGCTGTAGGGCTACACTCCTGTTAGTACTGGTTTCAAAGACTGCCTCACATCATCTTGGTATCTGAAATTTTGCTTGCTTCCTTGTTTTCACTCCCTATATCCTCCAGTTCTCCAACACCATGACAAGGTGCTGTGAGTTCCCATTTCATTCTCTTTCAATCTCTATATCCAATGTCCTCCCTTTCCTTCATTCACAACCTTCATCATTCCCATTACCTACACCCCAAAAAAGTGTCCTGAGACTTCTTTTCATTGCACATAGTAACATTATGTATTGAAGTGCTATCAGTTGTTTGCAAAACTGCTAGAATCCATAGCTCACCTATGAAAGGCACCTGGGATTCCACTGGGATTCTCCCCATATCAGTGGATTTTTGGTGCCTACAGCATTCCTAGAAATTCTGGAACGCATTTTAAATATCGTCATATAGTAGATGGAGACTTGTAAATTCAAGCCCCAGAAATTCAAGCCCCAGAAATTAAATGGAGACTTGTAAATTCAAATGATAGACCTCTATAAAACATAAAAATTAAAAAGTAACTATTTTATCTTTTGGTGTGCAACCAAAATTAAGTTTTATAAGTTTTCTGAGGCCGACAAGCTATTCCTTGTCATCTGAATGACAAGATATGTGGGATTCTGCTATTCCTGCTTAAACAACAGTGCCTGATGTCATTTCAGGTGCCTTAGATCATCTGGAACCTCCACATAAGGTCTCTCTCACAGTTATTGGAGGCTGGTGCCAGGCAGAATACCCTTCCATACCCTGTCTTTTGTGAGTTCATTGCCATGTGCTCAATAAAGCTTACCTGCCTTTGGTTTCAGCACCTACCATCGTCATTTAGGCTCAGAGGAAAGAAACCCAGTATGTAAATCACCATCAGTTCTTTCAGTCCTGATACGTTACTGACCCAACACAAAATTGCTCACAGCAGACATGACGGCAGTGTTTGGATTTAAGAAGCTCCCTGCCTATTTCTTTTCCATGTCTCATTTGGCAGAGCAGTGTTAGACAAGGCAACAGAACATCTTTTGTCCAGAAGTGAATGGGGAAGGTTTTTAACAGGTATTTTTGGCATGAGGTAAACACAGACAGTGAGTCATGCCATGATAACCTAAAATCAGAATTTCCTCTGTCATGTGGCTGTGTGTCACCAGTGCTGACATTATTCTGATATCAAGTTAAAAGGGCAAGATGCAAAACTAGGACAATTTTCCTCAACGTACAAAGGTGGTAAGATGGGATTGGGAGGAAACCAGCTGTTCTGAAGATCTGGGTAAGAAACCAGGCAGTTCACACACCTGTCCAGTTTGGAGATGAAGAGAACCTTGCCCCAAAGGTATTAAGAAATCAAACCATGCTAAAATGAAGACATTTCCTCTGATGTGCCTGAAAAGCTAATTCAGCCCTGCTGTCTGAAACTACTCTAAATAGAGCATATCTCTTGAAGATGAAACTGATAAGGGTGAAGAGAAGGAATCGATACCAGCAACTGGACTGAAAGGGTAATGAACATTTTCTAACTTCAAAACTTTTTCCCAAAGGATACTTTAAGCTAGCAACAGCTCTGCCTGCTTCTTTCCCCTCTAATTCATGTCATTTATTGTCTATGTGGATTTCTAAGCTTGCAATAGATCTCAGCTTTGGGGGTAGGGTGCCGACCTGAAGTTTGTGGTAATTTGCCTGTGAGATTTTTGGTTAGCTGTACTGAAGATTACCCAGAGCTTATCTTACAAAGTCATCTTAGTAGTAATGAATCTGCAATTTAAGTGACAGAAATCACCAGGCACAAGACTTCATGCAAACTGTGATGAAGGAATGATCAGCTTTATGGTGCAGGAGATGGGTTTTAATATTCCTAGCAGAGCAGAAGAGGCATGTCCTGTTCTAAGGACTAGGCAGTTCAGTGCCTGCTGAGTTTGCTGTACGAGATGTCTCTGTTGGTAAGATAGTGTAAAATAAGCTGTAATACAAACCAGCAGGAGCTGTCCATTAACTCTTTGTAGGACCATAGAAAATTAGATTTGGCAGAGATGCACTTCTCTTGTCTCTGCATAATCATGCTAACCAGCTGTTTTCCGTTGACCCAGGCAGTGGAATCTAATCCAAAAACAAATTTCCATATAGAGCAAGGTTAGTGTTGGTTTGACAGTGGGCTAAGCTTTCTTATGCTAAGCATAATTTAGCCTCAGGAAGCTGCCTCCTTAGCTCCTTCTGTAAGGAGTGAAGCTGGACAGACCTCTCTAGAGGACAGAAGACACCCGACAATTTCTCCAAAGCGGTACTTAAAGGTGCTTCTCTCTTTTTTTGGGGGGTTACAATGCTGGAAGAGTGCTCTTACATATTCACATTGATAATTAATGTGGTTTAGCTAATGCATTATTATCATTTTAAAGCTCACTTTGCTGTGAGATCCCAGCAAAGCAGCCTGAAGAGTCTTCCCCAGATGTTTCTTGACTGAGTATCTGTCTCTTCTCTTCCTAAACACAACTACCTCCCTTCATCTCCAACTCACTCCTGTTTTTTAAGGCATGGACTAACACCCAGCCAACAAAACCCAGACATTTCAATTCTCTTTGTAGTCACTAGAAAGACAGTTACAAGATATGACTTATTACACCCTTATCTGCAATCTGATAGATGAACTGTGCACTGAAAGCACTACTTTTTCTCCCCTGGCTATGGAGGGAGTCCACGTGTTTAGCTTGATGAAGACAATAGTACAGACAGTTGAAGTTAAGTGAGATGAACCTCATGCCTGCCCTGGCAGGGAGCCTGGTCTGGGGACTTGGACTGCAAATGTGGAACTGGAAGAAGGAGAATTAGGAAAGAGGGAGAGTGTTTCCTGAGGGAGGGAGATGGAAGAAAACTAGCCCGAGCACAGTGCACTGCGTAGAAAATGTACAAAGTGGCGAATGAGGAGCATTTGTTTTTCTTATTCATTTCTAGGTGTTTATAACATTTTGGTTCTGTGGTAAAGCCACAGAACTCAAACTCTTTAAAGGCAGCCTCTGCACATGATATGGTAGCAGAACACAGAGTCTGGTTTTGAGTATATCATATGTGAAAGCCTTGTTTTAGTGTGTGACATTTGGGTTCTGAATAGGTTTGGCTACATTTTTGCTTAAATCTGTGACTTCAGTAACATCCGCCTCTTCAGTATTTTCATCTGAAGGGAAAAACACATTTCTGAGAAAGAAAGATGGCTTTTTAAACAGCAGCAGAAATTCAGATACTTTTCTTTTGCTGGAACTTCCTTGACCTTGCCTTTTGTTGGTTTGGAAGGGCAGTAGAGAAAATCCTCTCTGGAAATAATTGAACTGGCTGACAAGCATGTGTCCCAGTCTTGGGTAACAACAAAAAAAAAGGTCTGGTGGGATACTTGACTTCAACTGTGGATTTAGGACTCATGTCATTTGGTTTGTGGCCTTAGCATGGCCATTGAGATTTTCACTGGAGCTCTCAAATGGGATGGAAATTATTTATTAGTGTTGATGATTTTTCTGACCTTGTAATGCATGAGACATTTTTCCAGACAAAGAAGGCTGCATATTCTATATTTGGGCGCTCACACTTTACAGATGTGGGATGTAAAGAAAAAGCAGTAGATGACAGAGAGCTGCTACCTTGACAGGGCTGGGGAACTGGGAGTCAAGTGAAGAAAGTAATGGAAGGACTTTGGGAATATGAGTTTTGGAAAAGCGCTGGAGGAGATGGAGCAAAAACTCACTAATCGTAGAATCACAAAATGGTTTGGCTTGGAAGGGACCTTAAAGATCATTCCATTCCAACTCTCTGCCACGGACAGGGACACCTCCCACTGGATCAGTAAGTCAGTAAGTAAAGTTGCTCCAAGATTCAGGACTAGGATCAGGAGATGGAAATCATGGATAGAAAACATCCAAAAGCTGAGTTTTGAAGATACAACTAATGCAACGGGAAAAACAGGAGAGGCAAAGTTGACCATTGAGGAAGAAAGCAAGGAGATCACTATTGCAACACCCTAAAAGCAACAGTGAGCAAAGTCAAAGGTAGCAGCTGTCTAGCAGTAGCTAAAGAGTGAATTTGTGGTGTGATAAAAGGAAAGGACATAACATCTCATCTGCGATGAGGTGGGGGGAAGAATTCTTCTGAAGGCAGAAACAGATACTGCAAGATCTTTGTTTGTAATGTGCTTTTCCTCAGCAAGATCACAATTATTCAACATTTTTTTTTTTTTTGTAGCTGTATATTTGGCACTTTGCTGCTGAGTGCCACTCTAGCTGGAAGGTTTGTAAAGGTATTTGCTCTTTGGTTGACCTTACAAGAAATACTTGTACATTTCTGACAACTTTAATTTATTCTGCATCACATTTGAAATCCATGGGAGCGAGCACTAATATGCAAGTATAATGGGAAAGAAATTCCTCTCATTTAAATGACTGAGATCTGGTACCCATCTTGTGTGAATGAAATTCAGTTGAATGAAATTCTTTCTTTTGTGAGTTTTAATCCTTTCCAGGTTTAACTTGCAAATCTATTCAGTGTATTCCTGTAAGATGAATAGCAAGATGGAAAGGTCGAAGGAGCCCAGACCAGCTTTTATCTTGTATTTGACCCTCACCTAGCATGCTTCAAGCCTCATCAATGCCTGCAGCTCCTAGGCACTGCTGCTGTGCAAAGTAAAAGAGATAAATGTGATGGTCTTCACAAGAAATTCAACATTTCTTTTATTCTCTTTAGCATTAAAGTGTAGTTTAATTTTTACTAAATGAATGATCATCTTGTGCCTTAGTTTCCCCAGATATATATGAGGACGTTGCCCTCTCACAGCACTCTGAGATCTATCAGTGAAACTGTTCTGTAAACCAAAGGCTTTTTATTTTCCTTTCCCCTAATTATATTTATTCTTGAGAGTGCCTTTTGCCATAAACTCTCCTGCAAGCAATATCCATAGCAGGATCTGTTTACAAAACTCAACTTGCTGGCATGAGCTGAAAAGACCAAGGCAAAATAACACGAATAGCATCGTATGAATTGAGACATAGTTGATTTTTGACCAGTTTGACCGAGTCTTTTTCCCTTTTCTTTGCTTATATCTGTTCCCAGTTTTCCTTGTTGATCCCCTCAAGGAACTAAAAACAATAGGTCTTAAAGCTGCAATAGTTCAGGAATCTCTAGATTAAAAGCCCCTAATTTGGTAAAAGGTGTGTTTCTACTTTAGTATATTATTTGCAGGGAGAAATTAAATATATAAATAAACACTATATTTCAACATTGAGAGATGCATCGAGAATAAATACAGGAAGCTGAGGAAAGAAGAGCTTAGTAATACAGTGAAGAATGCAATGCTATGCATTTATTCATTCATCAGAGAACTAAATCGTGTCAAATCACATAAAATGCAACTGCTCTAACACCCCTCATTTTTTTCCAAAAACCAGAAAGACTTCTGATAAACGAGACTTGCCAGCAAGAAATCTCACACCGTGTCCCAGGCACAGTAATACAGAAAGTGTGATACAGGGGACCTGACTCATCCCAGAACCGATCTTATTTACATATCTTTGGTTGAACTTCTTGCAGTGAAGCTCTTGCACGCAACGCTTACTTAAACACTTGCCATGAGCACTGGCACTTCATTTGGCAATGAAAATGCTCAGTGGAAGAAAAGGTACAGTATTTACTAGCAAAATACTTTAACAAGAGTAAAATCACCTGGGGGTTAAACATTTGTGAAGATACTTCCTGCATTGATGAGTTTGGTCATAAGCAACGTAATCTTCCCTTGAGATGCTCAGCCTCTGGCAAAATTCTCAGCCTTGCTGGAAATGATCCATTAGCAGTTACACCACCAGTGTATCTGAGAACCTGTCTTAGGCTGTATCTCTTTTCATACCTTTCAACCTGGACACCATCATCAGAAACAGAAGGAAATGTCACATTTATGGAGTACTGAGAGCGTAAGATATTTTTTCCCTTCTGAACAAAGCAATTTAAATTCAAACACACCAATATATCACACGAGCATTTCTCAACGCACACACTTGTCACAATAAATAAACCAAATATAAGCAGTATCACAATTTGTAAATGTGTAAAATTATGCTGAATGAATTAACTGCCTTGGTTCACAGTTTATAGGCACTACTGGTTGGGAGGCGTGGCTGAAATAATACTTGGTATTTATAGTACCCGTAGCAAAACTGGATGGTACCTTTTAAATAATAGCCTTGCTATCAATTTTACCTACAAAGTTACTGACATTTCAGTGTCTATTTTTATATTTCCTACATGCAAAATGGAAAAAATCGAATTAAAAGTGCTACCTAAGGAGCACAAGGTGGTTTTGATCTGCCCACTGTGCCAGCGATGGGTTGGAGGATGCATACATTACTCAGACAAAAAAATATCCTGTTGTGCTCCGGATTGTCTGCAGCTGATGGTTTGTGGGCATAAAACCATTTGTCTCATTTCCTTAGAATAATAAATTCCTTAACATCTTTCCATACCTGAACGGAGTCAGGATGTTGTGAACATCATCTAGCAGCCACCACAAAAAAGCAAATTGTATTTTCTCTCCCCAAAAGGCAGAAATAGTCTTTTTACCTGGATCGTTCCCCTTGATGGATCCAAACAAGAGCCACATCAAAAGGCACTTGAGCTCCATGGGTCTTGTTCACACCTTTTCTCCACAACAATGAGGATGCTGAAGTTTCTCAGAAGTGATGAGCTTGTGCCCAGGAAGCCAGGGAGCTGTCTACTGCCTGGTTAGACTGGTGAGGAGCATCACCCTGTGAGCATCTCAAGGACTTTACTCTTTGGTCAGCTAATCATTTCACTGGTTGGCTCTGCAAGAGAGAATAAAAGCTGCTCTCTGTTCAGGTATTAGTAGCTTTTATCCAGGAAATCAAACTTAATGCTCAGAGTGGCGGAGCGTGCCATCGCGTGTAGGAAGTGGTTTGACACATCAGATCTACTGACTCCAGAGCTGTTGCACTCCTGAGGTCAGTAGAATGGGGCAAGGTTTTAACAGTGTTGTGCAGCCACTCAATCCCAGATCTGTAACTGAACAAGCATTTGAGAAGAACCATCACATAATATAGTTGACCCTCAGACACCATCTGTGATTTCTTATCTATAAAAAAAATGGTCCATTTTGGCTTTTAGGAGGTATGATGATGATGTTAAAACTACACTTGTTTTTTGATGTATACATGCTTGTGATTTCTCCAAGCGACAACTGAGCTGAAAGATGGACAGTTGGATAAAAAAAAAATCTATGAGGATGAGGCTGGCAGGTTTGTAAAGAGTTTCTCTTGCTCCTATATTGTCTAGGTTTGTCATGCTTCAGTGAAATTTATTCTTTTGAATGCCAGTGGAAAATTGGAAATGAAGAAGGAAATATCATGCTTTATTTAATTGTTCTTAATTTCCACAGAAATTATTATCTGTTAGTACCTAGGGAATTAGTTGTGATAGACTATGGCAAAAAATATTTAAACTATCATCCATGGTATTCTGTCATGATTATTACATGCTGAACATTTAGTTCTCCTTTATAAATCCTTAATGAATTCTATCTTCCAAATAGGCACGCTAAGAAATAAATATGATATATTTTTAAATGCTGCATCCACCAGACATAGCCACAGACACAGAGGATGCTGCATTAGAATCTCTTTTCTCACATCTGTAAGGGTGATGATTCTATGAAAGGCAGCTGATGCAAGAGAGCTGCTTTTGAGTGAGACCCAAATCAGACCTTTCTGGGGGGTGAATGGTGTCATATCTATAGGAGGTTGCGCAAATGTGCATCTTCTCCCCTCGCATGTGAAAAGATGCAAACAAGACTTCAGGTCGTGCTCACAAAAGCAGCAGACAAAAGATATGCTACAGCCTGTTTCCTCTCTCCTGATAAATCTCCCTTTGCCCTTTGTATGAAAACTTTTGTGAAGCTTCCTTGATGCAGGTGACAAGTCCTATTGGAGGGTGTATTGGCAATGAGGCTTTGGCCAGGAGATCACTGCCCCAATCAAACTACAACAAGGCACGGAGAAAAACTAAGACTTTAGGAGCAACTGCTGTAGGTAAAAAGTTTGCTCACCCAGGGGCAAACAGATATTTACTGCCTTTGCTTAGTATCAAGTAATTTTCCATATTTAATAGGATAACAGAAAACATTTATGCCAAAGCCCATCGAAGGACTTGGAGGGATTTGTGCTTGAAATAATTGCCTGAAAGTCACAGACCCCAGCTCCTCACCTTTTTCCATACCTGGAAATATGCAACTGCATATGCAGAATGCAGCCATCTGTACAATATATTTGATGCATTGCCTGGAATGAAATCCCAGCTTTTTATCACAATTTGTCCTTCCCCAACTAAACATGGGATCTGTTCTTTGGGGGTGCAGGGATTTACTCCCCACCATCTCCTTCTACTTCTTGCTTGGTCAAACTATTTAATTTTATACCTATTTGTGTGATGGAGACAGAGAGGAGTGACCTTTTCTGCAGTCCTTCAGTTCACTCTGCCTCTCTGAGCTATTCAAAATCCTGCTGGTCAATTAATGATCCCAAATTCTGAGCAAAAGGCAGTAGTTTGGACTACAGACACAGAGGTGAGACCTTACATGGAGTACTGTGTTCAGTTCTGAAGACCTCAGTGCAGGAAGGACATGGATCTGTTGGAGTGAGTCCAGAGTAGGGCGTGAAGGTGATGAGGGGGCTGGAGCACCTCCCATATGAGGACAGGCTGAGAGAGTTGGGGTTGTTCAGCCTGGGGAAGAGAAGGCTCCGGGGAGACCTTACAGCAGCCTTCAAGTACCTAAAGCTGGGGAAAGGCTCTATATCAGGGAGCACAGGGATAGGACAAGGGGTAATGGTTTTAAGCTGAAAGAGGGGAGATTTAGATTAGGTATTAAGAAGAATTCTTTTCCTGTGAGGGTGGTGAGGTTTCCTGGAGGTATTCAAGGCTAGGCTGGATGAGGCTTTGAGCAACCTGATCCAGTGGAAGGTGTCCCTGCCCGTGGCAGGGGGGTTGGAAACCATTCTGATTCTCAACAAACTGAATTTTTCCTTTTTCTGAAAAAAGGTCTCTTTTTTTTTTGGCCAGTGATCTGAGACACGCTCCCTTTTAACGCAGCCATTTGCAAATCTCAGTGTGGGTGGATAATAGCCACTAAGCTTTTATTACAAATGGTGAACTTTTAGCATAGCGAGAACAAGCAGTGTACATTGAGTTGTTGTACTGGAAGGAACGGCGAGCCCAGGTGGCTGATTGCTACTTGCACAGTTTGCAGTAGAAAGGCCCTTAACTTGACATCTAGACCTTTTAAAGGTCAGAAAAAAAAAACAGTTACCACTTGTGAGAGCAATTAGGTCAGCTTTGTGAAATAGCTCAGCTTGCTGAATGTTTCCAGGAACAAAACAGTGCCGCTTCTGCAAGGAACTGACCCAAAGCAGAGTGAAGGAGTGAAAGGGAGGGTAAGAACAGAGTGATCCCACAAAGGGGTAAGTTATTTAGGCATAGAAAAAAAAAAACAGAGAAAAAATATAATTGGAATTATGATTTAGATGATCAACATTAGAAGTTAGCAACAGAGGTGTGTGGCAATGAAGGGAGATGCTGTGAAAACTCAGTGGAAACCTGTAAGGTGATGGAGGGAAATGGGAACATTTTGAGCGTCTGGGAAAGTAGGGGGAAAGAAGGTGCTGGTGCTCGTTGGCTTTCTTCCATTGGTCAGCAGAGCTTTGCTGTTCAGATAAGTTGTCTTTTTCAGCAGACAGCTGGGAGGAAAAGAACCTGTCACATGGCCCAGGTCACCACAGACAAGATCATGAAGATATTTCTATACAGTGATACAAGACCAAGAAGGATGCAGAGATGGAGTTGCCAGGGAATAAAACACAGACACAGTTGCAGCCTTCTTTAAATCTAGGTTTAAAAAGAGGGTTTTGAAATCGCACCTCTTAATGCACAAACTCATTTAGTCTGGAGGTCTGACTAGTGGAGGCTGTAAGCAGATTTTAGAGTGGATCTGGTGCAGTTTTATCTGATGGAAAAAGGCAGAATCATTGAGAAGCTGGGGAGAAAACAGAAATTCATAGGATTCTGTATTAAGATCTCCTGAGACTTAGGAGGCTTGGCCTCTTTACATTACCATCTCAAGTAAAATTGAGCAGTGTTAGATTTTCAGTTGGACATTGCTTATTTTATAAACCAAATGATATTGCAAGCAAAAAGAACAACACTATAATCTTATTTTAACCCTATCCAGTTCAAAGCAGTGGTAAATGCTCACATTACTCACTAAAATAAGCAAGCTTTTTGTTTTCTTTCGTTAATTCAACTTTTATGCTGTGAATCTCTCTTACATAAGCCCTCTATGCAAGGGAATTACACTTTATATTGACCTTGCCGTGAGGGTGTGAGGATGACTCTAATAACTAACTAAACTCTGTTAATCAGTATATTGCTTATACGTCCTTGAAATTATGGTAATTGTGGTTGCAAACTCACATTATTTATTTTTTTACTTGGGAGGAAATATATTGGGAATTTTACCTTAAGAATAGGATACACTGCTACTCTGTACTGCACAGGTAAAGCTCAAATATCTAGGTTTTGCACTTAAAGAAGCCAGGCTTTGTGTTCTTTACAGAGCACTTTGAGGACTATGCTTAGTATTTCAAGAAAAGTCATTAAAGATGTCATGCACAGGGGCTCTTCCCATTCTCCACAGCACCATCCATCTCTTCTGCAAAGCAGAGGCAAGGGGAAGCTCTAGTTATACCACATGCTAGAAACAAACATCAGAAATTTTTTACCCAACCTAATTATTTATAACGGTCAAACTAGTTTTAACTACTTTTTATTTCCCATAAAAGTGAGACAGATCTGACATGAGACACATAGACATTGCATGTTAAGTGGAACATATCTGCAAGGTCAACCAGGATTTAAGTTCAAGTTAAGAGAGCATTGTATGGTCAACATGGTTTTTGGAGTTTCTCCTTGAGTCAATGGAGAGAGTCAACAAGTGCATCTGGAGTGCATCACCTCCTCTTCTGGACATCAGCATCTACAGAATGAATCACCCACCAGAACTTCTCTCCCTTCCATCTGCAGGTAACTGTTAAACCAGCATAACTAGTTTATAAACCAAAGACAGGCCTTTTGGACAGCTACAGTTGAATGAGACAAATGCATCTTGAAAATATGTACTGTATTTCAAAAGAGAATTTAGATTTCTTATTTACTGATCAAGAACAGCCTTCCCTGTCAAGCCTCCTGGGCATAGTTCCTTATACTCTTATTAACTATTCTGATCCTGAGTTCCCTGAAAAGAAACCTTGAGGGTCCAGTATTCAGTGTTGGGATAAATCCATCCTTTTATCTGTTTTAAACTAATCTGCTACTATTTCTGTTATTGTGGAATTCAGTGGTAAAGGTCTGGATTTACTGTATCTCTCACCTCCATGATACAATTAACCTCCAACCTCCCCAAACTCTCTCCAGGTTGAACAGTCCTAGAGCCTTGCTCCTTATAAGGCAACTGCTCCGTCCTCATGATTATTTTAGTTGTCCTACTCTGGACTTTCTCCAAATCCACTAAATCTTTTTTGGGATGCAAAAGCCACAATGGCACCACATGTAGGCCCACTGAGTTTTTCTATGGCAGAAAAATTATCTTCTCTGTTCCATTCCCAGTGATGACACTCAAAATAGTGTTGCCTTTTTAGACTGTTGGTGCTGTCCTCTAAAATCCTCAGGTTAGTATGCAGCAAAAGCCAAAACATTCCCTGTGGGAATCAAACACCAAACACATTTTCATCATCATCATCATCATCATCATCATCATCATCATCATCATCATCATCATCATCATCATCATCATCATTATTATTATTACAATAAAACTGTGTCTAATGAGCAGATCTGGAGAACTTTTCATTTGTAAACTTATTCTCCTCAGATTTAGGCCTGGCTAAGCTTCTGGCTTACGTGAAAAACTCTTTGGAGACATTTAGTTTCCATGTAGTGACTCCTGCTACACCTTCATTAACACAGCAATGCCTACAACAACCGGGTTCTTTAAAACTTCCCCATGCAAATACACCTGCATAGTATAGATAATTTTCTTCTACAGATATTCTTCTTTGCAATCATCATTCCTGTACTCAAATAAGAAAATTTCAGGACCTTTAAATAAACTGGTAAATTAAGTATTTTATTGTGTGTTCCTTCCCTTCTCCTTTTTATTACCATCAAATTACAGTTAATCAATTCTGTAAAGTGCACAAGTCTTGAGACAGCCTCTGAAGTGAGCTCCTTACCCCATCTCTTTGCTTGACTTTTGTAAGAATTTCTACACTACCTGTCATGTTAGGGAAATATAACTTAGTTGTTAAAGCGAGTACAAAATTGATTGGAAATCCCTGAAAAGAAAATGCCCTTAAAACAGCCCAAAACTATGTCAAATGGAAGAGCATATTGAGTGGTATTGATTAACCATCAGAAGGACGTATTAAAAGGTATTCCCCAGGTTATAATGTGGGTCTTAGGCTATTCAGTATTTTCAAGAGTTATCTGGATGACGAATATAGACAATCTTTACTGCACTTGCAGAAGATGCCAAGCCAGGAGAGACCATGAATATATTAGACAGCAGGAAGGGAATTCAAAGGGACCTCAATACACTGGACAAAAAAATTAAGATGCAATTTAAAGAATAAGTGTGAGTATTGTATGTAGGCAGAATAAAACAGCCTGTGAAACTGAGTAGTTAAATAGCTCTTCTTCCAAAACATCAAGTAGGGCTCACAAGCAAAAGATCAGTTGTCAGTGTCACACACAAAAAACATAAATCTAATTCTGAAATGTATCTAACATGCAAAGTAATCCCTTGTTTTATGCTGTGACAATAAAGCCATTGACAGGATGCTGGGTGCTACATGTTAAAAAGAATGTGGACCAGCAGAAGACAGTTCAGAGGAGCAATAAGAATGATAAGGGAGAAAACATTTCCAAAAAAGAAGCGACTAAATAACTTGAGGTGTCTCAGGAATGATGGTGGAGAAGGGATTAGGATAACAGTCTCTAGCAGTGATAGATGTGGAGCTGATCGTGCCTTGCCATGGACTAGATGGTCCCTCAAGTCTTCTTCCAGCACTAGAGTCTAGACTCAAGGATCATGCTCTCCCTTCTCACTTTCTAGACCCACAGCCTAGTAAGATGCAATCAGTGCTCCAACCTTATAATTTATAGCCAGAGAAAACCCTTCTGCATTATCATTAGCTCTTATTTGTCATCTAACCCATCTATCTGGACAGCCTCTGCGTCTGACTGATTTTTGTACCTATATTTTGCTTCTTTAATCCAGAGAAAGAACTCAGCTTTCAGTTTTAAAGGGCTCTATGACTTTATTGGGGTTTAAGACACTGAACAAATGCACATTTTTTTATAGCATAATGGCATTTTTACTGTAAAAGCCAGACAGAAACTCCATATAACATCCACCTTGGACACTGGACATGTAATATCTGCCTTTGTCTAACCGAGGTTTTCTTCATTATCTGATAACTGGACACTAAAGGTGGGAGTCATAACAAATTTGGAGACTCAGATGGGAAACAAGGACCAGAGCTGGCTGTCTAGACTCCTTTTTCTGTCAATGATGACAAGTAGACTCAACTACTTCAGGGCTGTATCTTAGAAACGATGTTTTAAATAGTTCAGATGGAAATGTCCTATAAGCCTCTGGTTTTACCTGCTGAAAACAAAGAGGATCTAGATGGTAAACTCACATATAGATACCTTTTATTACAAGCATCTAAGATCAGAGGGGATGAACCTGTCCTCCAGCAAGTTTTAAAGGACAAACTTTTACATTATACTATTCCCACCCCTCTTTCGGCCCATATGGGGCAGTGATGGATGAAAAGCTGGAGATGAGCCAACAATGCATGCTTGCAGCACAGAATGCCAACCGTATCCCAGGCTGCATCAAAAGAAGTGCAGCCAGCAGGTTGAGGGAGTGGATTCTGCCACTCTACTTGGCTCTGGTGAGACCTCACCTGGAGGCTTGGGTCCCTCAGCACAAGAAGGATGTGTTGGATCTGTTGGAGCAGGTCTGGAGGAGGACTAAGAAAATGATCCAAGGGCTGGAGCACCTCCCATACAAGGATAGACTGAGAGTTGGGGTTGTTCAGCCTGGAGAAGAGAAGGCTCAGGGGGGACCTTATAGCAGCCTTCCAGTTTTAAAGAGGGTGTATTGGAAAGATGGGAACAGAGTTTTAGGCAAGACCTGTTGTGACAGGACAAGGAGTAATGAATTTAAACTAAAGAAGAGGAGATTTAGACTGGGTATAAAGAAGAAAATTTTTACAATGAGGGTGTGAAACACTGGAACAGGTTGCCCAGGGAGGTAGTGGCGGCCCCATCCCTGAAAACATTGAAGGTCAGGTTGCGATGGAGCTCTGAGCAATCTGATCATGTTGCTGCTCCTGCAGGGGGTTTTGACTAGATAACCCGTAAAGGTCCCTTCAACTTAAACCATTCTATGATTTTGTGATTCTATGTTACCAAGTGAACTTCCCATGGCTGAAGACCACCATTAGAAGTCATTGTGCTGTGTGTCATGAGGCAGTTTTCTACACGTTCTTTATAAATAGGTTAGATGCTTCTCTTTAGGAAGGCACAGCTCAGTGCCTTCCTTTAGTTCAGTGAAGGCACAGTTAAACTCAGCTGTATGAATTTTGTTGAGTCAGCTCTGAATTTACCACCTCATAGGAAGCTGCTGTAGATGTTCCAAGAACTGGGTCTAGATGTACACCACAGAAATACATATAAATGGTTGCATTTCAGTTCTCAGATGACCTGAATCTAGTGTCTTTTCCCTGGGAGTGAAAAAAACTTCTGAGATGATCAGGTTTTGAGGATTCCTTACAGAAAGGCAAAGAGAAGAACTTCTAAATGCAAATAGTAGTGGTAAGAAGCATGTAGAAAAGTTCTTCAGCTAGAGTAACTTGGAGGTTTCTGAATCTAACTGCTAACCAAGAAATGTTTGTGTATGAGTGAGAAAATTGGTGCAGTCCTCAGGAAGGAAGTACGGAGAGAAAAAATGAAAAACTGAATGTAGAGCATTTCGCATCAGCCAGGCCAAAGGAACAGAAAATAATATGCATTTTTCCTCCTTGAGCATAAATTATTTAAGCGTTTATTCACTGCAGAATAACGGTTCAGGCCTTGTTTTCTGCTTCTAATGAAGCTCTGGATGTTTTTACAACATCTTTTTGATGAGTCCTCGAGTCTCTTCTTACAGGATCAAGAGCAATCCTTCAAATTATTGCCAGAGTGACTCAGGCTGAGTTTATGCTACACAAGTCAGACTTCTTGGTTTAGGGCATCATTTCAAAATCATAATTTCCTGCGGTTGCTCTAGAATTTTCTCTGTAGGGTGTTTTTCTAATGCACATTCAGCTGTTCTCAAACACTGCTGAACACCAGCATTCAAGGGGTTGTAGATTAAGACAATCTAAATTGGGGAAATTAAGCATTATTTGGGCTAAGAAGGAGCATTGATGCCAGTAAACAGAGGTCTACATCTGACAAAATAAACTTATGGGTGAAATATTGAATAAATAGCTAACTGGCAGGTATCCTTTCCATTCAATTAGATTTCCATAATCCATTTTGCAACAGTTAACCTAATGCTGTTTTCATGGACCGAGCATTATTTGTGTAGTTGCGAATTGTGGGGTTGAGATGTAGACCTTGAGATTATCAAATGACCACAAGATGATGGATGTTTGAGGTGCAAAACTCTGAGTAACCCAACTGGCTTGTTGGGGATTTCAGAGCAGTCCTTGTCTTCCTCTAGGGAGAAGCTTGACTGCTAGACAGGAAAACACTTTGGGATCAGCAAGGTGATTTTCACCTTTACTCACTTAATATTAGATGTTTGTGTAGACTCAGACTTTTGAGCTAGTCACCAATCTGCCTTCGCAGTCCATGGAGAGGAGAAGGCACAGCTCACGTGACCTATTTTATAATAGATGTCTGCATTTGGGTGAGATGAACTCCACTGCAGAAGCATCTGCTTCTCCACACTGGCTACAAACAAGCTGAACATCCAAGTGCTGCAGATGTCACTTGTGGTCTAAGGATACCCATCAAACCTCCCACCTGGTTTTCAACTGTCGCAAGCAGAATCCTTCTCCATAATTAGCAGTGAAAATTGCCCTGTATTGCCTTGGTGTCTACAAGTGTCTTCCAGTGCTTAGGGACCTTGGCAAAAATAACCTCCCTAATATCAGATTTATCCCCTTTATTCAGATGAATTAGCATGTCTGTGAACAGTGCTGGATACAGATCCTATCACCAACTCCACCACCTCTCTGGCTCTTGTGGTGTTGTGCACAGGTTATAAACACTGGAGCACAGTGGGTTTGGGGGCTGAGCTCTGGGCAACTTCACTCTTGAAGGTGAATCCAATTAAAGGTGAAAGCAATGAACTGCAGCTGGCAAATGTGTAATACTGAAAGGTCCTAAACGTCCACACCAGTCCCAACACTTGTGGTGTTCAGGGCCTCTGATGGTCAGTGCCTCTCCAGTGCTCATGAGGAGAAGGAAGGAGAAAGGTGACCTAGACAGGATCAAGCTAACTGTAAACATGCTAATGAAATGCAGGAGTTATTTCCATAAAGCAGTTTTTATTTCATGCCCTGTAGGTGTTCTTCCAAAAACCAGCAGCTATTTGTCAGACTGTTCAGCAGAAGTATGCTTACCCTGAGGAAGCTCTCCTCTGACTTTTATAAACTGAACAATGTACACTTTATAGCCAAAATCTATTTCATCACCTGCAGCCATCCAACCAAGGAAACTGCCCAGTGCTGGGCTTTAGAGGTTGCAGAGGACTTGGTTGTGTGTGGCAAATGGCCTCAAACTTTCTCCCTGAGGCCAGGACAAAGGTTATTGTAACTAGAGAGCATTCAGTGCTGAAAAGGGGTCCTTGCCCTAAGACTCTGGGGTTGGACAGCGAGTGCAATCAGCTCTGCATCTGACTGCATTTCCCAGCTACACAAGAAATGGGCAAACTTTGCTAGATACCACTTTCATCCAGCAGAATCCCATCACATGTGGTGACAAAGGGTGTGGTGATACTCACTGCAGGCAACAAATCAGATGGAAAAGCTGATTTCTGTAGGATCTTTTATATCTCTTCTGGACATACATGCAGTCTCTTCTCTATTGATACCTCTCATTATCACAGTGCAGCCCTTCTGAAGTCCCATCTATTTTGATCACTGCATATTGATAGGCAGACAGCCCTATGGGAGAATAGCATCCTATAATGAAAGTATTAAACAATTTTATAATTACAGGCTCTATCCTAAGGTGCATACTCCAAGCTCCTAAATTTCTTTATTTGTGATTTCCAGAGACCAACAATTCCTTATCTGGAGAGTTCAATTTGCAGCTGTAACTCTGTTTTAATAAAGGAAATTATTCTTTTCCCCCAAAAATCATAGAATGGTTTGGGTCAGAAGGGACCTTAAAGATCATCCAGTTTCAACCCTCCTGCGATAGGCAGGGATACCTTCTACTGGATAAGTTTGCTCATAGCCTCATCCAACCTGGTCTTGAGCACCTCCAGAGATGGAGCATCCGTGACTTCTCTGGGCAACCTGTGCCAGTGCCTCACCATCCTCATAGTAAAAAATTTCTTTGTAATACCTAATTTAAATCTCCCCTCTTTCAGCTTAAACCTGTTCTCCCTCATCCTATCACTACTCTCCCTGATAAAGAGCCCCTCCCCAGCTTTCCTGTAGGTCCCCTTTGAGTACTGGAAAGCTGCTATAAGGTCTCTGCAAAGCCTTCACTTCTCTAGACTAAACAAGAAAAATAGAAGAAAAAAGTCTCTGAAAGTGAGGATTTGGGGGGTGAAGGAGTTCACATGACCTCATGTTACACAGAGGCCGATGTCACTTATGTTGAAGCAGTGAAGAGAAGACAAGATTCCTCGGGGCTGATTTACTTTGTATTAGTCATACTCTAACTGCCCCTTGATCAAATGTCCTCATAACCATCTTTATTACAGCTGTTACCTGCAGGATACAAGGAGTGACACTCAACAAAAAATAATTTCATTAGTTTTCATAGTGAGCAAGTGGAAAACCTAAAATATTTGATGTGACTAATAAAAGCCAGACACTGAGCCTCCTCAATTTGGAGTGTTTTGTCAGCTTGTTTAAAGTTAGAAGAGGAAAGTACTCCAGATCCTACGCCAGATATGTGCAGCTCAGATATACAGAAAGAACAGATCAAGGATGATACGAAAATATAAAGTATAATAGAAGAATACTGTCTATCTGCTTGGCTGTTCAGCACTCAGATCATGTACATCAAGATGATCTCTCTTAAGTGGAATTAAGAAGACTAATAAAGTAAAGATTTTCATGAAGACATTAAAAAGAACAGTTTCTTTCCCAGTTCTTGGCCCAGACATTGTTATTTATGGCTTGCTCCTTTGTTTACACTTTATCAAATTTTGCAGTGTGACAAAGTTCAGATTTGGAGTCCTTCTGCTGTGTCTTCAATGGGCACTGCCCTAGAGCTTTGCTAAATCAACCATATAAAGTGAGAAGAGAAGAATGCATGGTGAAACCGGGCAAGCAGCAAGGATACAGCCTGCTTCAGCTCAGCACAAAACCAAAATCCTCTTCTCTCTGTGGCTGAGTGTGGCCAGCAGTGCCGGTCAGCATTAACTTAGGGTATAATTTTTAGCAGGAGAAACTCAGAAGAAAAAATTCCCCTTCAGGTTTCAGGAGGCAGGAGGTAACTGCACCTGTTGTAAAGCAGTTGGGTTTGCACTCTGGTTACTGTGGCATCCCTAACGGTCCTGCACCGCCAAACCTCAGCCTCTCATGCTGCCCAAAAAGTGACATTGTCAGAGCAGAGCTACTGGTACTGACTTATCATCAAGAGCATTGCCAAGACCTCCCCATGACGGGACAGCCTGGTTCAGTCCTTGGAAGGCTCCATTCAAGCAATGTCCAGCTCCAACACAGGGCTTGAAAATGAGAAATCATAACCAAAAAATGTAAATGAGAAACCAGACAAGCTAAGAGAGGGAGAGCTTCATGAGAAGGACCTGCTGCTGAAGGCAAGCAGCATCAGAAGGGCAAGCCCAGAGGAGATAGCTAAGAACACCTCATCCTGTTTTGGCTCCTCCATTAACTCCAAATGTGGCCTGGGGAAATATCTTTCCTGCCTTCCCCCTGCCCAGTAACTGTAAGCTGTTGATAACAATACATTGTTGATAACAATTCTGCCTGTAACTGCAAAGATGCCTCTATGTTCTCCTGATTAATGGCATGCAGTCTCTGAGCAAAGACTGCAAGAGTCTTCATTCAGAGCATCACCTCCTAATTCTGAATAGCTAGGAAACAACTGAGCAGAAGCTGAGTTGAAATATTTTTGACCTTATAAAAAGAAAGAGAGAAAAAGCTTCATTTGTTTTTGCTTCAGGAAGCTCTCTGCACCAACAGAGGAGAAAGTCCCTTTCTAAAATAACAAGAAATTCATTGTCACTTCTTGTACTTGTTTAAGGTCACCATTATAGATATTTTTGATAACATATCCTTTTACGTGCATGTGGTCTGCTCTGACGGTGGAGACAATGCTGTTTACAAGGTTGTTACCTGAAGAGAGGGTAATTTTTTTTTTCTGATGTCTTCCTTGTTTTTCAGGAACAGAAGGATGGACGATGTTCATACCAGGCCACTGCTCACTTACAGTTGAGATCTTGGTTTTACATAAATTGGAAAGAGTATAGAAGGGAAAACAGAGATGCTGTGAACATTTTCATATTTAAAAATATGAAAGCTTAGAGTTCCATATTCTTCATGTGCTCATTTGCCTTCCATGAGACCAAGGGACCAGATCATTAAGGACTTCAGAGTCCTCTGCCTCTGGCTACAGTGTTTCTTCTTAAGAAACATAGGAATTGCTACACTGGGCAAGATTCCCCATCAATGTAGCTCCGTATCAGGCCCTTTTCCAATAATTAGGATAATATCTCCAAAGGAAGAGGCAAGAAAAGCTACCTAGAAATATGCAGAATAGTCTGCCCTTGTCCTTATCCTTGTCTTCATTTCCAGTCATCGGGTTGTTTTACAACACACAAGATAAAAGTTTTTCTCTCCTGCATAAAACAGTATTCTTTGAATAAACACACAGCTCTTTGTTTCTTACTACAGCAGCATGTTGAGAATTGCAGAGTTGCCAAAAACCCCAAGGCACACAAAGTTCTTTGTAAGACGAAAACTATGAACAAAAATAACCCCTGGCACATAAGGTGGAATATGGAAACTGTCCCAGTAAATTAAGAAAGTGCTATTCCATGGACTATCTTCTAGAGATGATTCACTACCTGGTCATAGCCCATGCTTGAAAACTTACTGGGCATCTCAGTTTTAAATAGCTAAAATTGGATGAGATGAATTATAACTATAACAGCTTACCTGATGTTATAACTGTAATATCTTACTTGATCTTATATGTCTGTATATGTAAAATACACACTCCTACTCTGGGATGAGAAGTATCATTGCTAAACATCTGTGAAATGCTGCCTGAGGCTTGCTGAAGGTCTAAATCCTAAAGCAAAGTCATACCATTTAGACCAGATGGGTCCATTCCCAACATCAAGGAAAAGGATGTTTCAATATTCCAATATACCTGTTCCTGTTTTCATCAGGAACCTCTGTGGCAGAAATGATCTTGGAGGGTTGATGTTTAAGTCTTCCAGGAATGTCTAAGTCCTCTAGGAATACTCCAAACCAGCAGGTTCTGAATATCATAGGTTCATCTTAGCTTCAAAAATCCTCTTCTATGCTATTTACTTGGACATACTTTAGGGACAATGGTATTGCACATTCCCCAAACAGGAAGAAAGCCATTGGGAAGAAAAGACAAGACTTGTCACAGCACAAAAGGCCATATACATGGAAAAGCAGCTGAAATTCTGTTAAAAGTTGTCAATCCCTTCCACAGTCTAGGTGAGATTTTGTGATACCCTTCAGAATAACAACCTTTAAATCATGTGAAATCATCAGCTTGGGCAATACATCACATAACTGGAGACCAGCACTTGCATAAGGAGGCCTGAATGCATCCTAAAGACAATGGACATGCTGGAGAGAGTCCAGCAAATGGCTGCAAAGATGATGGAGGGACTGGAGCATCTCACATATGAGATGAAAGGGTGAGAGAGTTGGGATGGTTCAGCTAGAGAAGGCTCAGGAGTGTGTTATCAATATTTATAAACACCTGAAGGGAAGGTGCAAAGAGGACAAAGCCAGGCTCTGTTCAGTGGTACACAGTGACAGAACCAGAAGCAATGGGCACCAACTGCTGCACAGAAAGTACCCTCTGAAAATCAGGAAGCACTTCTGTGAGGGTGACTGAGCACTGGCACACATTGCCAGGGGGATTGTAGAGTCTCCCTCCATGGAGATACTCAAAAGCTGTCTAGACACAACATCCGGGGCAACT
Organism: Dromococcyx pavoninus; assembly: GCA_033558185.1. Classification (NCBI taxonomy): domain Eukaryota; kingdom Metazoa; phylum Chordata; class Aves; order Cuculiformes; family Neomorphidae; genus Dromococcyx; species Dromococcyx pavoninus. Next base: position 217,967 of record JAUMJL010000981.1, read on the forward strand.
GGATTTGGGTGCCCCTGCTTGAGCAGCTGTTTGGACAAGATGATCTCCAGAGGTCCCTTCCAACCTCAGTTTCCTGTGATTCTGTGAATGACAACAGTTGGACTTGCACTAAGGTGTTGGATTGTGTAGGATCAGTATTGCTACGTAGGATGTAGGCTGAGGATCAGAAATGGGACGACTATTTATGTGACCTACACCTTTTTGATGCCTGGGCAAGATTATCTCACAGGATATTTTAGGATAGCCATCTTAGGTGTTTGGGCTCTCCCTTCAGTCACTAGCAAGAATCCAGAATGTTCCTAGACCAGTTCAGAGAGTTCAAGGGAAATATCCAGCTCTCTCCATTGACCTAACAAGTCTTACCTAGACATCTGACACAGTGCTCCTCTATGGAGAATAAGGTGTCACCGGGAATCAGGCAATAGGAAAACTCACCAGGGTGAGGTGAGCAGGTGGCTGATTCAAGGAACACAGCAGGTGCTTCCACTCACTTGCATTTTATACTACTCATGACATTTCTGAGCTAAACCCCTAATGGAGGAGGAGAACAATTTCTGCACAACTTCCCAGCAACCAGAACACTTGGTTAGTAATCCAGAGCAAGGCTGGATTCTAAGTCTTCTCCTTTGTCTCACCTCTTTGTAGAATTAATGCAAGTAACAAGGCCACAGAAATAATCACAGACTCATAGAATAATTCAGATTGGAAAGGACTAGTCCAACCTACTGTTTAACCTAAGGTTTGTTATAAGATCCCACCTGGTTTTATTCAGCTGCATCTTGAAAACCTCCAAGGATGGAGACATCTCCATTAATGCCTTAGAGCTCATGAATGAGGTATTAACACCAAATAATCCTGGTTATGCTGACAGTGTTGTGACAGCCATCTACAGGAGCTCAGAGTACTCTCTTTGAAACTTAAGTTCTTGGATTCAGCTGTTTGGACTGAAAACGGTCGCTCACAAGAAACAAATCTTCAGCAAGAGGAAGGGTAACCTCATGTATCTGTGAATCATCAGTAGAGATGCATTTCCAGGGCAATATCATACCACTCAGTAACAACCCACAGTTCTTAGAATTCAATCTCATACCCAGAATTGTATTTCAGGTCAAACAACATACCTGTCAATTTGGAAGGAGCTTTCATTCGGATGTTTCAAGTGTTGAAAGTTGCTGTACCAGACTTTTTCTGTTTTCGAATACTCAACTTGAGATATTTTCATTTGCAGAGAATAAATGCCCAGAATCCTTCAAGTGGTCTCAAGTTGGGCTCTCAAAACCATAGGAAATGCAGTAGTGTTACTATTAAACCTGTAGTAGATTGAAGCAATTTTTCAGGAGGGAAAATAGAAGGGAGCTAAATGATTCTGAAAGGGAATCAGCATTTTTGCATGGTAAGAGGTTCAGTGAGTTTAAGCAATGGTCTTCCCTGACATAAAATCTTCAGACCTGGAGAAAAATCTAATTCAAAGGTTCTCTACTTAATATTGCTTGATTTTTTAAAAGGAGTGGAAGGTATTGAAATTTTTTTAAAAAAATAAAAGTTCAGGCAAAGTTTGGCTCTGATATAAGAGAAAACTAAAAGAAAGACAGCAATGCTAGAGAGAAAGCCTTCACTGCAGGCACACATGGCAATGGTTGGGAAGGCAAGCAAGCCAGCACATAAAGCTGATTTTCTCCTTCTCTTCCAAATGCTCCATTGACATTTGCCTTGGCTTTCAAAATCTTTCTCAAAGCTATTAGTTTAAAGCTGATGAACAATGCAATGCAGGCTAAACATTCCTCCCTCCCTCACAGTTTTTTATTTTCATAAAATCATAGAATTATTGAATATCTCAAATTGGAAGGGACCCGGAAGGATCATTGAGTCCAACTCCCAGCAAACACGAAAGAGCTGATGTCTCTCTGATTTTATTGATGCCACAGACAGTGGGATTTGAAGCATGTAAAAACCCTACACCTTTAGCACAAAGAGCCTCTTTATGGTTAATGCAGGGGGATCTGAATAAGGTTCTATCCAAACCCTTCCCCTAGCAAAGCTACACAGCCCTTTTGGGTTTCTCTTGGTGATGGCAGACGTCCCATCTGTACTGAGTCTAGTCATGTGTAATATTTTCACTGTTACATTTTCAACATGTTTTCTCAGTTCTTCAAACAAGCTTGAGACAGTGACAGTAGAACAAAATGGTCATTTTCTCATTTATAGCATTTTTTTCCCTATCACTGGCCAAATAAAAACACTCCACTGTGGAATATCAACAGCAATGGAGCTTTCTTTAGTTGCAATAAAAAATACTGAAATATATGTGTCAGAAGCTTCATCTGTGATGAAAGATTTCTGTTCTGAGACACTTCTTACTCATTTCTGTTATGGAATTCGACCAATACATGAAACTAGGTAAAAATGTGAATTAAGTAAATACTTGGTGAAAAAAAACCCACAATTTTCTGTAGTCTTGGGTCATTCTATATATGGCAAAAAATACATTGTTTTCTTAATTACTTTCAGAGTGACATTTGCAGCTGTTCTCTTAGCAGAAAAAAAAGAATATTTCAAATGCCTTTCTAATTTCTTTTAGTTCTTTCAGGTTGTTATGCCTTCAAGTTGTTTAGTTATTTTTCCAAGCTAGCAAATCAAAGCAAATCTTCCCAAGCAAAGATAAATTTTCTTCTGGCATTTTCCTCTTCATATTTTGTTTTACTACATGGACAATGCTGAAGGTCATTGAAAAGATGGCAAGTGATAATCAAGCATGTATTTTCCGAAAAAGAGAACGTAAGGGAAGAGGGAAGATGAGGAAAGATGAGGAAAAGAAGAGAAAAGAACGGAAAAGAAGGGAAATAAAAGTTTGAAGGTGCTGCCGGGGCCACCACAAAAAATGTAGTGTGCAGCAGGGTCTGTTCTCCGTATGGGAGAGCGGCTGGAAACCATCACCATCTGATGGGATTTAACCACCTTTTTAACCCGATCGACACTTGTCTGAGCAGCCCTGATGTTTTTCTTTCGTGCCACGTTGTGGTCCCCAGCATTTCCCACCTGCGTGGGTGAGAACCGCTCCTCCCTTCTGAGCCCCAGCGGTTTTTGGGGAGGGTTTCCTGTAACCACGATTGCCACCCCGAAGACCCACGGTTAGGTTGCGACGCACTGCCCTCTAATGCCATTTTGATGTATCGGCAGCCCTCGTCCTCAGGAAGCTCATAATGCCTGTACAAATCATCCAAATCCAGAAAAAGCTGCTGTTGAAGATTAAGGGAAATTATATAAAATGAAGCATTGAAAGACTGCTCTTTTTTTTTTTTTTGTGCAGCAGCGCTTAGACATCACCATCAGGGAGAAAAATGAAAGTCCTTATTTACCTTATCTATTCCATTTCGGATATTAGATGCTTTCAGGGTCTTTTCAGTCAACACATCTAATTTCTTTGAGTTTTGGCACTGCTGCTTCTTGGAGGAGATGGGATGCCCAGGAGTGCAGATGGCCACTCAAAGGTCCAAGTACATGTTGGATTTATGAGTACATTTTCTCCTTGGTTGTTTTTTTTAATGTTCATGCTTCCTAACAGCCTGTTTGCTTTCTTGCCTCCTTCAGAGCACTGAGCAGGCATTTCTAGAAAATTATCCACAATGAATGCAGCATCTCTTTCCTTAATGGAAGCAGCTGATTTAGAGCCTGCCACTGTGTGTGTTTTGTTAGTGCTATTTTCTCTTGCGTGCATTACTTTGCATTCATTAACACTGGGTCCCATCTGCCATCTCATCACCCAGCCAGCGTTATGCCACCCTTCTGCAGCTTTTTGCTTTCAGCTTTTGGCTGATTACTCTGAATAACTTGGGACCCACAGCAAATTATATCACCTCGGCTGTTCACCTTTTCCAGGTTGCTTGTTGGTATGATGAAGGGTCCTAACAGAGGCTGGTTTCACTTCTGACAGTGTGAAAATCAGGAGTTTATTCACAGCCTTCTGGTCTTCCCTGTAACTCCATCTATAATCTCCCTTCTCTGCCAGGATTTCAGGAGACCCAGCTGCATCAAACTCATCACAAACAGCTGGGAAAATTTCTAAGTTGGGAGAAAGAGCTGCAAGAAAACGTATAGAGCAGAGCCAGATAAGAAAAGACAGGCAGGTACAGAGGCTGAGATGGCCATCGTTAGTGGGATTCAAAAGGAAAAATACCAACATGGAAAGGTTTAAAATACTAAAGGCAAAAAATACAGCCAGTTGCAAGATTAGACCTCAGAATCATTGAGGGTCTGTTGGAGGATGCTGGTCAGTGCTTCCTCACCTTTGCAGATATAGCTGGAAGAGATTTCATCCACAGTTATTACCTACCTCCAAGATGTGTAGTGCTGGGAATGGCCCAACAAATGTCTCTTCCATTTCCAGAGTGGCTGGGACCTCTAGACTTGGCAACTAGGTGAGATTTCTCTACCTGCTTGCAGCTTTTCTGAATTTAGTGAAATGGATTTTGTTGGCTTCTTTGCTCCTATACAGGTGTGTACAAGTATATTGTGGTTATTACAGATGGTGATGGATGACTTTTGGTCCACGCCTAATGCACTTTCCAGACTGCTTCTTTTCTTGTGAATTATCTGATTCATCGCTTTAATAGGCAGTTATTTATGGGTCTAATAATTTAGCCTTTGCCCTCCCTGTTGTGACTTGTTCCTAGAAGAAATTGAAATCTCCCATTATTATCCTGTTTTCCACCTTTACAGACTCTAATCTCTTTTTACTTTTTCCCAATGACTGTCACGCTGTGACATTGCTCTGCAACATTTCAATCCACAGTGATTTCTCTCAGCACATTTTGATGCAATTAACTATTTGATTCCTTCCTTTAACACAGGATACCAGTTCTTTTTTTCAGTCAGATTCTGTCACCGTAAAATTAATATTCAAGTCTCCTGCTGATATTCTTTCTTCCACAGAGTTACAGATATGTGAATTATATCAATCCTTCCTTTAAAAATACAGGCATTGTTAGGGAAAGAAACCAAAGGAAGATACTTGGGAGATTCTCAATAAATAAAGTGAAGACTATTCCTCTTATATTTAAGAAGCTTCCACTGTTGTTATGAAAGTAGACCCATCTCTAAATGCTCTGTCTAGAAAGATTGCCTTAGTAGAGAACAGCATAACTAGGAGGGGAATAGCTACTATAGTACAGAACTTGAAATCAGATCTTTTTGAAGTAGTAGTTTTATTTACCAGCACCATTTCTCAGCTAACTGTGGGGAAATACACTGCACAGTAGCACAATTGAAAGCAATGCTGGAGATAAGGACTTTCTGATTAATACAGAGATAGTTCTTGCAGAATTGTGGAGTTGAAGTGATAACGCTATCTGCTTTGGGGTTGGAGGGTGTGCTTTGCTTTGCAGACAGTGTTGCATGTTTATTTGCACTGCTTTATCATGTGGTGCAAGTGGCCATAATTCTTAGAAACCTCAGCTAATCCGATTTAACATGCTTGGTATGAGCTGGAGACAACACCTGTCTATTATAAGCAAACAAGAAAACTTATTCTTGTCCCTGCTAAATAATTAGTGTAAGACTTCAGGGTGAGCTACCTGGAAAAGACAGGAAATTGGTGTGGTTGGGTAAAATCCAGCCTTGGACAGATACAGAATTGCAGGGATTGTTTTGGAAAACAAAAATGATTTCTGCAGCTAGATGGTCAGAGAAATCAACCAATCCAGCCCCCAAATGACATAATACCATAAATACTTCTAATAGCTGAACACTCTGCAATAACACTATTACCCAGTGTCCCCAGTATTAGTGAAATGGTAATTAACATCCTGATAATAGATCATGGAATCATTAAAGTTGGACAAGACCTCAAGTCCAACACCACCATGCCTGCTAAACAATGTGACAAAGTAGACATGGGAATATCTGAAATCCACTTGATGTGAAATGACTATAATTTTTTTTTATCCTAACTTTTTCACTACAACTGTGTTGTCAAACTCTGAAGAGTCTCATATTATTGTCTTCTTTTTTTCCCCAAAAAAATGAAAGTGTGCTTTATAAGCAACTGGAAATGCTGAATGCCCCAAGAGACAAGGTGCCAAATTACTCATTCAGTAAGCTACCACAGATTTCTTAAGGAGTTAGAAATATTGCACAGAGGCAAATACAGTGATGGGCATAAACACAGTCCTGCCCTCTGCCGACTGAATTCCTAATTCTGTTTCGAAATCCAGTACAGCTTCAACTAAATAAGGGTCAGTGGCAGCTCGTCATATTGCAGGGATGTATCTCTATGCTCAACTGTTTTTCAAAACCCTCACAATTCAGCTATAATGGCAATTTCTTCTCTCTTCAGCAGTGAAATGGGCTCTTAACCCCACAAAAAACATGATGGCTTTTAACAATCATTCAAATTCTGTGCAGAACTAACGTGGGGTTTGGTATTGCTGCTGCTACTGGGATTTGAAGTGACTCTTTATGTGAACTTTATGGAGCCTTGGGTAGTATTTGCTGTTTGGCATTAAACCATCCTACCAAACTAAAGTTTACTTTGTATTTATTCTTGTTTGTCTCTATTTCCATGGTTTCATGCACTTTTTTGAAAGGGTTGTTGCAAGGATCGTTAAAGAGAGCTGCCAAACACAACATGCACCCAGTGAGATGAATGACTCCCATCTCATTCAGCTCAACTGGAAACTCCCCCAGAGCTGGTCTGCGATCCACCACCACCACACAGGACTCAAGATTCTAGGGTTATCCTGATTGTGGGGGACCCCAGACTCCACCAGCATCATGGTTGTGCCCCATTACAGGACCTGTAAGGCACATCAGGGTCCAGATTCCTGGACTGAAGATGGAAATAAAGGCCAGAGCACCCATTACAGTGGGTGTGTACTGCAAAAAAACAAAAGGAAATAGAGTTTCTTTAGGAGCAAGGAAGACTGGAGCCCAGACTTCACACTCATGATGAAAAATCAAGTGTGCAATTAGCTGTCATCTTTCTGTTCTTGCAGAATTCATCCCCATACCCAACTTTGCTGCGTCCTGCCCTGTTCTGCCTGCCAAAATCAGATGCTGTGGAGCCTGAGGTGCAGGAAGCCTGAGGTGCAAGAAGCCTGAGGTGCAGGCAGGCAGAGCACAAGGTCTCGCTGCACCAGGCAGGGTAGAGGGGGTTATGGAATCATAGAATCAAAGAATCACAGAATGGTTTGGGTTGGAAGGGACCTTAAAGACCATCCAGTTCCAACCACCTTGCTATGAACAAGGACACCTTCAACTGGATCATCTTGCTCAAAGCCTCATCCAACCTGGCCTTGAACACCTCCAGGGATGGAACATGCACGACTTCTCTGGGTAACCTTTGACAGTGCCTCACCACCCTCCAGTAGAAACTTTTTTCATAATATCTAATTAAATCTTCACCCTTTCATCTTAAAGCCATTACCCTTCATCCTATCCCTGCAATCGCTGATAAAGAGCCCCTGCCCAGCTTTCCTGGAGCCCCCTTTAAGTACTGGAAAGCTGCTCTAAGGTCTCCCTGCAGCCTTCTTTTCTCCAGGCTAAAGAATCCCAACTCTCAGCCTGTCCTTGTACGGAACATGCTCCAGCCCTCTGCTCATCTTCATGGCCCTTCTCTGAACTTGTTCTAACCGATCCAGGTCCTTCCTGAGCTGAGGACTCCAGAACTGAATGCAGCACTCCAGGTGGGGTCTCACAAAAGCAGAGTAGAGGGGAGAATCCACTCCCTCGACCTGTTGGTTACGCTTCTGATGCAGCCTAGGACATGGTTGGCTTTCTGGGCTGTAAGCACATGTTGCTGACTCATGTTGAGCTTCTCATCCACCAGCATTGTCCATGAATCCTACTGTCCATGTCTGCAACAAAGATGTTAAAACAACACTGGTCCCAATACTGACCCCTGAGGAAAGCCACTCATCATCGGTCTGTCTTGAGCAGAAGGACCTGGGGATACTGGTGGATGAAAAGCTGAATTCTGTGATTCTGTGACTCTATGACTCCATGACTCTGTGACTCTGATTCTGTGACTCCATGATTCTGTGACTCTGTGACTGTGACTCTGACTTTGTAAATCTGTGATTCTATGGTTCTGTGACTGATTGTGACTCCGTGATTCTGTGATTCTGTATCTTTGACCGTGACTCTGTGATTCTGTGACTCTGATTGCGACTGCCTAGGGAGTCAGGGAGGAGGTGGGGGGGGGCGGGGGAGGGGGCAGAGGGGGTTGCTGTGCCGCCTCCCGCCGCCAGGGGGGCGCTGCAAGGGCGGTGCCTCAGCGCGCTCGGCTCCCATTGGCCGGGCGGGCGTCAGCGCGCTCGCCGCGAGGGGCGGGGATTTCCCGGCGGCCTCTGCGGCCGGCTGATGGCGGCGGTGACGGGTGAGCGGCGGGGGCCGGGGTGGTGGGGCCAGCGCGGAGCGGCCGCCCTGGGTTCTCGAAGGGGTGTGGGGAGCCAAGGCGGAGCGGGAGGCGAGTGGCCGCCTCCCCTCAGCGGGCTGGGCTGTGCGGGTGCGCCCCTCGGAACGGTCTGGCCCTGGGGCGTCAGGGCCCCTCGGGCCCCTTCACGCACCAGGCCGCCGCCCCTCTGCCCGCACGGGAGGAGGTGTGGAAATAAGGGCTTTCTCTTTCCCTCGGCGTGGTTACAGCCCCCTCTCCAGCACAGGGCCACAAAGCTGGTGAAGGGTCTAGAGGAGATATCGTATGAGGAGCAGCTGAAGTCAGTTGGTCTGTTCAGCCTGGAGAAGACTCGGGGGGACCTCATAGCCGTATACTGCGTCCTCACAAGGGAAGGAGGAGAAGGAGGTGCTGATCTCTTTTCTCTGGTGACCACAGAATTGCAGAATGACCTGACTTGGAAGGGACCCTCAAGGATCATTGACTCCAACTCCTACCCCTATGTAGGACAATCACAATGTTCACACCATGTGTCTGAGGGCATTTTCCACCAATGAGAGGACCTGAAGGAAGGGCAGGAAGATGTGCCAGCGGAAGTGTAGGTTGGATATTAGGAAAAGGTTCTTCACTTAGAAGGTGGTGGAGCACTTGGAACAGCTTCTCAGGAAGGTGGTCACGGTGCCGAGCTTAACAGTATTCAAGAAGCATTTGGCCAGTGCCCTCAGACACATGGTGTGAATGTTGGGATTGCTCTATGCGGGACAGGAGCTGGACTCAATCCTTGTGGGTCCTTTCCAGCGCAGGTCATTTTACGATTCTGTAAAATATGATGAAGGGACCAGAGTTCTCTCTTATTGGGAAAGGGCTGAGAGACCTGGGTCCGTTTAACCTGGAGAAGAGAAGAATGAGAGGTAACCTTATCAGTACTTGTAAGTGTCTAAAGAGTGGGTGTCAGGGGGATGGGAGCAAACTCATTAAATGGTGCCCAGGAGGACAAGGGGCAATCGACACAAACTGGAACACAGGAAGTTACACTTGAAAGTGAGAAAAAACTTATTCACCTTAAGAGTGATAAAACACAGTAATGGGCTGCTCAGAGGGGTTGTGGAGTCTACTCTAGGGATATTAAAAAAATCTGCCTTGACACATTCTGTAAGAGAACCTGCTTTAGCAGGGTGGTTGGACTAGATGAATTCTGGAAGTCTTTTCCAACCCTGACCATTCTGTGGTTCCCTTGTGCCACCCTGGCTGTGGGGCACCCCCTCCTCTTCCAGATGCTGAAGCAGAAAGGTCCCTTTCATAGAATCATGGAATGGTTTGAGTTGGAAGGGATCTTAAAGATCCTCCAAGTTCTAGCCCCCCTGCTATGGCCAGGGACACCTTCCATTGGATCAGGTTGCTCAAAGCCTCATCCAACCAGGTCTTTAACAGCTACAGGGATGGGGCATCCACGACTTCTCTGGGCAACCTGTGCTAGTGCCTCACAACCCTAACAGTAGAAAATTTTTTCCTAATATGTAAGTTAAATCTCCCCTCTTTCAGCTTAAAACTGTTCCCCCTGTCCTATTCCTGCACTCTCTGTTAAAGAGCTCCTCCCTAGCTTTCCTGTAGGGCCCCTTTAAGTACTAGAAGGCTGATAGAAGGTGTCCCAGGAGCCTTCTCTGTAGACTGAACAAGCCCAACTCTCTCAGCCTCTCCTCGTATGGGAGGAGTTCTAGCCCTCTGGTTCCTGCCGTGGCAAATGTACTGTGTCTATGCCAGAATAGCTGCACTCCTACTGCATAAACGTTAGTCCTCTGTGGCAGGTGGGAATTGTACTGCCTTGTCTTCATCCTGTTCTGATATTCATTATAATGTTCCCATATGTTTCATTCTCTGTACCCATATGTGTAATAATTTCCAGTGAATGCACCTTCCTCCGTGTTCTTGCAGTGAACTCTGTTCTGCTGAGCCCAGTTTTTTCATGGTCCTCTGCAGGGTTGAATTGTTGATTTTTAAAAAATTGTTGCTGACCTTACCACCTCTTGGAGTTGTAATGTAGTTGCTCTCTGCTGCATCTGAGACTTTTCCACAGGTTTAAATGTATATAAATTATTTCTACATCAACAATCATCTCCTATATGTTGGGCATGTTCCCTTTATTATAAGTAACTGTCAAATGTGTGGGATCAAGATCTTGCTGATGGCTTTCACTATAAGCTTTCACTGCAGACTGTTAGTTGGACATGTTTGATCCTGCAGTGAATTAAGAAGTTGAAGTTTTTCAATGAAGATACTGTAATTGGGGCTTACCAGAGACTAAATAATGAACTTACAGATTGTTCCACAGATGACAGGCCTATCATTACATTCAAATTTTCTCTTCTTCTGTTCATAACGGATGCAGTATCAGACAAGGTGATGCATTTCACATCATGTTGTTGCTGTTGTTACCTAGCTAATGTTATATATACATATATATGTGTGTGTGTATTGTTAGTGCATGCATACATAAGTTTTTTGTATTTGAGAGGCCTTTAAATATTGTGGAAATAGTTACTTAATAATCTGGCTATTATATTTAGAATAAGAAACATATTCCTTTATAGTGATGGAAAAAATACTGAAATTTAAGAAGATGATTGGGGTGTTGCTGTGTTTGTGTGGATAATTTTTAAGGTCAGCAAAGACAATAATTCCATTGCGTTTGATTTAAAAGTCTTGAGGCTTGTGTAATACATAATGTTGAATTTCTTTATGAAGCTCAAAACGCCAGTGTGGACTACAGTACAACTTCTTCAAAGCCTGGAATGGTTGATATGTAATACTACAAACATAATTTTAGGAGGCTTCCAACACCTGTTAATGCTTAAACAGTATTCATTGCCTTTCAAACAGTTGCTTTTATACAGCCTTACTGTAGTCCTGTGTATCTGCTGCTAGCCAGAAAAATGTTATTGCTTTGAATTTTCTCTGGGTTTGGAAAAAATATGTAAAAATATGGTATACAAACATATGCAAACCAGTAGTGAATAAGCCATGGACATAGGTCGATGTCTTTGTTATGTCACATGAACTTTTTCTTTTGTCTTTTAGTTTTAAATTGAAAAGAAAATGTCGCTTTACGATGACTTGGGCGTTGAGACCAGTGATTCTAAAACAGAAGGCTGGTCCAAAAATTTCAAACTACTACAATCTCAATTGCAGGTGAAGAAAGCGGCTCTCACACAAGCAAAGGTATAGTCCTGTTGTATTTTTGCTTTCTGTTATTCACACTTCTTTTGCATCAGTTGTTGCATTTTGTTCATATTTGTATCATTTTATGCTTGCTGTTTAAAGGGCTTTCAGTGCTGAAGTGCAAATTGTCATGCATTAGAAATTTTTGCCAAAAGTATTTCCAGTGTACATGAAAGGAAGAAAGTGTTCAAGCTAATTCCTTGAGTTTAAACTGTGACACAGCTGTTTTGTCTTTCTATTGCTACAGTATTTCACCCTTTTTCTTTAAGCAGTGTTGATATTTTGGTTCAGGTGGGACACCTGTGTGTTCTTTATGGTGTGTGTGTTCTAGAGTGTGATTACTTAATTAAAAAGTAGTAGCATGGATACTGAATACTTAAGTAGGCCCACCATTTTTCACTGGCATTACTCCTGATTTATGCTGCTAAAATTGGGGGAAAGATTTAGTTGATAATTGGAACAACCTGCATAGATCAAATCATGATGGCATATTCTTTGTCTGTGTACACATAGACTAATGGAAGAATAGAATAGGATTAGAAAATCCAGGGTTCAGAATAGAATAATACATTTTATAAGGTGATAAAATATGAAGAACTGTAGATTTTTTAAATAAATCCGAGCTCCTTCTTAAAAAAATCCAACACACTTGGTTCAAACTCACCTGAAGATTTGTCTGAATTTTAATGTGTGTTTCTGGTCTTACTCTAAATTGAGGACCATTGCATAAACTTAGTTATCCACATCAACATTCACTAGAAATGTTGATAATTACTCTATGTTGATGAAGAGAAATGATACACTGAGCTTAGCACAGTGAAGAATTTAAGACAGTGGTTTTCATCCTTTAAAAAAATTGGAGATACCAGCTGAAAGCATATAAAGGAAGCTGCTTTTTAGGAAACTGTTTAGTTATCCTTTTTAAACACTTTGTGTTTTGGTGATTTTTCAGAGTCAGAGAACAAAACAAACAACTGTCCTTGCTCCAGTGATTGATCTGAAACGAGGTAGCTCTTCTGATGAGAGACAGATAGTGGACACACCACCTCATGTAGCAGCTGGGTTAAAGGTAAGAGCCAGGCAGCTGTAAAATCCAGCTGTTAACAAAAGTTTTGGAATTCTTTGTCTGCAGTCTGTATTTTTATTTTTTCATTGTCTTTCCTAGTGGACAAAGAAGTCATCGTTCTCTGAAATTGATTTCCTCTGCTCGGAGGTTGTTTAATTAATGAACATTTTAACTTTATACAGACTTGCATACGATACTACATGGTATTACCAAGGTTAATGTGCAGTTAAAACAGTATTTCAAATGTATTTCTCCTGGACAGCTTCAAAGTACTTTGCAATGCAGCGATTTGGTTGGGTAAATAATGAATGTAATTGTAATTGCACCAGTGTTGGAACTGGGCTGATGTAAAAATCAACTTAAAAATAAAAGAAAAGTCACGTAACCTTTTAAAATTGATCTCTTGTGGTAAGGAATGAAAAGAAACTTCCCCCTGGAACTTTTTTCAAGGTGGTGGTTCTGAAATAATTCTTTTGGATGAAAGAACAGTACATGCACCTCTGTTGGTTTTATATTGATAGCAGATCATGAAAAAGACTGATAAGATTGTGTGGGAGGAACTCCTGCAGCAAGATACCATAACGCTTCTAATAATGAATTAATGGGTTTTGGAAAATTCTTGTCTGCCTTCATTTGGTGCTGCTTTGGCTTTGGCAGGGGGAGTGGGTGGGGGTGATTCTTCATGGAAAAATTTGAGATGGTGAGAGACTGGGTGAAATGTTAGTTTTTAAGTAAAGCAAAGATTTCTTCTAGTAACAGTGGAATTAGGATGTTACCTGCTATTACAGAAGTCAAGAATTGAGTTTTGCGTTGTTGGGAGTAAGAAGGAAGTGTTAAACTCGGTGTCCAACTTGATGTTTACAAATCTCAGCCCAAAAAAATCCTTTTTCTTGTTTAAGGATCCGGTACCTAGTGGTTTTTCTGCAGGAGATGTGTTGATCCCTTTGGCCGATGAGTACGATCCCATGTTCCCAAATGACTACGAAAAAGTGGTAAAACGTCAAAGAGAGGAACGGCAGAGGCAGCGGGAGCTGGAGAGGCAAAAGGAGATTGAAGAAAGAGAAAAGTAAGGCTTTTGTTTAAACTCATGACACGTTGACAATTATATAAAGAATAGACACATTGATTTGTTTAGTTTTATCCTTCTAAACAGTTTCAAGGAGATTCTTCAAGGTTTTGTGAAGGATACCATATGGTTGTAGAAACAAGCATAATGTTTTAATGCTCTTGCTAAAATGACCTGATATAGTTATAAAATTTATCATGTTTACAGCCTCTGGCTGAAAGGCATGTCAAGATTTTGTACGTTTATTTTTACATTACATTTACTTTATTCTGATGGTAGTTTGGGTACTTTTATTTCATACACCATTATCAGATCTGGACCTTGCAGGTATTTTTGGAGTTTTTGCTGTCAGTATAACCTGACTACAGAAGTACCTTTCAACACTCCTTTCTGCTTTTAAATACTCCAGATATGTGCATGAACACATTTCACTTTTAAAGGTGTGGCTAGCACAGCCTTTGAGAGACATAGTTGCATTTCATTTTTTAATATTCTGTTCAAGTAAGTTAATTATGTATTTATTACTCTTTTGTCTCTGCACAGAAGAAAATAGTACTTAGTTTTAGTTATTTTAATGCACTTTCTCTGCAATAAGAAATCTCTCTAATCGTATTAAAGAAGTTGAATGCAGATTCAGTACCCTATTAAGATAGGTGCTAAAACATCTGCCAGCCAGTTATATTTACTTACTTTAAGTACAGTTAATAATCCAACTTCATCATGGTGTGAAACATCTAAAGTTTATGGAATTACAAGAGGGATATTCTGTTGCTCTGTTTAGGTCATGGAAATTAATTAATACTTCTAATCATCTGGCTTCTCTGTCATGTCTCGGTTACATCTTCATTGTTCTGGTGGGGGAGGAATGCCTGAGGCTCTGTCATACTTTCTCTAGCGTACAAGATCTCAGAAATCAAAACTGTTGTTCCCACAGCTTCAGCTCTGATGGCTGTTTAGTCATCCTTGTGACTTGTATGTGGGCCCTGAGGGTAGTCTTTATATATAAAATAAGTGAGAGGAAGTGAAAAGCAGATAATACATTGTGATTAAAAATTGAGGAAACAATCTCAGCGAAACCTACATCAGAATTATGCTTTGTGATAACTGAGGTGTTTAAATTCACAGTGTAGAGATTCAGAAATTTTGTCTGGTTCCACAGTAGTGCTGTTTTTAGCATCTTGTAGCACAGTTTTGTTGGCTGTGCTGTGAATGAGATCTGATTTATGCCCCAAGCCGTGCTCTTGACTTTCTGGGAAAAGCACTTTTCCTGTTTCTAAAGTATTAAAATGAGTAATTTTGTGACCACATTTGAAGTGCAAAGAATTCTGGAACTATTTCTCAGCCAAATGTTAAAAGTGTTAATAGACTTTTCTGAATCTTATTTTAGTTGCCAAGTTAGCTTCTCAATTGGATGAGGCTTTGAGAAACCTGACCTAGTGGAAGGTGTTCCTGGCATGACAGGGGAGCTGGAACTGGATGATCTTTAAGGCCCCTTCCAGCCCAAACCAATCTGTGGTTCTATGAAGATCTGATTATTTAAATGTGATGATTTTTTTTAAATTGAATGAGTAAATGATATTACTCTCTGTAGCCTGGAATGGTGAATTGAAAAGGGGTTCTGCTCAAAGCAGAGTGATTGATTGTCTCTGTTACCTTCCTGTCGATTCCATCCAACACCTCTTCCACTGTAGTCATTCAGTCGCTGTTGTCAGTTTGGACTAGATTTATTCAGATGCTTTCTCATTTCCATACCCTCGCTTTAGCTGACTTGCAAGTGGAAAATGATGTTGCTTAGGATGTTCTTTTATTTTACAAAACATACTCCATGAGGATAAACTCACAGAAAAAGAAAATAAAGGTGTTTACTTAAGCTTTCGTGGACAGCATTGTAAAATGCCAGTTAGAGTATAACAATGTTATTCACATTGCAAAGGAGATACCACTAATTGAAGCAAAGAATTAACTTTGATGTTTTTTTTTATCCTAACTCACTGTGTCTCCTAGAAGACGTAAAGACAGACACGAAGCCAGTGGGTTTTCAAGAAGACCAGATCCAGATTCTGATGAAGATGAAGATTACGAAAGGGAGAGACGAAAAAGAAGTAAGGGAGCTGTTTTTTTTTTTTTTTTTATGTGAACAGAGAAGAAAAAGCTGGGGGTGGGGGAAAGTCACAATCCTGTTCCATGGATTCTGTGTTTCTCGTTTCTCAGCTGAGAGATATACTTTTATTTCTGAGTTAGAATGAACCTAGCATTTTATTACATCGTAACTGTTGTAATGCAGGAAACTTCTTTCCGTAGAGGGACGTGGCAGCTGAATTATTTGTGGACAGACCTCTTTTTACATTGGTTTGTAGCTATCTGTTTTCAGTATTTGCATGTTGTAGGTTCCAGGAAAGGAGTGAGGCTTGAGATAGAATCAAGCTATGAGAATCACTGCTGAGTTTTCACTATAAAAGTTGTTTCTGCATTTGTTACTGGAATGCCCTTAGAACTAGTTAGCAAAATTTGGGTCTGAGTGCTGAGATATCTTTGAATAATCAAAATTGAACTATTCTATTTCAGCAACAATGTTAGAGTAAATAATTCAGGTCTGTTTTTATTTTAGAAAAGAAAATTTCTGACAGGACATTTAAAATATTTGTTCTGCATTGAAAGTTTGGGACTACATTAGAATATTGCTTATTAAAATATGGAAGAGACTTTTTACTTTACTCTTAAGAAAGTGTGGTTAATCTTGAACAGACTGTTTTTTTTTTTCGTTTGGCTTGATCAAGCAGTTTTAGAACTGAAGATTTGCTTCACTGCAGTCTTTGATTTTGAGATCTTCTGAAATATGTTTATGATAGACAGCATATGTCACTGCAGTTTGACGTCTCCTTTGATATTCCTGTCACTCATTTCTCTATTGAAACTTCTCAGACTGCTCTCTAGCTACGTTTCTCTTGATAGTGATGTATGTTAAGAATTGGCTGGTAAGAAACCAGCAGCTGTAGTAAGATTCAGTGAAGCTATTCTGAGCAGCAGAACCCAATCAGAACCCATATGAATGTGTTGTCTTCCATTTTGCTCGTAGGTATGGGAGGAGCTGCTATTGCACCACCCACCTCACTTGTTGAGAAGGACAAAGAACGTAAGTACACCAAATTCCTGCTTTTTAAAACCTAGCACTAGTGTTTTATTTCTTACTCAGCAGTTCTTCCCATACGATTCTTTGTGGCAGAAGAACTTCAACTGGTTCTTTGTTGATGGGAGGAAGCTGTGAGGAACCTGCAGTACTGCTGTGCTTCCCATCTCTGTTCTAAAGGATCGTTTCTGTATTGCTAGAGAAGTGGTTTGGCAAGCTGGTCTGTTATAGCCATATTCAATTACTCATTTCTGATGTGAAAGAAGAAATGTTGCAGACAGGTTTCTCTGAGTAGTCTAGAAACCACCACAGTGTGGAGAGAAAATTTTTCCATTGTCCTTTGCTTTAGGAGATACTTTATGAATATCTTTTCTGAAGGGCTTGTGCACTGCAGGCAGAATTTTCTAAGTTTTTGAGGGATGCAGTGTCTGCTAAAGAGATTTGTGTGCACTAGCATTTCCCTCAGTGAAGATAGCTGGAAGGTTGTGTTGTCCACTAGGTGGCATAATAGATCTGTAAGAACAAAACTGCTTTTTTGCATGTTTAATTGTCATGAATTTTTAAATTAAAATAATGAGCAGTGTGTTGTGTATACTAAAAAAGCAATAAGGAAAGAGAATCTTATGTATGCAAACCTTCCTTTGGAAGTTCTGATTTTATTTATGAGAACATTAAAAAAAATTAAGCTTGGCAGAGTAAGTGAATGATAGAATAGTGGAAGCATTTGAAATGTGTAAACATTAAAAACAGAAAGAGATTGTTTTGAGTAAATAATTAAGAGCACTTGAGCAGTGTCAAGGAAAAGTAAATATAGGCTGGAAATGATAGAAATATCCTGAGGGGAGAGTTTTCAAAATATGACATGATCTCACAAAGAAACCTTTGTATGAGTTGTTACTTGATGCTCAAAGCTAGGCTGGAAAAAAATGGGAAGGTTTTTCTTGCTGTAGCAGAACTCACATAGTCCAGTCAATCCGCTGCTTAAATAGGGATTTTTTTTTCTCATACAACTTCCCCAGACTTCACATCTGACATTTTATTTGGTAAGATACAAGCACTAGGTCACAACAAAGTAAGTTGAAGTCAGTCTGAAAGTCTGTAAGTACATTCAAAAGTGTGATCTGCATATTTTCTTTAGTGTTCTGTAGGTTTTTTTTTTATTTTGCTGTTTGACTTGTTAGAGGAAGATCGTTTAATATTCTAATCACTGAGATATATATTTATCTCTATCTCCCAGGAGAAGTTTCAGTTTGAAAATTGTCAGTGAGAGCTTTTAAGATTGTATGAATACTTTGCTTTGAGTTCCATCTATTCTTTTTAAGAGACTGATCTGTCTTTTGAGTAAATGTACAGTGTACTTTTCTTCACATTCTTCGGGCCCCAAGCGATGTACATTGATCCATTTTTTTCATAATTCTGTTTCTGATGAATGGGGCTTTTAAGTTTACTTGTCCTCTGTCTGGATAAATTCATTGTTGTGCAGATAGCTTCTTAATGTTTCTTTTGTCCATTTGATAAGAGGTTAATAAATGCATTATAGACTTACAGAGACAAACTCATTGTATATCCCATGAGGAAGATCAGAATAACAATTCGAATGTTGTTTCTGAGAGAGAGGGAAGAGGGGATGTTAAAGCAGCTTTTGCAGAGGAGGCATTCTTCTAATTTGGATTTGTGGGGAAGAGGATTTTTCAGTTGTTAGTATTAAAGCAAAACCAAGTATGTATAAGTTGCAGACGAGGA
Source organism: Dromococcyx pavoninus (assembly GCA_033558185.1). NCBI lineage: Eukaryota > Metazoa > Chordata > Aves > Cuculiformes > Neomorphidae > Dromococcyx > Dromococcyx pavoninus. The sequence goes on from JAUMJL010000981.1 coordinate 236,571, forward strand.
GCTGTCTGTAAACGAGTAGGATTGAAGGCATAGTACTCTAATGTTTATTACAAGCAGGTAGTTTGTGCAAAGTGTTTTATTGAAAAAGCAGATGTCTCTGTTTTCTTCAGCTGTAGCATCATTTCCATTTGAAGAGGAGTCAAGGCCTCGGGCACCATCTTCAAAAGCAGCTATTCCTCCTCCAGTGTATGATGAGCCAGAACGACCTCGTTCCCCCACAGGACCAAGCAACTCTTTCCTTGCTAACATGGGGTAATTGATATGCACATTTTGGGGGAAGGACTTTAGAAGGTGGTGGAAACCAAAAGTTAAAATAGTTCAGTAGAGAAGAACATGTATGTATGTGGTTGGTCTGCATGCATGTAGCCCTAACTGGCAGGATACAGGAAAATCAGTTGATTAACTCAATTAAGAGAAAGGCATTTGAGGTGGTTGTGTTCAAGGCTGTTCTTTTAAGGAAGTTCTGAAGCCACATTCCAATATGAAGTGTTTATGGCTTGTACAAACCAAGGTGATATAGTGTACAGGAAAACATAGATGGCACATTCATTTCTCTAGGTTTCTCTTCGAGCTCTGTCTTAAATTTGCCATATAATTACACCTCTGCTTTGTTTGGTATAAAATTCAAAGCAAATTTGCATGATTGTAGCAGCTGCAAAGCTGTCCATTACTCTTCTCCCTTGGATTAACTTTGTGTATAATGCTTGTGTTACTACTGTGGCAAAAAATGAAGTTAAATTTATAGTTAACTAATGGCTTAGAGACTTCATTTGAAAGGTGTAGTTGTTAGCTATGGTCCTCTTATCAGTTGCCTCAGGTGTTGTGGAAATGCAGCTTTAGTGTAGTCAAAACTGTATCCAGAACAAACACAGACATAAAAGTGCAGTGAATTTCATGATTACACTGCATTTCCATCCTGGAGACAGTTTTTGGTGGGTTTTTTTTTATAGAAATGCCTTTTTTTTTCCATATTGCCCAAGAAAAGGACAACCAAACTCAGTACTGCTGGACCAATTTATGCATTGTTGCCACCTCTCATTAGCAGTACCCTGGGACCTTCACTTAATTGAAGTGCTAAAAATACCACTTAACCTGCCTTACTTTGACCACACCATTGGCTATGGTTTGTTCTGTGACTTAAGAGTTTTAACCTTTCAGCAAGACATAGCCAGACTTTTTGGCCTTTTAATATTTATCTTTGTATGTTCTGTATAGGATATTTAGCAAATAGTCATATAGTCATTGATTTTGCATTTTCTGTGTAATCTTATGTGCCTATTGATAAAACAGGAGTGACTGAGCATAGGATACTTAGTGTGATTTAAGCTAGTATACCACGGCATGTTTTTTTGTCTTGACCTATCTAGCTGTAGTCTTCAAAGAAATACCAACATATGTAGGTATGTTTTGATTCTAAATATTTATTCAGTGGGAATTTAAAAATCTGTCAGTGGTTTTTATAAGGCGCTTATTAAAAAGGTGCCTTGAAATAGCTTGGGGATTTTATTGCCTCAATATGTTCTTGAAAATTCCAAAATATTAGACCTTTTTAATACTGAGGATATCGAGATTTGTTATAGGAAGGGCTAGCAAAGCCACGTGCTCTGGAGCTTGCTCCAGCTTGGAACTAATAGATAGTGAAACGTAAACTAATACAGGAAGTATTGTTCCACATTTGCCTTTTCTCTCAAGCTTTTGATACCACTGACAAAGATAAGAAACGGGCTAAGAAGACCTTCCTCTAATCTAATTTGTGATTTACTGTCAGCAGCCTGGTAGGAAAGTGGGGTTAGACTGGATGATCTTTAAATGTCCCTTTCAACTCAAACCATTCTATGGAATGTATGATGCTGACTTGCACTGCTAATGGAAGTGGGTTGTGTTTGTAAAAGTATGAACAATTTTATTTAGTCAACTTCTCTGAGAGCTCTTCTATCTATAATTCAGGGGTAACACCTTTCACCTTCACTGGCTGCTGTGAAATTGTTAGGTTGTAAAGTCGTAGAGAAGCTCTTATATTTTCTGTCTCTGTGTTATGGGATTATAGGAGGTAGAATAATTGAGCACTCAGGAGAAATACAGTGTTAATGTTTTGTGTAAGAAACCTTTACTAACTGATGCTCTTTCTCTTTGCAGAGGAACAGTAGCTCATAAGATCATGCAGAAGTATGGTTTCAGAGAGGGCCAAGGACTGGGAAAGCATGAACAGGGGCTGAGTACAGCACTGTCAGTAGAGAAAACAAGCAAGAGGGGTGGCAAGATCATTGTTGGCGAATCTACAGAGAAAGGTAATTTTGTCCTATACCAATAAGTTTGTGAAAAATGTTCAGGGAAAAATAATAGTTTAGGCTCAGTGGAAGCTCCTGGAATTTTTTGCAGAAAATAGAGTTGGAAGAATGACTAATATTCCTTCTTGTGGATATTTATATTTTTTATCTTTTTTGAAATGGTCCTCTTTATTTTTGTAGCTCATCCTCTGCTTTCTCCATTAGCTGTCCCCTGTAATATTTGGAAACTTCTTCTCAAGAGGTGATCCTGCTCTGCTCCTGCTGGCTTTCTTCCCATCTCGTGCTTTTGATGTTGCACTCATTTCCCTCCTGTGTCTGATCTAGAGACAACATCTCAGTTTATTAGAACAGCACCTCTGCCTGAGCACAAGTATTGCAAGTCAGGAGATCTGATTTTTAGTTATTAGGGAATCTGATACAGTTCTGAACTTAGGCATTATTTCTCTAAAAAAAAGTAGTGCATTGTTAGGGTTCTAGCTTAGTTCACATTCTTCTATAGAAGTGATTTTTTTCTACTTATTTTCCTTCCAAGTAACAGAAGACCAGGTTCATGACTACCTGAGGAACCTGGATATGTGTAAATCTATAGGACCTGACGAGATGCATCCCAGAGTCCTGAAGGAATTGGTTGATGTAGTTGCCAGGCCACTCTCCATGACATTTGAAAAAGTCTTGACAGTCAGGTGCAGGCCCTGGTGGTTGGATTTTAAAAAGGGTAGAAAGGAGGACCCTGGGATCTACTGGCCTGACAACCTCACCTCTGTGCCTGGGGATATTATGGAACAGATCTTCCTAGCAGCTATGTGAAGGCACATGGAGGACAGGGAGGTGATTCGAGACGGGCAGCATGGCTTCACAAAGGGCAAGTCCTGCCTCACCAACCTGGTGGCCTTCTGTGGTGGAGTGACCACATCAGTGGTTGAGGGAAGAGCTATGGATGTCATCTGTATGGACTTCTGTAAGGCCTTTTACATGGTCCCTCACAACATCCTTCTCTCTAAATTGGAGCAACGTGAATTTGAGAGGCAGGTCTTTATGAACCTTCAACAAGGCCAAGTGCAAGGTTCTGTACTTGGATCGGGGCAACCCATGCTATCAGTACATGCTGGAGGATAAAGGGATTGAGAGCAGCCCTGCAGAGAAGGACCTGGGGGTACTGTTGGATGAGAAGATGGACATGAGCCAGCTATGTGTGCTCACAACCCAGAAGGCCAGCCATATCCTGGGCTGCATCCAAAGCAGTGTTACCAACAGGGTGAGGGAAGGGATTCTACCCCTCTACTCTGCTCTCAAGAGACCTCACCTGGAGTCCTGCATTCAGTTCTGGAGTCCTCAGCACGGGAAGTACATGAATCTGTTGGAGCAAGTTCAGAGGAAGCCACAAATATGATCAAAGGGATGGAGCACCTCCTGTATGAGAACAGGGTGAGAGAGTTGAGATTGTTCAGCCTAGAGAAGAAAAAGCTCCAGAGAGATCTTACTGTGACCCTTCAGTACTTAAGGCAGCCCTGCAAGAATGATGGGGAAAAAAATTGTAGCAGGGCCTATCGTGATAGGACAAGGGGTTTTAAACTAAAAGAAGGAAGTAGCTAAGAGTTCTGAATGATTGTTCCTCACCAATATGAAACTGCATTTTTGTGCCTTTTATTCCATTGTTCGGTAACAGTGACATTCTCATAAAAGCTCCCATATAAGGTTTGAATGAGCTTTAATCTTAAATTATTCCATGATTCACTGTTCTGTCTTCATAACAGAAACGGGCAAGAAAGCGGATTCAAACCCATTGACTGAGATACTGAAATGCCCAACTAAAGTGGTCTTGCTAAGGGTAAGTTGAAAATAAGAGAACATCTTGGTGTTTGCAGCATATGTGACTGGTTGAAATATTTAAACCTATTTTCCTGTAACAGTAACTGTCCAGTTTGAATGGTTCTGGCTTGCAGAACATGGTGCTTTGTGTTGTGGAAAAAAATATGTGGCTTCCTGAGATACAAGTTGTGACTGTAAATCAGCGCTGGTTTATAGTTTATATAGTCTCCTCCTGTGGCTGGTTACTGATAAACAGGAGCTTAAAATGTTCATGGTCAGTCCCATCTGTCTGTGATTTGCCTATATGATCTTCTATACAGACTATATCCAGTGAGTTAGGCTTATTCTTTTGACTTTCAGAACATGGTAGGTGCTGGGGAGGTGGATGAAGATCTGGAAGTGGAAACCAAGGAAGAATGCGAAAAATACGGCAAAGTTGGGAAATGTGTCATCTTTGAGGTAAGAGATAATCTGTCTTTAGGTGCTCTGAAAGTGAGCTGGACTCTGCCTTAGAGAGGGACATAGATTAGAACATTTGTCAGGGTCCTTTGCTGTCTTGTGATTCTGTATTTTCCATATTTGTGAGTTTCAAATGTCAAACCGGGGAAAAATCTCTGGGTATTGTGCTTTTGAAACCTATTTGTTGTGTTTACTCCTTCTGTGAAAGACAGCACTTGAAAAGAGTCCTTTTGCTACTGTTCTGATTAATTCTGAGTTTGGTTGTTTTTTGTTTTGTTTCAGATTCCTGGTGCCCCTGATGATGAAGCTGTAAGGATATTCTTAGAGTTTGAACGGGTTGAATCTGCCATCAAAGGTAGGACACTAAGTTGTTTTCTGTGAAACTCAGAGTTAACTTCTTTAGAGAGATTAAACAGTCTCTGATTAGACTTCAGCTACAGAAACTTTAATTGAATTCCTGCTTGCTGACCCATTCTTGGTTTCAATTCCAGCTGTTGTGGATCTAAACGGAAGATACTTTGGAGGCAGAGTCGTGAAGGCTTGTTTCTACAACCTGGACAAGTTCAGAGTACTGGATTTGGCAGAGCAAGTTTGATTTTAAAAATCTAGCTCGAGGTGTCACTGTTTTGGCAATCATGTTTTCAGTGGTAGGCTGGGAATAAAGAAGAGAAAAGTAGCTTTCCTAGCAAACTGGAAACAAGCCTCATTGAATGGATTTTTCGCATTCGTTGTGACTTAACTTTTTTGTAATATAAAGCCCTCTGAAAGTAAGATTCAAGTCTGTGTGTTTTTGAATTGCACAATTCTGCTTGTTGCTCTGGGGATCCTGTTTTTGAGCTTTCAGATGACCTTGTTCTTTTGAAAACCCACTGCTGAGGAGATGCTTTGCCTCCGTTCCTGCTTTCTTTGTTCTGGTGCCCATCACTGGAGTCCCTGTGCTGCATCCACAATTAATGGGAAGCTTTGGAAAAGGACTATATGCTATCATGCTTCTCTTCCCTGATGGTATTTTGTAGACTTACAGCCTTGCTCTTCTAAGTCCTCTTCCTGCATGCCAGAATGATTTGGGATCCTTGGACAACTGGCAGGACAATAGTTTCTGTGCCACTATGGAGACTAAAATAACAAGGAATAAGTCTGTCTTTCTTCCCAAATCCAAAGAGATACACGGTTAACCCAGGGAAATGGAGGAAGGAATCTGAAATGCTTAGCCATTTGAATCAGAATGAGTGGGCTGTTAGCAGAAGCTGTCAGGGGGGCTTTGCTAGCACTATCCAGGGTTTAATGATTGCAGGTTGTTATTGGAATGCTCTAAGTAGAACTGAGGGAAACTCATTCTTAGATCTGGCCAGCTGTCAGATTCTTCCTTCCTCTACTGTCACACATGGATAGCTAACTTTTTGTTAATCGATTCAAACCTGGCATTTGCTCTCTCTCTGTATTTCTATAAATAATTTGAGGTCAAATGTCATTGGGGTGGGGCTTTTGTTCTTCTGAGGAGTGCCTGTCAAAGTGTTCCACGTTGGAGGCAATGGAAGAAAATTCTCATGTGAAAATCTGAAGTGATGACAAACTAAACTACTAAACACTACAACTCTTTCTTTTGTAATCTGATGTAAAATAGTACATAGCGCTCTGCTCCTGATTTCATGTTTTCTTTTTTGAACACTGTGATAAAAGGGTTGGCAAGAGGCAGCTGTGCAACAATGGCAGTTGTCTCTGCTCCGTTGCAGAGGATTGTGTGGATATTAAGATGAGGAAGTGAGCTCTGAGGGCATTTGAGCTGTTTGAAAGGTGATGCTGGATGTCTTTTTCCTGTTACACACGTGTTGGGGGGAGGGAGTATAGCCCTGTAGTTGATCAGCGCTGTGAATATCTCCAATTATTGCCCTTTTATTAAGTTTTGGCTGCAGATCTATATGACAAGCCCTTGGTCTTGTGTTTTGCTTATTTTGTCTGCTTGTGTTCCGCCAACTTCTGTACAAACACTTGCTTGTAAAACAGAAAACAATTTTTTAAAAAAACTTGTATTTTACCTGCTGTGTGTTGGCTTCCTTACTGTCCTCTTGTGTTGCGCAAGGCCGTGCCACAGAGCCAGTCACTTCTACACCACGCGTGCTGCTCTTGGCAAGAGTTGTGATCCACCACTGGAAAACCTCACTTCAGCAGAGGTGAAGAACCAGCCTGGCTAATACTAAAACCACAGGACTTGGGGCAATAACAGAATCCCAATTCTGTTAGTTTTCTCTTTGACCTTGAGCAACACTTTGAGGCCTTTGCTGCTACTAGGTAGTAAAACAAAGAAATTACCCTAGTATGAATTAGCATAGATTTGCTTATGAGAGTCAAATAATTTGAGGTGCATACTGTAGAAAGTTAAACACTGATAACAGATCTGGTCTGATCTCAGCTTCCCTTAAAATACGACTTGACTTTTAGGCGATATGATTTATTTATGGCTCACATTTTTTACTGTGAGTGTGGCGAGGGACTTAAACAGGTTGTGCAGAGAAGTTTTGAGTGCCCCATCCCTGGAGGTGTTGAAGGCCAGAGTGGATGAAGCCTTGATCAACCTAATCTAGTGGAAGGTGTTCTTTCCCATGACAGGGGAGTTGGAACTGGATGGGCTTTAAGGTCCCTTCCAACCCAAAACGTTCTGTGATTCTATGATTATGAGTGACGAACTGTAAGCACTCTCTGAGGTATACAGACTATTTTCTGTGTCTTTTAACCAGCACTCGTACTCTTTTCTCTGTAAAACCAGCTTCTGAGCTTCCATTTGATGAGTTGGAGGTCTTCCATTTGCTGAGAATTGCTTCAACCGGCAAGTGTTGAACCATATTTTGGTTGAAGACACGTGGTTAAAGTTGACCCCTGGAAATGTAGGGGAGAGGACTTGTTCATTTAGTGTTTGGTATAGGAAATTCATGCTATAATGGAAGTATTTTTCTGTGCCATGGGGTCACTAAGACCTCCTTCTGAAGTGCTCACAGACCTGCATTGCTTTAGATTCATCTCTTTTGCATGCTGCCTTTAGTGGGTACTGCATAAATAAGTGACGTTTAGAGTGTGGTTGTGTAGACAGTTGTCCTCTAGGTGCTGCCACAGCAAATGCAAAGTACATACACAGGTGTGGAACCTGAAAAGGTTGACTGAGGCCCTTAGTCAGACCTTACTTATTACAGTAAGGTAGCTCGTAGTGAGTATTTTTTTGCAAATGCACAGGCTTCCGCTTAGCCTGTGTGGATGTGTTGGCTCAGACTTTCTCAGGTATGGCTGTATCTCACATGCCTTTAAAAATTTGATTCTGAATTTACTTCTGTACTTTCTGCCTCCTCTGGAAACTTGTTACTGCCTTGTTGCTATTTCTAGTAGTTTCTCAAATTACTTTTTATTTAACGTCTCCAGCTCTGCCTGTTTACACATTCATTTTTTTTTCATTCTGTGATTCATCAGCGCCTTCTCAGAAGGCTCAGCAGGACTTAATGGAGTTCTTCATTGCAGATACCAAGTTTTACTTGTTTGTTTTTCTTTGCATACTTGAAATTGTGCACCCACTTTTTTCCCTAAGGTACGTACTTGCAACTGTGGTCTGAAGCAATAATATTTCTGTGTGGTGCCTTGAAAGGTTATGATTTTACAGAAAAATGAAGAGGATGGTGGTCTTTTGAGATAGATTTGTCTGTTGTATTGGTTATACTGCTTCAAATAGTGTCTGGTGTTTTTCAGGCCTGATTTCTTAAAGTTAAGCTTTAATTCCAGGTTTTTAAGTACCCATGTAAATACGCTACTTCTCTAATGTGTGGAATAACTGAATCTCCTCTCTCCATTCTCAAGTATGAACTGCTTATTACTTCTGGAAATCTAAATCAGATGCCTGCTTAAGAGAGATTTGAGAGTGTCCTGAAGCTAAAAGCAAACTGAGAGGGACGTGTGGGACGTGTCAGCCTGAAGCTGAACAAGGTGTCCCTAGTCTATTATCAACCCTGAAGTCTTAAGAACGGATTTGCATAGTGGCATAACCATTTGCTGCCATATTCTCTTTCTAATTAGTAACACTGGGTGCTTCTTTAATAGCAGGGAAGTATTTAATTCATGCATTTGTAGTAGTTAAAACCCCAAGGTTTTGTTCGTGAGTGGTAACAGCTATTTCAGAGCCCATTGTTATATACATGGATTATGAGTGTATTTTGCTGTGTGGCGTGCTCTGCACTTCAGCTCTCAATTTATCACTTGCCTGCTTGGTGTCAGACTACAGAAATCTGATGAGATGTAACTCACAGGGAACGTTTTTAGCATTGCTATGGTCAAAATCTAAGCTTGCTTTGCCTATATTATATGAAAGGTGAGAGTTGCCTCATAGAACTTGCTGTCTGAAGAGCCACATGAAGAAGGAGGGAGGCAGGTATGAAAAATATTTTGCCCAAGGTCAAGCAGAAGGTTTTTGTAGAGTTGGGATTACACCCTACTGCCCTAAACTTGCAACAATGCAACCAAAGCCCACAATTCCTAGTGGAGTAGCTTTTCATTTTAGCAACAGAAAATGGTTAAGTGCTCTTAGACTTGAACTTTGGACTCTAAAGCGAATTCAGCTGAGGAGGAGGAGATGTGATTTGTGGGCTGCAGTCTGTATAAACACTTGCCTTTTGAGGTTCTTATCTGAAATGAAGCTCCTGCGATAGTTTTGATTGTGTTGGAGTATTTTACCCTTCTGTGCAGGAGAAAATATGCATTGTAACCCCATGTAGTGTTTCCATAAAGACAGAAGGAAAAATATGGAAGAGGTTGTTCTTCCCCAGGTGCAAGTCTTTTGCACTTCTTGTTGAGCTTCATCATGTTCTTTTCAGCCCATTTCTCCAGTCAAGGTCCCTCTGGGTGGCAGCGTGACCCTCAGGAGTATCAGCCACTCCTCCCAGGTTGGTGTCATTGCAAACTTGCTAAGGGTACACTCTGCCCCATCATCCAGACCATAAGTGAAGATGTTAAATGGGATTGGACCCAATATAGACCCCTGGAGTGCACCACTAGTTACTGGCCTTGTCAGACTTTGTGCTTGTTCTTCAACAGCTTCTTTATGAGGAGGATCTTATGTTTGAAAGCCTTACTGAAGGCCAGGTAGACAATACCTACTGTTCTCTCATTGTCTACCAGGCCAGTCATTTCATCATAGAAGGTTATTAAGTTGGACAAGCATGACTTCTCCTTAGTGAATCCATGCTGACTACTACTGATGATTATTTTGTCATTCAGGAAAAGAGTTTCCAGGATTAGCTGCTCCAGAACCTTAGAAATAAATGAAAATTCTCTAAAAACTGGAGGAGAGAAAGAGCATCCATACAGCTGAGGGCTGCTGAGCATTGGTGACGTGTTCCTGAGCAGGTACAAAACTATAACCCTGTTCCTTTCCCCAATAAAGCAAGAGTTGCTTGTGATCACAGAGAACTTGTGTTCCTCCCAAGCACTTTCTGTACTGGTAAGTGCTGTACTGTGTGGTAATGATTGACTCCTTAGGAGAATTCATGCCTTTAGGTGATGAGACACTTGTCCTTAAAAGAGGAGTAGGGATTGATTGCGTTAGCAGTGTACTGTCTGTTCATGTACCTGCTGCTGAGCAGTGAGAGTACACAGCCTGTCTGCAACTGGAGGGTCTATTTGCTACTTTGACAACTCTTCTGTTTTCTTCAGGTGTTGTTTGGATTTCTAAACCTTACATTTGCATTCCTGTATGGAAGGAGACCCTTCAAGACATACAGGCATCATGATGGGTTGTTGCACCGTCACTTCTAGATCCACTCGCTGGTCAGACTCTGGCTACTGCTTGGTGGCAGTCAGTGACTTGAGTTTGGGCTCCACCCTGTGCCAGAGGAAAGAATTGAGTTTGTGAGAAATTCTGGATCTGTCAACCAAGAGATTTGGCTTTCTGCTGTGCTGAGCTGCAGAAGAGGTGGGTTTTTCATAGATGGGTTTGAGAGTAGAGCTGAGGCTTGGGAAATTTTTTGGTGTGTCCTATAATCAAGACTTCTAACAAAGGACTTCTCTCTTGCTGTGTGATGCTGAAGATTTTATTCGAGCTACATAACAGTTAAAGAGCAATCCCAGAGACTTTATCATCCAATCAGTTTGGCTTATGTGAAATTTGTTATTTTTCTTATGTCCTTCATCTCCTTTGAAACATTGGCACTAGACTAAACCCATCGGCAGGGAGGCACTGATGGGTGGCAGGTGACTGATTCCTTACTGCATGTTTCTTCAGAGCATGATGGAGGCTACAATATAGCAGAACTACAGAGTGGTCCTGTATCTCTGCTGTGAATAGAGGGTTCTGCTGTCCAAGACTTCAGCACTAGTTTCTCTTAAATCCTCTACACTAGATCAAGACATTTTTGGGACAGCTTATCATAAAACAGGAGTGTTCTGCATTGATTTATATTGAGGGACTTGTCATGAGCAAGCCTGGTGTTGTGTGACCATGAAAGAAGAAAACAATTCCTGCAGAACGTTGCTCACACACCACCACCAGCTTCTGCTGTAGAAGGAACTTTTTTGAAGTCCAGCTGGAGATGGTCAAGCAGCTCCTAGCAGGATGTATGATACTTGACTGGATGTTTAATAGGTGAACCCCATCCCTGTCTTCCTTTGGGCCAAAGTTACTTTTCAGACTGATGGTTTTCACCTGTGATGTGGTTTGGTGGATAAATGCATCTACTTTTCCCTGAATGTTGGCTTGCTGCAGTGTTCTGGAGAAACAGCTGTTTGAGGTGAGGAGGTAGGAGTGCTGCTGCTCAGAGTAATGCATGAGAGATGTTTGTGAATACTTTGAGGTGTTGGTCGATTGAATCACTGCTCTGTGTGTGAGGAAGCCTCCATCTGTGCCTGTTATACATTTCCAGAATGAGCTCAAAAATGAACTTTTTCCTCAAAGGACTGCAGTCACTTTTTATGGTGCATAGAGGACAGTAGGATTTTTCAAGGATGCAAACCTGGTAATGATATGAGTTGTTATAACGTCAGCCAGATCCAGAGCCTTCAGGCCTTACCCCCTGGGCAGCTCTAGACATAATCCTAGATATTCATGGCTTGTGTCAGGAGCAACAAATGAGGAGCTGCTCCTTTCTTCTCCTCACCAAAGGATCTGTGGACTCTGAAACTTTCTTTAAATGAGCATTTAGGATGTTAATATCACCTTTCTCTTTCTGCAGCCCAGTAGGTTAGATGTGCAGTTTGCCTTCAACTTCCAGGGTCATTTTACCTGCTATTTACTGCAAAAAATCTTTTGGCACTTGAGATGCAGCTCGGCAAGGTAGTGGTGAGGAGGAGAAATGAAGTCTGCAGGACTTTTATCTGCTGGAAAAAAGGGTGAGCAAACTTAAAGTCTTCCACTTCTACATTCCTCAAGAGAGAAACAGATGATAAGATCCCTGTCCATATGCCTGTGCTTGATACCTTACCCCAAATTATGCAGTAGCTGGCAATAAATCCAAATGTAAAACTGTTGAGAGCTCCTGTGGTGATCTTGCTGTCTGTCTGTGTCAGGTGGGGCTGAGCATTGCTGGTGGCTTCTTGTACACAGAAGCAAAACCACAGCTTTCTATATCAGTAGGCAAAGTCCTGCTTGAATGGGTGGAAAAATGGATGTACGGGTGGAAAAATGGATGTACAGGTGAAAAAGCTGCAATGGAAGACAGGAGAGGTGAAAGCTGAAGAAAACATTGGAGAAGGGATAGCGTGCACTTTTCTGCAGATATTTTTCCTCTCATATCTGCCTTCTGTGATTTCTGATCCCTGCTGAGCTCATGATTGTGGCTTTATGGCATTTCCTTTCATTTCCTTTTCTTTTTAGTGTCAGGAAATACAGAAATCCCAAAGCGTGTGGATTACCGCTCTGTTTCATTCTTGTTAGCACAGCTTTATGTCTTACTTCCAAACAGCACTAATACGCCCAAAGCTTTTGGACTGGTAGATGTGGGCAGCAGGGGATGGGGGACTGGAGCTTTGCTCCAACCAGACCTGTGTCTCCTGTGCAGGAGACACTGCTGCCCTGCTTTGGCAAGCCTGAGGGCTGGTGCTTGCCTGCCCATCTCCCAGCAGTTGTAGCGCTCTCTGCATTTGATTTACAAGATAACCCAGCTAACACTGGGACTGGCTGAAGCAGGCATCAAAGATTTTGCAAAGGTGCTTTAAGGGGCACATGTTTAAAGACCAAGACAACCTCAGCTACATGGAAAACAGGATCTTTCCCAGGAAGATGACTAACCCTTTCCTTGCTTCTCTCCTTCTTCTTATTCCTCCTGTAGGAGGAATCTGTTTTTTCCAAAGGCATTTTTAAGCATCTTACCACTTCATTGCCCTTGAGTTGTTTTTCCTCTCCCAATCTCTAAGGTGTGATCTCTAGCCTCCACTTGAGAGCTTGAAGCCAGTCAACAGCTCAGGAATCCATGTAGTCCTGCCAAGACAAAGGTCTTCAGCTCATCACAGGCTTCTCCACCTTTTGCCGCAAGCAGAAAGCTGGGTAGCTGTTTTGGACTTTGCTTCTTTAAACTTGTAAAACTTGTACAGCAACTGTGAACCAAAACTCAAATGATACTCTAGCAAAATACAGAAAGCTCCTCCAGCTCCCGCTTCTCTTGTGAGGATGAGAAGACTGGTGGGGATTGTGTCCTTTAAAGAAAACACTGGGATTCTGCAATTATAGTGATGCAGGAGGATACGGGCTGTGGCAATTCCTGAGGGTTCTTCTTCCCTCTTTGTATGAGAGGGTGATGGAGTGGCCCAGCAAAATTTAAAGACATTCCTTGTGAAATAATTATAGGAAAATTAAGTACACTCAAACCAAGATTCAGGTGTTTGCTCCAAACATAAATTTAAGAGGAAGACCGGCAGTGTGCAGCCCATCTACCTGTAATGCACTGCAAAACTCCATCACCCCATGTAATGCAAAGTAGTTGCTTGTGCAGATACAGTCTCAACAGTATCACATTCACCTGCAAGGGTTCAGCTCTTCTGAGGAATTTAGGAATTTAGGGCTAATAAGGAAATTACATAAGTCCTGAAAATATCACCAGCCATCAGAGTGTTACATAGAATCATAGAATGGTTGGGGTTGGAAGGAACCTTAAAGATCATCCAGTTCCAACTCCCCTGCCATGGCCAGGGACACCTTCCACTAAGTCAGGTTTCTCAAAGCCTCATCCAGCCTGGCCTTGAACACCTCCAGGGATGGGGCAGCCACAACTTTCCTGGGCAACCTGTGCCAGGGCCTCACCACCCTCACAGTAAAAAATTCTTCCTAATATCTAATCTAAATCTCCCTTCTTTCATCTAAAAACCATTGCCCCTTGACTTATCCCTTCACTCCCTGATAAAGAGCCCCTTCCCAGCTTTCTTGGAGGCCCCCATTAAGTACTGGAAGGCTTCATGTATTTTCCCTGCCTTTCTTCACTTTCCTTTCTACCTCATTGTTTCAAAGTGTTTTGCTTAGTTTTATTTCTGTCTAGCAGGTTGCTTTATTCATAGGCAAAACATGATGGTCTTTGTTTTTCCTGCAGCATCTTTGCAGGCAAAGCTTAGGAGTACGTAAAAGCCTGGAAACTCTAGGCTACTATCAGTTCTTACATTAAAAAGTCATGATTTTATCATCATAAAATCAATACATATTTGTTTTTCCTGAATTAAAAAGAAAGGGATTCAATTGTATGGCAAGAATTTGCCTCACCAAGCTTGGTCTGTGTGAAATAGGATTGATTATGTGTCACTCTGAGTGCATCAGAACAGGATGGAGATGTTTTTCCAAATGGCACCTTTCCTCTTCAGTGCCAGGTGGGTGTGTGGCAGCAGTTCAAAGCCATGGAAATCAATGGAGAGGGGAGACTGAGTTTCCTGCATGGGAAGAGTAAAGCCACATTTAGAAATCTGCTGGAGCAGGCAGCTGCATAAAACCCACTGAGGTATGTATCTGACAGCGGGTGGTGCTGCTGCAGTAATTACTGCATGCAGATCACTCCTGGGAAAAGCTGTCTGGTTCCTTCCTGGAACTTTTCTCTCCAAAACCCAAAAGCTGATGACTGTGTGAAAAACAGGAGATCGGGACCCAGAGCTGTGCAAGGGAGCAAGAGCACCAGGTCCTAAGTCTTTGACCTGCATCTCTGTAATCAGGTCTTGTCCCAACACCTTTATAGAAGCACCTAATCTTTGTGATATGAAGATGCCAGCTCTAATACCAGAGGTTAACAGGAAGTAATCTGTCTAGGTCAGGCTGCAGTCTACGTGAGGGTTGGCTGGAAACTTTCCAAAAGCTCATTATTCCCAGTCCCTGCTGCCTCTTAAGCCCTCATGACCTGGTTGAGCTGCCCCGCTCTTCCAGCAGAAACGGCATTGCCTTTGCTAGCAGGAGGCCACGAGCCTCTCTGCAACTTTCTCTTCTGCTAAATTTCATAGAATCATAGAATAGTTTGGGTTGGAAGGGGCCTAAAAGATCACCCAGTTCCAACTCCCCTGCCATGGGCAGGGACACCTCCCACCAGATCAGGCTGCTCAAGGCCCCATCCAACCTGGCCTTGGAACACCTCCAGGGAGGGGGTATCCACAGCTTCCCTGGGCAACCTGTGCCAGGGCCTCACCACCCTCACTGTGAAAATTTCTTCCTAATGTCTAATCTAAATCTTCTGCTTTCCAGTTTATAGACATTCCCCCTCATCCTATCACTACAACCCTTATAAAAAGTCCCTCCCCAGCTTTCCTGTAGGCCCCCTTCAGGTACTGGAAGGCCACTGTGAGGTCCCCCTGGAGGGAGCCTTCTCTTCTCCAGGCTGGACAAGCCCAACTCTCTTAGGCTGTCCTCATAGCAGAGGTGCTCCTGCAAGGCTGAAGCATTGGGCTTGCGATCAACATGCGGGGAGAGCTCGCTGTGTGAAAGGGAGCTCAATACCAGGTGTCTTTGGCTGCCAGAGCATGGAAGGCTTAGCAAAGGCCTTGAAAACCTGGGCACCAGCTGAAAACAGAAGCCTTAGGGCTATAAACAACTCGCTGATGGTCACTAAAGTGCAACCTTGAGTGATTGGCTTAGGAATAACAGCAGCAGCTCAGCAAGAAAACAGCTGAGCAGTGGGATAAGGGCCCTGGTCCTGCCTGGGAAAGCAGCACCTTCAAATGACATGTAACCAAGGAGCTGAGGCCAGAGGCTAAGAGCCTGTCTAGGTGCTCTAAACATCTTATAAGAGGACAAAACAGGCTTATGCAAGCCCGATCGATCATGTAAGCACATCCCACAGCATTCCCAGAACTGGCAATTATGAGCAGCCCTGTCTTTCTTGAGTCTGTGCCACGCAAGCTGCTCAAAATGTTATAAATATTTAAATGAGCTCTTTGCATTATTATTTGTTTGTAGAGTACAAGCCTTGAAGTGAAGGAGATCCCTGTGACTGATTCTGAGACTGAAATGACTACATTGCTCCAGCACAAGAAAAGCACTGACATCTCTATCTTACGGACTGCTACTGCCCATTATCTTACTGTACCACTAACTGGAAAGGGAGGTCAGTTCAATACTGACTTCCTGGCTGGGCAATCACTAATATGAAGATCCATTCCTCCCTATTTAGGTAAAGACATCTCTGCTTCCCTTATGTACAAGCAGAAAGGCTGAGCAACTTAGCCCAGAAGAGCATCCCATCTCCCATGCCTTGATACAAAGCCTGGTTGTGCATCCTATTGATTTGGTGCAAGGTAGGGAAGGAAAGTTAAATCTTCATCTCCATATTGGCCAAAGAGTTTTTTTCTGGGGTTAAGGATGAAGCCAAGGGCTGCAGCACAGCATCCCAGCCAAACAAGGCTTTTAAACCTGGGAGAAAGGTAAAACGACTCTTCGCAGGATAAGTTCTAACTAAACAACCCCTCTAATATATTAATGGTCATTAAATTATGCTTTTGCTTCCTTCAGAGAAAGCTTCCTAGAGGACAGAGCTGGGAAAGCTGCCCACGAACATCACTGCTGCCAGTACCTGTCCCACAGAAACCAGTGCTTGGGAAGATCTTGAGAAGCCATCTGGACCATCCCTCAGCCCCAGGGCAGGATCAGTACTGGTTAAGACCGTTCCCAGCCTGTTTGCCTAACCTGTTCCTAAACCTTGAAGGGATGCTGAGCCACCCACCACCCTCTCTGTCCATGCAGCTTCTCCTTTGTGTTCTGTCAAGAGGAAAGCTGTCCTCATTTCACCAGCCTGGACCATATTTTGTTTAGTTTCATCTAAACCTGGTTTTGGGACCAGCTTACTTCTCAGCTTCTTTCATTGTTTGTTTTATTATTATTATTATTAATAATAATAATTTTATGTTATACTGTTAAACAGTGAGTAAGGGGTGAAAATCCTAGTGCACCAGAAATTCCCAGACTATGTATGAAGGCTTCCCTGTTTATTTAAACTGCCTGGCACCACTTAGCTGCCCCAAGTGCTTTCTGTGGGCAGAACCCAATAGTATCTAATATAGGGGATGAGGTAACAAGATGCTGCAACTTCTACGATGGCCTTGGCTGGAGCTTGAAGCTGCTTTCTAGAAATTACCCACAGGGAAAACAGAAAGCAGATGTGTAGAGACCATGTGTGGGCCCATCTGAGATCTTTCTAGCCCAACACACAGAGTGACTGGAGCAAATTCCAATTATCAACCAGATGCTTTAAGATCATAGAATCACAGAATCATTTACGTTGGAAAAGACCTTTAAGATCATCAAGTCCAACCGTAAACCTAACACGGCCAAGTCCACCACTAAACCACGTCCTGAAGTGCCACATCCACACATCTTTTAAACACCTCCAGGGATGGTGACTCCACCACCTCTCTGGGCAGCCTCTGCCAGTGCTCAACAACCTGATAAAGACATTTTTCCTCTTACCTGATCTGAATCTCCCCTGGTGGAATTTGAGTCCATTTCCTCTCATCAGTTCACTTGTTGCTTGGGAGCGGAGACCAACATCCATCTCACTACAACCTCCTTTCAGGGAATTGTAGAGAGAGATAAATTCTCCCCTCAGCCTTCTCTTCTCCAAGCTAATCAACCCCATTTCCCTCAGCCGCTCCTCATAAGACTTGTGCTCCAGACCTTTCGTTATCTTCATCCTTCTCTGGATGTTCTCCAGCCCCTCAATGTTCTTCTTGTAGCGATGAGCTCAAAACTGAATGCAGTATTCAAGCTGTGGCCTCACCAGTGCCAAGAGGGATGCTGTTGGCCACCTTGGTCACCCAGGCACGCTGCTGGCTCATGTTCAGCCAGCTGTCTACCAGCACTCTCAGGTCCTTTTCTGCCAGGCAGCTTTCCAGCCATTCTTCCCCAAGCTTTTAGCATTGTATGGGGTTGTTGTGGCCCAAGTGCAGGACCTGACACCTGACCTTGTTGAACTGCATACAATTGGCCTTGGCCCATTGAACCAGCCAGTCCAGATCCCTCTGTAGAGCCATCTTCCCTCAAGCAGATCAACACTCCTGCCCAACTTGGTGTCATCTGCAAACTTACTGAGGGTGCACTCAATCCCCCCATCCAGATCAGTGATAAAGAGATTAAACAGATGATTTCCTGGGGAACAGTCAATGGAGAAAGCCTATTCTTTTGAAGAGCAGCTGAGTCCCAGGAGACTGGCCTTGGTTTTGCCCAAGGGATACAGGGAAGAAGTAGGTGCTTTTCTGCTGAATGGGCACCTCTTAGATCCCAAAATGCTCCTGGAGCAGCAGGAGCAGCCCTGCATCCACTCACCTGAACTGAGGCTGGATGGGTTTATTTAAAGCCTTTGCACCATATCAGCCAAAGGGTTGGAAAAGCCTCTCTGCATCCCTGACCAGGTGATGGAAGCATCTTAATGTAGACCTTAATCACCAGCCTCTAAGACAGGACCTGATCACCCCTACAATGTTCCGAGAAGCTCCTATTAGGAAGTTTTTGGAGCTGAACAGACAGTGTCCAGGAAAGATCAATGTTGCAAAAAAAACCAGCTGAGGATTTAGGCACGTTTCAAGCTGTGCAGGCACTGAGCAGGATCTTATAAAGAGCAAATTTGGATGTGAGCAGCCAAATATGGACTTTGATGGACATCAAGCCCAAGATCTTTACTGAGTCTAATGCTAAGTATATGCATTATGTTTCTTTTGCCAAGCCCTGGAATCCTGTGCTGGAAATACCGTTCCAGAGATGAACTGCTGATCCACATTTATCCTGAGCAATAAAACTGTTCAAGTTTGGGTTTGTATTATATAGGTTTAGAGGTTCATCACTTCAAGGGGTAGCATTTGTTTCATGGGTTACAGTACCAGGTTAGAGTTGGGCTCCCATTTCTACAGAGGGTGGATCAGCAGAGTTCCTGGGTGATAGACAAGGGGAAAGAAACCAACAACGGGGGGGAGGTGGTGGTGGTGTAAATTTTAACAGCAAGGTGGCAGTATGTCCTGCCTCATGCCCTGGGGATCCAGGATGCTTGGAGACATGGCATTAGGTCAAACTACCAACCCTTGCAGAAGGTGCCTTCTCCTGCTGCCCAGGGCCAGAGGGTGCACAAGGACCATTGTGTTATTTATGCACAACTCCATCTCTTGGGCTCCTCGAGCAAACTGAGGCAGTGTCTGGCTCTCCTTCCTCTCCCTTTAGTTGCTCCCCATTGCTCACCCATGAGCTGTGCCAGGAAGCAGCCAGGACCATGCAGTGCAAGAGACTGCATGGAGCTGAGCTCAGCAGTTTCCAGAAACGGGCAAAAGGAGCCTGAAGGACAGAACAAGGGCTTCACAGGCTGTGGAGTACCATCAGGGCTTGCTAAACTGCATCTAGAAAGCGCTGGCTGCTGTTACTGGAAACTGCCATGAAAGGCAAGTTGCTGTTGGGCCGCCCTGGCCTCGGGCATGGCTGTGGTGTCCTCTTGCACGTGTGTGTTGGGCCACGTGGAGTGAAGGACTCTCCTTTACCTGCTGACTATGTCTGGCAGTGGCACGTGGAAGTCTAGCCCAGCTGCAGTGAATTTTCCTAGCCTGTGGCCCTTTAGGGTTGCTAAATGTCCTGGGAAATTCCATTTTTGGATGTTTTTTCCCCAAGAAAATGATTGATCGCTCAATTTGCTTGGGTAGAAACCCAACCCCAGCATGTCCTGCCATGTGCACTGGGGACAGGGCAGAAACCAGCTGCTGTAACTGGTTCCAGCCCAGGTCACCAAATCTTCCATGCTTTTGTCCCTCATACAGGGCTGAGACTCAAGGACACCTCTGCATGCAGCAGCCGTCCCTCTCAGAGCAGGGCAGAGGCAGCAATGCTGTGCAAGATATTAACGTTGCTGCCATCTTTGTTGGAGTTACAGTTCTTATAGCAGAGCTGTGAGGGCATTTTTGGAAGCACTCCTCACCCACTGGCTTAAACAGGTTTCTCCAGGGTGGTTTAAGGCAAATCTGGCAGATTCTGCACTGGAGTGGTTGAAAATCGCTCACGTTGACCATCTGGTCTGGATGGGGTTGGAGCCTGCAGTAAATGGACGGGGAGGCTTTATACAACCATGGCCATGAGCACAGGGATGGTTTGAGGAAGATCTTGGTGATTCCAGAAGGGAGGAACAGTTCTGCAGAGAGCAAACACCCAGCAGAGAGCTCATGGTATTGCTGTTAAATTCCAAGATAGAAGGATAGGATCCAGTCCTGGCTTAAGGAGTTTCTCTTGAACGAGCTCCAAGCCAATGCCTCTTTCTACCTCCAGGAAGGGCTGTAAAGGAACCACAGTAAAAATAAACAACTCTCTCCATCAGTGATGCTCCACCTTCACCTCTTGCTGCAACCTGAGCTGCAGAATGAATGGTACAGGTTAAACTATAAAGACCTTACTGCTCTCCAAAAGTCCAGGCTTGGCTCACAGCTCAACCCAGCCCAGTGCTGAGTGTCCCTACTGTGATACCAAGGGAGGGGGATTTGCACATCCTCACCTTGGAGTTTAGCACAGCAGGACCTGAACCTCCAGTTGCTTTTGCCTTGATGTTCTCCTTGATGTCATCTCCTGCTCTGTGCAAGGGCAGTCTGGAGATGCTGAGCAGGAGAATCTGAGTTTCTGGCTCTGTGGTGCTGGAAGCAGTTGAATTTTCCCAACTTGGCCCAGTGCCACCAGAAAGAAGATGGGATCGGTGCTCTGCTGAGCTCGGAATTCTGCAAGAGGTGATGCAGGAGGCTAAAACCCCATTATTCATAGAGTCATAGAATCATAGAATGGTTTGGTTGAAAAGATCATCCAGTTCCAACTCCCCTGCAATGGGTAGGGACAACTCCCACCAGACCAGGCTGCTCAAGGACCCATCCAACCTGGCCTTGAACACCTCCAGGGATGAGGCAGCCACTACTTCCCTGGGCAACCTGTGCCAGGGTCTCACCACCCTCACAGTAAAAAATTTCTTCCTAATATCTAATCTAAATCTTCTCCTTTCCAATTTAAAGCCATTAATTTATTCCCTCCACATCCATTACCCTCAGTCCCGTATTGGTCCTACCAGGAGAAAAAAACACCACAAACCGAACCAAAAGCCAGTTCCCAGTGGCTTCCATCCCTTTCTAAAGCCGTCAGCTCCTTGTCCTGTCCCTGCCACCTCTCTCCCAGCCCTGCTGTCTCCGGGAAGCTAAGAGTTAAAAGCTCCGAAACGGCAAGAACTTCCTCCTTTCTGCAGTGCCTGCCTCCAAATGACGCCGGTTTCTGCCGGGCTTTGCCCAAATATGTCTGTTTCCTTCCAAAAGAAGAAGGAAGAGGAAGAAAGAAAATATTAATAAAGAAGAAATACATAGAGAGACAAGAGCAAGGCATCACCCAGCCTGTGAGCGCAGCCCTGCCTCCCGCATGCCGTTCCGCAAAGGTAGGGGCTGCATGGGGGGACAGCACCACAGGATGCTCCTCCAGCTGGGTTGGGGGCACCTGGTGGACCAGGGATGGGGTTCATGCCTCCTTGCAGGGGTGGGAGATGGGAGTACAGGGCTTTGCTGCACCACTGGCTTTCAGGGGAGGATGGGGGCACCCCAGAATGAGGTAAGAGGGTAGAAATGCAGCCTGCAAAGGGCAACTCTCTCCCCTCCACTTGCCCTTGGTTGTGAGATTTTTTGTCTTTCCCTGCTTTGGGGGATTAAGATGCTCTGGGTGGTGCAAGAGCTGAAGATGAGAATGAAGTAGGATGTTTCTGGAAAGGAGGATGCTGCTGGGGGTTGTTTTGGGTGGTGCAGGCTGAGAACTGGCAACCTGTGTGCATTTCTGATTGTCCTTGCGAGATGCTCTGCTGGAGGAGCTGTGCTGTTGGAGGCCTGGGAGGAGAGACCAAGGAGGTTTTTGAGAAGGATACCCCACCTGGGCAGCCCTCTTTCATTCTGATCTGCACCTCAAACCATCTCCTTTCTCAAAATCTCCATCCCAACAACTGGCAAAAATCCCCCCTTGCCATCCCCTGGTTTGGCAACACGGGGTAAGAAGGATGCAGCTATGAGACCTAAAGCTCTGACAGCTGCTCCTGCGCAGCTTCATGGAGGGATGGATGAGTTTGCTGTCCTCTCCCGGTTGCTGTGAAGCAAAAGTCCTTCATATCACATCCTCCTCATCCCATAGTGTGGGCATAGTGGGACACAGAGCAGAATGATCGTGGTGGACCCTTGTCCCAGCAGCTCTATTGGGAGGAGAAACAGAGGGGGAAAAAGTCTTCTCCAGGAGACAGAAATCCAGGGGAGGCAGGGTTAAGCTATGAAGTGCAAGGACATGGGGAGAAGATGCTCCTCAGCATCTAACCCAGGTCCTTTGCCAACGTGGATCAGTGTCTCTGGACCAGGGGGCAGCTGGGGCTGTGCTGGGGGCTGGAAGTGCTGGGGCAGGAGCAGAGGACACTGCTGTGGAGAGGTTGTGCACTGATGTTGGCATGGCATGAAAGGGCAGCAGGGAGGGGGAGGAAAATTTGAGAGAGAGGGCTGGGTTTGTCCTTCTCACCTCTCTCTGCTCTGGGGAGGATGTTCTGAGTGTGCGACAGTTTGCCCGCAGTGATGTTCACAGAGCCCATGATCTCAGGCGCGGAGATTTATGTTGCCTTTTAAGGCTCAATGAAGCGTGATGTGGTTTACACCCTCGCATCTTGACAGCGCAGCAGACTTCAGATCTTGATTTAATTTTGGTTTAGAGCAGAAGGAGAGATGCTGGAGGGTGGGTGGTTGGAGAAAAGCCGAGCGCCTCAGGCTTTAAAAGCACTGAGCCCTTGGGGGTGAGCAAGGAGAACCATGGGGCAGCTTCCCATGTTGGAGAGCAGCTCAGACAGCCCCACTGCAGCCTCAGCAGGGATCCCAGTGATAAAAACAGTGGGCAGGTCTCCAGCACTTGGGGACACATGGCAAGACTGCAGTAATGAGGATGCATTTCTGTGTAGTCTTTCCCAGCACACCTGAACTGGGGAGGACCTACTTTCTGGAGCACCAACTTGCTGTTGGCATTAGACACCTGGGGCACAGCGAGCCTGCAAGTCCTCAGGACCCTGTTGTATGCAATTTGGTTCTGCAACTGTTGTGTCACCCTCGGCAGCGTTATCTCCTCTACAAACTTCCTCTAGAGGTCAACCTTGAAATGCCAGAGCAGCTGTCCACGGCTCCCAACTTCAGCTTGCAGCTCCACCTTGGAATTAATGGTTTTAAACCTAAGGATGGGTAGATTTAGACTGGATATAAGGAAGAGATTTTTTACAATGAGGGTGGTGAAATGCTGGAACAGGTTGCCCAGGGAGGTAATGGAGGTCCCATCCCTGGAAACATTCAAGGCCAGATTGGATGTAGCTCTGGGCAACCTGATTGAGTTAAAGATGTCCCTGCTCCTGCAAGGAAGTAGGAGTAGATGACCTGTAAATGTGCCTTCCAATCCATTCTATGATTCTATGTTTCCAAGGCCAACATGGATGGGTTTTGCCCATTGCTTGTACATGCTCAGCTTATGCTGGAGACCCCCCCAAGGATCCCTTCTTCTTGCAGATGGAAACCGTGATCCTGCAAGAGTCACTTAGACTAGAATAGACTGTGAGGTTGACCATGATAATGCTTGTAGATGTTGTCTGTAAAGCCTGGCTGCAGTCTGTGTAGATGTGACCCCAGCTGAGAGCATCCCATTGTGTTGGTAGGACCCCATGTCTCCAGCTGTGCCTAGAGCACTGCTTGGTTGCTACAGCTGCGCCACCTGGGCTTCCCATAGGCACAGCTCTAATCCACTAGGCAGGAGGGTTGTGGAGAACATGGTTTTCTGGCTGCCCTTCAAAAGCTGCACAGTAGGCTGTGCATAGCCTTAGTTTGCAGGAAATGTTTTCCCTGTAGTTCAGCTTGGTGCATTAAAAATCCTTGCATAAGGTGGTGGCAGTCAGTCTGATCAGAGTCAGAATGCCTTCCCAGTCCTCCCAGAGGAAAACTGAGACTCCAGTTACCTCCTCAAGGAGGCTGAACCTTTGCCTTGGGGGCTTTCTGGGAGCAGTGTCTCACCCCAGGACTTGCTCTGGGTGCAAAGAGGAGGCACTGCCCTAAGGATTGCTGCTCTGCAAACCTCAGGTAGCTTGAGGCATGTGGCCACTTTGCTCAACATGAGCTGGCAAAGTGTGCTCGCAGCCCAGAAGGCCAAACGTGCCCTGGGCTGCCTCAAAAGAGGCGATTCAGCCCTCCACTTTTCTCTTGTGTGACCCCACCTGGACTGTTGTGTCCAGTTCTGGGATTTCCAACATAAGGAGGATATGGAACTGTTGGAACTGGTCTAGAGAACAGCCTTCCAGTACCTGAAGGGGGCCTATAGGAAAGCTAGGGAGGGACTTTTTAGAAGTGCAAGTCGTAATAGGATGAGAGGGAATGGCTTTAAATTGGAAGAGGAAAGATTTATGTTAGACATTAGGAAGAAATTCTTCACCATGAGGATGGTGAGGCCCTGGCACAGATTGCCCAGGGAAGTTGTGGATGCCCCATCCCTGGAAGTGTTCAAGGCCAGGTTGGATGGGGTCTTGAGAAGCCTGGTCCAGTGGGAGGTGTCCCTGCCCACGGCAGGGGGTTGGAACTGGGTGAACTTTAAGGTCCCTTCCAACCCACCCCATTCCATGATTCTGTGATGTGCATTTCGGAGGCCCTGAGCTGTCTTTGCACATCACTGCATGTGGAAATGGAGTATCTTGGGGAGTAAAACACAAATTGCTAGCTCTGATGGCTTCTCACTAATTGCAGCTTTGGCACCACCTTCTCAGGTCTCCCTTAAAAATCTGTGCTAAATCCTCATTGCCTTGGCTCTGTTCTGCCTCCTTCTATCTGGGCCCTGTAGCCAGTGGCATTGCCCCAGGATTTGCACTTCATGTCTATACAACAGCTGCCATTTAGCCAACCTCAAGGCATTTGGCTGTTTCAGGGAGTAAAGAAAGGTTTTTCTAGTAGGGATGCTCAAGGACACCTAGAAGGAATGAGCTTAGGGCAGGAATTAATTTCTTACAGCATCACCACATCAGCTGGGAGCACTGGAGAAAGTCCTGGTCCCCAGTGGTGCCGCTGTCCTGGCAAAGCCCCATCCATGGCTACATCTCTACTGGCAGGAAGTGTTGAGACTTTCACCTAAAATGCTCTTCACCCTGCCTGAAAAATACAATTTAATTACTGCAGCTGACGTGAGGAAGCCTGGGAGTGTGTAGGTGATAAGCAGCCAGGATATTGCCAGAGTGGGACATTTGTCATTTGTCAAAGGACAAATGATACAGTGGTGGTGTTGCTGGCTGCAAAGGAGCTGGAGATAAGACTGAAAGGCAGCAAGCAAAGATTGGACATGTGATTCTGAGAGAAACCATCTCCCCAGGGTATGGGTACAGATGTTGACCAGTTGGCAAGGGCATGGTAGATACATGGCACAAGGTACTTCCCAGCTGAAAAAAATGTCTGGCATCATGAATATATATATATTTATGGGTGTCTGTGAAGGTGTAGGCTGGCTTTGAGCTGTTGGATCAGCAGTCATCAGGGCATAGAATCGTAGAATGGTTTGGTTTGGAAGGGACCTTAAAGATCATCCAGTTCCAACCCCCCTGCCATGGGCAGGGACACCTTCCACTGGATTAGGTTGCTCAAAGCATCATTCAACCTGTCCTTGAACATCTCCAGGGAGGGGGCATCCACAACTTCTCTGGGCAACCTGTGCCAGTGCCTCATCACCCTCACAGGAAAACATTTCTTCCTAAGATCTCAGCTCAATCTCCCCTCTTTCAGCTTAAAACTGTTATCTATTGGCCTATGCCTGGACCCTTCTCTTCTCTAGGCTGAACAACCCCAACTCTCTCCACAAGGAGAGCCAAGATACTTGGCTCCAAGTTGGCACCACACAGCTGAGATGAATACAATCTCAGGGCTAATAAAGGGCTGCAGGAGCTGAGAACCCACCATACAGGGGGGAGCAGCACGTTTGAAAATCCAGCCGTAATCTTCCCAGGGTCCTTCCTCCCTACATGACAACAAGCTTCACAAGGACCAATGCACTCACCATTAGCCAAGCTGGTCCGTGTTAAAGCATATTAATTAGTTTAGTCTAAAATACAATCAGTCTAGCCTTTTATCATAGAGTTATAGAACGGCCTGATTTGGAAGGGACCCACAAGGATCATCGAGTCCAACTCCTGTCCCTGCATAGGGCAATCCCAACATTCACACCAGGTGTCCAAATGCTTCTTGAATATTGTCAGGCTCGGCATCATGACTACTTTCCTGGGGAGCTGTTCCAGTGCTCCACCACCCACTGGGTGAAGAACCTTTTCTTAATTTTTACTGAAACCTCCCCTGACACATCTTCCTGCCATTCGCTGCGATTCTGTCATTGGTCACCAGAGAGAAGAGCTCAGCACCTGCTCCTTCTCCTTCCCTTGTGAGGAAACAGTAAATGGCTATGAGGTCCCCCCCCAGTCTCCTCTTCTCCAGGCTGAACAGACCAAGTGACTGCAGTCTCTCCTCATATGATTTCTCCTCTAGACCCTTCACCAGCTTTATGGCCTTCTCTGGACACTCACCAGTAGTTTTATGTCCTTTTTATACTGTGGTGCCCAAAACTGCCCCCAGTACTCGAGGTGGGGCCTCCCCAGTGCAGAGCAGAGCGGGACAATCCCCTCCCTCACAGGGCTGGTGATGCTGTGCTTGATGCCCCCCAGGACACAGTTGCCCTCTTGGCTGCCAGGGCACTGTTGGCTCATGTTCAAGTTGCCATCAGCCAGGACCCCCAGGTCCCTTTCCCATTGGAGTTACTTGCTTAGCATTAGGCCATAAAATATACTATTAATGGAGCCCCTTGACACCACGGAGAATGACACAGCAGAACTTGCTCAGCATTAGTAGCTGAATTTGTGAAGCCTTAGGCCACAAGCTGTGAACTTTTCACGTAGATATCATGAACTTATGCTGAACTTTTACTGAGTTATACAAAGGAAGGTCCCGTAGCCAGTTCAAGCCAGAAGATAAGGAAGCTACACCAGCTGCAGACTTTGGAGATAGGAGACAGCCTGCCCAAGGACAAGGAAAGAATTCAATGAAAAACATAAAGACCTCAGCCCCTGAAATACCATTGGACCAGCTGTCATGTGGACAGTGTGTGAAGAGCACATGGAGGGTAAGAACTTGGATTGTAAAGTATAATTACCCAGGGATTGTTTTGTTTAGGGTCCTTCTCCTGTGGCACCCAGCTCGAGCTGTAACCTGATGCTGTACCATCAATCAATTAGCCTGAAGTAATTCATATCAGAGATTCTGCCTAGAGGAACCTAGGGTTGAGCCAACAGAAGAAACTCAACAGAGAGACAGTAAGTGAGAGAGTGGTTAAGAGAGGCAAAAAGGGCATCTGTTGGTTAACTGGAGCCACCTGGATCTTGATCCTAGAAGTTAAAGTCTTGGGTGAAGTGAATGTGACTCTTAGTGTGACTGTGACTCTTTGGCAAGACTTTTTCTGTAACATTTGGAGATCCTGGAGACTGCAATACCAACCCTCAAGTGCAGCCACCTGCATGCTTATATGGTACAGAGCTGCTCTGCAAAGAGACCTCACTGTGTGTTGCATGTGCTGACCCCACTGCAGACAGGTCATGTTGGGTGGGTGTCCCTCAGCTACCCCATCCCAGCCACCATCGGGTGTTTGTCTGCGTGGAGGTCTGCAACTTCCCATGATGCTGAGTGGAGAAGAATGCCTGGCAGACCTACACAGAGCCCTGCTGATGTCCAACCTCCCCTAGCTCCTCTCTGCCAGTGACCATCAGAACAACCTCCTGCAAGCAGCTCTTATTCAAAGGTGGCAGAAGTTATTATACAGTGGGGGAAGTTATAACAGGAGCTGTTTTGGCAGGAGAAATGCTCTAGTGGGGATGGTGTTGTGGAGGTGATTTCTGCCACCAAGCAGTACAATTTCCAGCTGCATGGCAGGAGAAGTGAGTGAACAGCCCAGCTGCTATAACAATACTACTCTTTATTAAGCCTTTTCCCTCTCTGTTAGCAGAAGTTTTGATGTCTTCTGGCCTCATTTCTGCTTCCTGAGTTCAAGGAGGTTCTTGTTAGCAAGAACAGAGGCGCCTTTTGCACGTGAGCATGAAGGGAAAGGGCAGGACTGTGCCACATCCTGGCATTATGATTTCTGTTGTATCACCCCTTCTCTATCAAGCACTTCCTTGACAGCACAACTGCAGATAGAGAGGTTGTAATACCCTCTGATATGAAGCTATCTGCTTTTGCAGAGTGATTACAGCTAAGGGCAGAGATTTGCCTTTCTGCAGCTTTTTTGGCATTAAAAGGGGTAATTTTGTCATTTGGGGCTGCTTTCTGGCAATGCCCTGCGAATCCCCACGCTGCTGCGTTTGTTGGTCACGTCACCCGTCGCTCCTCGATGCCGTGTTTCCTGGCAGCCTTTGAAAACTTTTGATCTACTGTTTCCCATCAAAGGCTCCGAGGAGGATTTCTGCGTGCGGGTGAGCTGTGCCTCGAAGTGACACGGATGTGGAGAAGCCGAGAGGGGAGTCTGCTTAGGGGAGGTCCTGCCTGCTGCAGCTCCCTGTGGGGGTTGTCCCGGTGACGGTGACAGTGTGGGTGTCTGCTCGTGGGTGTCTGCTCACGGGTGTCTGCTCACGGGTGTCTGCTCAAAGGGCAGGGAGGAAATGTACAGCAGAGCTGGCCCTGGCACTTCTGACTCACTGCCTCGTGCCTGAGTTAAAACGTCTCTTTGTTTTCAATGAACACCTTTCCTGGAAGGATGGAAACCCCCTCATGTCCTGCTTTGCCCTCTGGATGGTGTTTCTCGCCACGATATTTTCCTTTTGCCTCTTGTTTTTTTTCATTCCCTTTCTCCTCACCAGCCTCTGGAAGAAAATACAAGTAAATGACTCAAAGGAGCAGGTGTCTGTCCCCCTATCACACCCATCCCTGCTTCCTGCAGCTCTAAAAAAGCACTTGGTGGGCACAACCTCTCCACTGCCCCTTTGACATCGTGCTTTCTTTAGCATTTATGACAACTCATGGAGGGTTTTTAAGTGGTTTAAGAAGCCACTCTGCCTAGTGGTCATGTTCTCACTGGTGCTCATGGGGTTGTGCACAACTAAGCAGCAAATCTCACCATGTCTCATGGTGTTGATGCAGGAGAGGATGTGCCAGGCTGAGGTGGGGAGGTGTGATGTCCTTTGCTGTCACCAGCCACAGATGGGACCACCACCCAACTTGAAACCGGGGTAGGAGGCTTGTAAAGAGATACCTGCTACTAAAGGGGAGCTATAAAGGTCAGTGGGGGTTTGGGGGACCCACTCTGCACCCTGATTGCTTCACAGAAACCAGCCAGTGAGAAGAGATGGGTAGTTACAGCGTCTCAGACTTCCTGAGTCTGGGAATCGAAACCACGTAAAGATGTAGTTGCTGATAGCATCTCCTCATCTTCTAACCTGGGAGCAAGCAGATGTGCCTGTAACCTGCCTTCCCAGGGCCAGCAACCCCTGAGCAACTCGGGATGCTTGAATAACCCTCCCTTTGGTGTCCTGCCTCCCTCCTGTGTGCGTGGAGAAGGACTTTCCTTTGTTGTCTTTACATGGTGAACAGGCATTGGCATAACACTGGTGCTTCCCATCCACACTACCAGCTGAAGACCAAGCTAGGTGTCCATATTACACAGGAAAATCCCATCTGGCTGAGCTTTGCTGGGTTTGACCCATGAAGATGGGTCCAGCCTCTCCAAATCACACCACTGACACCCCTAGGACCACTTCTCCACCTGGCATCCCACCACCTCTGCTGTCTCCTCTGCCATCATGGAGGACATGCTGGCAGGGTGGCTGGCATGCCGAACCCTTCCCTAACACACCCTCGACGATGGAGTAATTAATCTTGGCATGCGACAACTCCAAAGGCTTTAAATCAGATGACCACGGAATTTCTTGGAGGGACGTGGGAGGATTTCCAAACCAGCAGCCGGCGAGGCGTGACCCCTGTGCGCCTGGAGTGTGCATGCACACACACACGTGCAGGCACGCACGTCTCTGCAGGGCACCTCGCTTTTTCTTCCACATACATAACATCTTAAGCATGAAAAAAGAGGATAGGGGACAGGCCCTGGTTGGGAGTCAAGATCAAACCTACAGAAGCAGCTTCAAATTGTGTTTTCCCTGGAGGTTTTCCTTGTCCTCGCAAGGGCTATGAGGCTTTTCAATACCTGGACAACTTTTCCTGTATCTATCTTAAATATTCCCTGATATAAAGAAGAGCTATCATTTTCTTCATAGTATCCTTTTCCAGACTGAAAGCTATTCCTACATTTTCCACTCTGGTTTTCTCCTTCCTGGAGCACAAAATCATTCTCATTTTGTGCTTTCCCACGTATCCCATTCTGGAAACATCTCCTTGGTGTTGCCCATCCCAGATTAAATCTCTTCCCAAAAGCTTGAGGTCCCCCCAAAAAAAAATCTCTTCCCAAAAGCACAGGTGTCCAGGTGGTCCAGAGTGAGGTGTGTCTTCCCTAGTGCTGAGGAACCAGCACCATCCAGACCAGAAAAAACAACATCCTCCATTTTCTATACAACCCTCATGTTAAAACGCCCTGGAATTGGTCTTTCCTTTTGTTTTTTCATTATTATTCTTATTTTCTCCAGGGCCATCAGGCTGTTTGTTCATAGTTGGCTGCTGAGGTTTTATTTATTTCCCTTCTCCTTTGTCCGTCAGTCCTCGCTGGATGACTTCCAGCTTTATCACCTGATGCAAGGGAAGCTGAGGCATGGGAGGATGCATTGGTAGGTTGGAAGCTGCAGTATTTGTTGATTTAGTTGCTTTTACCTGTAGATCCAGTGCTCTCTGTATCAAACCTGGCTGTGCCCAAGCATCCTGCAGTGTTGGTACATCTTGGTGTGCATTGCTGGTCCAGACCTTACCATAGTGCAATGCGGAGCTTGAAAATCAACCAGTATGGGTAGGAGCAGGGTGTTAAAACCACACCTAGGGACATTTGAGTTGGAAATCAGGGAATGCTTTGCACAGCCCTGGAGTAGGTTACTTGAGGACGGGATGGGGAGTCTGAGACAGACAAATATAGAATCATAGAGTGGTTTGGATTGGAAGGCACCTTAAAATCATGCAGTTCCAACTCCCCTGCCATGGGCAGGGACACCTTCCACTGGATCAGATTGCTCATCCAGCCTGCTCTTTAACACTTCCAGGGATGGAGACAAATATCTCCCTCTGAAATGGTTTGGGTATAAATTGTGCTGCTTCAAGGCTGTGGAAGGGGTGATGATAAAACCTCTGGGAAAAAGGAAGTGCTGCTGTGTTCCTGTGCAGCCCCAACCCCAGTTTGGGCTCATCTGGAAGGGCTGACAGCCCTCAGAATCCAGCATTTGGGTAGGGACGTGGCAGGGCTGGTGTTAAATGGCTGCAACCCTTCAGACAACCTGATTTAATTCCCCTCCCTGACGCCTTGGCAGTCAGCTCTGGTGCTTGTTTGTCCAACCCGATGCAGGGAGAGCCTTTTGCAGGGCAGCGAAGTGAACTTGTTTACCGATGTATTTATTGCCCTTTGGTCGTGCACGGCCCCCTGGCACGTGGCTGCAGGCAGGAGCCCATGCTCTGCTGCTCAGGAGGGATGGTGGGGATGCAGGGTTGCCAGCACGTGCTGTCCCCGGGAAGCCGCACGGGCTGTGCATGCCCCGTTCGCATGCACACAGGGAGGAAACATTGCCTGGCTCTGCTTTCCTGACCTCGCCGTCACTCAGCGCTGCCACTGTTCCTCCCAGCAGCTGCAGCCTGCTCTGGAGACACACAAAAAGGGCATGAACAGATATCACCAGTGCTGAGGGGCTGCTGGGCATTCCAGCTATTTCCAGGAAACTTGGAGAACAGCTGAGCCTGGTAAACAAATGGGATCACCCATTGGGACAGGAGATGTTTTTCTCCCAGCAGTACTGGGAGAAAAATTGGGTATCCTGCCTCCCACACCCAGATCTGGCTGCAGGCCCCGAGGGGGATGTGACTTCCCAGTTTTAGTCCCTCTGGAGCTGGGACGGTCTGGCTGCTTCTGCTTAGGAATAAACAGGAGGACAGGTTGCGCTGCGCGTGTCTTGCTTGTGGGCTTGAAGGCAGGGCTTGAGCAACTGGCACAGACTCACAGTGCTGGGAGACTGTGCCTGGAAGACTGAATTGTTCTGCCCCTAAAAATGCCAACAGCCACTGCCAGGTTACTCTGCACAAGTGAGGAATAAAGGCTCCTTAGTCAGTAATATAAATTTATTTGGAGGAAGTAAATTGCCCAGGTATGACCCAGGCAAGCATCCCATCTTGATGCTAACAGGAGACCTCAGCATGCCTGGTGCAGAAAATTGAGGATTTGACTATTTTTTTCTCCTAGTCACTGATTTTCTTAGAAATCCTCTATTAGAAAGAGATTTCTAAGAGGAACAGTAGGACACAGCTGAGGGTGGGATTTGAGCTTGGGCAGCTCGACGAAGCCGCTTCACCCATGGCACTATTTGTGCCAACACCACTGCTTGGGCATGGATCCATGCTCATGAAACAACAGTACCTTTAAAAAAAATAAAAATAATAAAGAAAAAAAGCAGCTGAGGACAAGGTTTTGGGGTAGGAAGAAGGACTCAAGAAGAAGTGGCTTCACTGCCAAAATCTCCGTATTGTTGAACCAACCTGAGCGGGATGATTTGAGACAGAAGAGGCACCTGCCAGCAGTTGTATTTTATTTTGTTTGTTTATTTCTCCAAGGTTGATTTGCCAAAGGCAGGGAAGTAGCAGCTGTGAACAGATATGTGGGGGAATGCAGTCAACAAAGCCTTTGGTCCTCTTAAACATGAAATCACCTCTGATTGCGGCTACATTTCCTTCCTCCCTTTCTTCTTCTCGTACTTTTTGGATGCAGATGAGCTGCTCAGAAACCAACCCAAGCCAAACACTGCTTCCATAAATAGGAGAGCAAATTAATAACCCATTATCTGGTTTATTGCAGTTGCAATAGCAGCGATTTGGGCAACTTCTCGGTGGAGGACACAAGGGTGGGAAGAGGTTTTTTTTGGATATGGCTTTACCAGTCCAAATTTTGGAAATCCTGAGGTTGATTTTTGTGGCTTGGGCTGTTGGATGTCCTGCCCTGTTGTGCTTGCAGCGATAGGACTGGGTGGCCTTGGCGGCTAACGGCCTGGCTGCAAACAAGGCAAGACAAAACAACGTGGGATGAGGCTGGCGTGTGCCGGCATTGACTCTTAGTCACCTCAGTTCATCTATGACTATATATGAATGCAAAAGGACCAGATTTTTGAGTAGCATCTGAAGGCAGCAGCAGTGCTGGCTGCCAGGGATCGGGATAGATGCGTGTGCTCCTGCATGTGTTCGAGGAAGTTGTGCTTGTCCAGGCATGGAGGGCTGGATTGGACTCTATGTGAGATGGGTTTTCAGGGCTATTTAGCTGGTCAGCTCTGGAATAAGCATCTGTGTTTAAGGCAGGACAGGGAGGGGACACACAACACATCCGTGCTTACAGCATCTCCTGGAGATATAGGGGACTGCAGATACTGTGACCTTCTGATCACCTTTGCTTTCACCCCAGACCCATGCTGATGGGTCTCCATTAGACCTTGCTCTTACATAGGTGTTAGGTTTAGGAAGTGCTCTGAGCTGTGCCCATGCAAACCTCTGTGGGTTTTGGCATCCTGATGAATACAGGCTGCAGCTCCTTTTGGCTCAGTGCACAGGTCGGACAACTCACACATCCGTCTGACCCACGAGGCATCACAAGCACCTTCACCCAGCAGCAGGAACAATGTCCCCATCACTGAAGTGCTTTGGATTATCCAAGCTCAGGCAATAAATGCACAACACGAAGTGAAAGAAGGTCATGCTTTGAGTTCAAGCCCAGCTCTGTTTCTTTATTGGGAAGCTGGCAGGAGAACCTTCCCAGAAGTTGAGTGGCCGTCAGATCTCGTGTTGACTCAGGCCACTCTCTAGCAGTTGTTTTAATTCAGCCTGAGCGCTGGGTAAACAGCCGGGCTGGGAAATGTGAAACTCTTTCTCTGACCTTAGGAGCCCCACGGGCGTCAGCCAAGGGAGGTACAAGCAGAGAAGCACAGACTCGCTGTCACGGTGCAGAGGAACACGGTGGGGATGAACAAGCAGAGTGAGCCCATGTCTCCTGGACTCATCTGTTTGGTTTTCGAGGAGTGAGAGGAGAAAAAAAATGAACCTGATTTGGGGCACAGAGTTTGTGCTGTGATTCCCTGATGAGCAGCGTTGCCAGAAATACTTGAAGCAGATGGAATAAAAGTGGTTTCCCCCCTTCTCTGTCGTATTTGTTGGGGATGAGTCATGGTCAATGGCCAACGTGTGCTTCCACCTGTGCCATCCCCTCATGGCTCTGGCTCTCAGCTCAAGTGATAGATGTTGTTTTGGGAGGAAACTGGGGCACTTCCTAATGCAATGAAACACAGCATCTTCTCTCGTGAACCCTACCAAACTGCCAGGGGCTGATTTGTTACTCTATGTTAAACTCTGGGGCAGAAATCTAAACATTCAGCTGAATTGTCTTTTTTTTTCCCAAGGAGCTGTTAACAGCTTGTCATTGTGGGTTGGAAAATCTAAATGCATTTGAGAAAATATGTTGGCAGCAAGTTCTGCACATTGTTTCAGTTTGTCCCAAAGTTCCAGAGAAATTTCCCATTAATATTTTTCATGCCTGATTAGAAAATATTAAGGAGAGAAGAAACAAATTCTGTGATATTTTTGGAGAAGTTTAACATTTTTTTTTAATCCAGCCAGGTCTCCATGGCATGGAAAAGATTGAATGAAATGCACAACTTAAAAACATCTACTAGGAATTAGGTAAATAGATGTATTTACCCTATAAGCAGAAAAATTCAAGAAAACCCTGATAAGGAAATCTGGTTATTTAACTTCTGCATTCCAGCAATTTGTGTTATCTGATTCCAGTGATTTGGCTCCAAAAAAACCTTAGGAGAGTTGTTAGGAAATCAGAGACCTGAATGTTTACATGGCAGAATCTTTGACTGCAGAGAGCTCCAGCAAAAGGTATGGAAACTCAAACTGACTGCTGAGATGTCTGCTGTGTGAAGGCGGAGCCTGCATCAGTCTTTCATCTCTTGATCATTTTTGTTCCTGATGCAGAGAATTCTTTGCCATCTCAAAATGGCTTTTCAGTTGGTTGGTGTGTGGGCATTTCTCAGTGGAGGTGTGGATCTTCCTATTCTAAATTTCAGCCTACGGATCATACGCTTTCCTTCATAGTTGCCCTTCGCAGACCTCTTAAAAGCAGTTTCTGCAGACCTCATGTTTAAGAGCACAAGGTAACAGCCTGGTGAAGTGGGACACTTAGACCTCACCTCTGAATGGATTGTGGTTTCCATCAGTTCATAGAACCATCTGGTTGGAAAAGACCTCTGAGATCGAGTCCAACCGTACATGTCCACTTACTGAACCATGTCCCTCAGAAACTCATCTACCCATCTTTTAAACACCTGTAGGGGTGACAACTCAACCACCTCCCTGGGCAGCCTCTTCCAATGCCTGAGAACACTTTCAGTGAAGAAATTTTTCCTTATGTCTAGTCTGAACCTCCCCTGGTGAACTTGCAGAGCTGAACCCTTGCGGAGGCTGATCTAGGGAATAGCTCAATCTGAGGAATGGTGTTAGTCCTCAAAGTGTTTCTTCATGGGTAAGGCTGAGATCTGTAGGACACCGTTGGACAGCCATCACCTGCTATTGCCTGTATCATCCCAGCTCTGCGAGGAAGCAGGGACAAGCGGGTTGTCGATACGGCAGATGTGCTCACGAGAGTGTGGGTGGAAAGATCCTCAGCACGTACACAGTTTCGAAATGCATCTCTCATCAAAGTGTTACTCTTCTTCCCTACGTGGGTCTCTGGATTGAACAAGGAATTGTGTTTTGGGTCAGCTCCTGCTGGAGTGTACTGAGATGTGCGTCATATGGCTTTGGACGTAGGCAGCACTGAGGTCTTGCTCCGCACTCACAGGCTACAAACACCTTCGGGACACATCTCATCCTGTCTTACAATCAATATCCACAGCAGGGCAGGTAAATCACTCTGGGAGTGTCCATTTCTGGGAGCAGTCAAAGGTGACCAGTTCCATGTAGACACCCAAAGTGACTTAAATCTTCTCCAAAAACTACCCGTAGCTTTGCTGTGGGTAGAGGCAGACACGACAGGAGCTGTGCAGGGCTGCAGTGCCTCCTCCCTGCTCAGCATCCCCCAGGGAACGTTTCAACCTGAGCCTCACAGGAAGTGCAAATCCTCCTGTTGATGTCCAAAAAGTCGTATTTGTTACCTGGCATGCAAATGAGCAGTCTCACACACCAAGTTGAGACATTAATTTTATTTAGAGTTGTGCAAGTCTGGGTGCTAGGTGGGTTTCTACAGCTCTTAGCACATCTGACAGGAGCCTCTGTACTCAATTTGTGACAAATAATACAGGTGGTTGCATCATTAATAGCTTTGAATTGCAAGGGGGAAGATTTAGATAGACATTAGGAAGAAATTCTTCACGATGAGGGTGGTGAGTGAACAGGTTGCTCAGGGAAGTGTGGATGCTCCCTTCCTGGAAGTGTTCAAGGCCAGGTTGTGTGGAGCTTTGAGCAGCCTGATTCAGTGGGACGTGTCCCTGCCCATGGCAGGGACATGGAACTGGATAATCTTTAAGTTCCTTTCCATCCCAAGCCATTCTATGATTCTGTAATTCAAGTTCTCTACTACACGTGCTAATTGAGTAGGGGGCCTGCATCTGGAGGTGGGTTTCTTATGGTTCTTTGCCAAATTGGCAATCTTAATGATAAGGCCTGATCTAATATGTCCTGCTCTGGCAGATTATGAGTGCTTTGATCTTTTGCTTAGTACAAGTTCTGCTATTTCATTTAATATTAGCAAATGTTAGTCCGTTTTGCTGATTGCTTATCAAGATGCTTAGAACAGGACACTCTCTTTCCAACACTGGAATGTTGCTTTGTAGAACGGTGTTTTATCACCCCTGATCAAAAGTCCCTGTATCAGGAGCTGAACTGATATTAGTGGGGGTTGACAGCAGGGATAAGGGAATGCTCTTTTTCCTAGGTTCTTTAATCCAATGCATGCTGCTGCCTACAAGCACCTCCTCTGTGATCGGCAGGAATGCAAAACACCAGATTTTCTTCCTGAGAGCTTTGTATTTTAGCTTCTTGCATTATGGTGAAGAGATTCTCCAGTATCTCCCAGGTATCTGACTTCATGAGATCATTGCCTACAGCTCTTTAGAAGCCTCTTGGTCACCATGGCAATGCTGAGGTTGTCACTGATATGGGCTTCTTACATCATAAGGTGAGTCATCCCCAGAATGAAAGGCCACAGCCTTTGCCATTGTTTGATTTAATAAGCTGCAATGATGAGATAATGATCCAGGCTCTTAATGAAAGGTGGGTGTTAATAAGATATTAGGAAATAGTTCAATAGCAAAGTCCATGGGATAATGACAGGCTATGATTTCTGGAGGGTGAGCATCTTCCACCTTAAATGGGCTGAATAGACTCATCCATTGGGGGTTCCACATATATTCAGAGGCCCTGAAGGCAGGAGACCAGTAGAGCTGCATCCCAAATGCACCACTGAACTGGAAATTAAGCTCTTCATAAACATAACCAGCTTCAACCACTGGGCATCTCAGTAGAAATGGCTCCTATAACAAACTCTGCTTAAAGGAGGGCTGGGATTTTAATTCCTTCCAGCTGGATTGCAACTTGCTACATTGCTTTCCAGCACAAATTAGGCCTGGATCAGGTGTCAACACACAGCTGATTTAACTGGAGAAGGTACTATAATAATATAGACCAGGTGTATCTGGCAGTTGGGATGGCATAACCCTGTAAACACACTTTTTCAAACCAGCAGGATTTTTGGGCTGGATCGGTGCCTTGTCACAGGTGGTTGTGGCATCTTGCTTAGGGGTGAGGTAACCTAAAGTCAAGTTTGATATCTTGTGGATTTACACCCTAAAGCAATTACCCGGACTTTCAGAGGGGGAATTTCACACCCTAAAATCACAGGGCAAAGGGGGACATGTTCCTTTGATGCAAATGTAAGTACCTGGGAGTAGGAGGCACAGCCCAATATGACATGAATATTGGCTTCTTGGAGCCACTGACAAGTGTCAAAACTTGACTTTTGGCTCTCTGACTGATCCATGCCCTTCAATGCTTTCTGTTGGAACCAAGTTTGAAATTTTGCAGCCAGATTTCATTTAAAGGAGAACCAGTATCAGATTCCCAAGACTGAAATATCCCCAAGCTCTTGCCATCTCATTACCCTCTAACCACTTTTAAAAACCCATATTAGTCTTTACAATCTATGGAGTCAATTATCTTGATGATTTAGCCCATTTATGGGGTGAGTTTTGTTTTGTGCTAGTCTTGTAAGGTCAGGAACTTTCACAGGACATTGCTCAATACTCCTGAACCCGTTTCTGAGCAGACCAGCTGGCATTGAGAAATATCCCTGCTCCAATGGATGTTGCAGGTTCAGAACGTTATTTCCAACTTTTTTTTTTTTGAGAGAGAACATAATTCTCAAAAATTACAGATGAAACCTCTTCCCTGGGATTTTAAATAAGAACTTTTGTTTCAGGAGGCTCCTTGGGGTCATTAGTCCTGGGAGGTTCCTTTGGGGTCATCAATCCTGGCTACTGGGCACCCATCTTATACCTCTTTATCTCTGGCCTTCAGCCTTATTGGGATCCTCCAAGACCTGCACACAGTCCAGAGCACCCACTTCTGTCTGGGGACTGTGGGAAGGATCCTTGAATGATTTTGCTTCTAACTTGGGGGATCAAGGTTAAATCCATGCACTCATTTGTCCTTCTTCCTCATACTCATTTTGGTCCAGGCAATGCGTTTACACCTCTCCAATTCCTTTCCTATCTACATGGTTGTAACCAAACTCCTCTAGTTAGGGCACAACTCTGCCAGCTCAAAAGAAACCAGGTTTGAACTCTCATCCTCCTTGAAGGGCTCCTAAATGAAAAGAAATTAAAAGAAAGAAATTGCTTTTAGCAAGACTGACAGCACAACACAACAGAGGGTTGACTTCAGGCAGGATTTACTGTCCCTGAAATAGTTTCTGTGACAGCACACAGAAGGGCTCAGAGCAGAGGGCTGACCCAAAGCAGTTTCCTGTATGGGCCATTGGCTGCAAGAGCACTTACAGAAAACTATAGGGAGCCTCTTTTTTTTTGCAAGTAGACAGTGAAATGATTTTTTTTTACTGCCCATCATAGCAAAGAGAGGTCATGTGCACAAGAGCTGATTTTTGCTAAAGTGTTGGGAAAAATTAATTGCTGCATTTCTGCAACTCCTTTGTGGTTTCTCCTGCCTCTTGGCTACCAGGAAAGGCAAGATCAGCTCCGGGTGCAATGTTTTACTGGGGCTGATACAGCAGGGCTATGCAATGCCTTGTGCTCCTGAGGGATTTCCCCCTCTCAGGCTCAGCACTTGTTTCTTAATTTTGGAAACTGAACCCCTTCGAATTTTTTTCCTTCTCTGCTTGCAGCTATTTTTAAGAAAAAACTGCACCCAAAGGCTTGTGTGTGGTAGCTCTGGGTGCTTGCTCTGCTGGTATTTCAGTGCTTGGCTGTTGATAGCAAGTAGCTGAATTTCTTACGACTGGGGAAGGAAGACATTTCATGAGCACATCAGGTCTAGTTACAGCATGCAATAGTCTCAAAAACTGGACGGCTTGTCCCAGGATGGAGGAGTGGGTGTCTTTCTCCTGTGCTCGAGGGATGCCTCAGGGGCAGCCCTGAGCACACAATGTTCCCTGCCTTGCCCTGATCCTGCACCCCAAGCAGGGTTCAGCCCTCCCAGCTGCAGACCTGAGAGGTGTCAATCTGGAACTCTCCTCTAATTTCAGGCTAGGGGGTTGCTGAGCAGCATCCTGTAATCACCACAGGAAACCCTGCCTTGAAATAATATTGCAGAGAAACAATTTTGCCCAATTTTTGTTCCTCTTTGGCAGCAGTGAGGTTGATGCTGCAGGTTTGATGCTGTTGAGGAGGAACATGAGCGTGAGATTGCAAGGGCAGGGGAGGTGAAAGGCAAGAAATGAGGAAGGAAAACCCATCTTGTTCAGAGTACAGGAGGGCTCTTTTCTATGACAGAAACACCCCGATGAATGTGTTTCGGGGGCTGATGCTGGAGCTCATTGTGGTCACTCTGGCAGCAGGGCTTGGGCAGGATGAGAAAGAGCATGAGATAAGGAGAAGGAGTTTTATATCCCAATGATAAAGGTACAGTTCACACTTTTTGTTTATTTATTCTTGTAACTGAAATACCTGCAGGGCTGAAGAGGAGGGAAATGGTTGAAACTTGTAGACACAAAGGACCGTGAACTCCAGCCGCCTCTCCAAGCCTAAATAACTTCTTACCAG
This sequence comes from Dromococcyx pavoninus, assembly GCA_033558185.1. NCBI lineage: Eukaryota > Metazoa > Chordata > Aves > Cuculiformes > Neomorphidae > Dromococcyx > Dromococcyx pavoninus. The sequence goes on from JAUMJL010000981.1 coordinate 277,057, forward strand.
CTTTTGCAAAACCCTCCCTTCCATGAGCCTGACTCTCAACAAGCTTTAGCAAACCTCAAGTCCCTGCAAAGAAAGCACCATCAACAGCAAAACCAGCTCAGTATGCAGCCAGGGAGAGGAAGCAGCCACTTGGTTTGGTCCCTGATGCTTTTGAAAGCCCACAGTTCCTCTATAGGATTGCAAACAATTTTCTTTGCTTCTCCAGGATCCCACTTGTTTTTTTTTACAGAAGCACAAAGAGCTTCGTGGATTTTTTGTTGTTTTTTTTTTTCAAATAAATACATAAATACCCCTCGATCAGCCCAGAGGAATAGTTTTGTCTGTTGCAAGAGGTTGTTGTTAATGCACTGACAAGAATTTGAGTAGCTGCTGCCTGACTTCTGCAGCCAGGGTAGGGAGAACTATTTGTGCCCATGTCCCAGGCTGGGAAACTGGGGCTGTGCTGGAAATTGCTGAGGGATAAGCTGTCCTGCCGTTAACTAAGCAGCTGCAACTTTATGGTGATGTGTGCACAGCTCACAGCCACCGTCTCCAGATTTTATCCATGCAAAGACTTTGCTGGGTGCAAGGTTGGACTGCGTAATTCGGATCCCACCAGGCATCACACACGCTGCATCCTGTCCCTTCCATCCCACATCCTAAGAACGTGGTCCGTGTTCCACTGAACGTAGGCGTGAACGTGACTTGTCCTTTTCTTCCAAGTTTCCTTTAGAAGGGGGGGGGAAATAGAGACAGAAGAAAAGAAGAGAATGAATCATGCTTAGTCAGAGTTGGGGCTCGCTGGAGCAATCACTGCCATTGCCTGCATTTCAGTGCCGAGGGAAGGGTGCCAGGGGAGGCTGGTTGGTGACCCCTTGGTACGGGGAAGGTTCTTCCAAAGGGGATCGGGAATTTAGTCTAGGATTGTGATTTTTGGGCCAGATCCAGAGCTTAATTCTACCGTCTGGGGTGAGTTGATAGGTCAGTTCAGTCAGAAATGAAAAAGGGAATTGAGGGGTTTGGGCTTTGATATTTCCAAGAAGTCTGCAGCCTGTAAGTCCTGTAAGAGACGAGTGTCCCATTCTCACAGAATTGTTTTTTCCCCTCCTTTTCTACGAGACTCCTCTCCTTTACGCTGCCCTCCCCTCTCTCACCTCTCTGGACCTGCCGCCACCATCCCTCGGATGCTGGAGGTCTTTTTTGCCCATCTGCCACCAGGGCCTTGAGGCTTTGAGCCCTGGCGTTACATTTATACTCCTGTCCCTTTACATTTATTAAATCCCTGCAGGTTCCTGCTTTGGGTTTGATAAAGCAGCACCTCCGGCGAACGCTGAGAGATTTGTTCCTCCTTCCACATCTTTTGTCACCTGATAAAGCAGAGGATGCAGGACAGCATCACTGGCCATTCCGTGGCACACCGTGTCCACGGTGGCTCTCAGCAAGCCAACAGGCCTCTTACAGACAGCATTTGGCCCTGTCGGTGACTTGATTTCTCAAAAAAATCGCTGAGCTAAGCACCCTGTGGACTCCTTTCGCAGCAGCTGCGAGCAACAGCTTATTTACCAGTCGAGGCTCTATTTATAGGGAGCTGTGCTTTTGCACACCATGGCTCGAGAGAGGAAAATAAACTCTCTCCGTGCACCCAGTGCTGTCCTGCCCGCCACCCTCTCCCTGCAGTGAAAGCACCTTATAAATAGTAATGATGCTTCTTCCAGTTGACCTCGCTTGGAGCAGCTGGGCGCTCGTGCCTTTGAAAACCAGGCCATTTATTTAGGAGTCGAAGCTTTCCGCTCCAGTTATTTACGAGTTTTAAAGCCAAGAATTACTAGGTGGATCTAATTTGAAGTGACTGTGATTTTAATTCAGGCTGGGTTTCGCTTTCGGGCTCCTTTCCATATTGTGGGGGTGGTGATTTTTGAAGAGGAGAGCTGAGTTGCTGGAGGAAGGGGGATGCCCAGACTCCTCGTGCTGTAACATCACGTGAATTTTCATCCTTCTCCTGACTCGTATTTTAGCCAGGAACTGAATTTTTGTTGCTCTCCACGCAAAAATGTCCAGGGCTTTGGAAAAAAAAAAACAGAAACAAAAACCCAACAAACTCCTGCTCTTTCCCAAGGATGCATTTTGTGCGTAGTGGTCCAGTGTTGTGTCTGACCCACATCCCCACCTTCACTGGCCAAAGTGCTCGCTGCTCTCATCCTCTTTCTTCCCACATCCCAAATTTCTGGCTCTTTTCCAGCTGCTTCATAGTAGCTATTTTTTTTTTTTGTCCGTGAGTATTTTTTTCCTGTGTAGGAGGGAGAGGGAATGTGCATTTTTTTACTCCATCCATCTTGGCTCCATGTAAGGAGATAACCAAAAATATCTTCTTTCTAGATACATTATGAAAGTGTAACTCTGTTTCTAGAGGATGAAAACCTCCCTATATAATAAAAAGGCTATTGGACACTTTAAGCATCTGAGATGCTACTTATCAGGCTTTAGATTTTCAAGCAAAATTTGCTTTATTAAACCCCACCGAAGCAGATGTTCCCACCTTTTCTCTATTCCCAGCTGTATTTCCATGTTTCCCCACTATGGCACATCCACCACCCAGCATCCTGCCAGACTACCCCAGTGCCAAGCAGGATCCATCCCATTGCTGGGGCTGAGGTGGGAGGTACATCAGCACCTGCACAACTGGGGCTTCAGTGTCTCCAAAGTGTTTTTTTCTGGGTGTCCCCAACCCCTCTGCGCTTCAAGCATTGACTTGCAAATGTCTTTGTGTTGTTATTATTGCTGGGCTGCTGTTTGCAGCCTAATTTCAGGTGGAAAAGTAACGTGCAGGCATTAATAATAATCTTATAATCAATAAAGGTAACAGATCAATAATAATACTTGGATTGGTTTAATAATTTTTTAAGTACAGGTATAATAAGCTAATAAAATAATGCTAATAATAAAACAAAGCAAATAAAATAATAATGAAAATAATGAAATACTGAAAATAGTAAAATAATGAAAAAGTTAATAAAAATCTAAATAATGAAAAGTAAACAATTGAATTAATAAGATAAGACCGTGCCCATCTGAGCGCGAAGCTTCCCCGTGGAGCATCCCCAGCGCTGCTCTCGCTTCACACCCCGGCAAGAGCCGCTTTTTTTTGCGGGGAGGGAGGAAAGGGGGGGGGGGCTGGGGTGTCTGAGCCGCCGCAGCCGCCGGGACGCCCGCCCGAGCGCTTTGCGCGCCCGCGGAGCGGGGCGGAGCAGCCGCGGTGGCCGCGGGCGGAGGCGGAGCCGGCGCTGCAACCCGGGCAGCCCCGCCGGGGGAGGCGGCGCGGCAGGGCCATGTGCGACGTGAGGGACGTGCGGAGCGCGGACCCCGGCCCCGCCGCGCCCCCAGCCCCCGGCCCGCGGGGAGGCGCGGCCACAGCCCGAGGCGGCGCCCGCCCTGCGGCGCGGGGAGGGGCGGGGGCGAGGGGCGCACCGCGCCCCCCCCCGGTGCCACCGCCGCTCGCTTAGGGGTTAGGTTCTTTTTACTTCAGTTTTGCAGTTTATTTGGGGTTTCTCTTCCCTTTTTATTCTATTTTTGTATTCTTATTTAATTTTAATTTTATTTCCTTTTGGGTTTGTATTTTTAATTATTTTTATTTTATTCGTGTATTTTTATTTTAAATTATTTTTATTTTATCCTTTTGTATTTTTATTCTTTTACTTTATTTGATTTTTATTTCCTTTTTTAATTATTATATTTTATTCTCGTGTTTTTATTTCCTGTTGATTTTTAATTATTTTTATTTCACTTCCTTTTCTGTTTATTTTCATTTTCCTTTCCTCTTTTTTATTTTTAACTTTTTATCACTTTCCTTTCATCTTTTTTTCTTTTATTTTTAACTTACTTTTTATGTTATTATTTTTAATTTTATTATTTTCATTATTTTTAATTCCTGTAAATTATTTTTATTTTTATAATTATTTTAATTCCTTCGAATTATTTTTAAAATTATTTTTAATTATTTTTATTTTTAATTTTTAAAATTAGTTTTAGTTCTTTTAAATAATTTTAATAATTTTTTATTTTTAAATTGTTTCTAATTTTAAAATTATTTTAATTATGTTTATATATATAAATACACTTTTAATACGTTAAATTTTTAGGGTGTTTTTAGCTTGAGGACCGCCTGTATGCACACACGTACACCCCCTCACGCCGTCCCCATCTGAAGTCACGCTGAGATCCGTCCATCCCCCGCAGGAGAACAAAGGCTCATGAGCTCCGCGGCGCCTTCTTTGTCCGCGCTGCAGTGCGGGACCCTGGCAGCAGGCGGCAGCCGAACCGCGCCCCCTCCACCCTCCACCCTCCTTCTCCTCCCTCTCCCCTCCTCCTCCGTCCACCCTCCTCCTCCCGGAGGGCGGGAGCCGCGGGGCTGCAGCCGCCTTTCGGGCTAGAAATAGGCGGCTGCCGCTGCTGCCGGCTCATCGCGAGCGGAGCGAGAGAGGAGCAGCATCATCCTCGCCACCATCATCCTCACCGCCTCTCCGCACCGCTTCCCCGCCTGCCTCGCCTTGAGATTTTTTTCCTTTTAATTTTTTTCCCTCAAAATAAAAGGGATTTTTAGAGGGTTGCTTTTTTTTTTTTTTGTCGTCCACGGTAGCGGCAGGACTCGCTGCCTCCAACCACGCGGCGTTCGTGCCCTTCCTGCCGGCTTTGTGCCCTGAAGCCCCGTCCCTCCTCTTCCTCCTCCTCCTGCCTCTCCTCCGAAAAGCCTTAAGGAGACTCCGAAAGCGCCGCAGCCGCTTGCTCAAACCACCCCGCAAAGCGACGACTGCAACAAAAAGCCCTTTTTCTATATTATTCTATATTTTTCTCCCCTCCTTCCTTTTTTTTTTCTCTCCCCACCCCGCAAACGCATCAAGGTGGACGCGCAGCGCAAAAAGACCTTTGTTTTAAAAATGCCCATGGAGCTGACGCAAAGCCGCATCCAGAAGATCTGGCTTCCCAATGACAACCGGCCGGCTCTGCCCCGCCGCTGTGAGTACGGGGGCACCGCAGCATCCCTGCGGGATGGGATGGGGTGGGATGGGAAGCAGCCCCTCCTCCTTCTCCTACGCATCCCGTGGCGGGGGGGGGGGGCGCTCTGCAACGCCCTTTCCCATAATATCCATGCAGCATCCCGCTTTTCCTCCTCCAGCATCATCCCACTGTCCGCATCCCACCTCATGACTCAATTCCAACCCCGGGAGCTGGAGGAAGGCGCAACCATCGCAGCTCTGGAGGATGCGGAGAGGTGGTTGGACGTGGGTGTCCCAATTTCCACTCCCCCCGCTCCTTCGCCTCCAGCCTTGGGATTAAAAGAGAAGGGAGCAGGTTGCTAACTTTGGGTGCCAGCTCAGATGGGATTTCCAGGATGTCCGACACCTTGCTCTGAGGTTTTTTTTAATGATTTATTACTTTATACACACGCACAATGCATTTGGAAGAATCCATTGGATTAGGGTAATGGATTTGGAAAAATCACCAGCTGTTTGCAATTTAACAGCCCCTGTGCTGTGTTTGCGATGGGGTAGAAGGCAGGTGGAAGAGAGGGCAAAAATGAGTGCTGAAACTCCTGCAGTGGTTGCTTTTCCAAGCTCAGAAAGCATCTGGAGTGTTTAAAACCAGCCTCCGCACTTCCAAATAAATAATAAAAGCAAGCGCTTGGTTCAACCCGCTGTTACTATAAAACAAATCATGAATCATAATACAATACTAAAGCAAGAGGCAGCTCTTTTAACTCGCCCAACAGCCAAATTGACAGCCCTGCCAGTTGTGCAACTCAAAATTAAAGCGTCTAAGGAATCTGCAGATCCGGGGAGCCAGGATGGAGGAGGTGGCACTTTGAGCTTGGCAAAGGATGGAAGTGGCTTGGGCAGTTGGGTGAATCAGTCTTTCCAATGCTTTCCTTGAGCAGGCGTTTTTAAAGTTACTTCAAGCATTTATTTCCCTTGGCTGGGAAGTTCCCCCTTTTAAAAAATAATGATAATGAAAAAACAAACATTATGATTTTTGTCACGTGTTGCCCCGTGGCCATGAGGCAGCAAGGGATGCCTGAACCCTACAGCAGATGTTTGCAAGGGCAGCTCTGCAGCAGAAGCTGCTGAGGAAATGGTTTTCAGCAACAGGCTGAGCATCTGGGTTGCCACAGGGCTTTGCTTTTAAGAGGTTAAAAACGTCTCCTGGCTTAATGCTTTGCAACTGTATCTGTTTAATTGATTTTTCTCGAGGACTGGCACCTTTGAATGAAATCCCTCGCTGTGGTCTTTGCCACTTTATTCACCTGGTTTCTCAGGAGAGAATTCCCTTTTGGCAGAGGAGAAAACATACTTTAATATATTAAAGCACCAGAGGGCTTATTAATACCGTAATGTGACTTCTAATTATTTTATCTCGGGGTGGGAACAAGCCGCGCGAGGAACTGTTCAGTGAGCTTGATGAAGAGAGAGTTATTTATTTATTTATTTTGGGTTTTTTTTTAACGAAGGTGGCTATTTTAGACCAGGTTGGATGGGGTCTTGAGCAGCCTGGTCTGGTGGGAGATTTCCCTGCCCGTGGCAGGGGAGCTGGAACTGGATGATCTTTAAGGTCCCTTCCAACCCAAACCATTCTATGATTACTTTAAGCTCAAGGTGCTGTTAATTCCTCGGCAGCCACAAAGCCGGGTGGGGAGGGAGATGCAAGGGAAACAGGAGGGTGATGTGGTCCTCGGGAAGCGGGGGAGGAGGGAGCTGGAGCATCCCTGGAAGCATCCTCCTGCCTGACTGCTCCCTGTGTGTGAAATAATTAGGCCGATTGTCTGCTTCCTCATCAATGGGAGGTTGGAATGCGAAGTGATGATGCCTTCATGTGGCCTTTTGACGGCGATCCATTAAATTGCTGTCAAGCTGCACGTCTCTCACGTAGGGGCTGGGAAAGTCAAGTCGTCGCAGGCGGCTGGGTGGGCAGAGCCAGGAGAGGGGAGGGGGCTCGGATGGGGGATGCTCCAGGAGGAAAGGAGCTGCTGTTGCCTTTTCTCCCATAACTCTGGCTTGGTGGACCAGGGCATGTGAAAAAGTCGGTGATGTGCATGCAAAACCACAGCTTGCGCAACGGTGGGTTGGTACCCATTTCACGTTCTCAGTGGGTCCTCAAAGATGTTAGGGAATTGCAGTGGGAAAGAAGCTGGAAAAAGGGAATGCAAGACTAAGGTACAACGTGTGGCGTGGGCTTGTGGGAGCAGGAGAAGCGGGGGATCACTTCTTGTGAGGAGACGGCAAAAATGCCTGAAGTGGGGAGGTGACTGTTTTATTTCAACCTTTTATAGAAGCAAATTTCCTTCCTTTTTTTTCTTTTTCTTACTTCCACCCACTCTGGTGGAGCATGAAAGCACATTGGTGCTGAGTTTCTAGCAGCTAGAAGACACAAGTGACAGAGCTACTTCTAAATGTCCTGATTGAGCCTTTTGAAAGTCACATCTGACCTTGACTTACCTGGGTAGATGTGCATAACAAGTAATGAATATGCATTGAAATCCCTGATAGCTTTCCAGCTGGTGAAAAGCAGTGATGAATTAGGTCTTTGTGAAGCACAGGGAGCAAAACACTGGTTTCTGTTTCATCCCTGATGCAAAGTTTCCTGGAGACTTTTGTGATTTAGCTGGGTTTGGGCTCACGTTCCTGACAACAAAATACATGCTTGATAGCCTAGTGCTTTGGGAAGTATTTCCCAGGTCTGTAAACAGACACTTTTTCACAATCCAAAGGGAAGCAGGATCTTTCCTTTGGCAAAAATCCAAGCTAGGGGAGATTCCTCTAATACAGGTGCTTAACTCCTGCAGTACTCTTTGGAGGTTGTGTTTGTGCACCAGCTTTGGGACTTTCTCAGCTGTCTGGAGCCAAAGAGACATGAACAGTAGCCAGCATTGTCCCTGCCCTCTTGAAGAGCTATTATTTTAATGGCCCTAAATCCTCTGCTCTTTGAGATCCTTTGTCTACAGGCAGGTAGGGAAAGGAGAAGTTTCTCTGTTCATGTATTATTCTTTCCTCCTTTGCTTTATTTAGTATGTGGTTGGATTTTGTGTAATAAAAGGCTTGCACCCATAGGTTGGTTGAGGATGTGAGACTGTTGGAAGAGGAAAAAAGTATTCATGTTGCACTCATCCCTTGGTACCCCAGCACACAAAATCAATGCTTGGTGCTAAAATCAGTGGCAGATTACCCAGGCTTTTGTGAAATTTTAGAAATGTGACACTGGGGATGCAGGTTGCAGAAAGAGTGAGGGCAGCTCCAGCCTGAGGAATGTGGACTATTTTAAAAAAAAAGTCTTTTAGGTATTTTTCTCATCTTTTTTTTTTTCTGCTGAGTCTGCTTTGGTGAGACAGCCAGGCCAATGATGAGTGGCTCTTCGCTGCCCTTTTGGACACCAATGCTGTAACTCTTCTTTGTGGCCTTAATTCAGTTTCTTTAGCTTTTATTAGTGAAGGAAGGAAGTCCCACGTGCTTTGCATACTCTCTGGATAACTCTTGGTTTGTTTGCCCTTCTGAGATCTCCGCTGAGAAATATCTACCCTTAACCTACCACCCCATCTCAATCCCTGGAGAACCCTTTGCCATCTCCAAATAGCTCTACCACTGTCATCTGGTCCCACCTGTGGGCAGCTGGGATGGGCGGGGAGAGCTCTCCGCCCAGACCGTAATTAAACAGTGTTTTTATGTCTCTGCCACTTGCTCCCTGCATTCCTTTCCTGTGAGGTCTCTCGCTGGGTGGATTGAAGGGTGGGTAAGAAATCCCCCGGAGTGTCTCCCCTGTGGGGGCTGGTCTCTGCCTTCGCCTGGAGGGCTCTTGGTGTGTCACAGCGGGTGCATGAAAGACGAGTGTCTAATCCAAATTCCATTAGGCATTGTTAAGATCTTCCTTTCTTATACTTAAAGTGCTTACCTTTGTGCCTTGGTGTTTTCTGCATGTGCAGCACCACGTGAGAAGCAATTCTGCAGGGCAAACCTGGCGATGCTGCCACGTTACATGGTCCGTGAGGTGTGTGGTCCAGATAGTTACAGACACATCCCATGACGCTGAGACCAGGCAGTGGAGGACTAGAAAAATTTCCCATCTGCATTCCCAGTCCTGCAACCTCAGCAATTTTCTCCAAACTGAGCCAGGAATTTACTTTCTTAAGGATTTATGGGGGGAGAGGTGATTCACCTGAGCAGCCTGGCAGCTGAATTGTCTGCATTTTCACCATGCCATTATGGTCAATTGAAGAGGAGTTTCTTTTGACTTGCCAAGTCATCACTAAGTGATGACTCTGGATTTATTTCCAGCTGTTTGACATGGACACTTTACAACAACCCAAAATATTCCAGCTTAGAAGAGATTTCAGAGGAATAAGTCACTCTTGTATGTATCTGGTTTTAAATGCCAGGGGTTCTGCAGCACTGGAGTCCTGCTTATATTCAGAAAAAAAAAAACAATTAGTCAATTGAATTTGCATGTGTATTAGCTAAAAAGCTAGCAAAAGTTTTTGGAAGGTACTTTATGTGGATAAAGTTCTCAGTGTAGACCTGGTATTGCAGCAGAGCAGCTGTATCTGAGGTGCCTTGCAGCGTGGACTGGACCAAAGCCCTTGGCCATTCTCTGGCTTTTCATAGAGTTGGCCAAATTGTGAGAATAGGAGGTTGTCCACTTCTCAATCATCAGGGTATTCTCCTCTTGCCATGGCTGTCACTGTGACTTATGTCCAACGCTTTGGGTGGCACCATGGTGAATTTGGGTCAGCATGCTCAGCTGAGGGAGTTGTGTCTCACCCACAGAGCTGTCTCTGTCATGCCCTCTGCTCTGACACGTGCTCATTCAGCAGATCCCACTGCAAAAGTGGAATGTTTTTGCCTGCTCAAGATTTTGGTTGTCCAGGCTTATGAGGGAGGATGCATAGGAGATACTGCAGAGGTGGTGGAGCACAGGGTTTCTTCTAGCTGCTCAAGGAGTGAGGAGAAGGCTGGGTTTATGAGCAAGTGCCTTGTAGGGTTGATATAGATGAGCTGGAGGATTAGTGGCAGCTCATGCCATGCTTTCTTCTCTTTCTTGCAGCCTGTGGGCCACAGCTTGCCAATTCCCCCACTGTTATAGTGATGGTTGGCCTTCCAGCCCGTGGGAAGACCTATATATCCAAGAAGCTGACTCGCTACCTCAACTGGATTGGCGTCCCAACAAAAGGTGAGGCTTTCACTGTCTACCTGGGAAAAACATGAGGTTTGTGAACAGCAAGTATCCATGTCCTCCTGTGGCTTCTACTGCAGCCCAGGTTCTCCTTCCCTTTGAGCACCAAGGGATGTCCCTGAGCCTTTTCCTCTAAGGATATCACTTTTTAATCCACTGCTAGAAAGCGTTATCTGCAGAAACTGTGCAGCTGAGTCAAGCTGTGCTGATATCTGCTCTTGGTTTTGATGGTCTTTGCCTTTCCCATACAGTTTTCAATGTGGGGGAGTATCGCCGTGAGGCGGTGAAGCATTACAGCTCCTATGACTTCTTCCGCCCCGACAATGAGGAGGCCATGAAAGTCAGGAAGTAAGTGTGTGTGTGGCATCTGTGCTTACACGTGGGTCCCAAATAGATGGTGAAGCCTGTAGTTGGCAACACGGTTACCCAGTTTGTTTGGAGGGTGTTGAACAGAAAAGCTGGGCTCTAGCTTGAATTTCCCCTGTCTGCCCAAGGAGGGGTTGGCTTGGGCACAGAGAGCTGAAAAGTGAAGCTGACCCTGGTACCTTCAGGGTCATCAACACATCCTCAGTCAGTGGTACCCTACGATGTAGGGTTGATGTCTGTCATCAGGTTTGGCCTTTGCTTCTTCATCCACCATTGTCTCTGCTGTGAAGACCACGACACTGTCTGGCACACCTGGTTCTTGTATTTAGGGCAGATAGAGGGTGTCTTTCCTAAATAAATGGTCCTGGGAGGTGGTGAGGTGGAGCCACAAAGCCTGCCCTCCTTTGTTGGAGGTCTGTGTATTGGCTGCTGGAAGCATCTCTGAGGACATCAGAGCCACGTGTCTCTCACCTCTTTTGCAGGCAGTGTGCCCTGGCTGCCTTGAGGGATGTCAAGCTGTACCTGACAGAGGAGGGTGGCCAGATTGCGGTAAGCTCAGAGATGTCCTCCTTGGGGTTTGGCAGCAGTCCTAGTCTCAAAGGCATTGTGCTCTGTGGAGTTTGCTCAGCAGCTCCTTCTCTGAGGAATGGCTCAGTGAGAAACCGGATGCTCTTGGTGCTGATTGAAATGTTTGTTTTTGAAGGTTTTTGATGCCACCAATACCACGCGGGAGAGGAGAGGGATGATCCTTAACTTTGCCAAAGAAAATGGGTTCAAGGTTGGTATCATCAGACTGCTACCTGCATTGCATAGTCCACATTAGTGTATTGTTGGTGTATCCTCCATTGTGTTGTCCTCACAATGTTCTTGTGCAAGGGAGATTTCACTGCTTAGTTTGATCAAAACTTTCCCTTGTTCCCTAGAGAAGAAAAGGATGGGAGTTGGGCAGGGGGAGAGCTGTCTGGTCAAAGAGGGAGGAGGCTGGGTTGAGCAAGGAGCTGATTAAATGCTACAGACCTTATTGCTGGCCTTCAGGTGAACTTTGTTTTGCTTTGCAGGTGTTTTTCATTGAATCTGTCTGCAATGATCCCACAGTAGTTGCCACTAATGTTATGGTAAGCTGGAGATGTCTTGCTTTTATTTTCCCTTGTGTAGGATTTCCCACCTGTGCCTGGCTGGTTTCTTATCAGAATGTCTTGCCAGAGTTGTTTCAAGATTAGGAGGTTTTTATTTTTTTATGATGTATTTGTCCTGAGATGAGAAAGGAGCTTTTTTCTGCCAGGACCCAGGACCACCTGGAAATAATGAAAGTAAAAGTTGTTGTAGTTTTTCCCCAGCTCCCTTCTATGCTCTCTACATATGTGTTGGTCTGATCTGTAACTTAACGTTAAGGAGAGAGAACATTCAGGATGCTTTGGTGACCCCTCCCCTAAAGTCCCATTTTTTGGAAGCTATGGATGTGGTTATGAGTTTAAATCCCTTTGAAGAACAGTCAGGCTTGGTGTTTTTAGCCACATGCTGCTTCCCAAAATCTACTGGGATCTGGTTTGAGAAGAATAGCAGCCCAGCTTAAAGATTTCTTGCCACTGGCTGAAGTCTTGGCTGAGAGAGTAGCATAAAACATTGCTTCTCAACTCCTTTGGGGGCTGCTGGGTCTTTGATTTCCCACCAGCAGAAGAGCTCTTTTGCCCATTTAGCTTGGCTAAGGTGGGTAGATGTTTCAGCTGGTCTACACAGATGTGATTGACTTGAATGAAAATATCATTTCCTCCATTGGGCTGTGCTCCAGTCTTCTCTCCAGTTGTACATCAGAACTTTGTGAGTTATTTTATAGTGTCTGAGAATGCATTGCAGGACACCCGAAGTCTGAGAAGGGTTTTATAGTGTTTTGGTTTGCCCCTGGGAGAAACAGGGGAGACCTCCTCCATAAAGGGTGCTGTGGTGGGGGATTAGATTGCTCTATATTTTTTATTTTTTTTGCAGCACTCTGAAACTGCATTTTCTGGAAGATTTAATCCCTTTCCTTGTAAACTAATATTTGAGCGAGGAGAAAATTAACTACTAGCTGAGTATAACTTTTTGCTCCATGGGGTCAGTGTGGAAGACACGTTGTGGGCCTGGGGCGCTGCCACGTGTGTTGCTCAGTTGTTATCCTATCCCTTTCAGGATTTGTTGTGAAGTTATTAATGTGTAATGCTGCTGCTTAGACCCAAATCTTCAGGAAAAGTAGACTGTTGGAGTAGTTCAGGCAGAACTTATTCCATGAGAGCTCTGGATATTGACATCTCTAGCATCTTTCAGCCTAGTACCTTCTAGCAAACAATCCAGAGAATGTTATTATTCTGTTGCCTCGGATGATGGACAGTCAGGTTGACCTCTACCTCCTGGCAGCTTTATTCATGGGCAAGCATCTTGCCTAACCTTGTGCCCTTTCCATCCTCAGCTTGAACTATTTAAAGCTAATGCTTTTCTTTAGCCATAAAATAAGCTCACTTTTTCCCACCATGTTGGGTGGGGAGGTGCTACCCCAACTCTTGGAAGAATGGAAGTGGACTGATGCTCGTCTTTACCAGTCATGCAATGTTTTATACCATATTTTCTCACCTAGTTCTTAGTTTTGGGTCCTGTTTCCTTCTTTTCTGTCCTATGACAAAGGATGACTATAAAGTGGTTCAGCCAATAACTGGATCTTGGCGCAGTACTTTTAAATTTGAGATTAACATGATTAACATAACCTGTCCTTGTGGTGTGTTTTCTCTCCTGCTGCAGGAAGTAAAGTTGTCCAGCCCTGACTATCGGGACTGCAATTCAACTGATGCTATGGAGGACTTCATGAAGAGGATCAATTGTTACCAGGCCAGCTACCAACCACTCGACCCTGATAACTATGACCAGTAAGAGACTCTGCTAACTTCTGAACTGGCTTGAATGCCTGCCTTCTTCCAGGAGAAGAGCAGTGAAGTATGGAGCTCTATTTCATCCTGTCCTCAAGTCCATGGCTGTGCTAGAATAATGTATGGTCAAGCTTCATTATGAATCTGGCTTCTTCCTTGAAACAGCTGGTTTTCTCCAGCCTTGTGCCAGGGAGCTGAGCACTGAAACTTCCCAGGCTCTTCTGGGCTCAGATACGCTGGTTCTGCAGGCCTGAATATGAAGGTTTTGGAAAAGCAGTTCAGTTTGAGTGTTTCTGAGGTGCTTTTGTCAGTTAAAGGAAGGTCCTGCTCAAACAGGCTCAAACCACAAGGCTGAGCAAGCCCTGTGGTTTCCGCCCAGTTGTGTGCCCTGGCAAGACCTTTGCTGTCCTGAATGACCAGGCAGGCACCTCCCAGCCTTTCCACTGCTCACAAATACATCCGTGTGCCCTGCACAGATTATCCCAGTCCTGCTGAGCCCTGTCCTCTGTAGGAACATGCTCCCTGCTAGTCTTGTTTAATCCTCTTTACTGCTGCGAGGAGGAGTGGCGATTACATTGCTGTTACTTAGCTCTCTATGAATTGCTGCTACCTGTTGGCTCCCTGTTGAAAATAGCCTGCAGGAAATCCTTTTAGCTTGGTGGTTATGTTGACTGAGATACTTCACAAGACTTTTTTTTCAAGGATAGTGTTTGTTTCTTTCTGCTTTCCCTACGGGCAATGCCCTCATCCTGGCTGTGCTTTTCCTAGGGAGCTTTCTCTCATCAAAGTCATCGATGTTGGCCGACGGTTCCTAGTCAACAGGGTTCAGGATCACATCCAGAGCAGGATTGTTTACTACCTGATGAACATCCATGTCCAGCCCCGCACCATTTATCTCTGTCGGCACGGTGAGAGTGACTTCAACCTCAAGGGGAAGATTGGAGGTGACTCGGGCCTCTCCAACAGGGGCAAAAAGGTAAGGAGGAAGGGAATATGCCCCTATGGCTTCTAGGGGTGATTTGACTTTAGCAGGTTAGGTGTATGTTTGATGACAGCTGACAGGATCCATCTATAGGGTTGGTTAAATTTGGGCTGTGGCATATGACCTCGAAACAAGACTTTCCAGCCATCAGCGTTCCATGAGGGCTTGCAGGTGGTTAGGGTTAACAGAGGTTGGACTGCAGAAGTCTCCAGGAGAGAAGGGTAGGGGCACCTTCATTGATTTGGTTCAGACCTTGCACAGGCAGGGTGTGCAAGGTAGAAGGGCTGCTGCCACCCATCGGTAGGGTTAGTCAATTCCAAGGGTGCTTTCAGATTGCTCACTCCTTTATTCTTCAAAGCTTGGTCAAATGTTCTGATTTGGGGAAGGTTAATAGCTATTTTGGCTTGCCAGACCATTTTGAGGTATAAATGGAACCATGAAGGTGTGACTGTTATCAAGGACTACAGAGACATCAGTTTAGCTCCATGACAAATAAGCAGAGCTGTGGTTAAGGGTGGCCAGGGATCTTCCATTATAGCAGACCCCAGGTTGTGGGGCTATTTCTTGGTTGCTGTTGTTGTTCCTTGACAACATTAAGTTGCCACTTTCTCCTTTACTTTCTTTTCTCCTACCCCTCGTAGCTTTTAGGGATCAATGCATGTGTGGCTGCTCTTCACCTCAGAGCAGAAGTTTAATATAAGTGCCCATAGAAGGCAAAATATGTCCTGGAGAAGGCAGCATTTACTGGGATGAAGAGAAGGCAGCTGTTGGGAAGTTGTGGATCAGGAGTCAACCTCTTATTTGTTTTTTACGTCCCACAGTTTGCACTGGCACTCAACAAGTTTGTTGAGGAGCAAAACTTGAAGGACCTCAAAGTCTGGACCAGCCAACTAAAGAGGACAATCCAAACTGCAGAAGCTCTCCAACTGCCCTATGAGCAGTGGAAGGCGCTCAATGAAATAGATGCTGTAAGTATCTTCGATTGCAATAGGAACAGCTGGATCATGCTGATTGTTCTCAGCAGACAGGGTTGATAGGACTGACCTTTTCCCTTTTGCCTAAATCTCACCACCTTTTGTGGGGAGAATTTCTTTCTGTGGGAAATGGTGATACTTCTCCAGTACCCACAGCTTGGCTTCTAATCTCAGCTCTACCTTGTGCAGATGCTTCAAGATACTGACTTAAATGAATAGGTTAAAATTATTCTAGCTTAAAACTGCTCAGTAACTGACCACTCAGTTTGGAGAAGGTTTTGCATGTTGAGTGTGCTGATGCTTTTTGACTTGAGCATGTCCAGTAACCTCATGGATGTCCTGTTCTGGCAGGGTGTGTGTGAAGAAATGACATATGAAGAAATCAGGGAGCAGCATCCAGAGGAATTCGCTTTACGTGATCAGGATAAATATTACTATCGCTATCCTTCTGGGGAGGTAGGTCTGCAAGGAGACCCTCAGAGATGTGACTCTTCCTTTAAACATGGCTTGCTTGTCTCTTCTTGCTGTCCACTACAGCTGAAGCAGAGGAGAGGTACTGCTCCAAAAAAAAAGAGATTCAAGATGGGCCAGAGCTCCCATTTACCTTTTGCATTGAGCCCTTGTAAAATCTTGATATATGGAGATCTCATTAAGCAGCACATTGTTTAATAATAGTCCTACTGATTTGATAGGATGTAGGATGATAGTAGTAGGATGCCTTCTTTCTCCTCTAACCAAAAGTAGCTATGTTCTAGAGCAGCCCGAAGATGAGGCTGCTTTGAACTTTGCTTGGTTTTAACAGTAATTATGTTGGTTTTAGTCAAATGTGTGAAATCAATAGATGGACCAAGAGAAGGACCCTTGTCTCTTGTGAGGTGCCAGTTCTCTTGGTTTATATGCCATATCTCCCTTCTCTTCTTAGTCGTACCAGGATCTGGTGCAGCGCCTGGAGCCGGTTATCATGGAGCTGGAGAGACAAGAGAATGTCCTTGTGATCTGTCACCAGGCTGTCATGCGCTGTCTCCTGGCATACTTTCTGGACAAGAGTGCAGGTGAGCTCCCTGGGAAGGGGATTGTGTATCATCCCTCCTCCAGCAGAGTCAGGACACTAAGGATATGAGAGATATGTCCAGGGCCTGGAACATGCATCTCTGATATGCATGGCCTTAGCTGTTGAAGATGTCTAAACCTACTTTAGGAGAGGAGATGGATGAGATAACCCTCCTGCTTTGCTTTACTTTTCAGATGAAATGCCCTACCTGAAATGTCCCCTTCACACAGTGTTGAAGCTGACTCCGGTGGCCTATGGTAAGTGGGGCCTTTCTACTAAACATGCCAAGGGGTTCGACTTATACCTCCTCCTGAATCCAAACTGCTTCTGGAAGAAGAGCAGGGGCCTGGGGTTGAGCACTTTGTAGCATCCTTTGCCTGTTGAGTTGCTGATGGCCTCTCTGTCTCCTTGTGCTCCCTGCTGCAGGCTGCCGGGTGGAGTCCATCTCGCTGAATATTGAAGCTGTCAACACCCACAGGGAACGGCCAGAGGTGAGTGTTGCTTTTCCTTAGAGCCATCCCTTGGTGTTCCCTCCTTTCCCCTATGGTCAATGAGCAGCAAGGATGCCCAGGTTGGGCATGGGGAGAGTGTTCAGCTAAGTATTCAGAGTGCTTCTGGAGGACAGGAGTATCAGATGGGTTCTTGCTCTGCAAAGACGTGGCCAGTCAAGGGTTTATGAGGGAAGAGGACTGTAGCATGTGCCCGCTTCCCACTGTGTTTGCCCAGATTAAAACTTGCCCAGGGGAAGCTCCTCCCTGGTCTTTAACTTCCACCTGTGCAGTCACCCACTCACCCGAGTACGAACGGAGTCACTGATGGAGAAAGTGATTTCTCCCAGGTCTCCCTGGTTGGCAGAGCCCAGGCTCAACACCTTGCCTGACATCTGCTGTTGGTTTTTTTTCTTTCCTGGCATGCCACGGCTGCGTGGGGCTACCAGAGTGCCGTTCCGTAGGGTGCAGGGTGGGCTGAGGATGCTGCAGGGACAAAAAAATCCTTTGTGGAGGAAAGACTTAACCTTCCAGGAGTTATCTACCACATGCTTCACCAGGAGCTCAGAGACCAGAGCAGGAGGATGCCAGCTCAGTGTTGAGGCTGAACGGCCACCCAAGGGGGACCCCAGGGACCCTGGCAGTGCCCATGTCGCAGCTGCTGAGACCTTTCCAACTTGAACGTAGCAGTGATGGAGCCCAGATGGGTGTTAGATGGTCAGAGCTGTCCCCTTTTGGCCCACATCTCCCATCCTTTGCTTCTCAACCTCAGCGGGTGGCCTCTGAGCCACCTCTCCCTCCCTGTGGCTGTATGTGGGGAAGCCCAGTCCTTCCCTCTGCCATGGGGCCATCGGTGCCCGCCTCCACCACCCTCTCTGGGGATGGCAGAGGTGTTGTGTGCTGTGGGTAGGAGGGGAGTGAGACATGTGCAAAGCGCTTGGGTGCCTCTGCTCGGCTGTGCAGGTGCTGCCCCTCCATCCCACCTCGCTTGAGTTGATGCTTGGTGCAGTGCTGACCCTTGCTGGCTGCTCTGCCCCTGTTTCCCAAATCTTCCTTATCAGCCTGGGCTGGCTCGTCTTCTTCTTGCTTTCACACCTCTCCCTGAGTCAGAGGGACCAGCTACAAGGAGGAGACTGATGGGTGCTTCTCTGTCATGCAAAGTCATTGGCTTTTCATTAACTCTGGGGTTTTTTAGCAACCTCTCATTATTTTTATGTGAGCAGAGGTTCAGGTGTGGAGAAAGTCTGTCCTGTTTCCGAGTGCAGGGCCTTTTTGGTTTTTTTTTTCCTCTTTTTGGGAAATCATGCTGCGTTCTTGAACATTTTGCATTAGGGTTTTTTTTTTTGGTGTCCAGTCTTTCAGTTTATCCTTTGCACGTCAACAGCAACGGTGGGGAAAAGCAGAGGCTGCTTTAAGGGAAAAAACCCAAACCAACCTGCTTCTTTTTTTCCTTTATAACTGTCGCCTTCTTCCTCTTTATTTTCTTTTATTTTTTTATTTACTTTTTTTTTTCTTTGTCTCACTCTAATTTAGGAAGCAAAGAAGGGACCTAACCCGCTCATGAGACGTAATAGCGTTACCCCTCTAGCAAGCCCAGAGCCCACCAAAAAACCTCGCATCAACAGCTTTGAGGAGCATGTGGCTGTTTCTTCCGCCTTGCCAGGCTGTGTTCCTCAGGAAGTGCCCACGCAGCTGCCGGGACAAGTTAGTTGAACTTTTTTTGTTGTTGTCGTCGTTGTTCTCGTTGTTTTATTGTTTGTTGTCCTCCTGTCGCTCCTGAAGCTGGGGAATGGCTTACTCTTCTTGCAACCTGTGCTGCTGTCTCTGCGATGCATCTTTCTCCTACGGCTGCTGTCCCTCCCTGCCTTGGGTTGGTTTTGGAAGCACCCAGTAAGGGTGGTTGTTGATCCTCTCTTGGATTTTCAGTGTGTTGTAAGCCCTCCAAATCTCTGGCTGCATTAATTTAGTGCCTTCACCATCTGGCACCATGGTGTCAAACCCCTGGGGAGCTGCATCTCTAGAGTGGGCAAGACTGAAGAGCTCGTGCCTTCTCCCTGCATGTGCATGGCTCCAGCATAGACTTGGGCATTGTAATAAAGTGAGAAGGAGCTGCCAGGAACCAACTTTGGTCTCTTCCTTCTTGGAGAAATAGGCAAAATCGACCAAAAATGAGTAGAAGCCTTTTGGCATAGTGAACCCAGTTGCCTTCTGCAGCCCGAGGTGAAATCCCGTGGGTAGCTGCTGCGATGCTTATGTGTTCTCTCCTCTTTCACCCACCCATGAAGGGATGTGGAAGTGGATGCCACACTCTTCTCTAGGAAGAACACCTCCTCCCCGTGCTTGTTAAGGAGCTGGAGTGGCACTGGAGGAGTGGCATGGGTTTATAGGACCCCCTTTGATGTGCTGCCTTTCCCACCAGCTTGCCTATTGGGTCTTGCTCTCTTGCCCAGCCCCTTTTTGCATTGTCTGTGTTTGGTGTCCTCTTGCCCTTCCTTGGCCAGGTCCTGGGCAGCTTAGGAAAGGTGCTGTGCTCCTCCGACTGCTGCTTGGTGGCTGCTTTGCATGAGCCTTCCCAGCATGGCAGCTCAGTCTGTCTCTGGGCTTTTGGGGCTCCACATGGGATGGTTGAGTCTTGCAACAAACCCTCTGCCACCTTCGGGTTTCCAAGCTCTTGCTGTTCGGGTGCCCCTCGCTGATGTCTGGTGTCCTCTGCCTGGTCTTGCGCGGTGTGACTGACACCTCTTTCCATTCTCTCTGTCTCTCTGCAGCCTTTACTAGGGAAGGCATGCCTGTAAGTACCTTCTTGCGTCTTATTCCCCCCTTTTGCCCTGTTTCCGTGTCTCTTGCCATCCCCCCGGTTGTTTTGTTGTTGCTGTGAAACCTGGCTGGGATGTGGACTTCTTGGAGTTGAAATTTTCTCTGTGGGGTGGGGATTTACATACACCTTAGGAAAGGTAAAGAGGAGACTATGTGTGGTGCTTTGTCTGACCCCTAAGTATCCTAGTTTGATTAAATGTCCCAATTTGGTTGAGAAATGAAGCAAATTATCACTTGCCTTCTATTGATGATGTCTAAATTCCCTGCCTTCTCCTTGGACAGTCATGGGATGGGAGATTCTGTTTGGTTTTCCTGGGGTTATCTCCTCTGCGACAGCACATTGTACTGCAAGTGAGAGACACAGGTGGTCTGTCCTTCCCAGAGGCTCCAGGTTGATCTCAGAGAAGGCTTTGACCCCAGACCCCAGCAGGATTTCCTGACCTGCATGGGAGCCTGGAGTATGTGTTCTGGAACTGGACTTATCCTGGATCCTGACATCTGCAGTTCTGCAAACCTGGATGTTGAGAAGTCTGCCTAGATGTGCTGGGCAGAGTAGATACAAAGATACTGTCCTGCTCTACCTTTATTAAGAAAGCAAGGTGCCTTGAACATTGGTTATGAATAATCAAGGCTCTAACAATTTGGACAAGTGCTGTTTGTCATAGAGACAAGACAGCTTCTAGGTAAATTTGAAGCCTTGAGACTTAATTCGTGCTACATCACTTGGTTAAGAGAGCAGGAGTTGTTGAGCTGTACTCAAGTGTCTTCTTAAAGACCAAGAAGACTTGGGCTGAGTTGAGGCTGGGGTGTAGTGCCCAGGGGTCTTTTTGCACTTTGTAGAGCAGTTTGAATCAACCTGTGGACATCCATGTCCTGGTTCATTTTATGAGCTGAAGACGGAGGGATTTGCCATGAAAGAGCCAGGCCAGAACTCAGCCCTGCTTGTGTGTAACAGCTGGTGAACCTCAACATTTCTTCCCCTTTTAGAGTAAATTCTTTTGAGAAAAGGAAAGTTAGGAAAGTTAGACTTGGCTTTGCTGGCTGCTGGGTTGGGGAAGATACTCCTGGGCGACTGTAGAGGTTGAGTTGCTCAGCATGGCCTGCATGTCTGTGCTCCTTCCTTTGCTACTCATGGGCACAGAAGCCCCTGTTGAAGCACCTGGGCTTCTTGGGTTGCTTTGAAAACATTTTTGTTTCTTTGTCCATCCCTTCATCCAACGTTTTCCCATCTGTGTTTTAAGCACTGCATGCCTCAGCGCTGTCTGGGACACTGAAAACATGCTCCAGTGTTGAGTCTGGGAGATGGCTTCATCCCAGGTGCAGGCTGGCAGCAGCAAGTTTAATATGTCCAGCTGCTGAAAGCCTGCCTCTACCTTCTAGTGTGGGACTGAAAGCCTGCTTTTGAGGGAGCCATGAAGACACCCCAAACTAAAGGGTTGGTGGCACTCACATTGCTGTCACCTGACTTGGAGGCTGTTGTCTTGTAAATGTGTGTGTCTGGTCCCTCACCGTGTCCCATCACAACCTGTATGGGGTTGGGGGGGAGGTGGAAAGTACCTTCTTCCCAATTTGCACCGTGGGACTTGGTTGGCAGTGGGCACTTTGTTGCATCAGCCTTTGCTGTTGGGTTCTTGTCCTCCATCCAGGAGGACCAGGGGACACCTGCAGAGACAAGGGACATGGCTGTGTACTTCAGAGTCCTCCTGGCTGTGGGTTAGAGGTGTCTTGGGGTCACGGGGCTACCTGGCGTGATGATTTCTTTTCCTTTTGCTTGGTTTGTGAACCAAAGTGCACTTTTTAACAACCACCTGATCCCCTCCCTTCTTCTCCCCTTCACTTTTCATGCTTAAAGAAGACCCGTTTGTCACTTTCTCAAAGTTTTCTCTTTACTAATATTTCCAAGGTAAATGGCTGTGGTGCATGTGTGGCTTTTCCTAACCCTCCCTCTGTCTCCTTAGATAACAGCGAGAACAGCTCAACCTGCTCTGCCTCGTAGCCTGGCCAAGATTCCTGGTAATCTTAAGAGGCAGTTTAGGTAGTAAAAGCAAAAAAGAAAAAAGAACATGTTGAGAAACCTTCCTAGTTGTTTCCCAGTCCTTTTTTTTCCCCACCCTGTTTTGTGTAGTTTTGTGAATTGGGAAATGTCCTTGTTGTGATCTCCCTCCGAGTTTCTCCTCTAGCGGATGCTCTCCTTCAACCACTGCCCTTGGGGTTGGTCCTGCTTGCGTTTAGCTGGTTGTCTCTGGTT
Organism: Dromococcyx pavoninus; assembly: GCA_033558185.1. Classification (NCBI taxonomy): domain Eukaryota; kingdom Metazoa; phylum Chordata; class Aves; order Cuculiformes; family Neomorphidae; genus Dromococcyx; species Dromococcyx pavoninus. The sequence continues at coordinate 299,065 of JAUMJL010000981.1, forward strand.
TTGTGGTCCTCACCGTGTGCTGGTGGGTGCTCGTTGCAGCTACCCCGCACCAGGGCTGTGTCTGAAGCAGCTCTAGGGCCTGTGAAACCTCGTGGGGGAGCGGGTGCTCCTGCTGCGCTACTGTTGGTGGATGGGTCCCCATGCCAGCTCCTCGGCACGACTGGTGGGAGCTGCCTCTTCTTGGCAGTGCCGAGGATGGACAAATTATGACCTCCTTAGCAAGGAGGGAGGGGACACTGCCCACCTTCAAGGGGAGCAAGAGAAAGATGTTCAGTTGGGCTCCTTGAACGAACACCGTGGTCCCCTGTCCCCTTGCTTTGTATTGACCAAAGAGCAGCTTCAGAAGGGCAGACTGGGATGTCTCTGTCAAATTCCCATCTGTAGATAGAACAAGGTGATGCTTGAGGGGAAGGGTATCCTCAGTGCATCCCCTCACCTCTCTCCTTGGATGGACAGTGTCCTCTCCTGTGGTGGGTGCTTTCGTAGTGACGGGTGCTGTGACTTTACTTGTCCCATCCTCTTGATGTGCATGTAGAAGATGCTGCCAGGATGAGGTTCAACCTGAGCACGGCCCCCAACCCCGGTTCTTCCTCTCTCATTGCAGAACATGAACAACTCGCAGAAGCCGTCGTGACTCCCTTGGCGCTGTCGTGAGGCCACCAGCGACGCCACCGGCGACGCCAGCTTCCCATCCCATCGCCATTTCCGAAGCTTGCTTACAAACCGGTCTCCTCCGTCTGCGGCGAGGTCGACCCTCGGCTGTTTTTACCCGTGCCCGTTTATCTGCAAACCACTCTGCTGAAGGGGGGGAGAGAGGAAGGAGAGCAGAGGAGGAGCCGAGCTCCCCGGGATCACCACCAGATCTTCTGGCTGCAGCATTTGCTCTCCTCTCCGGCGTCCTGTTAGATCGTAGCAAGCTGTAAAGTGCTTCTAGCGCACAGGAGTTTTAATTTTCCTCTGTAAGCGGTTTTGATCTCCTTTTGTACAGACAATTGGCACCCATCTGTCTCCAGGTGGGTTGTGTATATACGTGGATGGTGCGGGGTTAGAGAAATAGGAGGAACTGGGCGAGAGCGAAGGGGGGTTGCATTTTTTTACTGTTACTATTATTATTAATTATTACGTTTCAAGAAAGTCCCTAACATGCTGTGCTGCAGTCCCTTACCCACGCGACAGCCCGTCACACACAAAAGCCTGGCTCACCCAGGCCCACGAGCTCCAGGAAGGCAGTTGTGTCAAGTCCTTCACAGCAAGAATTGCTGGGTTTAACCAAAAAAAAAAAGAAACCCAAAACATTCTCTTTTTTTTAATCAATACACCATAAATGGGGTTTGCAGTGAATGTAGATCTGCTCCTAAACCTGGTCACAAGCTGCCTCTAGTCTAGGGGGAGCCACACTGATGCTGGCTCGGGTGATGCTTTGTCGTGGGGAGCACCTAGGGATGGTCTGAGTGTTGATTTTTGGGGGACACTGAGCACCGATTGAGGTGCTGCACTGGTACTTCATCTCGTTTTTCCTCCGAAGGCGAGGGAGAGAGTTTGAGAGCAGTTTGAATCCTGCATTGGGTGGACAGGCTGAGTTAGATGCATTTTGCAGACACGTAGGTCTCATTGAGCTGGCCAGAGGTCTGGCTAGGATGTGTGAGGCCCTGTGTGGCTGCATGAAGCCACAAGAAGGGATGGTTTTGTCTGTGTTCTCTTAATTTTTTTATTTAATGTATATACATGCAGATGTGTGTGTATATCTAGAAACTGCTTGGTTTTTTGCACTTTATTTGTGGCAGAAGCATAACTTTTTTTTTTCAAGTTGTCCCCTTAACAGGGGAAGCCTGAATACAGGCAGCTTTTTGTTTTGCATGCTGGAAAGCTGGGACTACAAAAAAAATAGTAGTTACAGCATTTGTATGTGTGTGTGTGGGGAAAATAGGGCAAGGTTGTGGCTTGACATCAGCCAACTCACAGTGGTTTGATGTGTGAGCTCCCTTCTTGACAGCCTGTCCCAGGCTGTAAGACAGCAGTTAAAAATGGCAATTAACCACTACTGCTTAGTGCAAAAGTCTGTGGATTTTTAATTTTTTTCTTTGAGTTTTGAGGGTTTTGTTGTTTTCTTTTTTTCTCCCCACTGTGATGTGCAGCATCTTCTCCATCCCCATCTCTTGCTTTTTGCCTGCGTGGCTGAGCTGGAGGCAGGAGGTGAAGGCAGCCAGGTTCTGCAGCACTGAGCTGGGGGATTGGAGATGGGCAGCCCTTTGGATTCATCCTTCCCGTTGATTTCCACGTCCTCCTGGGTAGGAAAAAAAACATCCCTAGAGACAGGAGCAGAGAGGCTTAAGGGTGACAGTATTTTTTTTTCTTTTTTTATGTGTTTGTGTGTATTATAAGGGGGAGGTTGGTCTGTTTTTCCTTTGGGAAAAGGTGAACCACAGTGCCTAGTGCTTCTGCCTCATGCGACCAAAGTGCGTGTTTGGAGCAGCACAGACAGCAGGAGGGGACCAGGACCATGCTCAGTCCCTTCCCAACTGAAGGAAATGGTCTTGGCAGTGCCCTGCCTGTGTGAGCTTCTGCATATGTGTATTATATTCCTGTACAGATGAAACCAACAATGCTTCCCCCCCCCTTTTATTTTTAATAACCACATTAAAAGCAGACTTCCCCCTGTGCGCGTGGTTGACATCTGCCCTTTTGATTTCTCTGACTTTGAGAAAATGAATGTTTTGGGAAGGCAAGTCTCTGGCTGCCTTCCTAGGGAGTTTTATCTTTCTCCTCCTGCTATGAAAAGATAAGCCAGCAAATACAAACGTGACGTCTGGCTGCCCCATGATCAATCCTGTAAACATAATTCTGCAGATGTTTGGCGTATTTTGTGTGTGTATATATGCATATATATAAAAATATATATGCAAAAGAAAATCAAACAGCAAGAAAAAAACTTCATGACCCTAAACTTCAATTCATTTGCAAATAATAGAACTCTCAGTAGGTCCTACAAAAAGATGAAATTTGAATGTGGCATTTCTTCCAGCAAGGGGAAAAGTGATCTCTGAGCAGCAGAGAGCTCCTCCTGCTGGAGGGGTTGGTGGAAGGTGAATGGTGTCAGCCCCCTGCCATCATGCTGCCCCAGAAACTCACTGCCTGTCGTTTTAGGTTAAAGCAGCCAAGGACCAGGCAGTGATGCTGCAGCAAGGCACGTGGGGAGAGGGAACTTGTCAAACCACACCAATGATTTCTTCCCCCTCCACCCCTCTTATTTTTTTTCCCTGGTTTTTGTTTTCCTTTGTGATACTTGAATTTATTTTTTTATTATTTTTTGATAGCAAAGCTCTCTTTATTTATTTAATGTATACTGCAAAGCTTGGAGAGAAGGGTAGTTACTTGGGATTTTTTTTTGTTTGTTTGGATTTATGGTATGTGAACTGTTCTGTGTATACGTCTGGAATAATTGCCTGATACAAAGCTGTGCCACCTTAAAAACAGGGTCTGCCTTTCAGAAATTTGTATATTTTGCAGTTGCTGGACCAATAAACTATCTTGTTGAAATACAGATGTGACCTGGTTCTTGCTTGCATTAGGAATTGCACTTTTGGGCCTGTCTTGTGTGTGCCTTGATGGCCTTAAAGGTCACTGTGTGCCGTGCAGTCCTTCCTCACATGTGTTCCTGTGCCTCATAATTCCCTCCTGACACACAGGATTTTTTGAGGATCATCTCTGAGAGAGACCATTTGGATCCCATGGCTTGCTTGATCCTTTTTTTCTGAGCACATTCTTGAAATTTTAAGGTTTATGTCATGATGAGGGAAGAGCTCATCAGTGGAGATAAAGGTGTCATTTCTCTGACCAAGTGCTGACAGCTTCTTAGGCAAGACCACCCCGCGAGGTCTACCTACTCCATCACTGTTGAGTACAAAGGTGATGTGCTGGAGTAGGTCCTGCTTAGATCTTCATCTAGACTGCAACTTCTGCAAGACTGGGCATTTATTCAAGCCTAATACAGTTCCTGAATCCAAATACCTACCTGCTTGAAGTGATTTGGTGCTACATGAAGCCAAATGGCTTGGCAAGAGCCGTCCTCTGAGATCATGGCTGTCTTTGCCTTGAAGGCACGTTGAAGTTGGTTGTTTCTTCTCCCTGCCACCCCGTGCTCCAGAGAAAAAGAAAGTAGAGAAGGTGTCGTTTGGAGATGATGCTCTGGAGCATATCTTGGATGGATGGATGCTCCCTATGTGGTTGGAAGGCTCATTCCCCTCAAGCAGTTGTGCCTTTAAAAGCTTGTTAGGAGTGAAAGGTGTGGAACACTGTGCTGAAGCTCACCTCTGGTTAGCTACTGCTGGCTGATGTGTGACCTTTACTCTGATCTTCCCTGGGCTTTCAGAGCAGGTTGAGCCTTGCTTTGGGCTGGGACTTTCTGTGATGCAGACGGGAGGAGGCTCCTGCACATCCTTCCTGCTGATTGCTCTGTGCAATAGGGCCCCTCACCAAGGAGAAGGGTCTCTGGTTTTTAAGCATGATAGAGTAATCTGCAACAATTTTCTGCCAGGTGTGCAGGCAGATGTGCAAGACTTGAGGGTGATGCTAATTCCTGCAAGTATCCTGGGGACTCTCCAGGAAATCTGGAAACCAAAAGATTTTCTTTTTTCTTTAATTATTTTCTTTTTAATCTCTAGCAACCCAGCCATCTCCTTGACCCAAAGGCAGAGATGAAACACACTTGTCTTATTTTAGGGCAGGGAGTGTAACCTTGCACCCCCTGTTGAGAGCACCACAAGGATGTGGGGGCTTTGATAACCACAGCAGGCTGAGATTATTGCATAGCCACAACAGCAGCCACCTTGCCTTGCCCCTGGTGGGTAGGAGCTGTGATAACCTTGTCCTTGCAAGGGGAGATTTGCCTCCTGGAACGTGGCTGCAGGCAGAGCTTTCAAGGTTGCTGTGCAAGAAAGCACCCCTGTCTGAAAAGTCTTTTCTCCTCTTTCTATGTTCAGGGGCCATGCTTTTATTGTGCTGTCCATGCAGAAGAGCTGTGCAAGGGAAGGGGTTGGAGAGCCAGCATCATCCCAGGCAGCATCCTTATTTTTTCTTCCATGTGATGCATTTTGTAGCATCACAGAGAGGAGACATTCCTCGAGGCAGGATGGCTTTAAAGGTTATATTTGACAGCTGGAACATTTCCCCGCTCCCAGTCAAGTCCCATTTTCATTAAGAAAAAAACCAAACCCAGCTCACTGCTGGCAAATGAGGCTGGAGAACTTGTGATTGCTACAAAAAAAAAATGAAAAAGAGAGAGAGCAGTCACGCTGGCTGACTCAGCTCTGATTGATCGCTCAGGAATGTGTCTGATACGTGCAAGGGATTAAACAAACCGCCAGCAAACCTTTATAATGGCAAAATGTTGGATGAAGCACAGCCAACACTCTGCTCACCTGCCTCCGGCTGGGGAGTGGCTGAAATCACTCCACAGGGTTTGAGGGGATTTCTTTTGTGTGTTTTTTCTTTTCCACCAGTGAGAAAAAATAAAAAGAAATGGATGTTCTGAGGAGTTGCTTTGCTGATGTGGCTTTTAATGGCATTATTTGTAACAGCTCCAGGTATCTAATGCAGAATCATAGAATGGTTTGGGTTGGAAGGGAACTTAAAAATCATCCAGTTCCAACCTCCTGCCATGGGCAGGGACACCTTTCACCAGACCAGGCTGCTCAAGGCCTCATCCAACCTGGCCTTGAACACTTCCAGGGAGGGGGCATCCACAACCTCCTTGGGCAACCTGTGCCAGGGCCTCAACACCCTCATCGTGAAGCATTTCTTCCTACTCTAAATCTTCCCTCTTCCAATTTAAAGGCATTGCCCCTGGTGATATCACTACAGGCCCTTGTAAAAAAAAGGAAGAGTCCATCACCAGCTTTCTTGTAGCCCCTTCAGGTACTGGAAGTCTGCTCTAAGGTCTCTCCAGAGTCTTCTCTTCTCCAGGCTAAACAACCCCAACTCTCTCAGCCTGTCCACACAGCAAAGGTTCTCCAGCCCTCTGATCATCTTTGTAGCCCTGCTCTGGACCTGTTCCAACTGTTCCATACCCTTCTTATGTTGGGCATTCCAGAACTGGACACAGAACTCTGGGTGGGGTCTCCTGGAGAAGATCAGAGAGAAAAAATCACCTCCTTTGACCTACTGGGAAGGTTTATATTTCTACTGAAATATGGAAAACTTGTTTTGCAGTTGTGCACAGACCTGTGTAAATCACAGTCTCACTGCTCTGTGCCCAAACCCTGGTAAGCATCAGGGTCTCTTCCTCATCCCCAGGGTGAGCTCAGAGCCCAGGTTCTGTTTGTGGCTAAGGGAAGCTCGGATGGATGTGTATATTTAACCCTTGTTCGTGTGTGGACCTGTGTCCTGTCTCCTCTCTGAGGCTGACAGCTGTGATGGGGTGGCACCAGGCTCCTCTCCCTGTGATGCCCTATCCTCAGGGTGTGAAACAACCCGTTCCCACAAACAATCAAGCTAAGTGTGGGTCTGGAGAGCTGCAAACTCGATCCCAGCAATTTCACGCCCCCAATAAAATCCTTCTGTTGTGGCTCTTGCTGAGGAACCCAAGCTCTTACCTCATCTCACACCATCAATGGGTCCCTGAGCACTGGCACTACACATCCCTGCCAACCTCCCCAGTCAAGTGGGCAGGGGTCCCATACTGGTCCCATCCTTCAACTCACCAGCCTTCAAGGGAGTCAGCACCAGCTGCTGGATCCCCTTCTTCCCACCTGCTTATTGTGGCGCTGAGAACCTCTTCCACCCCCCCCCCCGGCCATGTATGCCTTGGCTTCCCACCTGGCAATATCCCACTAGAAACAGATGGGAAAACCTACCACACTGAAGTTCTGATCTTTCCAAAACCCACACAGACTTAGAATGTTTTTTTAAAACGTTACTGGATTTAAAATGTCGAGTAAAAGAGGACTCATCCAGAAGGAAAGAAAGGGCACAGCAGTAGCTGTGCCGCCAGCATCAGCCACCCAGTCTGCAGCTGGGCCTGCTCAGATGCTCCCAAACCCTGTGAGTTGGTCCTGCTGGACAAACCTGCCTCTGCAGCCCCCCTGTTAACCTCTTGACCACTGCAGAGCATCTTCCTAGCTCTGCTTCCCATCCTGCCCAGCAATGGAGAGCAGCCATCAGAAGAATGGATGTTTAGAAATACTCTGCCTTTGAGCTGTTGCTTAGAAATTGCCAGCCAGAGACATGTATCTTGTGACAGCCCCTTGCAACTTCCTGGATAAAGACATGCAGGGTTTTATTTTGAGACAGTTCTCAAGGAGAAATCAGATTGTGTTATTTCTCCAGCCATGTGCTTTTGCTTTCTAATCTCTTTTCTCTTGGGATATGACCTGTTCACCATGAACGATCTGGCCTCTGTTTGTAGAATTGCTATTCCCTGCAGCTGTGGCAAGGCTCAGGGGACACCTTAAAGGTCTGGTCACTTGGCTTCTGCTGGGAGTGCTTCTGCTTAGAAAAGCTGAACTGAAACAGAATCTAGTTGTTAACAATGCTAGAAGAATTTCATCACATGGATGGAGGAATGGTGGTAAAAGTCAAACTCATGTATGTGTCTACATCCAAAAAGCTGGCTTCATGTCTCATGTTACCCCTGCAACTGCCCTGCCACATCCTGCTGATCCTTTGTCCTTTTCCGAGGGCCTCTGCCTGGTCTGGGGAGATCATGGAGGGAGCCCTTCTTTGCTGCCACTGGGACCAGGTTGGGCTCTGCCCTGGAAAACCTTCGTTGTAAAGTCTGCTCCATGCTTTCCTTGTGGTCTGATGCACTGGCCAATGGGTTACCAGGAGACAACCCACAGAGCAACTGAATAAAAAGAAATTGGTCAATTGTGTCCTGAGTGTTACCAGGCTCCAGATCTCCTGGTGGTCTCTTCCCTCACGACCCATCATTATCCCTTGAGGACTTAGCAGCTACAACCCAACTGATGATGCGCTAAATGCCTTGAGAGAATGTCTTGAATGTTATCTCCCATGATCCAGCGAAATCCAATTTGAAACCTGATAAGAGCAAGACAAGGTTACTAATTCTGGTGACCTTCAAGCTAGACAAAACCCAACTGATACATCTGTCCACCCAACCTGCTGGAAAATCATGGAATCGTAGAATCATACAATCTTCCGGCTGGAAAAGACCTCTGAGATCATCAAGTCCAACCGCACTCATCATCCTCTAAACCATGTCCCTTAAAAACTCATCTATCCTTTTTTTAAACACCTCCAGGGATGGGGACTCAACCACCTCCATGGGCAGCCTCTGCCAGTGCCTGACCACCCTTTCAGTAAAGAAATTTTTCCTAATATCCATCCTGAACCTCTCCTGGCACAACTTATGGCCCTTTCCTCACCTGTCACTTGAGAGAAGAGATGAACACCCGCTCTGCCACAGCCCCCTTTCAGGCAGCTGTAGACAGTGAGGAATTCTCCCCTCAGCCTCCTCTTCTCCAAACTGAACAACCCCAGTTCCCTCAGCTGTTCCTCGTAGGACTTGTTCTCCAGCCCCTTCACCAGCCTCGTCGCCCTTCTCTGGAGGCTGCTGAAGGGTCATCTTTCCTTGCTGGTCTCAGCACATGTCCCTCTGCTGCTCAGCTGGCATGATCAAAAGGGATGGTGATGAGACAATGTTCAGGATCATCCAGGCTTTGTGAATGTCTTTTCTCTCTCTTGTACAAGGTACAGACTCTTGTATGGCATCCACTCCTACTCAGATACCCAGCAAACACTATTTGGTCTTTACTGCCACAAAAGGTACCCGAGTGCTCTTTGTACTAAAAATCAATATTGGTAAAAATAGGTACAAACCAGTGAACGGGTTCAGAAATTATAAAATTGGTTGGCAGTAGAGGTTGTAACCAAAAAGCATGGCTGAATTGGAGCTATGAAGAGAAACAGTAATTAAGACCTAACGAGTAATTACCATGGAGGAGGGCAGCTCAAGAAAGAGCACAGCCCCAAATCCAGATATTTCTAGCTGCAGCTCAAACCCCACAATTAAACTGTGATTTTGGTCATTATGAGGAGGAATTTCCAGAGCTAAGTCTTGCCTTTCGCTGCCTTTATCCACCAAAACGACTGACTCAACATCAGCAGAAAGAAACCCCAGCATTTTGATAAATGTCATCCAAACCAGACTGGAAAGCCTATGTTAGCCTGCTCTGGATGCTTCCACCAAAGCTGGATGCCAGCCTGTGGGCAGAGCTGTCTTTTCCTGATGAAGAGAAGGCTTTCTGGCAAGCAGGGTGTGTGTTGTTTTAGCAGAGGTGGAGGGCTCTCTACTCTGCACTGGTGCTGCCCCTCCTCGAGTACTGGGTGCAGTTTTTGAGTGCCACAGCATAAAAAGGACATCAAACTACCGGAGAGTGTCCAGAGGAGGCCACAAAGCTGTTGAAGATTCTAGAGAAGAAGTCGTGTGAGGAGCGGCTGAAGTCACTTGGTCTGTTCAGCTGGAGAAGAGGAGACTGAGGGGGGGACCTCAAAGCTATTTATTGCCTTCTCACAGGGGAGGGAGGTGAAACAGGTGCTGATCTCTTCTGTCCTGTGACCTATGATAGGACCAGAGGGAATGGCAGGGAGATGTGCCAGGGGAGGGTTAGGTTTGACATTAGGAAGAGGTTCTTCACCCAGTGGGTGGTGGAGCACTGGAACAGCTCCCCAGGGAAGCAGTCACAGCACTGAGTCTGCCAGCATTCCAGAAGCATTTGGACAATGCCCTCAGTCACCTGGTGTGAATGCTGGGATTGTTGTGTGTAGGGACAGGAGTTGGACTGGATGATCCTTTTGAGTCCCTTCCAACTCAGGTAATTCTATGATTCTAAAAATACTGATGTCCTCTTTTGAGAGCATGAGTGCCCCCATATATAGCAGCATGGAGAAACAAATGTCACCATGCGTTTCTCTGGTTCATTGTCCATCTCTACAGATCCATTACTCCAGGGTACTGATGCAGTGGTGGAGTTGTAGCTCTCATACAGGTGCCTGGTGGCCCTATCCACTGTGCTGCAAGCACACTGTCCCCAGGGATCATCGACCTTGATTTCAGGGTGCTGGTACAAGTGTTAATGGCTGATTTCCTTCCTGGCTTTCCCACTGGTGATGCTGTAAGGACTGTGACTTGCTCTGGCTGTTCCAGGGCTGATCCTTCACCTTTCAGATAGTATTAATGTCACCCACTAGGATGGGTGACACCACCCTACCAACTAAGTGGCTTGACTCACTCTTCCTTCAGCTCAGCCTTTATTCATCTATGACAAGTGGCAGACGTGCTCTCCTGCCATGCATCCACATCTCTCTCTGATTACTCCATCCTTTAGCATTCACTGGGTATTTGAAGCCACACATTTGTTCCTTGCTCTGTATTTTCAGTCCAGCGTGTAGGCACCTCCCTAACCTGTCCTCCTTGTGTGGTACCCCAAGGCCACCTTTCATCCTTTGACAGCCTACAGACATCCTGCTCATTAACCCACTCTGGAATTGCTCAGCCACCTCCAGCAGCAACCCAGGCCCACCTTCCTCTGTATGGGTACAAGGGTTAAATTCCAGGGTATTTGGGTCTGCACTGGTAGCGTTTACCTGCTGGGGAAAGGAGAGAGAAAAGGTCTGGGAGTCATCCCCTGGATAGATTCTTGGAAGAGGAGGTTGTCCTTTCTACCTGAGATGTACTCATCTATGGGATCAGAGCCAGTGTCACAAAATCCCAGTGCTTTTCCAGCCACCACTTTGATATCTCTTTTTAATGATTTCTTCAAGAGGATGTCATCTATTTGAGCATGTTTTCATTTTTGCACCATTACAGGCCCCATCAATGTGGATGAGCTCACCTTTTAGAAGCTATTTAGGGCAGAGAAGCTATTTTCTTGTTTGGCTATTCGTTCCCCAGCAGAGACTGACTGCTGTATAAGCAAGGCATAATAAAATAATAAAACACTAATATTCACCATAATTAATTTGTAATAATGACTGGAATGCTTTTCCAGACTTGCTAAACCAGTGTGCAGGCTTATAGTGAGCATTTCTGGGCATGGCCATTGCAGAGAGACTAATTTCAAGCCTCGTCTGGCTCATTTTTGCCCGTGACTGGGTCTGTTGCAGAGGTGAGAGAAATCCATCAGCATCTACTGCATAAAATCACTTGCAAGAATCAGCAAACCTTGGTGAGATGTGGGACTGGGAAGAAAGTGAATTAAGTCAGAAGAGTTGTAACAACAGGTTTACAAGACTCATGGTTAAAACTGGCAGAAAACCAAGGCTTTTGGTTCACCAGAGGTCTTCTCTTTTAGATGTAAATAAAAACATCTTCCTGTCCAAATGATTCAGAAACCAACATTTTTCAAAACTTCCAATTCTCCTTTCGACACTGTGAATTAACATATCTTCTTCCTTGTCTGCTGAAGATTTAAAATGTGTTGACCCTTTTTTGACAGAAAATTCATATGTTGGAAAATATCATAAAATCATAGAATGGTTTAGATTGGAAGGGACCTTAAAGATCATCCAGATACTGCCCCCCTGCCATGGGCAGAGACACCTCCCACTGGATCAGTTTGCTCATAGCCCCATCCAACCCAGCCTTGAACATTTCCAGGGATGGGGCATCCATGTTTTTTCTGGACAACCTGTGCCAGTGCCTCACCACCCTCACAGTAAAACATTTCTTTCTAACATTTAATCTAAATCTCGCCTCTTTCAGCTTAAAACGATTTCTACCCTCGTCCTATCCCTGCACTCCCTGATAAAAAGTCCCTCCTCCTCATTCTTGTAGGCCCCCTTCAAGTACTGGGAGGCTGCTACATGGTCTCCCCAGAGCCTTCTCCAGGTTAAATAATTCCAGCTCTCTCAGGGTGTCTTCCTATGAGAGGTGTTCCAGCCCTCTGATCATCTCCGTGGCCTCCTCTGGACTCATCCTAACAGATGCAGGTCCTTCCTGCGCTGAGAACTCCAGAACTGAACACAGGACTCCAGGTGAGGTCTCATCAGAGTGGAGTAGTGTGGCAGGATCACCTCCCTCACCCTGCTGGTTACACTGGATTAACTTGCAGTAATGTTAGGCAAGAAGTACCACTGGTGAGTGAATGGGAGATGGGCCTTCATCACTAGTGAAAGATGAAGTGGGGGTTTCATTGCCCTTATCTCATGTAGGGCTGGATACCCAACCTGTCCACACAACAGGGCAACTCCAGGCACTTCCTGGGAGACCCTGCAGAGGAGAAATAGGGCCTCAGGAATGCAGATATGGCTCAGTGTGGTGTCTCTGACATTCACTTGAAACACTGGTGGGATCTACACGAGCAGATGGTCAGCAATGCCCCACCTATGCGTCCTCAATCATTTTAACACAGGTATTAATTCCCTTCCTACCTGCTAAGCTGATCAGAGCATGCCTGTGGCTGGCTGTTTCCTCCTGAAGGTGCTCCTAGCAAAGCTGCTGCTGTCTGCATACTTGCACGGCTGCTCCAAGGGCTGGGAAGGACATGCCTAGTGCTGACTAAGGGCTGCAAGGATGTCAGCCAGCCCTGGAAGGCTTTTTGCCATGGCTGTGAAGCGGATTTGTCTGCAGAGATGCTGACTCAGCAGTGCTGGGAGGGTGAATCTAAGACAGGCAATCCCATGCCTGCCACGGGGTGAGAATATGCACGTGTTGGGCAGCTGGGCTTTGGCTGACTGGTGCCATTGCAACAGCTCAGTCGTGTGTCTAAGCCTGTAATGTGAGTTTTGCAGCTTCTTTGGGAAGCTTTATTATTATTTTTTCCTCCTGGGAATCTGAAACCCTTTGGTATTTCCCAATGGCAGTGCAATGCATTGCACAATATTTCCCTTTCTGGTTGCACTGGTGGTTTTGGGTCTGGGAGGGAGGATTGCACCACATGGCTCGTCTTTGGTGGTATATACAAGCCTTTTGCAAAGGATGATGTTTGCCAAGAGCAGGCAGGACCCCACATAATCATAATATCCAGCCCATCCACTGGCTATGGGACAGCAGGAGTTCTCATGTCTGTGTATCTCCTGCAGGTTATGGATCAAAGCTAAAGAATTACAGAACCATAGAATGTCTCAGATTGGAAGGGATCCATGAGTTCATTGAGTTCGGTCCAGCTCTTCGCTCTTCACAGGACTACTTAAAATTAAACCATCAGTGCAAAAAGAAGTAAAAGCAATAACCAATAAATACATAATGTCCAGGACATGGGCATTTAAAGCTCTAATAAGAGCAAACAAATCCGCCATCTGCTACAACAAGGGCTGCATTTGCCTTGTGCAAAGGTCAGATGAAATACTAAGCAGCTGTTACATCCCTCTATTGTTTTGCAGAGGTGTTTGAGATAAAGACCAATTGCTGGAAGCAGTGTAGCTCCAGTTTCGTAGGAGGATGTTCAAAACCAGGCTGCGTGGGAGATCCACGCTAACTCACAATCAAATTTCGTGCTTCAGTACACAAATGCCAGGAGTCACGATACCTCTGGATGAATAAACATGTGCTGTGAGGGCTTAGGAATAAATCCACCAAAGGAAACAAGCCTAATAGCTATTGCAGAATCAGGTCTTGTCCCCTCTGTTGAACCGGATATGTCTTAGATAGATCCCATTAGCTGCAACCCAGCCACTCTGGGTTATCATCACCTCTGCAGATGAAACAAAGCACAACACTGAAACATTCAATCACAAAAACAGGGTGGAAATCCAGTAGCATCTTCTTTCAAGTAATTAACCAAGGGACCAAAGCAAATTTGCACAAAGGGCAAATTAAATAGTTGTGGATTGGTCATGCCTGCAGAAAATAAAACTGTCAGGGAGGTTGTTCCTTATGCTGGCTGGGATTATTTATAGCTGCACTATCTGTAGGAGCTCATCTGAGCAGGCAGGGAGCACAGTAGGGGTTGTGGCTGCTGGGAGAAATCAGCTGTGTTTAAGTAAGGCTGGGAATGCAGGTGAAGCCAGGCAGGATTCTTCTGAGTGAGCTTTTTTTCCTAGTTGAAAACTTGGGTTTGTAAAACACTGAAGCTTTCTGTGGCAACGTGCCAGATTATGTCTATATTGGGAAACCAACAAGATCAGGCAAAGGCTGGATCAGGCGCTGTGACCTCCTTGGCTGTGCCCAAGAAGGTGGTTGAGTCACCATCCCTGGAGGTGTTTAAAAATACAGGTCGATGAGTTTTTAAGGGACATGGTTTAGCAGAGGATGGGTGCAGTTGGACTCGATGATCTCAAAGGTCTTTTCCAACTGGCAGATTCTATGATTCTATGAATTAGCAGTGTTTTGGTGTATTTCCTGGTGCAGTGTTGGCCTGGGCTAACCAGGATCTGTTGTTGATGGGTACAGAGGGCAGCATGCCTCAGTAGCGGCTCCTGGATACAGCCACATTACACCCACCACCCAGCTTGGGTATCTGCATCAGCTGGGAGGTTCTTCTGCCCAAAGGGACTCTCCTAAAATAAATCACAGTGCTTAAATTAGGTCCTTATTTGAGGCACATTGAGCAAAACCTTGACTAGAGATGCAGTCCATGGACCGAGGGTTTATGTGGGTTATACCTACAGGGTCCTTGAATACAGCTGAGAGCAGCAGTCTGTTGTCAGGCCAGTGTCCTTCCATGATGGATGAACTGGAAAAGTCTGGGAACATCTGAGCAAGGAGTAGAGAGGGAGCCACGTGTGCACAGTGCACACCATGGCCATGCTATACACAGCCCTGGGAAAGTCCCAATGCTCAGAGCGAAACTCCATGCCAACGGCTGTGCCCCCACCCCTTGCAAGTGGAGAGCTCTGAGAAACCACCTGTTTCATGGGGTCTGGGGGCAGAGGCAGAAAATGGTTTCAGCCTCAGCTGCATCCCAGCTCTGGTCAGCTGCAGGGGCCAGCAAGCAGCGCTGCTCCCCAGCTGGCAATTTGCATATCTCCATGGAGGACCTCTCCTCTGGAGGTCATCACTCTGTGGAGCAAACTTAACAGACCTTGGTACTGTCTTTGCTTCCGTGGTCCTCCCCATTCTTGAAGGGCACCCTCCAGCTAAAAGGCATGGCTGGGTTTTTGGACCACTGAAAGCTGGCTGTTGTACTGGTGGTCTCTGAGCAGCAGCAAAAGTGTGTGAATCACCCCAAGTTTATCCTCGATGAATGGAAAAATCATATCATCGTTATCCAAAAAATTGGATTTGTTACCTGGCATGCAAATAGCCAATCTCACACAGCAAGCTGAGACATTGATTTTATTACAGAGTTGTGCAAGTCTAGGTGGGTTTCCATAGCTCTTAGCACGCCTGACAGAAGCCTCTTCCCTTAATTAATTACAAGAGGTACAGGTGATTGCATCATACACAGTCTCTGCTACATATGTTCAGTGAGTAGGGGGCCTGCTTCTGGAGATGGGTGTCTTATGTTCCTCTGCTAAAGTGGCAATCTTAATAACAAGGCCTGATTTAATATAACCTTCTTTGGTCCAGATGTCCAAGATGTTCCTTATATCAGATTAAGAGTGCTGTGATCATTTACTTAGTACAAGTTCTGTTATTTCATTTAATATTAACAAATGTTAGTCCATTCTGCTGATGGCTTATCAAGATGTTTGGAATGATACACTCTTTTTGCAACCTTTTAATTATTTTTGCTATTAATATTCTTATTCTTGCTGTTGTTACTATTTATGTCTGGGAGTGGCATATGCTTATCTAAGCATCTTGGGAGCTGAGAAGTCAGAGAAGGATACAGGCTGCACAGTGGATTCAGTATAGCACTGCTGGAGCCCAAAGCCTTTATTTGGTTTCTTTGTCTATGATAGGTGTGGGAAAGGAAGTAGTAAATTGTCTCTTTTCTCATCCTCTGGGATCCCCAGGCATACTTTGCTGATCCCTGGAGGGATAAATTCCTGCTGTAGCCTCTAGCAAGTGCTACATACTTGCCTGGATCTCCAGTAGTTTGAGCCACCAATGCACCTATATGGGGAGGACATCAAAATGCAGGCTTTAAATGTGAAGTCCATCCCCAGGGCATCTTGCAAACGACAGCCAAGTTGGAAAACACAACCTCCCTGCCTTCCACAGCCAACATCCCCATTCTGCGTGGTCCCAGTAATAGGTTTTCTGCAGTCCTAAGACCTGGCATTAATCTTGAGCAAACAATGATCCCATGGAGCTCATTAACCTTATTCTCTCATCTCACTCCATTCACCATCTTCTAGTTTAGGTTTTGCTGAGGGTGGGGGTTTGTAGAAGAAGTCATGTAACCTAAAGGGGCAGATGGTGGACCAGTGGAGTCACAATACACAGAGGAACCTGTAACTGGTGTCCAAACTGGGTATTTACCCCATCTTGACATTGCATTTATTAGTGCTGATGCTTTGATTTAACAACCTACGCCTTGGCAAACCTTTGCAGCTTCTTTTGCAGCTGGTGAGCAGGGTTTAATTGTTATGTTACCTAACTCTCCACCAGGTTGGAAAAAGTTAACAGCAGCCAGCCTAAGCAATAAGGCTGTTTGACTTCAGGGGCACTTCATCTATTCAATTCTAATAAAGCCTGTAGAAACCATGTGGGTCTGGCTCTTCCCTTGAAGGAGAAACTCTAAAGGCAAACAGAGGCTCTGAGTCCAGCAATATTTAAAGCCATGCACAGTTAGTTTCCACTAGTAAATGCAGTCCTCTCACACATGGTGAGCTGAAGAGGTGACTGAGATTTGCATCTCTGCCTGGTGCTGTCTCAAAGTGAGAAGCAGCACAGTTGATCAAAACGAGGGAATCAGAGCCACGGCTGCGAGTAGAGGGAAGAGGGGAAACAAGGGGGAGGATGTCACCACGTCACTGACAGCCATTTCTAGTAACTGGTGTATACTGCATGGTTTAGGTAAAGTTCATGTTTAATTTCCACCACAAAGGTGTTGGATAGCTCTCCTGTTGCTTGGTCATAGGGCCTGAAGTCTCCTTTTTCTTCTCTGCTGTTGACCCAACAGAGGTAATGATCAACACTGATCTTATGATCCATCCCCACATGTGATCTTTGTGTAAAAAGGCTTCTTCCAGTTAGTTCAGGTCAATTGCTGGTCAGGCAAAAATTCTCTCTTGGTCCTAGATGGCTCAGGACAGGCATTACTGGACATGAATTTGGTCTCAAGCCTAAATTCCATCAGGGTTCAGGTGCTTTGTGTTACCTGCAGTAAGGTTCCCAACACAGCTCCTTCTGCCTTTGCTCTGCAGGCAGGTTTCAGAGATGACAAACAACCTGACCTCTCTGGCACCTCCAAGGGAAACTCAAGTCCTCAAGTCAGTAAATTACAGGTGAGGCCAATTAAATCATGAGGTTGACCAAGAAGCAACCATTATTGCACCGAGGCCTGCATGGATGTAGAGCTGTAGGTAGGTTCTTGTCATAATGAATTAACAATTCAGAATGTTTTATGCAGGGCCTAGGGGCTGTGCACTGAGAAGGCAGTGTGGGTGGGAGGGGAGGAGATGAGGAACCAAACCATGCCTGTTGTTTAGATCCAGAATCCTAGCAAATTCCTTGCCAGCTAGTGCTTGCTTTACAGACCATGATGGGAACAGTGTTCATTAGTTATGCAAAGCTGCATGATTATGAAAATATAGTCTCTGATAAGCCAAACTAGCCTGTCACGAGGTCCACAACAAACAGAAAGTGTTTAGAGAGATGCAAAACTCGCCCTCTGCTTGGAGCACTGTAGCTGGGAGCAATGCCATTGTTGATAGTCCAAGACTGTGCATCAAGTCCTATCTGATCTTGCAGACAATACACCAGTTCCTTGTCTCCTCCTTCTCTTGCCCAAGGGATGTTTTGTCTCTAAGCAAAGAGAAAGGCATATGTGACCTAAATCGGGTTTTACTTCTGCTCACATCCCTCCAGCTTGAGTAAACAGCAGAGGATGTGACTGAGAGCACATACAGAGCCTTGTCAACGCCTCTTTGCCGCTTCAGGTTTTCTTCTCCCTTCCCCAGGGGTGAGTTTGACTCATTCTGTATTTAGAGAGATGCTTTCTCTTTCCTCACACCACTCATTAAACCTCCCTGATCAACCTGTCCTCAGCCCACATCTGCACCTTCTGTTGTTGCATGGAGTAGTTTTGTCCAACAGGACCTACCTCCATAAGCCAAACCCCACCTGAGGGCTGGGAAAGGATGGGAAAAACCCCGGAGACTGACAAAACAAACACAAAAAACATTCACTTGATCAGCCCGAGTGCCAGCCCCACCCTGGGGTGTGGAGTAAACACTGGCAAGTATTTATTCATCACCACTCAGTATCTAAATAGTTGTTTCTCCTTGTCACACGGGTGCACACATCCATGCTGCCTGCTAGATGCTTTCTTTCTCAGCAGACACGGGCTTCTGTCTGCTAAGGCAGGGAAGACAGGAAAGTGATCTTGCCTGCAAGATTTGTTATAAATATGCTAGGATTGCTAGCAATTTGAAGTCTAGATGCACAAGGATATTTCTTTTTTGATATCTGCTCTTCCACCTTAACCCTCTTCAGCATCACACATTTGTCTGTTTATATTCATACACTCACCAATTTTTACATATGTGTGTATGCATATTCATTTATTCATATATGTACATTTATCTACCCACATTCACCTACACGGTGCTGGGACTGATAATCTGGATGCCTTGGAATTAATAATGCATAAATTGGATGTTTGCAGAAGTGAATATGTGGCACATGATGCCATGTTTATCTTTGCATACACAGATACACGTCTCCATCTGCCTAATAATGAACATACCAGTATATAAGGTGCTTAATACCACTATGTTCTTATATGGGGGATTAAGTTAGCACACAGCACTGGTTATCTCAGCCAGAGTGAACGTCAGCACAACCATTTAATCAAAAATCATGTGCCCGTTGTATTTGGCTGAATCAATATTAATCCGATGCACGCATCAATGTCCCGCTCATCCTGATGTAACTACTGAGAGAAGAATGAAATGTCCTGGTATGACTAAAGAGGAAAAGTTCCTGGTTGATCCCATGACCATTAAAGCCCTTCATCTACTGGTACACTGAATTAGGGTGCAGGTCAAATGTGGAGGTGTGGCACCTGGGAGAAAAGCTTTCCATAAGGGTGAGCACACACAACACGTGATAACCACCCTTTGGTCTGTCCCAGTTTTATGGATACTAGAGGAAACGTCTTTAGGGTGAATTCCAAATGTTAACCATGGAGATTAGATAAGGGTGTTTAGTGAGAAGCTTAATTTCCTGCTGAAAATGGTCACAATGACCTGTGAGGTGATGAATAATGATGGGCTGCTAGAGTTCAGGGAATGGGCCCCAAGGGAAGGGTTTTTTCAGTATCTTCAAGGATGTGGAAGGGAGGGGTTTTCTGAGTTAATCTGAGTACTTTATGGAGCTGGGATTTTATCCTGAAGTGATCCCTAAGGCAACTCTCCATTACCCTACTGAGACTTCTGAGTAACTCAGAGGAGTGTTGAAGGCATCATGGAGGTTCTTGTTCTGGCTGCCTTTATAACCACCTCTTATTAAGGGCACGTTTTATCCTTATCAGTCACAATATATTTTTATAGTCTTTATGACATCAATTTACCAAGAAGACACAAGACTTTATTCAGATGTCCCACTGCAGCACATGCAATATGCTTCAGTGCCAACACTGCAGTTTAATTTCAAGAGAAATGTGAGTGATACCTGTCTTCAAGTGAAAGCAGTGGGTGTGGTGCCCAGTTTAGACATAGGTGACATAAATGTCCATGTTCCATTGCCTGGATAGGAGCTGGGGTCAGGCAGCTCTGGGGATATGCTCTGCTCTCTGTGATTTAACATGAATAGAAGGCACAACTCATTTTACTCATACCAGAAAGTAGTTCAGTATGACACAAGCTCCACCTGAAGTCATCCTTCTACTGCTCATTGCCTGTAAACATGTTTTTCTTCCACAGGCACCTACCCACCCAGTGGAATACACACAAATTTACATTTTCCACCTAGGAAACCTGTGTGGTCCTGGAGCCAAGCCATGGGGTATGGTGCTCCTCCAGCCATACCACATCTGTATCACTTTTTACATAACTATCCAAGGGAGTTCCTTGCTCTGTTTTTTCCCTAAAATCATCTGAAGAACCAGCAGGGAAGCCTGGGAGGTCAAGGTAGATTTTTGAGTCAGATGTGTCAAGTTCCATTTAAGATATGGCATGTTCTTTTAGATAAGAGGTTTCTTGACTTGAAATTGCACAGCACAGGCTGTCACAAGTTCCCAGTGCTCTCTTGGTAACAGTGGCAGACAGTGGCTCTGAGCTGACAAGCAGCACTTCTCTAATTGGAGACACACCTCTGAAGCTGTAAATGTAATTGCATCCCAAGAGATTACTGGGATCAGAGAAAGAAGGCCATCAGCTCTTTTTTGAGTGTACTGAACTCTTCAAATAGGCTGGTAGCCAAGTCTATTGAGAAGGCACTATCCATGTCTGCTGTGCAGAAACAAGGTTCTTCTGTGGTCCAGGGCTTACTGCCATTTTCATAGTCCCAGTTAGACCTTCTGACCATGATCAACAGTCTGTGACCAACACTTCTGAGAACAGTTCCTCTGAACCTAACCTAAGTCAACTCCTGCTCTGCACTGAACCCAAAGTGGCCCAGATTTCAGTCTGGGCTGATTTCACTGCGGAAGAAGAACACAGGATGTGAAGGCTTTTAGGGAAGCCCTAAAAGATGGGCATGGGGTTGACCAAGACTCCTTGGTCGGCTCCAAGGTCTTCAGCGCCATCTACTGCCACGCTAAGTCTTGTCTCCCTTGTCATCCCTCCAGCAGTGGGTTCAGAACATGCTCTCAGGCTCACAGGATGGGGATAGTTGGTAGGTAACATCTATTGCCGTGGACTGAGTACAAATCAAAAACTTGCTAGTGTCTGGAGGCGAAAACCTGGTGCTATTTCCCTTAGAGATTCATAAAAAGGGCAAGAAAAAGCAAATACTTGAGAACAGTTATCTGGCAACGAGCAAAATCCAGGCAAAAGGTAATAACTTGGAGCTATGGTGCTGTTCTTTCTGAACTACTTCTGACTGTAGGATGATCTCCAATGTCAGCATTAAATTATAAAATGAAGGTTGAGCAGACCATTCAGTGAAGATCAAGGGAAACAGAGTGGTTATAATTTTGGATCCATTGACTTATCCACGACCAGATATAAAACACCCATCAGATTAAGCAGCAAAGAAATATTAGATGAGCATGTGATAGGATAAGTGTGACTGAAGCAACAGATATCTCTCCTGTGATCATTAAACTGGGCAGGGTATCCTACAGGTGGCCTGGACTTCATCTAACATATTGGTTGATGGATTTGGGAACTGGTTTCAACATGCACCCACACCAAACACTTTGCCTTCCCCAAGGTCTGATATGCTCTCAGATCCTCTGACACCTGGAAAATAGAACGAAGCAGCTTTTGATGATCTTGAAGCCCAAAAGCAGAGGAAAATTTGGAGAAGAAACTGAAAATTGGGGATTGAGCTCATTAAAAACAGTTTGCTTAGTGCTACCAACAGTTATCTAAGGAGTGCTTGTGGTCTGGGAGTTAAATACCACACCAGAACCTCTTGCTTGATATTCTGGTGAGGATTTGATCAGACTTATTCAGCATTTTTGTAAAGAAAGCAGTAGATATTAGAAACAACTGGGGGATTCCCATTAACAAAGGTTCAGAACATAGCCTAGCATTATTGCAATCTAAATTCTTCTGCTAAGCTCCAGCTGGTGTTGATTTGTCACCAGCCTTCTTCTGCAGATGGCTAGGTAAATTAGGAGTCCTCTGTATAGTAACCCACAGGCTTTTTCCAACAGAAAAACCCAATCCATCCCAAACCACCACCAACAAAAAAACTCCTCAATGTGGTTTCTACTGGAATGAAATTCCAATTGGAACACTGGCTTTGTTTGTTTCCACTGAAGAGCAGTCCCATTGACCACTCCACAAAGAACATGAGTAGTAAGGACTTCTCTCAACCAGAGATAACATCTTGAAAAATTACCATTTTCACCAAATTAGCAGCATTTCTTCTAGCTACTGTGTTTGTGATGCTCCTCTTGGCATGCTGAATGGCAGGAGACAGGTATGTTTGGGCAAACACACCCAGATTCCTAGTGGGCATCGCCCAGGTCTTCAGCTGGGAAATCTGACATGCAAAATGTGACTCTGATCACCTGCTGAATACTCCAAGGATGACGTGTTGCAATGCACCTCTCTGGGACGGCTTGTGGACATGTGATAAGATTAACACGTGTTCTCACCCACCTTTGGTGTGCCGGTGTTGCCAGGCTTTACATCTCTCTTTGCAGTCTTGCACCCTGACATGCAGAGAGCTGGGTTTAAGGAGTTCAGGGTGACTTTACAAAGTGTCTCTGATTCCAGACATACCCATGACTGAAAAGACAAGCCTAGGGTTGAATAATCTGACTTTCCAGTGCTTCAGTTTACCCAGATGCAAAATGGTGATAAGGAGTTCTTAGAGATCTTTGCAAACTGCATTATGTCTTGCTTATGTAGGAGTTAATTATTCTAATTATTATACCCTTTCTACTACCAGTGACTTAGTACAAAGGAATCTTCCTGAGGTCATGGGACAAGAAACTTTTTGTAATGCTCTATCAGCAGGATTTGGAGAGGAGACATCTGAGCTTTGTTCCTGAATCTGTGACGGTGTCTCCTCCAGACCTTTGTCAGGACATTTAAACATATCTATGGCTCACATTACCCATATGTAAAACAGAGAGAATAATACTGAGCACTCTGCAGAAAGGATGAATTCCTCACTGACTTTAAAATGACTAGAGAAGACTTGAGTGACATGGAATGCAAAAATGCTTATCATTTCCCTCCTCATGGCTTCAGTTTGAAGTGTTACCATACTCTGTGATAGATAGTTTGTATTTGGCTTACAACAACCAACATGATTGAAAGGATCCAGACTTCTGGTAGAAAATGCCCCAAAATCAGGGGGATGAAGAAAAATCTACAACTACACCTCCTTATTCTAAACACACACTAATGGAGGTTTCTAAAGCTCCATTTATTAATAGACTGGATAACCGAATCTTTCTTCATGGCAGTCAGGTTCAGCTGATGTGGTGTCCTGGTCCAAGCTAAAAGTGCCTGTCATGTTAATTCTACCCATGTGTGGTTTTCAAAGGGAATTTCTCCACTTAGAAGTTCTTTCTTTTTTATTCTAACAGAGCTTGTATTAGAAGACTGCAGCTTCTGACCAACTTCCCAGAGACACATCTATTTTCAGACTTACGGAGACAAGCATTTCCAAGCAGTGAGTTAAAAACAGCTAAAATTTTCCCTATGGAAGAAGAGAAACATGTTTAATCCATTGCCTGCCACAGGTTCATCTCTTGCACCTGTCCTTCACCCTTTGCTGTCAGTAGTGCTTTAGTAATTTTTTTCTTTATTTCCTTTTCTTCTTTTTTTTTCAAGTTCTTTTCCATTCTGAGTTTATGCGTGGAAGAAGTGTAAAAGTAACAAAAGAGCCTAAAGGACATGACTTTGACTCAGTTTGCCATGTGTCTTTCACTCTGGCTTCAATGATGAGTCAAGGCAGAACTGACTTCTCAGTCCCTTCAGAGATCCTAAGAAGACGTGACCGTTTGCAGCTTTATGAGGAATCACACCAAAATCACAGGGAATAAAGACGAATCACGTGTGGTACAAAATCATCCAACATAGAGTTTCCATTTTTCCCACCAGTCACTGATGTTTAGAGCACGGTAATGCAGTGATGCTTAATACAACAGTGAACAAAATGCAGGGAGAGGTGTGTTGTTTAACTTGGCCAGAGCCTCCAAGAAGCCAAGATCCTTGGATGAAAGACATATTGTAATTGTAAGAATATTATCAGGCTAAATTCTGCCTTTCAGGCACGTGAAGCAGCAAGATCCCAAGGTCAGGGCAAAAGAGAGCTACACGCTACACACAGCAGTGGAATTTGATCCTTGCTGTAGGGTGAGCTGCTAATTAGAGGGGGGACTTTGTACCGCTTCTGGCAACATTTCCAGTCACAAGTTGCTTGCAGTATTGAAAATGGAGTTTTAAAGCAAGCAGGTAATTTGTCAGCCTAGGACAAAACCCCTGAGATTTAATTTCAAGAAGTTCTCAAAGACACAAGGCAGAATAACACCCTTCTTCTTAACAAATTAATGTCTAGGTGTTGGAGCTGGACTTATGCAGCTGCTTGTGTACTGGAATTTTTTATTCTTACCTTTCTGGCATAAATAGCAAAAATAATGATTTCTTTTTTTCCTTGGGATTTTGTTTCTCTTTTACTTTCTTTTCTTTCCACACTGGAAATTTAAAGAAATAAAACCAGAAGCAAACCAGCATTTGACAAATGAGAACATAAATATACTCAGTTCTGGCTCATGGCACGGAACAAGGGTTCAATCTGGGCTGCACGTGAGAGCTCATTGCTTGGGCTTGAGGATTACTGGCACACTGATTTAGCGATGCCCTTAGCCATGAAGTGCTCCAATCCCACGCTGCATTTTCCTCTGGCTTCAGCATTAACTAATAAAAGAGAAAAAAACACCTTATTTTGGTAAGAAGCACTACAAGGTCCTTCCCAGCAGTTCCAGGGGTGTTGAAAAATTCACCAGTGCAGCATTTCCTTTGAGTGCCGCAGTATAAAAAGGATATAAAGCTACTGGCCAGTGTCCAGAGGAGGCCACAAGGTTGGTGAAGAGTTTAGAGAAATAGCTAAAGTGAGCTGGTCTGTTCAACCTGGAGAAGAGGAGACTGAGGGGAGACCTTGGCATAGTTTACTGCTTTCTCAGAACAGGAGCAGGAGGAGCAGGCGCCGATCTCTCTGATGACCAATGATAGGACCTGAGGGAATGGCAGGAAGATGTGCCAAGGAAGGCTTAGGTTGGATATTAAAAAAAAGATTCTTCACACAGGGTGTAGTGGAGCACTGGAACAGCTCCTCAGAGAAGCAGTCATGGCACCGAGTCTGCCGGTATTCAAGAAGCATTTGGAAAATATCTTCAAACACATGGTGTGAATGTTAGGGTTGTCTTATGCAGGGGCAGGAGTTGGACTCAATGTGGGCCCCTTTCAGCTCAGGATATTCTATGATTCTATGATTTCTGCATGTGTTTTCACCTGTGAAGTGAGGCCTAGGGCACCCAGGTGCTGCTCACTGCCCCAAACCAGTTCTGCACACTGAGCTCTCTGGAGAACACTGGGAGGGTTGGTGTGAGCTGCTGTTGCAAAACGCTGTGCCTTGTGGTAAAATAGTCAGTTGTGACATCCCTGGGAGAAACAGAAAGGGAAATAGGAAAGGCAGCCCCTGCTTACAGTAGGTCTTTCTTGAAGCTTTGATCATAGGAGTCTTCAGACTCGTTTACTCATTGACTAGAAATGCTTAATCGTCATTGGTGATGGTGATGTGAAACAAAACAGCCCCTGGCTCTTCCCCTTGAGCACTGCACAGGACCCCACAGGTGAAAATCAGGTTATTTGATCGCAGGCACCACTGTGGTGAATGCACCGTCAACTTGAAGAGTGACAGGTTGCAAAACCCAAAGCTCCTTTCTCCTCTGTGTTTCCCCCCATTTGTAGTCTGGAGTTCTTCCGGCTCCCCATGCTCTTAGGGCTGAAATTCAAGAATGGCAGGAAGAGATAAGCCTTACCCTGGAGATATCCAACACGTGGAAGGATGATACCTCTATGTGGACCTTGTGCACCTTGTGTCTGCTACAAGAAGTCTTTTGTGAACACCTGAGGTAAAACCGTGGTGTGACTGTACAATAGCAGGATGCTTCTTCCATGGGTCTGATGTTCCTTGGGCCTGATGTTCCCTTGGGCCCAGTGGAGCTCAGGAAGGAGGCTTTCCTATCTCAACAGCTCACTTCATTTTGGTGAAAACAGCATTGGGAATAGAGCAGATCCTGCCCTTGTGAAAACACTCAGCCTCCCTCCCCTGAGAATTCCTCAACATGTGAGCACTTGCTGAACGAAGCCCACATTTCTCCTTAGGAGGAGCAAACCTGTCATCTAGAGCAAATCAGTTCCAATGGCAGACCTCTTCAAGGATAAACCACACTGGGTCTTAAGGAATTCCAGCTCTGCAAAGTAGGTGGAAGACTGGAGAAGGTGAGACATGCATCCAAGGTGAATCCTGCAGCATGATCTTCTGAAGCTTTTTCTACATGGCTGTGTTAGGCTGTCCAAGGGCTACAGGTCATTTTGCTTAAGAAAATGAGATAACATAAACTAAAAGCAGTCCATGAGTGTTCCCACTTTGCTTGGTGTCATCCAAAGAGCAGGGCTGGACTCTTCTTGGCTGGCATCTGGACCATTGTGTCATGTTAAGTTTTTTGAATAGAATCATAGAATTACCTGAGTTGGAAGGGACCCAAAAGGATCATCGAGCCCAGCTCCTATCCCTAGACAGGACACTCCCAACATTCACACCAGGTGACTGAGGGCATTGTCCAAATGCTTCTGGAATGCTGGCAGACTGGGTGCTGTGACTGCTTTCGCCTGCTGGGTGAAGAACCTCTTCCTAATATCCAATCTAAACCTCCCCTGGCACATCTTCCTGTCATTCCCTCCAGTCCTATCATAGGTCACCAGAGAGAGGAGAGATCAGCGCCTGCTTCTCCTCCTCCCCTTGTGAGAAGGCAGTGAACAGCTCTGAGATCCCCTCTCAGTCTCCTCTTCTCCAGACTGAACAGACCAAGTGACTTCAGCCATTCCTCATATGACTCCCTCTCCAGACCCTTCACCAGCTTTGTGGCCTCCTCTGAACACTCTCCAGTAGTTTTATGTCCTTTTTATACTGTGGCACCCAAAACTGCCCCCAGTACTTGAGCAGCTGACAGGGACAACGCGGTGCAAGACAAATGACAAAACTCATTTTCTCACGTAATTGTGTTCCATTTTCATCCAAAAAAAAAAAATAACATTGCTTGCTGCAGTTTCAGCCTTAATGAGTCCTAGGAAGGAGAGTTGATAATTATGCTTATGACTCATGCGTTGGATGCGAGTTTCTAATTGAGTGCTCTGCCAATTAGTGCACACTTCCTGATCAATAGTAGGGTAATTATGAGATTAGGGTTAATGGGTCAGACTCATTGAAGGCTTCCTATTCTATGCTAATGACAGATTAGCTGAGCCCTGCTGTTGTAGTTTTACCTTTCCAGGTTATTGGCTACAAAGGAACAAGGGGCGGAAATGGGTTGTAATTACCTCTGGTTTGCACAGGAAGACTCCTACACCAGGGTTTTTAGATGTGAGATGACTGTCTAAGTTCCCATCAACTTAAATCTAACCAATGAAGACAATGGTGTCTTCAGAGAGATTCATCCTGCCCTGAAGGGGACAGCTGGAGTGGGATTCAATTGCCTAAACACAACTACCAAATGCAAGGACATCCACACAGGGTTGGCTGATATTCCACAGGGAGAACCATCTACTCTGGACAGAGGACAGATGAAAGTCTTTGAGACACTTCAGCTGTGGACAGCAAGACATGGACAATTTAAGCACTTGGTATGTCCAACCAAGTGCGTTATAAGGGCCTTAGCTCAAGGCAGTCACCTCCAAGGGAGAAGATGGGAGTAAAACTGAAGGTAGACACCCACATGAGTATTTGCAGCCCTCAGAGACCTCAGAGACCTCTGAGCCTTGTCACATTCTGGAGATGTCCTCTTCCCAAGCCTGCAGGTTTTACTCCCAACTGGGAGAAAACACTCTGCAGAGGCCAGCTTCTATTCTCATGGTGTAATTCAGGGAACCAAGCAAAGCCAGGGGATGCCTGGAGCTGAGAAATTAAAGTTCGCCTTCCTTAGCAGAAATGGGGAAAATAAAAATGTTAGGAGTCTTTGTTGTAAAGAAAAGGTAGGACTCTTATGACCAGCAAGTTCTCTCTGAGCTATAGGGTGTGTAATCCATGAAAGAAGACCCGGTTTGGAAAAGGCAGCACTTGAATGAGTTGAACAAGAACCAAAATACTTGGTGGTGGATACCAAAGAGAAACACCATCGAACTGATGATGCCAATCCTTGATCTTATGGAGAGAAACACCTCCCAACTCCAAGAATAAGATCAGAAGAAGTAGGTTCTTCTTGGCATTTCCAGGCTAGTTTTGCTAACTCCAGAAAGAAGGAGGCACCCGCAGGGACACTGATGAATCTGCAGAGACCAAGTCACCATCAAGACAATTTTGCTTCCATGAGTATGCCTTGGCCCATATTTTAGATCTATGAAGGTCTTCCAAGTCACTCTTTTCTCGTGCCCATTGAATCCTTTGCTTCTCTGCTACATGGCAGGCAAAAATTTTTCCTCTGTGGAATTATTCTAGTGAGGTGGTGTGAGGGGACCTATTTTGTTCGGGCAGGCTCTTTTCAAGTAGCATCTTGGCTGAGAATGAACTATTTATCACACAGTTTTTTCAGTGTTAGTATTTCCCTTGCAATGGGACCTGAACCAAACCTTGCTGTTCAGACCATGCCCTGAGTTTCAGTCATTTTAAGTAATGTTTCCTGCAGTTTTTAAGGTTTAAAGAAGAGTCATCTGATCGTGTCATGTTATGCCAATTCCCTTTTTGCACTTCGTCAAGATTTTTTTCACTCTTTACATTCCAAAATGATTCAGTGGCCTTTAAAGGCTCAGACTTCTTTCAAGAGACAGAGCCACGTTGTAGCCTCTCTTCTGGGATATTTGCAGCCAAACACCAAAATAGCAAACACACCAAGCAGCAAATTCTAACATCTGCCCATGAGGACATACAACACAGACTTGACTACTTTTGAAGACACAAAGAGGTTCTTATCCAGCACTTCAAAAACTGGATTCACTCTATGCAGTCCATGCTTTAGTGCAGCAGGACTGGTTTTAAGAGAGCTACACCAGAGAGCACAGCTCAGGCAAAATCCTACTTATGTGACAGTGGTGATGTCATTAGTCAATCCAAATCTGACCATAGAGAAGGCATAGTTTTAATATCTGAGGCTTTCCTGTGCTGCGTACTGCTGCCCTGTTTCCCTGGGACCTTCACTTCTACCCTGAAACACTGCTACTCATGGGGCTACAGCATCTTTGACTCAGTCTCTTTAAAGCAGAAAGCTGGAAAGCAAAGCTGTGCATATCCACAAATATTCTCCATTGCCAGGGACATATTTCCATCACCAAATAAGCCACGAACAGAGCCCTGCTGCTTTTAGGGTTTTGAAAGTTATTTGGACAAACTCACTGGGAGAGCATTCAGGAAAAAAATGTGCCTGTCTGTTTATCTTGTCATATTTTCCCTTAGGTCACTGCTGTCAGCTATAATACTGGGCTAAATGGCCACGGTGTAGTCATTTTTATGTTGGTTTGCACAAATAAATACAAGAGTTATCTTCTCATTCTCTGATTCCAGCCCACAGTGCGCAAGATGAGCACGAGAGTGGGATGAGAGTGGGTCAGTCCAATGCCATCCCTGCAATCAGAGGAGACAAATATGTAACAAGATGATCAGCACAAAACCAGATGCACAGATTCAGACCAGTGGTCCACAAAGAACATTGCCAACAGTGACTGTCCAAAAGACAGAAGGCTCTCCCAAGATACCCTTTCAATGACTTGTGTCTCTCAGCTTGGCAGCCACGGACAACCATTGCCAACGACACGTACAGCAAGACCCCACCCTGGTGTTTGCTATCTCATGCTGAAGTCTGCTGCATGTAGCTTCAGAGGCTCAGATAGAGGCTGCAGCCTCTTGTCCTCCTTACAGTCGAGGCAGAGATGGTGAAACCAAGTCACAAAGATACACAAATATATATGGGAAGGATTGAAGTTGGTGGGAAAGTGGGTTATTTCTGCCCTGTGGCTTTGACTTGGTCTGAGCTACTTATAAAGGGGGGTTGGATGACTCTGGATGTAGCTGTTGGACGTTTTGAGTCCTGTTTTCTTCAATAACTGGGTCCCAGTTGTTCAGTGTAAAACACTGTACTTAAATAGCAGCAAAGAACTGCAGAAATTCATGGGGACCTGTGGTACAATGAGAGATTGGTGTGAAGATGGTTGTATTCACACTAGGTACTGGACAGGATAAATCAGGAGAGGTGAGAGAGCTAAGGACAGAGGTGCTTTCATTGTCTTCATACCCAGACCCAGAAATGCAGGAAACATTTGGGACAGGTGCTCCAACCTCCATCCATGAGCAGAAGCCCATCAACTAAGTAGGGATAGAGGGACAGAGATCACTGCCAACCCATGGCCAGACCTGTTCAATAAATCTGCCTGAGCAGTACCTGTCCTGGAGGAAAAGCCAGCAAAACACCCACCCTAAAAGTTCATTATTGGCCAAGATCTCCACTCCAAACGTTAGGTGAGATTTCCCCGGGGGGGGGGCTGCCTGCTTTTATCCCTCAACCACAAATTCTCCTTTATTAAAAAAAAAAGGGATCAAGAAGTACCCCTTTGCATTTGCACAGGAATACTATTTCTATCTCTTAGAAGAGAGTGGCAGATTTCACAGAGGGATAACTATGGATAGAGATATTAAAAGATTAAAAAACACACCCAAATAAAAGAAATCCAAGCTGAAAAAACAAATGTCCTTACCAGAACTCAGGGGCGTTTCTCATAACATCTTGTTTATGTTATGAAGTCTGATCTAAAAAAAAATTATTTTAAAAGGATGAGGTAGACTCAATTAGTTACTTAGCTGAAATTCATATGACCTGCTGATAAACCAGTTTTTAGAGCTCATGCTGCAGCTTTATAGAGTGCTGCGAGAATATTTCAAGTTCTGGACTCATTGGTTTCTGTACCAACGGGAGAGGCATTGCCTTGCTTGTGTTTTTGATGGGCTTGTGCCTTATTCTCGTGGACAGTTCATAATTCACCTTCCATGTGGGTGTGAGCGTGTGTTACTGTGGCACTGCAGATCCCCAGGGCTCATGTCTCCTGGTAGTGCTGCAACACAGTCACAAGCAGCACTTGTGATGAGCAGGTCAGCACCTTGTCCTGGAAAGAAAAGGTGATGCAGTTACAAGTGGCTCTACAGAAATCTAGCCAAAGAACTGAGATTTCAAGGCAGTGAAGCTGCAAACTGTGGGGAGAAGAAAAATCAGAAAAAACCCTCAAAAACTACAAAAAAAGCTGTGATTTCATACAATCATAGAATGGTTTGGGTTGGAAGGGACCTTAAAGATCATCTAGTTCCAACCCCCATGCCACAGCCAGTAAAACTAGTCATTTTCAAGTAAATCTCAGTGGAACCTGAGAGTTTGTAAAAGGATGAAAGATTTTAGATGATTTGTATTTGGGCTGGTGCAAAATTTGCTGCACTGAGACAGCATCGAAACCAATGTGCTGCATCAGTGCTGGCTTTGTAGGACGGGATAAATGCTTTTTCTTAAGGGAAAAAGTGAAGGTACAGCACCAAACAGGGAAAGCAGATCTATTTATACAGTTACTGGTGTTTGCTTGAGCCGGCAGATGCTAGACATGTCTCAAATACCTTTACTGTTTCTTTTTTCCCTTAAGTCGCCGAGTCTCATAGAGATGAAGTCACTCTCAGAGGTGAATTCAGGACACGCAAATCACCTCGAGGCTGTGCTGGACTTTTGCCTTATGTCTATACCAGGTGTTTTACAGCACAGCTTGCTTTATGTATACTTCTTGTCTCCTGAGATACCAGAAACCAAAATAAAGCAAGATATTTCACTTTCTCTCCTTTGGTCATTAAAATCGTACAGATTTCTTATAGCAGGTGTGCTGCAGCTCAGGTCCAAATATGCATTTATACGAAACTCAATGTTTTCACTCTAAAAAAACCCAAACAACCCTCCCCTCCTCCTCCTTAATTACAGTTTGACATAATGAGTGAGTGATATTCATTAGTTTCAGCTCTCGGAGCTGATGTCAACAGAGTTGGGGTCCGGGAAATCTCTGAGTCACGTAGAGATGCAGAGCCAGGAAATACCAGCAGAAGAAAAAGAAGTAAATATTAAGGCAAAAGATGTTAAAAGGTGGTGTCAGCTTCCTGAAAGAAGCTGTGGGAAGCTGGTCGGTGCTAAAAGCAAACCGTGGCCTTGGGTTAAATGCCAATATTCAGCTCGGTTGACAAATTAAGGCAGAATGCCTCCCTGTCGTGATTGCTTAATGATGTAGAGGAGGAGGGAGGAAACACACTCAAATATGACCCACAGTCCTGGAATGTAAACTGTTCCCTTTCTTCACAGCTTCACCTAATTGAAAAAGAGATCAATGCCTCTGTGGGGGACAGAAGGGGAGTGTGACCCATTTCCATCTCTGTTACTATTTCTACCAGCCCCCCTCTTGCAATATATGGATTAGTGTTGGATGATGCTGAGGGCTTTCATCTCCCAGTGACTTCAAAAGCTCAGGACTTGGGCTGAGAGGATGCTCTTTGTATGGAGCAAAGCTTTGGATGGGGCAGAAGCTCCATGTGGATCTTGCCTGAATTCAGGAAGTGATTGAAGATGAAAAACAATTTTGAAACCATTTTTTTAAAGCTAGCATTCAATCATCTTTTAGTATTCACTGACTACTAAAATTTATGCAGTTTTTAATTTTTATTCCTTATTTTAACCCACTTTATAGGTGGGAGGTTTTTTCATCACTAGATAAGTAGAAGAAAGGGGAAAATCTTTGGGGGAGAAAAGAAACCAAGGACCTGTGAGGACCTGCTGCTCTACCTTGACTATACATGCAGGCTGAGCTGCCTGTGCTCCAGGTGTTTGGTAGAGGTGTCTGAAACCACATGGGGCTAAATCAGATCATGACTTCCGAAAAGGTGAAAAAAACCCCATCAAAACCCAACCAACCATCAAAACCCAAAGGTTATTGGTTTGTTATGGTTTTGTTTGTTTGTTTTTCTACTTTTCTCCTATTTTAAGTGCCAGGTTTTCCTCATGAGATCATCTTAGTTACATTGATGCAGGACTTTGTATAGACAAGCAGAGGGACTGAGTAAACAGAGAAGAAGATTGCTCGTCTCCTGCGTCAGTGAAGAGGAAAATATCTATCCGATGACTTCGAGTGAAGCTGGTGTGTTTTTGCCTCATCTGCTGAAGACACTGAAGTTTCACTTCACTGTGGGAACTTTGCCTGTGGTCTGTTTGCTGTCACTTGCAACACCACGTGTTTTTGATGCAAAGCTTTTGCCTGTCTGTGCCAAAGTATAGCAAAATTTATTTATTTATTTATTTATTTATTTATTTATTTGGTTGTTTGTTTATTTATTTATTTATTTAGCTACTGCATCCCTGGCTGGAGAAATGGAGTGTGTGAGCCTGGGGTTTTTGTTCCCCTGGGTTACATTGTTTCAAGAACTAGATATAATCAAAGGTCAGTTAGTTCCCTAAGTTCAGCACTTCTCTACACAGATGATTGCTCACACAGTTGGTTTAATGACTCATTACCTTGGTCTGAGAGCCATTCTCCAACACTGGGGGAGTCCAGGACCTTGGTTTCAACACTGGATGTGCCTAGCTGTGGAGCAGAAAGGTCACATTCTCACTTTTCTGCCTCAATTCCTTGTGTACGACAGCACATCACAGTCTGCAGCAAGGAGGAAGCTGCTGGTTTAGGCTTCCTTTCAGGTGCATCCTTTTACAGCATGACTCATTTTGTGTTCATCATTGCAACCTGTTCATTTTTTTTTACCTCTCTTTGGTCTGAAATAAAAAAGTCTGTAGTCTTGGAGAACACTTCTTGCCCCTGGGAACATAAAGAGAGATGGTGGGATAGCACACAAGAAGAATTTCCCAATGAGATGGTCCTGCGCCAGCAATCGTGAACCTTTTCTCCAGTTTCCCAAAGTCATTGAGAGAAGCTTTATTTAAGAGGAATGTCCCAATGTGATCACCCTGTGCCAGAAATCTTAATGTTTTCTCCAGTTTCCTAAAGTAATTGAGAGAAGATTTTCATAATCTCCAACCTCTCAGAAATCCTAGACTTTGTGCTGGCAGCCTCCTAATTGGTTTGGTGAAAATCTTGGTTGCATTTCTTCAAAACTCAACTTTATGGTGAGTAAAGTGCAACATTATAGAGATACTGATGGCTTCTTTCTTGTTGTGATTATTAGTGTTATTTTACAAAGTTCAAAGGTAACCAGTTACCTCTAAAGACAGGAAGGGCCTTAAGAGAAACACAATGCCCGTGCCAAAGACCCTAGACCACATCCATGGGGATGTCTAGATGCTGGTGATGCTGTTCACCTCAAGGGGAGGAAATCCAACAAAGAGGCCATGCTGAGGAGAACAGTGCTCCATCCTTGCCTGCTCTTGGCTTCGGACCCCACTAACACTTTCTGAAATTGGATGCTTACATTGTCGCTGTGGTAAAGTCACCAAACAGTCTTTGACTCCCAGAAACAGAAGTGCCTTGACTGCTGTTTTAGCAGTGCAAGGCTTGGAGAAATAGAACCACCTTCAGCTTGAGAGCTACAGACTCACCTCTCCCCTCTCTTCTTTTACCCATTGGAGAAAGCACATTCTCGTATGCTTGGGCTGTGGGACCATCTCTGACCTTCTTAGTGAAGATATGGGACTCCATGTCAATTGTAAAGCCTGCCAATGAAGCTGAGGAAATGCTTGGTTAATGTGTTGTGGGCTTCACAGAACTACAGTTACTCTAAGCCAGTGATGCCTAAGTATTTCCAGTCAGCATGGTTGTGTTTAAGCTGGTGTCGATAGGCATGATGGATACTGCAAATGCCAACCAGAGCCACAGAAAGACTGAACTGCAAGATGGCAAAATGCAAATACTAGAGTTTTTGTTCATCCATATCTTCTGTGTCCACTGGTAGTCACAGGAGTGGGGTCCTTTTGGCATAGGGACCACTTTGCTGTTTGACATCCCACTGGACATCTTAGGAACAAACCCTCATTGCAGAGCAAGGGGCCAAGATGTGCCCAAAGATGTAAAAGAGACCCAGAAGCAAGGATGTAAACGGGTTTATGTAGCTGGGAACTGCAATCATTATTGTCAGACTGTGCTGTCTCCTCTCCTGCTGCCCTTCCTCCTGTCACAAGTGAGACTCCTTCTCCCATTGACTCCTACAGATGCACAGTTTAGACAGCCTACCCTTGCCCAAGGTCCAACGTGAGTGGATACAGCTGCATCTCACATGCTTTGCTGTTCAGCCTCATGCATTTGCATTTTTGTATCATAGGCCCTTTTTGCCTTTTGTCCTCGTTTCGCTCTTTTGAACTCTTTCTGACCTCTTAGGAGCTTATCTCTGCCTCATGTCAACTTCTGATAAGCTCTGGGAAGTCTGTTTCAGTAACAGCTGATGCTGGATAAGGCAGTGAAGGCTGCCATAATATCTTGTAAGCACATGTGGAAATAAAAACTTTGAACGAAATAACCAGAATTCAGGTGTTTGCAATTTCCTTTTTTGGCCAACACTAAATAAATCTTTGGCTTATTTGAAAGCACTGTGAAAACAAAGGGAGGTGCTGGTTCTCTTAGGTTTGTTACATTTGATAAATTGAAAGTAATTTTAAAATCAGCCCCAAAGGGCTTTATTTCCCAAAAGGCTGGGATCAAAGCCTTTTGCAGAGTAATTCCTTAGAGACTCAGATTAATGCTATTTACAAGATGGTTAACGATTAAAGGACAAGATTAGCATTAAGCTCTCTGGCTCGTTAATGCCACACGACTTTGGGTTCCTCCAACAGTTTGACCACCCTGCAATCCCAGTTTTATCTTTTGTTGCTGTAGCCCAACTGGAAAAAAATTGCTGTGGGAGATAACAGCAGTATCTCTGGTTGGTGTCTCTAGGAGAGCAACAAAACGTGGTAGACTACATGGTGGAAAGGTGAAATCTGGACTTAACAGATCACAGCTGGTCATCTGCCCTTCTAAAAGGATCAGTAATCCACAAAGGGCTTTGCAGTGCCAGGGGACATCTGTATTTCTCACCATATGGTTTTTAATGTAAAATCAGGCCCCATAAAGTTATGCTCTGCGCAAAAGGAGAGAAAAAAGTATTGAAGGCCAGACTTTCCCCCAGGCCTCTTCAGGCCTTCAAGTTGTGGTACATCATACACTAATCTTCTGCACTGATCCAAATTTAAAATCTGATGAACTTTTCCCCCTTGTTTGTTTCAGCTATGGGATGCGTCATCTACCCTACTCTAGTGTCTGTTTTAAGGAGGTGAAGATATACAAGGTGGGGAATATTGTCTCCTGAGGAAGGAATTAGGATGAGGATGGAGGTCTACAGTAGCTTCATTCTTGAAGCAAAGGTTGCATGGATGGGAAAGAGAAAGAAATGAGAGCAGATCTGTAATCCTGCTGTGCCTGGAAAGGAAGACAAGAAATGTGAAATTGATGCAGAAAGTAAATGGGGGCCAAAAGAGTTGGAAGAAAATGAATAGTGTCTATCACCTGCTGTGTTTCAGGTGGAGAAGTATGGGGGAACAGGTAGGAAGAGTGATGGGGCCTCACGTTGTTTTTGTTCTGATGTCTACAAGTTATGTGTCTGCTATAGAGCTATTTATATATTTTAGTATATGATTCTGAACTCCTACAGATATTTGCTTCAGAGTGGGATGAATTATGTCTGAAAAGGGCCTATTTCCTCCACTGATTTCCAAAGGACCATAGACAACATCCCAGTTACATATATCTACACTCCATGGTGGGATTCAGAGACCTCCCTTTTAATACTTACATTGTTGGTGTTGTCATGTAAGTCTGATGTCTGAGCTCCTGGATACTCATCAGAGATGTCTGCTGCCACTTTAGACACTGATATATCCTGCCTAGTCTTCAGCTCCTGCTGTAGAAAAGCAAATGTCCTCTGTGGTCTTGTGTCATACCTATCAGCATTGGGCAAATGCCTTGGGTGCCCTCAGACACTGCAAATATTTCTAGCCCCAGAGGTTTAAACAACTCTATCCTGCTCTTATTCAGTGTATTCAATAGGATCCAGACTTAAGCTAATTCCACACATAAGTATGCAGAACCACTTGAGCTGTATCCTGTGGGGCTTCAAGGTGCCTCTTCAGCTGCAAAGGACCTCCCACAGGTGATGTGTCACATCTGGAAGTCCTTCGCAGGTGTTTCAGGCACCCAGCGGTGTCCCAAAGGGCACTAAGTGTATCTATAATATTGAAACAACCAACTGAATTGAGCCCCCAAATTTGTTCCCAGCAAACTCCACAAGGTAGAGAGCACCAAAAGAAGCATTTTTTCATCTACTTGGAGAAGTTGCTTAGTTGGATATGGGTGTGTCAAAACTCCAGGCAGTAAAGGATTGTAACTACTGGTGAGAGCTGAAAAGAAAGGCAAGA
The DNA here is from genome assembly GCA_033558185.1 of Dromococcyx pavoninus. Classification (NCBI taxonomy): domain Eukaryota; kingdom Metazoa; phylum Chordata; class Aves; order Cuculiformes; family Neomorphidae; genus Dromococcyx; species Dromococcyx pavoninus. The sequence goes on from JAUMJL010000981.1 coordinate 336,375, forward strand.
AGGAAGTGGTTTGGCAGAAAAATGAAGAGGTCTCACCACATGTCGTGTGGTTCCTACCTCATTTGACTTGTTTCCTGTTTCAAGCACTGGTGCTGGTAGCACTGTGGACCCTGCAGAAAACTGGGTGGTTTGGGCACACATTTTGCATTGCAATTACGAGCTTCCTTCCTGACAGTCTAAGAAAAAGTCAAAGGAGGACACAGTGCAACAGAAAGCATAGAACCATAGAAAAGAATCATAGAATGGTTTGGGTTGGAAGGTCATCCAGTTCCAACCCCCCTGCCATGGGCAGGGACACCTCCCACTAGACCAGGCTGCTCAAGACCCCATCCAACCTGGCCCTGAACATCTCCAGGGAGGGTCATCCACAACAGCCCTGGGCAACCTGTGCCAGTGTCTCACCACCCTCATTGTGAAGCATTTCTTCCTAATGTCTAATCTAAATCTTCCCTCTTCCAATTTAAAGACATTGCCCCTTGTCCTGTCACTACAGGCCCTTGTAAAAAGTCTTTCCCCAGCTTTCCTGGAGCCCCTTCAGCTACTGGAAGTCTGCTCTAAGGTCTCTCCACAGCCTTCGCTTCGCCCAGCTCAACGAGCCCAACTCTCTCAGCCTGTCCTCATAGCAGAGATGCTCCAGCCCTCTGATCATCTTCGTGGTCTCCTCTGGACCTGTTCCAACAGTTCCATATCCTTCTTATGATGTGAATTCCAAAACTGCACACATCAATGCATGGACACCTTCCCCACTTACAGAGGAGTCACCCTCTCTTTTTAATGGTTCTATAAAACTCTGGAAGGATGCACTAAAGTGTAAGTGATCTGTAGAGACAGATAAGTTATGCAATGACTGTAGTTTGAACCCTGTGAAATAGGGCCCACTGGGCAGAAAAGCTGAAATCTCAGATTTGAAGGAGAGAGAAATATGAAACAGAGATGAATCTGGGGAAGTTTACAGTTCCCATGTCTGACAGGAGTTATGTAGAATCAAAATTGAATGTGTATCGTACTTCTTCAAGAACATGCACGTGAAGATGCCAGCACAGCTTGTGGGACTTGCTGCTGGCAAGGCTTTTTGCCTTAGTTTGTACTTACCAATTCGAGGTGAATTACCCAAAGATGTTTAGTGTTGGAGGTGAAAATTGTCTGACTCTGCTTCAGGACCCTGATTAATGTGCTCAGATTGGCCTCAGGTACAAGACATCTACATGGAACTGGCAGATATGACCCAGGGTCTACAAAACAACAAAGCTGCCTTTGGGATGTGCAGTTGGAGGCCAGACATGTGATGTTAACCAACACCGCCTTCTTCAAGGGATTTCCATATCTAAAGGGTGGTAGAGGGGAAATCTAAGGGCTGGATCCACACAGATAAGGAGGTGTGCTGCCTCCATTAGAACTCAGTCACCCACAGGTCTTTGCAGAGGATTTATCTGACTCGCCTTCACCCAGGGAGAAGTGGCTGCTCCAGGTAAAGCTGTCCAGGGCTGGCCAGTGGAATGGAAACGTGGTGTGAAAAGGCAGCCTCTGCTCTGAATTGTTGTGCGTGGGGCTTGAACATCAGCTTTGAAGAATGAGGATCCTGACCTCTCTCTCAAACATCCCATGAATTTTAAAAAAAGAAAGAAAGCTACAGCTGGAATTTAATAAAATATCCTTTTCTTTTCCTCCCCCCTATCCCTTAGCTAAATTGCTTTCCTTATTCATTTTAGTTTTCCCACATTTTCAATGCAGCAGCCGGGAGTCGTTTTTATATTGACTTGTTTCCACTGACAGCACCTTGCTTCCAGTAAAATCACAGCACATTCCTTTTGTTTTCAGACTCATAGACAATCACATTTATCTGTTCACTGCCCTTCAATAGCAGACAGCTTCTAATGGATTTTTGTACGGGTACCGTACCCCCAACTCACTAATTGAAATTCAGAGCACGGAGTCACATCAGTGCAGTGTGGTGGTGGAGAATATCAATGCACAAAGCCAAGAAGGGGAAAGGACAGAGAGAAGTTTCAAATTTTCAGAGCCTTGCAGCAAATGCAGCTGTGATTTCGTTGTGTGACAAAGAAGTGTAATACGCTTATGTGCTCCAGACCTTACTCTGAGGGTCCCAAAATACTCATGAGATGGACATTTGCCCTTCAGTAAGTTCAGGAATGAGGCTTAGGGGCTTAGATAAACTGAATGTTGGAAACTTCACTACTTTCAGCCTAGAGTTACGGTAAGAAGGGCAGCCTTCAGCCAGCAGCTGGACTCCACAAGCTCTGTGCTGGATCCGAGGATCAGAGGCTGGGATGTACAATTTCACCTCATGTTTGGAGGTGTGGATTGATAGTCAAGAGAACTGGGCTTTGCTCCCAGCTGTGCCTTCTGGGTGACCACAGGCATCTCAGCTCACCTCTTTGTGCCATGCTTTTCTCATCCATGAAACAGCTCATTTGCTTTTCAAAATTCGTTTGCGATGCTGCTGCAAAACAGTCACAAGAACAGATGAGCTCATTTGTTTAATTTTTTTTTATAGTAAGACTCAGTGTAAGAAAGAACATGAAATATTTTTAGGACCCAACAGGGAATGGTGCACTGGATGGCTGGGATTTAGCTTAGAGGTTAGAGACATGATTCAGCTTCCCAGAAGAGGTGCCCAGTGCCATACATGAGGCCCTACAGTGCCTTCCAGCCTTCAGCTTCCTCTCCAGAGGGGAATAAGTATCCTGAAGGTCTTATGTCTTATCTATTTATGCTGCTTAGATGTTTCAGGTAAGCCTGAAACTGATTCTGTGCACCTCTGAGTGGGCACTTTGGTAGAGTCCTAAGGTCTCCATTGACTGTAACAGGAGGCCAGATGTCCATCTCACAAAGAAACATCTGCACATAGGGTGGGATCTGTTGCTTAAATAGAGGTGTCTGTTGTCACTTGAGATGTTCCCACATGGGGCAGGCAGATATAACAAAGGTCTATGGCAGATCCCTGCCTTTGGGGAACAACAGCTGGAGACCTGCTGGGAAGATGTGGGGTGAAAAAAGTGACCCACAGTGCTTATGCTTAGGCAATTGAGTCTTGTCCCTGTATAGTTTTAGGCAGTCAGGGTTTCCCTTGTTACTCTGATGCCCTGGAAAACAGATACCTATTGGAGTTATTTCTAAGAACACAAACTGGTCTGCAGTTCAGGGGCTGTGATTGGCCTGGAGTCAAACCCTTACTCTGCTACGTGCATCACCTAGGAGACCAGGCCAACCAGCTGACCTTAGTGAGTCTTGTCTTGAAAGTCTGGTTTTCAGAGAGGTTTGATCCTGGATCAGGTAGCCCAGGCACTGGCTTCTGCCATCAAACTAGATTTCTGCCCCTCTGAGCTAGGAAGTCTGAGCTCAGGGAGATCTTCCTGTAGGTTTTGGGGCAAATTTCTTCATCTTAATGTACCTCAGAAGAGGATGGCAATACTTCACTCTTTTCACCTCTTGTCTACTAGGAGAAAAAACTCCTTGATAGGAGGAGTTATCGCTCAGAGAGACGATTGGGGCTGCACTTAGCTTTCTTGCATACCCTGAAGTCAACTCTGCTTGTACACACAGAGCAACCTTGCTGTTACTAAAAAGGAATATTTTTTAACAGCATTGTTTATTTTTTTTCTGAGAGAAGGTACTGTCTCTTTGCAATATTTGCAGACAGGCCTTGCTAAAAGGAGATCTGATCTCAGGAATGGTCTACAACCAGAGCTAGAATTCCAGTGGTGATAACAATAATAAACATGGCAATAAGCATGTCCAAATATAGTGCTTGGCACAGTTTTTCCTGTTCAAAGAGCCATTCTTTGAACGCTTCCAAATGCTGGCATTTAGAAATGACAGTCGCTTCCAACAACGACTTTTGTCCAGAAGAGATTATTTCCAGTAGACTGCGCTGCAAACTGCGATGCTGCACTTCATCCCTCCAAGGCAGAGATGGGGACAACGCGTGACTCATGCCTCTCATATGATCCTGAAAAGAGAATGCATCATGGGTGCAGGCTTCAGCTGTGCACTAATTTCACCTTACACTTTCCCCTTTTCTACCAAAAGAAATCCACTCTCACGAGTTTCCTCTTTTGACTTTAGAAGATCTCCAAAGGTCTTCTTTCTCCATTTTTCTTGCAGTCCTTTCATCAAAATCCCTCTTTGCTCCATCTTTTGCACCCACCAGGACAGTAGCCAGACATCAAAAATTCTGGGCATGGGAGAAATGTATTTCTCATGAAAGATGTGGCTTGCTCAGTTTCCAGGTGTGGAGACTGCTGGATGTGGGGGCTGTGTTACACCTGGTCGAAACAAGAGCTGTGGACCCAGAGGAATGCCATTGTTTTCTTCCCAAGTGAGTTAAAACCAGATTGAAATACTAGCATTTTCCAGAATAGCTACCCCTCCCCTTGAACATGACTCTGTAAAGACCTCATTTTGGTATTTCTAGTCCAAAGGAAATATTTTCAAATTCCTGAATTTAATAAATTTTCTGAGTTTTGTTTTTGGTGGGTTTCTTTTTCTTTTTTGAGGGGGTGGTGTTGTTTTTCCCTATGAATTAGCCTGAATCTCTCTAAACTGTCACCATCTGTATTCTGGTTTATTTATATCAGGCTCCTGTCTCCCCCTGGCCAGGCACTGCACTCACTTCTCTCACTGGATGTACATGGCATGATGGGAATCAAGGTTCAGGTCATACCATGGAAAATGTTGTTCGTACTGGGAGGTTGCCTCACAGCTTTAAAAAAAATAGGTCTAAGAGGCTGGAAAGCCCTGTGTAATGAAAATAGGCAGAGCATGAGGTCAGCATGACCCAAGTAAAATGCTCCTTTTCTGTTTAACAAAACAAAACAAAGGGATTCAAATGAATTTCAGCAGAAATGTAGTTGTTTGTTTTCATTTTCCCCAAGGGAAAACGTAAAACTCTGTGTGTGCGTGCGCAAATTCACAGGCAATTTATAGAAATCTTCAGTTACACAGAAACTGCTTTTTCCATAAGTAATGCACAAGAAAGCGGAAAGATTCCTCAAGCTGATGGAGTGGTGGATTGCTCAGACATGCTTGATTTCATGACATTTCAAGAGAAATTAATGAAAATTACAGAGAAATTTCAGGAAAACCTATTTATTCAGCAAGAAGAGCAGATTCTCAGCCTCACTTGCATCCTGGAAGGCAATAAGGAAAAATAAAACAATGTCAACAACATCCTAGATGGAGAGGAACACAGGGAGGAGGGAGGAACAGCAGTGAGGAGGGAAGAGGAGAATCTAAGAGAAGTGGCTGGAGGAAGAAAAGAGAGGTGACAACACTTTTCTCCCTGAATTGGTTCAGATAGAAGAGTTTACTGGAGGCATAAGGAGGGGTAGACAACGCTAAGGATGCTTCTTACCCTCTGTGCTATGACTGTATCATGATGACAGCACGATGTGACTGCACAAACCTTGAAGATATGCTTGCAAAGCCTTCTGACAGATCTGGAAGGCCTTCCTAAAGAGTGCAGCAGTGACCCTCTTCAGCCCTGTGGTAATCATGCACCAGCACAATCCAGCCCTAGTGCCTGAAGTTTCTCACCTGCCCAGATGTGCCCAATACCCGTTTAGGCCTTGGCATGCTGTTGTTGAGGGAAGCCCACATCTCAGTCTAGATCCCATACCCAAGAAAGACCCAAGATAGGAGTTGCCTTGGCTAGACTCGAAGTACCCAAAAGAGGTTGTGCCTGGAAAAGCCCTCCCATAGCCTGGAGTCACCTGCTTTGGGCTGGGTGGAGGCAGCTCATGTCATCCCAGGAGTCACACCCATGAAATCTCCCTTGGTGTTATAACACTGGTCTGCCTTGACCTTGCTATGGGGCAAAAGGATACTTTATCAGCCATGACCAATACACTTGTGACTGCCAAGATTATTTGTAGCTTTCTTTATCAATCTGAGCATTTCCCAGTACCTAAATAAATGAGCAGGTTCTGGGCACAATGCTGTGATAACAATCACCCTGTCTTTTACTTTCTTAGTTTGAGGAAAGGCAATGGTTTATTTTCTATTGTTGTAACTGATATCCTGGATGACAGGTGGATTGGGTCAGGCCCGGACAGGTCTTTACACATCAGCACTGAGAGGCAAACCACCCAATTAAAAGACAACAGTGGAAGGTGTGGGCTTGCTGGCCCCCTTTGGTGTGCTGTTTTTAAATGATCATAGACAGCTTTGCAGGCCAGAGAGGAGCATCGTGATCTGGCCTTCATGCCTATCAGAAGCCAAGTGATTTCACCTTGTATTTTCAGCACTGCAGCAAGGTCTTTGGGTCAGCTCTGCCTGGGGCTGCAGTTGAACCTATGCCCTAGAAGAGGAAACCTCCTCTTTTGTTTTTTTTCCCTGGGCTTGAAAGAATCAGGGAAGTGATTTACAGGTATATCCTGGGCCATAACCTGTTATGTTCCCCTTCCCAAGAGGTGAGAAACCATTGTGGACCATAAAAACTGCTTTGAAAAAAGTGCTTCATCCAAATAATACATGTCCTTACCCAGCACAAGGGATCTCCACTAAAAAATCAACGCTGACCACAGATGCCCTGTTGGTTGCACTCGCACGCTCGTAGAATCGTAGAATTACCTGAGTTGGAAGGGACCCAAAAGGATCATCGAGTCCAACTCCTGTCCCTACACAGGACACTCCCAACATTCACACCAGGTGACTGAGGGCATTGCCCAAATATTTCTTGAATGCTGGCAGACTTGGTGCTATGACTACTTCCCCGGAGAGCTGTTCCAGTGACCCTCTGGGTGAATAACATCTTCCTAATATCCAATCTAAACCTCCCCTGGCACATCTTCCTGACATCACTTCCAGTCCTATCATAAGACTAGAGGCATATCCCACTCACATGGGAAGGCTGTTTCCCTACATGCTGTCCTTGGTGAGAGAGACGCTGAGGGATGGTAGGGAGCTGGCTGGAGGCAAGGACAGACTGGATCTGCCTTTGGAAATCCACAGAGCTGTGGGAATCCACCAGGCAGTTCTAGAAACCCAGCTGTCCTACTCTCAGCCTGTGTTTCCTTCCAGCTGTCCCATGCTCCCAGTGAATATTTGAACCTCTTGCAGTCACCAAGGAATCACATGGTCACATATGAAACTGGAGGGACAATATTTAGGTGGCTTCTCTTCCTTGGGGAGTTAAACTGAGCTCTTGATGTTTGCTGTTCAGATGTCAAACTCCATGCAGACCACTCTTAATCCCTGGAAAACATCAGGCACTTGAAAGAGTGATTCATTTCCCTGTTTAGATTAAATAACCCACAGTCTGGACGTGACTGCTTCTCTGCATTGACAATGGAATCAACAAGCTCAGGTGGTGATAGAACTGTCTGTGTTTGATCCTATGAGTCCCATCCCTACACTTCAAATCAAGCTGGATGTTTTCCTACAAAGTGGTCCAGCAGGGCTGAGTCACGAGCGGACTCATGAGATGATTGCGATGACCCCCGTTCGTTCCAACATTTGTGTCTGCGAATAAACACTGCTGAGTGGCAAAACCATGGTCTTAATGGCATTCAGAGAGGCTTCCTTTTCTCAGATCTCAAAAGCTAGCTGTCACCATGCATTGCAACCATCCTCATTTGAAGTTAGACTCTGCAGTCGCTGAGCTGAGTGATACACACGTGACAAGACCTCCTCCCCACTGGTACCTGTCATGTCAGAGAGTAACTGTACATATTTATACAGGGAGGGGGGCAAATCTTAAATTATAAGATTTTTGGCTTTTTTTTTGTATGTGTGTATGTGGTTATTTTACTCCTGCTGTCAGCTTTTCTACACTGGGAAAGTCCTTAACAAACCCCTCTTCTTCTTGTCTTATATATGCTGTGGGGTGTTTGATGATGCTGATGGTGTCCAGAATCATGATCAGTGCAAGCTCCAGCAAAAGCTGCTGGATTTATCTGCCACTTGCATGGTATCCTGGATCTGACAGTTCCTGATGTTGTATAGTTTAGTGCATGATCAAACAAAAAACTTGTCATCTCCTTTCCCCTTTTCTCCCCTTCTATCCCCTTTCCCTGGTCATTCTAGATGGGTTCAGGTCCCACACTCTGCCGTAAATGTGACTGTGCAAGAAGATTGGCTGTGTTGCCTTTCTTCCCCCCAGTAAAACACAACAATTTAGATTGCAGTCCAGAAAACCAGCAGTTTTGTGGGCTGCATCAAAACAATTGTGACCAGCAGCTTGAGGGAGGTGATTCTGCCCCTCTGCTCTGTTTTTGTGAGACCTCACTTGCAGTCCTGTGTTCAGTTCTGGAGTCCTCAGCACAGAAAGGACACATCCAGAGAGGAGGAAATCCAGAGGAAGGTCACAGAGGTGATCTGACTACAGAAGAGACTGCTCCAGAGAGATCTTATGGCAGCCCTCCAGTGTATAATGAGAGCCTACAGGAATGATGATGAGCAGCTTTTAATCAGGGAGTGCAGGGATAGGACAAGGAGGAACGATTTAAAGCTGATTTTAAGGGGAGATTTAGACTAGATAATAGAAAGAAGTTTTTTTACTATGAGGGTGGTGAGGCAGTGGCACAGTTTGTCCAGAGCAGTCATGGAAGCCCTGTCCCTGGAGGTGTTCAAGGCCAGGATGGATTGGGCCTTGAGCAGCCTGGTCTAGTGGGAGGCGTCCCTGCCGTGACAGGGAAGATGGAACTGTATGATCTTTAAGGTCCCTTCCAACCCAATTCTATGATTCTATGAAATTATCCCAGCTCCAATTATGTTTATCACCACTGCAGTCCTGTTTCCAGTTACCAGAGGCTATGATTCTCACTAATTTTGTTGTATTTTTAGATTTTCTTTCTGTTCACAACAGCCTTATGAGGTGGGAATGGTTATTCCTCTGCATAAGAAACAAGTGTTAGGAAGAACAAAATCTGAAAACTCAAGAGGTATCCAGGTGAATTGCTTCCCTGAATTTTAGCAAGGAAACCTGGAAGCTCTTCCTGGTAGCTGGAAGTTCTGGATAACTGGTTTGCAGAGACTCAAAAAAAAATCTCTATTAGAGCAGGATGAGGAGCTGTTACAATGACAGTAGAGAAGATAATGATAGAAAAAACCCAGTATTTGAAGAAGTAGAAAAGAGGAACAAGATTATTTCTTGCTAATTTTATTTTCCAGGCTGCTAAATCTTCCCTTTGAGTTAAGTTTAACCTTTACTTTCAGAGGCTGCTGAGGAAATAGATTTTCACAACAGGCGGTTGCTCTCTGAGACAGACTTCCCCTCTGGGGCTGCCAAATCCCAGCACAGCTCTTGGTGCTGTCCTCACTTAACCTCTCCCAGAGCAAAAAAATATCCAAATAACTATTTGCTTCAAGTATTGGCCATGAACTTGGCTAACAACAATTGGGCAAATTAATTCCAGTGAATTTGAATGAAACCCTCCTGCAGCTGTCAGACAGCTGGTTGAGTCTTCCAGTTTACTGGAAAGAAAATGAGAAAGGTAAATAAGCCAAACCCAAAGCCCTCTCCAAGCGTGAGCACAGCTGCCCTGGTAATCCTCTGCGTCTGGAGGTGGAGGTCCTACAAGCAGAGAGGACCTTGTTGCCCTTGAGAAACACTCCCCAGCAGTATGTTCCCACCAGGCTGACCTTTCCAAGTGCCAAGATGTCCCAGGACATGCTTGAATTTCTGTGCTATGCCCAGAAGTTCTCTTCTGAGTGCCTTAGCCAAACACAAGTGAATTAGTGCAGTGAGGAAGGTCTTTTCTCCTCATCATATCAAGGATGGTGATGGAAGGAGCAATAGATTTACACCTAATGTAAGGTGACTTCTTCTGGAGAAGAACAGATCAGGCTCTTCCATGGTATTTTAACAGAAATCCTAAATATTTTTGTGTCACAGGACCTTATGAAAACAAATATACCAGCTGCTTCGTGCCAGTAGGTAGGACAAGGGTCTGTCTTACAGTGGGAGACTCGGTGTCTGGGTTTTGAAGGTCCAGGATGAAAGGCAGCAGCTTGGCAGCTGTCCCCACACTGCAACCCCAGTGTCAGGCAGAAACAGGGTGGCTCTGTGATTTCAAGTGCAGTTTGCAGACATGCTTCTTCACATCCTTTGATCCTAAAAAAAGGGATAAGAGGATGACTTTCCTTGGAAGCACTTTGCAACCTGCTGATGAACAAGGCTTTGCATAAACTATTCTAAGCCTTCTTATCATTACAATTATCAAAGTTAATACATGTGCAATCATGATGTGAGGTTTTCAGAAAATTGTTTATCAGCACGTGGCATCTTTTGGTAGATACAAGTGCTAAAAACCATTTTGGTTGTAAGTACATGTTGTGCAGGGAGTGGGAAGATGAATGCAGGAATCCTCCAAAGGCTTATGGGCAAGTGGTAGAGCAAATCCCCGTTAGCCCTCATCTACTTCACACTATGCAAATAATTTTCTTTATTTAAATAAATAGTTTTTTAATCTCAATAAATAAAACCTCCTGAAAAACACGTAGAGGTATATGGACACATCCATATATATATACATATATATATATACATACAGCCCACATATCACAGGTAGATGAGTTTTTGAGGGACATGGTTTAGAGGATGATGGATGCAGTTGGACTCAATGATCTCCAAGGTCTTTTCCAACCGGAAGATCCTATGATTCTATGAACACCTAGCACACATCTCATCGAGTACCTTTTTAAGGAAGAGGAGGCATTGCACTGAGACTTAAAATGAAGATCTGCTGCAGAGAAACATTGGTTCTGTATTTTTTAGCAGATGCTGCAAGATTAAGAGCTTCCTCAGGAGAGGGTGGACAGCAAGTACAGAATGGCATGTGTGCACTCTTAGTGGTCTTGGGACAGAAAGAGCTATTTTAGACATAATAAAATGGGAGACAGAAGCCACAACCAACACAGATATGGTGGAAGAACATTCCCAGGCTTTTGGCATTGCTCCACTGAAAATCCATGTGCGATTTTGGTTTGGGATCCTTCACAAGGACTGCAATTATCACCATGGCTGAGGAAAACAGATGCTACTGTCACATAGCTGTGGTGTCCTTGGTGGTCCAGCTCCTCCAACACCTCACCTCAGGCTGTGAGTGTAATGGTCAACACCACTACATTTCTGTCTTGGTGCTGCTTGGTTTGCAGCTTGCTCAGAGGTCACCAGCTGCACCTGGGGCAGAAGCCTTAGCAGGGTCAGGCAAGTTCTTGCAGCAGTCCAACATCCTTTAGTAAAATGAAGCTGTGAAACGGTACAGTGACATCTGCAGCAGATGGGCACAAACCTGTTATTACTCCTAATGCAGCCCCAGCTCCCTCCCAGGCATGCTGCATGGGAGCATCAGGCTTTGTTTGAGATGTTATCTCCTGTCCATCCATTTGCTGGTCCAGTATTTACTGTGTCATCCCAGTTCAGAATAAACTCCACTGTGTTTGTCATCTTGAGAGCTAACGTTTGCACCCATAGCACTGTGGCAGAAGTTGTAGCTCCAAGGAGATGTGCTTCAAGGCTAAAGGTAGCTCTGCCTCTTCCCTCACTTCTACTCTGATTTAATTTCTTACTCTCTTCTCCAATTGTTCTGACTCATTAATATCATCACCTACATCTGGAGCCACCCTGACCCACAGTTTCTGAAGCTACCATGGCCTGGAGAAAAGAAACATCATGCTTTAACATTTGATCAGCACTGACCTGGTCAGGCAGTTGGATTAGGTTATCATTCTAGATATTAAAATGAAATATTCTATTCTATTCTATTCTATTCTATCCCATTCCATTCCATTCCATTCCATTCCATTCCATTCCATTCCATTCCATTCCATTCCATTCCATCCCATCCCATCCCATCCCATCCCATCCCATTCCATTCCATTCCATTCCATTCCATTCCATTCCATTCCATTCCATTCCATCCCATCCCATCCCATCCCATCCCATCCCATTCCATCCCATTCCATTCCATTCCATTCCATTCCATTCCATTCCATTCCATTCCATTTATTCCTCCTGTCCTCCCAGTTATTATGTGCTCTGGGTAAGCCATAAGACCATAGGGTCAAGGAGCTGAGGAGTGAGCAAATTACCTTGTGCACACAGTAGCTTTTAAAATAATGCTATATAAACTTAAAATGAGCATCAGATTATGGGGTGACTGTGGAATGGATCCTGGAAGCCCTTTCCAGCCCCATATTTTTTGAGACATTGAATTTAAGAGTTTAATTAAGTGAAGACAGGAGCTGAGTTGGTGCAAATCAGGAAAATTCTTTATTTGGGAATGCTGGGGCCAGACTGCAGCCAGAATGGGTTAAATTTGTTCAGTAGGAACTGGTGGTTACTGGATGTCTTTGTTTCCGTTTCCCAGTTGCTTTCATAAAGGGTTTGTTGCTGTCTGAGTCTGCCCCAGCCCCACTGTCTGCAGCAAAGTCAACAGTCCTGGGCGGTCTTGGCCAGAGACCTTCTGCTTGGAGGAGTGACAGACACTACAATACCTGCTCTGGGCAACACGAGATGAAATCCTCTTCTGCTTTCACACTCTGTGCTCAATAAGTAACCCACAGTGGCTGTGACAGCTGTGCTGAAGTCTCCTGACAGGGTCAGGTTGCAATGGTAAGTTTTTTAATGAATGAGGGTTCTTTGAATGACCTCATGGTATTTGGTTAATTTTATTCCCCTTCTTGCTGGCTGATAATACAAAGGGATGAATCGTATATTGTTGCCTAATTCTGAATAAACCCACTGCAAATTTTACAAGATGTACATAACATAATTAGACTCAAGGGGTCCTTTCTAGCAGATGCCCGAAGCCAAAAACAGATAAAAAATTTTAGCAGGGACTGATTTATGGTCTGGCTTGACAAATATTCATATGAGTGTGAAAAAGCTTCTGAAGATGTGCCACGGAGCATTGCATCCCCTGTCATCTTCCTCACTGCTTGCTCCATCTCAAATTAGATTTGGTATTTCAAGTGGTTTCAGCTTCAGGCTGATTTTTCCTTGCTTCAGTTAAATCTCATGTTTCAAGCTGAAAATGTTTAACACATGGCAGATTGGCACCTGCTATCCAAGGGTCCAACAACAGTGGCCGTGATTGAGTTTGGACCAAAATATACACTGAAATAAATCAGCATGAGTGATAAAAAGGGGTGTTGCTGGGCTGTTTTACACCAGACTGGTTTTACTCTCAGCAGGATTAATAACAGGCAATTTTCTAATGAGCCCATAAACTTCTGCCTGGGTGTAATATGAGATCTTTGCCCTTTGCTTCCTCTAAAACCTGCAGTATGTTTCTGTGGCTCCAAATGCCAGGGGTGACATCTTAGTTTTAGTTGCCTAATGTACATGCAGAAGCCCAGCAGAAGGTTGGATGAAGGCATCCAATGAGAGGGGAAGAGGAGAAGGAAAAGGAAATGCATGGTTATATAGCAATATGGAAGGAACTAAACACTTTGCTGCTGCAAGTAACATCCAAAAGGATGTCAATTATGTTGTGGATGCCCCATCCCTGCAAGAGTTCAAGGCCAGGCTGGTTGGAAGGTGTCCCTGCCGTTGGAACTGGATGATCTTTAAGGTTCCTTCTGACCCAAACTGTTCTGTGATTCTATGACTCTAAGATTTTCTGGAGTGTTTTTTTTCCTTTTGACTGAAACAATGAGCATTACAGTATTTCATTATATTTTGAAACAAATATGGAATACGACATTCTCTCACACATACTCTTATGTAGCAAGAGCAGCTGAAAATGTTTCTCTAAGAGAAACTCATGAAACTTGGGTAGCAGGTGGAGGTAAAAGGAAAGCAAAACTCTTGCTTGACAGTTTGTTTTCCTCGTGTAACTAACACTGTGTCTGTGCATTGACTGTTTTTCTATTGAGTTGGGGGAATGACTTAAAGCCAAATACTGTCTTTGCAAGACCCACTTCCCTCATTTGTATAAGTAAATAAATATGTTGCCAAGGTTTATCCAGTGTTTTTAGCCCTTGATCTTAAAGATCTTTAGAAAGCAAGGGGAGGTCAGGGTGAGGAATCAGACCTCCACCTTACAGATGCAAAAACACAGGTATATAGAAGTAAAATGACTTCTAAGTGGACCCTGAATGTTCCTTGCAGCTGGTGAAACCTCAGCCTCGCTGCTGTGCTACCTGTTGGGCTGTGCTGCTTCTAGCAAAGATGCAAAAGCGAGTTACCCAAAACCCTCTGACCTGTCTGAAATCCTGATGTTTTGAATCTCACTTCCAGCCTAAATATCTGCATCTGCTTAAGGGAGAAGAAATTTTATGCCTAGCCTAGGCAGGTGTGCCTGAAGAAGCACTGACACAATGAAAGTCATAGACTTATTTGCAAGTTTCACCTTAAGCCGGTTAGCAGCACTCACATGTCACCAGAAATGTCTAATGAAGATTTTCAGATGGACAATTGTCATTATTTGGAAACTAATACAAACAAAAAGCCAAGATGGGCAGTCTGCAAGAGAGAGAGCCACGGCTGGGTCACTGGGACACCGGGTGCTAGAGGTGGAGGATCAATGATTGGCATCTCGAGAGAACTGTGTGGATACAGCCACTCTTTCCACCCACTGTTCTCCTTGTCCTACCAGGGAAGACCATGAGAAACGAGGAAAAAAAAGTCTCTGAGTGTACAAACCTTCACAGAAGACACTGCCACCTATTTTTGTCTCTGTTTAGTTGTGTTATGACATGGCCCAAATTTCCTGAGAAATGCTAACTTTGAGTTTGTTTCCAAGCAGAGCTACCCATCCCCTTTGTGGTTTGGGATAGGAAGCATTTAAAATGGACAAGGTCAAATTTTTATGAAGCATCAAGTGGGTTTGGAAGCCTGACTTTCTCACACACAGCTGTTGGGAGCAGAAAACAAGGAAATCAGAAAGAAAACGAGAAATAAAGGGTCGAAGTGCAGCCAGCACACGCGTTGTGAATTTTCCCCTGTTGCTATTTGCTCCTGTGCCTCCTGAATCAGCATTTTTTATGCCAGTGAATAAAGATGGGACTAAAGAGTCTGGTAACATTGTCCAAAAAAATCCCATTCCACTCTCTTCTGTTGCTGCTGACCTGGAACTGTTTGGATCAAGATGAAAGTCTTTGTTGATCTGACAGCACAAAACCCAGACAGTCCTCGCGGAAAGTCTGGGTGTTGGTAAAATGCTTTCCAAGCACATAGAGCCCTCTGAGTCCCTCAAGAAGGGAAGTCAAGCCAGAATTTCAACAGAAGCCACTATCCTCAGCTGTCATAGCCATCATGACAGTAAAGATTGAGACTCAATACAAAAGAGAAAATAAGAGACAAAAGAGAAAAGGTTATTGGTGGGCAAGAGAAGTTCTTGGAGGGAAAGTTGCTTCTAATATCACTTTGAAGTAAACTTGCAGAACAAAGACTTCTTGGTCCTCTACTGCTGAGAGCTGAAAACAACTTGTTTTCTTTGAATTCATATGCTAAATAGACCTGGACCTACTCAATGCTTGCACATGAAGACTCCACAAGAAGCCAGAGGCAGGCATTAGACTCCAGAAAATACTGAGGTGAAAAAAACAAACCCACCCCAAACCAACAACATCTTTTGAGCAGCCTTGGGCTGGCAGAGGGGAAATGAGGAGAATTTCTCTGTGCTGACTCATGTGGTACAATTTATGTATGATTGACTTTGCTCTCTGTTTGCAGGGATTTCCCCTCTATCAGCAAAGGAGCAGCTGAGCCTTAGCAAAAAGGAGAAACAGATATTTTTGTCACATGCTGGTGATAAAGACAGGCTTGACAATTAACTCTTTTCTTTTTGCAGTGAACAAGGAGCTTCAGTCACAGAGAGAAAACAAAATAATCTGAAAACCTCTCTGTTTCATGGTCTTGCAAAGGCTCTGAAGGGTCAGACAGGCTGGGAAATGCTTGGACAGAGTTACTTGCAACTCCAAAGTCCCAGATGAAATGTTTCCAGACTGTGGTGTCCACAAGATGCCAGAGGATGAAAAGAGATGTGGATTTGTTGTAACCTCTGTGTGACATACAGTGTTGCCATATACCACTAAATTCCCTGAGGTTTTCAAAGTACATGGCATGGATTTCCATGCCCCAGAGTAGAAGAAAAACTTGCTGCATCCATCAGGGAGACAAGAAACGATGAAGATCCTTCTGTTTCAGGGGTGAGAAAAGTCACTTCAGGAGACGGACCGGCTACGTGGGCTCCCCCACGAAGGCTCAAGGTAAAACTGACTTTATGCAAAAAATATGAGAAGCCTCAGGCACACAAGGGAAGCTGATCTGCCCTGCAGGGCCTGTCTTGTTTTCTCATTGTGTCAGGGAGCCAGGTGTCCCCCAACATAGTTTCACCAGCTTCTTAATTCACAGGATGGGTATGAAGTGGTGCCTGCTCAAGGAGCCTTTCCATGGATATGTCATCAGGACTGTGCATTAGCCAAAGCTTCTTCCCTTGCAAAACTTGCCTCTGTTTAATTGATGACAAATTGTTAGCTGAATCTGTTCAGGCCTCTTTAAGTTTCTGCAGAACTGGTAACACTAAACAGGCCTTAGCATTCCCAGTAAGAGGTCAATTCCCCCTCCCTCCCCGGCTCCTTTTGGAGTGGGGAATATATCGGTATGTGTATAAAACGCAGTTTGTGACAGATTGGCACAGTTGACTCAGCCCATTGCTCAGACTCCAGGGCTGTTGTGTTTGGTAACCTCTTGAACTTGCTCCTTCACCAAGAGGGCATGTGAGATATGTTGAAGTTGGGGGATGTGCGTGTGTAGTTTCCACACACTGCCATCCCTCTGGGCTCCATGGAAGTGGTGTTATGTTCAGTCAGAGCCAATTTGTCGGATGCCTCATCAAGTGGCAGGCAGCAGAGAGCACCCCACAGGCAGTTTGCAGCAGTGATTTTGAAGAACTGAGTTCTCAAGAGACACGAACAGACACCTTTTTATAGTCTGAGAGATAACTGGCTGGCTGGAAGCATTGAACAAAGCAGTCTTTTGGAGTAGATATCAAGAGCAAAGCAGTATGGCTCAGTGATGGTCTCAGTTGGTAGCCACATGAGGTTTTCTACTGACATTCATCACCCAGCCTAAGCTCCCCAAAGCCATAACACAGTCAAGTCTTATCCCAGTGGAGAGACTGTGAGTGCCCTGATCTCTCAGTCATGGATGTATGAATGGCTGTGCTCTGCTGAACCTGGTGGATGGTTGGCAGATCCATCACCCTGGAGAGGACTGAGCCGTGCCAAGGGGCAGAAACAGTTGGTGATGTGTCACCTCTAGTGTTAACGCTCCTGGAGTCCACGGTAGGGCCTTATGGACATGTGCTTGTGTCCCCATCTAGTGGCTGTCCCCAAGCCTGCAACATGTCCCTCCTTCAGGTGCCCCTCAACTCAGTGGGGAGCACTTTGACTCTGTTGTTGATGGTTTTGAGGACCTACCTGGCTCGGGTCTGTGCCCTTTTGCAGCTGGGCTTGGTGGCATATTCCTTTATGGTAAACCACTTGTGCACAAAATTCCTGGTGGTGGGGCGATCAAAATCTGATAGAAATCATGCAGTTGTGGCAGGATTGTGTCTCTTACTCCTTTCCAGGTTCTCCACACATGATCTTGCACTGAGGAATACATCCTCACATGGCTCATCACGTCAGCTAAAATGGCAAAGAGGGGGAAGAACATTTTGGTGATGATAAATCAGATTTTCCCTCACTCTCATGCTTATGGCTTGCTTTTATGCAAGCAAAATGTATTTTGCAATGTGATTACAAGAAAAAAAAAGTCCCCCTAAACCACCACCAGCAACAAAGAAAAGGATGATAAGTTCAGAGGTGAGCTGCTTCCCCAGGCACAAGAAGAGCTTTCAGGCAGAAATGACATTGTCTGAAGTGAAAGTAGAAGCTGTGTGTAAATGTTTTGCCTCTCTGTCAAAAGCTGGGAAAGAAGATGAAGTGATTTTAGAGCCACATGTAACTGGAGTACCCCAGTGAACATGAGACACTCCAGCAGTCATCTGCCTTTTACACAAGCATACATTACTCATCAACTCCAACGGTAACAGAAAGTGCTCTCTATTTACTGTAAGTACTTTTACAGCTCTTGTTACAGCATTATCTTGGCTTTTTACAACCTTTATTATATCTCCCCCACAGCTCTTCAGGCAAGACGTCAGAGCTATTCCCATTAGGCCACTGGGAAAACTGAAGTACACAGATATTTCAAAAATCCCAGAGGAAATAACTAGCAAAGTGAGTAGGGAACTGAACCTAGATCTGTGCTTACCACTAGCTGCCTTGTCTTAGATATATCTTCAACAAAAGCTACAGTATCTCTCAAATTCAACACAACACAAATGCCATCACAGGACTTCAAGAGGCATCCTCAGCACGGCTCAAATGCTTCCTTGAAGTTAAAGGTAACTGTAAGAGCAAAGCACTGCAACTGGTGCTCAGTGAGGTAAGAAGCACTACTCACTTGACACTTTGGGAATGCCTATTGTACTGGTTGGAATTCCCCTGGCCAAGGGATGGTGGCAGCCCCTGGGAAGAGAGAGCAGGAAGTCCCCTTTGAGCATTACCTAAACTGAGGTTCTCCAGCCTGGTTTCATCAAGCAGTTACAGAAATGCTGTCTGATAGTGACTTCAGTCCACTGGAGAAAGATATAAATGAAAAGGAAAACGTTAGTTTGCCCACTGCTCTTTTCTCCTTTGCCCACTACCCCAATCTGGCAGAGTTGGACTTTCCATGGTGCAATTACAGCAAGTTCCTAGAGATCTTAAGTTTGCTGAGTGAATAGATGTCCTCTAGTTACATCCCTAGGGCTTTCTGGCTTCTTTTGCACAGCATACCTCGGCTACTCTTGCAGGCATAAAATGATTTTCAACAGAGACTACAAATCTTTCTGTTACAGGCCTGTTTGTATTAGCAAGTGTAACCCTTTGTGAAGAAAGACCACTTGTCAGCACACACTGATGTGGGACTGACAGCTCTGTCAGTCAAATATGTTAGTAAGGATGAGGCTCAGGACCTGAAGATGGGTTCAACATTTGCCCTGAATTTTGTTCTAATAACTGGTGCCAAAGCAAGTTATCAATGATCACTGAACATCTGTGTTTTCCCAAAGCATTGTTTTTATTTAGCTCCTTGATGTATTCTTCTGGGCTAGTTTGAAGAAATACACTGAGCTCACCAGAGATTTGTCCAACAGCTCCTCTGCTTTCCCTGTGTAGATGTTGGTGGACTATCAAGATTTCTTCATGCAAAGCTTAGCACACATCACAACACAATACAGGAGTGGTTGTGGTATGGAGGGCCAAAGCACTGTCTGGGTACCCCATCCTTTCTCTGTTAATAATAGGGCTGATGTACCAGTCCTTATTCACCTCTTTCAGGACACTCATGATCTTCTAGAGCTCTTACTTCCTTTGCAACACTCCATTTCTAGTTGAAATGCTTAATTTCCTGACACGCAGGGTCAAATCCATATCTCAGTCCTCTTTATTACTCTTCTCTGCATCTCTTCCAGTTTTGCTTGTGGGTTTTTTAAGAAAATAAGAACTGTGCTTCATGCTCGAGATGTGGAGAGGGGTCTGGATGTCTATGGTTCTCTAGCCTTTCTTTTACTTCACAAACATGGTCAGCATGGGTCAGATTTCTAAGATCCAGCTCAGATACATGGAAGCTGGATCTCAAAACATGTCTCCCTCTGCAGTTACTAAGGATTCATCTCAGGTCTAGCTAGAGCTTTAAGATAGGACAGATCAATCACACTCCAAAACAGTATGTTTTTCTCCTCAGATTGTCAACTTCAACTTAGATGAGATTGAGACCTCCTAGTTATAGGTTCCTTTTGCTGTCAAATTATATCTTGCTTAAGAAAGTCTGCCTGAACTGAATCTTTCCTTTCTGTTGGACCTTTTTGATTTCCAGGAGGGGAGGACGAGTTCCTGATCTTCTCCATCATTCCACAACCCTTCTTCAACCTAGAATCATAGAATGGTTTGGGTCATAAGGGACCTTAAAGATCATCCAGTTCCAACCCCCCTGCCATGGGCAGGGCCACCTCCCACTAGACCAGGGTGCTCAAGACTCCATCCAACCTGGCCTTGAACTTGATGACAAACTGTTCACCTTAACCCTTACTTGCAGAATCCCCCTCCATATTTCAGATGTTTTGGAGCTAGATTTTCCTCTGAGATCAGCTCTTCTTTCTTTTTGTTGTTTCTTCTTTCCCAGGATTGTCCATAAATCTGCCTTTCTTTCCTGTTCTTCCAATGTCCTTCTTCACCACCCACTTCGAGTTCTCTTCAAGCTCTCACAAGGGAAAAAGGAGAGATGGACAGTTTCTGGTATACAGCTTTCTCAGATCATTTTCTCCCAGAATGAGCAACGGCACTGTGTAATCTCCCAAAGTTAAATCATCCAGTCAACACCTTTTTAGGGGCATAGCGGGGAGCAGTATCGCTCTGTGAATCCATTTCTTTCTTCTCTCAACCAAAAGTCATTAATTGGGGAGCTGTCTTGGCAAAACCTGTCCATTTCAAGTACTAATAAACAAGTGCTCTTGGCTGCAGGCTGGTTTACACTTGAGCTGGAAGAGAAAAGAAGAAAAATTGCTTTCCAAGTCATGCAGTGATCCCAGATTTGATAAACCAATTCTTTTCTTTTCCTCCCTTTCCCTCACCTCCCAGGGGTACGATTCAAGTATTTATGAATGCAAATGCTTCTTGGGTCAAAAGCAGGTCAGAAAATGCTGTACAGACAGGATAACATATCCTCTGTTCCACCAGGGCACATAATGCAACACTGAAAAACACTGCCCAAGCCCCTCAAATGCTCTGTGCTCACTCTCCTTCTTCCTCTGCCTCGCGCTCTGTCCCGCCCTGATCTGCTGAGTAGTCCTGGGTCAGTGTTTCTATAAGTGGACCAGGTTATATAATTTTTGTTGGAGAGGGGAAGTAAAGGATGAAAAAAACCACCATGGAAAGACAAGGCTGTGCTCATTGGCTGCAGCTCGTGGAAAAGGCAGAGAAGTTTCACAGGAAACACTCAAACTGAGCCTCCTATGATAACATGTACTTAGTGCCAATGGATTTTGGAAGAGAGAACATGATCCTTCCCAAGGCACACAGTGCCTTGTGCAGACTATGGGCCAGGGTTGCACATTTCTTTGGTTCTTTGTTCACTTGCCTAAAAACTTCTTGAATTATCTGGGTATTGTTTTGACCCTTATTCCCTGCCTTTGTCATCTGAGTGTAGAGAACCAAGGTCTGCTGCTCCTTGGCAGGGAGTAGCCTGAACTTCCCCCCCCTTCTCTCTTGGTTGCCACAGTAGTCCTGATGATTAAATGAGGTCCCTTTTTTGTATAAATGGTGCTGTGGGCTCTAGAAGACATGCTGGCTTGGCTTTTGTTGAAGCATGAACCCAGAGAAAGTCCTTCAGATCCCTGCTGGCATCTCTGCCTTCATAGCACAATCAAATACATCCTTGTATCATGTTGTGTTTCTGCTTGCCTAGTGAACAATGGTATCTTATTAACTAACTGGTCCTCATGACAGATCTATGCTGCATCTGCTCCAGGTCAGGAGGAGAGAAAAGCCAATTCCATCATTGCCTGGACAGTCAAAAGCTAACAGGGAGTGCGGATCCATTCTCCTCAGCTGGCAAGCATCCAGTCCTCTCCTGTCTGTCCATGGTGCATTCAGACACTCCTTGATGCTCTCAACAAGGTCATTTTTGAGTGCTTGTTGTGCTCAGTCCTCTGCACAGATTCTTCAGGAAACGCAAGTGGGCTCTGAGCATGTCATAGTATATTTATACCTTAGTTGTTCTTTCAACCTTGGTCACTAGAAGACTTTTGATCTGTAAGTACTGGTGTTATTTATATACTGGCTGTCATGCTAAACCCTGTTGTATGACCCAGCTGCCCTCCTTACAGGAGATAATGATTAGATAATCTAACTTAACATCTTGCTTCCTGCTTTTAAGACTCACTGGTAGCTGTAGGTTTAGTTGTAACCCTAATTGATGCTTTAAGAACCAGTTTGAAAGTAACCCAAGAAATCCAAATCCATCCTTCCCTCTTTTTTTTAGAATCATAGAATGGTTTGGATTGGAAGGAACCTTAAAGATCACCAGGTTCCAACTTCCCTGCCATGGGTGGGGATACCTCCCACTAGACCATGTTGCTCAAGGCCCCATCCAACCTGGCCTTGAACTGTTCCACAGAGGGGGCATCCGCAGCTTCCCTGGGCAACGTGTTCCAGTGCCTCACCACCCTCATCATTTTCTGCTAAGCAATAGCTGACACAGGTTGTGCTGCTTTGGGAACAAAAGAGGCCACACTCAGTGGAGAAGAAAGTTGACTCCTGAGACTGTGAAGTCAGCTCTGAACCAAATTCAACTTTTGATGTCAGTGGCAAAGCATTTCCAGCCTGAGCTGTACATGACTCTGCCCTGCACTAAAGTGATCCATGTGTAAATGAGCCTGGAACTGCACTGGTTGCTTAGGAAAAGATTGCTCCTGTTACTTCTGTTCATTCACAGTTCTCCTTTCTTCCCCAGCAAAACACTCACCAATCTTTGAAGAGTAGTTCATTCTGTGCATGGAGAAGAGAGATGTTCTGTGGGGAGAACAATCTGAAGTCCTAGTCGTGGTGTGTGAGGTGAGCAAATTACAGTTCTCCAAACATGAATCATCTGTCACCTTCCAACACTTTACCATCACATCCCGAAACATCACTTATCTGATGGAAAACATAAGTAAATAATCCACATCTCGTTGTGAAGGGGTAGATTAGCTTTACTTGTAACATTCATGGTTTTTGTAAAGAAAAGGATAACCAAATGCAATTCAGTGGATGCATTTCTATTAAAACCCATGTGCCTGCAACTGTCTGGGTTAGAACATGCACGGGCTGATTGTAATTCCACTCCAAATGAGGTCATTTGAAATGGAACAACAAACATTACTAATGCTGCTGCATCATGCCGGGTTGTCAGATAGATCCGAGGGCTTTAATGCAATGCTATACATATATTTATACTGTTGCCCATACTTCTTTAATTAGGAGATGCAAATGCTAGTCAGAGACTAAGCAGAAAATGCCAACAAAGGCAGATCAAGCTTCCATTCACATCGAGGCATTCACTGTTGACATGATACAGCTGCATCAGCTATTTCTTTTGGGGCTGAATTTGGTTCTGTTAAATCCTATTGTCCAGAGTGATGTCATTTCCCAGGGAGGCAGAGGGCTAAGATTGGAAGGTTGGGACTATACCTACACTGCTGGCTCTGTGGGGGGCTGTACTCAAGGTCTGATACACCACTCCTTGGCTTGGAAAACCTTATGATCTCAGACAGAGGTTTGGAAAAGCTGCCTGGCATTGGACAACACGGAGGTGGCTGTCTCTGCTTGCTCTCCATCACAAATTCCTGGTCCTCTAGCTGGGAGGAAATGAAGACATGAGGGAGGTGGATCACAGAATCACAGAATGGTTTGGGTTGTAAGGGACCTTAAAGATCACCCAGTTCCAGCTCCCCTGACATGGGCAGGGACAGCTTCCACTGGATCAGGTTGCTCAAAGTGTCATCCAGTCTGGCCTTGAACAACTCCAGGGATGGGGCATCCACAACTTTTTGGGGAAATCTGTGCCAGTGTTTCACCACCCTCACAGTTATAAAATTTGTTCCTAATATCTAATCTAAATCTCCCTTCTTTCATGTTAAAACCTTTACCCCTCATCCTATCTCTGCATTCCCTAACAAAGAGTCCCTTCACAGCTTTCCTGTAGCCCCCTTTAAGTGCCAAAAGTCTCCTCTAATGTCTCCCCAGAGTCTTCTCTTGGCTGAACAAGCCCAACTCTTTCAGCCTGTCCTTGTATGAGAGGTGCTCCGGCCCTTATTCATCCTCGTAGCCCTCCTCTGGACTCGCTCTAACAGATCCATGTCCTTCTTATATTGAGGATTCCAGAAGTACTGGAATGCAATGTGCTTTCCAAAGCACAGCCTAGACATGCAGGAAGGGGCTACAACAAGCACTCTGGATGAAACATGTTTCAGAGCAGCTGATCCCGATCTCCCTGTCTTCTCTTGGCTGGGTGTGTGCAGTCATCTGCAGCATATAGTGGTGGGAAATGTTCAACATTTAGATTGAGAGGGGTTCATAGTTTCACTGCTTTATGTGAAAACGGGAAAGAAGGGAAGGACTGAACTTTAACACCTTGGCCAGGACATCCAGACATCTACTTGCAGGCAGGCTGGATCTTGATCCTGATGTTGAGCATCTCTGAGCCTGAAGATGATTGGGAACCACCATAGCTCTCCTGGCAAAATCCCTGGTGCAGAGGCAATTAAACCAGCAATGCTTGTGTTGGCTTAGGTTATATTGTTGTAAAGAGGAGGCAGAATTATCTCAGCAGCTAAAAAGCTTTTGTCAGCATGAACGGTCTCTGCAGGTTTGCTTTCCCTGGGCAGGTGGGAGGTCTGATTTTTCTGAGTGGGCTAATGGGTGGGCAGCACCCCTCACTCCTGTGCCTTTTTTGTAGAGTGGCCATCTGGGTCCCTATCTGCACCTCTTCACTGTGGCTTAGACCTGCATTGTGCTCCAGTCCACAGTAGACTGTGTCCATCCCAGTCTGTACTGGGAGGCATTGCTCTCCCAGCAATGACAGTGTCCCCTGATGTAGACAAATCCTACAGGTGTTGTGCCCAGAGGTGAATGGACAAGATCGTGGTTGATATGTGACCACCTGATTAACCTTTAGAACATTCCCAGTGCTCTCCTTTACCATAGATTTCCCTAAAAAAATGGTGCTCATGCTGTTAGGAGCAGAGTGTGTGAGGGCAGGGGCCAATTGCAAAGCTGAGTACAAACTTCAGGCTGTGGAAGTCACCAAAGGCTGCCCAGGGAGATGGTTGAGTCACCATCCCTGGAGATGTTTAAAAGACAGGTAGATGAGTTTCTCAGGGGACACGGTTTACTCAGTGGACAGGTACAGCTGGACTTGATGATCTCAGAGGTTTTTTTCCAGCCAGAAAAGGAAGAAAACATGGAAACAACCTGAAAGCTCAGATAAATTTTGTTTCATCCTGAACACAAAAATAAAACTATTAAATATCACTCCTTTATCTCTGAAGTAGGATCTAGAGTGAGACTTTGTTAGAAATATCACCCTTCTGTCCCTTGGCCTAGAAGGCAAACCTATCTCACACCTGGAGGATGCTTGTATTCTTCTTTATGGCACAGTTCAAACCTGAAAGACTGAATTGTCATGCTTCTGCTTTCTCAGGGCTGTGTCTCTGTGGTAGTTAAAATAAATGTTGCTGGTTAGCCACAGAAATGCTTCTTTTACCAAAACCGCAGTGCACAGGAGTGCTGAAAGAGAATGATGTTTTAACCAAAAGTCTCGTATAGACAAGCCCTCCGTGTGGAGGCTTAAACAAGGATTCATTCCTGGTTGCTTCTCCAAACTCAGAGAATTTCAGGTTATTCTCTTGAAATAAAGGTGATGAGGCACTAGCATAGGTTGCCTGGAGAAGTAGTGGATGCCCCATCCCTGTAGGTATTCAAGACCAGGTTGCATGAAGCTTTGAGCAACCTGATCCCGTGGAAAATGACTCTGCCCATGGCAGGGGAGTTGGAATTGGATGATCTCTAAGGTCCCTTCCAACCCAAAACATTCTATAAAATAGTCAGTTCCTAGAGTGTTCATTTGTGCTAAATCTCCAGTGAGCTTTACCTTGAAGAAATAGTGCTGAGATAATATTGGGTACCCAAGAAAGATTAGGAGAAGAGTCATTCTTCTGTCAAATTTAAGTTTATCAGACTTGCTATGATACAGAATGAAATTTTTTGGAAGATTTTGCTATATTTAATTTTGGCAAACCACGCTGTTTTATGCTGCTTTCCATTCCCCAAAGAATCATGAAAGTAAAAGAGAAAATAGTTTTGAAATAAGAATAATTACAGTTTGCGTAACATGATGTTGCATCCAGTTACAAAGTCAAAGAAACCAATCAGGGCATCTTGCTTGTACAAACATCTTAAATTGCAGGGAGGAACGTTTCATGATACCCCGAGTTTCACAAAATCCGGCTTCATTTTGTTCTAAGACCAAAAGTTCAAAAGATTCACAAGACCTAAACAATCTTCATGCTTTTGCCCACTCCCTCTTGCCAAAGACCTGCCCTGAAAGCGGATTCTGAAAAATTTGGGTAGAGTAAACAAAGGTAAAACCCTCACAGTTTCATCCTTGCATTTATCTGTTTTCTCTGAAGTCTTTAATAAGTAAATAATCATGTGCATTTTTTTGCACTTGTTTCTCTCCTCTCTTTATTTAGTTCATTTTTTTCAGGCTTCACATATTTTTGGGGTATAAGTGCCCACGATTCAGGCTTTTTGTTTCTGCACAGCATCTTAGGAGATGGGGATCTCCAGTTCTCTTGGTGCAACTGCAAAACACTTTATAAGCAAATAATAACCAATTCAATGGTAGTTAGCTCTTTAGGGCATGACACTGTAATACAGCCCATCCTAAATAACTCTGTCTAGGCATGTTTTGGGAATAGGGCCTAATATGATAATTCTGGGGAATTTTCTTTCTCACAGAGAAGGCCTGCAGAGCAATGCCCTCCCACTCTAAAGCAGATCTGCCAACACCCTGGGACACTGCACTGTGGTGGCAATTATTGAAAAGGCAAAATAGACTTGCAGTAGTGCCAGCAAATTCCAACCCGTTGAGAAGGGAGAGCGGCAGTCTTGGTAAGAGCTGGATCCAGATAAGCAAAACACTGCTTTTCAATAGCTGGCGCCAGTGGACTGGTGCACTCTCACACTGCTGCTTGCACACGTTAAAACCCAGCTGCCTGCAAAGAGTTTTCTAATACTGTAAGTCACAATGGTCCTGAAATTCTGTCCTTACGCTGGCCAGGACCCCTGGGCAGTGTGTGCAGTTAGGGTGCAATGCATTACAGCTCCTCTTTCAGATCTGAAGTATGGTGTGACAGCAGACTTGACAGCAGTTTCCCAGCTTTTCCACAGTCTGTGATAACTGGAGGACCTGTCTTATCATCATCATAGAATCATCATGGAATAGTTTGGGTTGGAAGGGACATTTAAAGGTCACCTAGTCTAACCCCCCTGCAGTGAGTAGGGACATCTTTGACTCAATCAGGCTTCTTGGAGCCATATGCAGGTGCCTGATATAGAGTGAGTCTCTCAGACTACCGGCCACCTTGCCCAGATGTTTGATTGAGTTTTCTAAATACAAATATGTAGTGAATATGCTAGAAGTGTTATCTTCATTGGCTGTGGAGGGAACCTAACTCTGCTCTTTCTTGTGCAGAGGACATCTATGGGGAGGTGGTTTGACAAGCTCCATCACAGTGAGAAGAATGACAGCTCAGTCTCTAGAGCAAGCAGTACTTTGGCAAACACACAGAAGGACAGGCAGACAGACAGACGCTCGTTCCACTCCTCAGATTATTATATCGAGAGTTTATTACATCGAGACTCATTCTGAGCCATTCCCTGTCAGCCCATGTTTCTATTTGCTACTTACATAAATAGGGATAAATATCTCCAGTTTTCTCATCAGTTCCCTTTTCCTCCAAATACAGCAAAATAAAAATGTGATTTGAACATCCCCAGGGAAGTCCAGGGAATGTTTTCAAGAGACAATGCCCATACTTTGATTTTCAGGTAGTTTTACGAATTCCTGTGTTTTGTGTTTATTTCCAGAGCAAGATGTTAAAGAACTGACCTTTTCCAAGAGGAGTAAGGCTTCACAGAATCATAGAACCACTTGGTTGGAAAAGACCTCTGAGATCATCAAGTCCAACCGTACCTGTCACTAACTAAACCATGTCCCTGAGAAACTCATCCACCCATCTTTTAAGCAACTCCAGGGGTGGCAACTCAACCATCTCCCTGGGCAGCCTCTACCAGTGCCTGAGAAACCTTTCAGTGAAGAAATTTTTCCTAATGTCTAGTCTGAACCTCCCCTGACACAACTTGAGGCCATTTCCTCTCGTCCTATCACGCGGTACTTGGGAGAAGAGACCAGCACCCACCTCACTACAACCTCCTTTCAGGTAGTTGTAGACAGTGATGAAGTGTCCCCTTGGCCTCCTCTTCTCCAAACTAAACAATCCCAGTTCCCTCAGCTGCTCCTCATAAGACTTGTAGACACAGCTGCTGAAGTGCAGTACCCTTCGTGACATACTCTGCAGTCCTGTCACCACCAACACACCTTCACTGCCTGCTGGGACATGGAGGGGTCCCATGTGTTCAGTCATCTTCACTGTGACACCAACGGCATGAGATCATGGCCTGGGCAACTGGCAGACCAAGACTGTGGAGCACACAGCCCATCCCTGCAGCATCAACAAAGCCAGGGGTCCTTTCCAAACCATTTCATGACCATCCTAAATGGTCTACAGTCCTTCCCAATCAGAAGGAACTTTGTGAGCACAAGTTGGATAGTTGGGGAAACCCAAAATGGAGAATGACTGCTTGGAAGGGAACACCTTGCTGTCTCACCAGCCACATTTTTGGCTTTTGTATTTAGAAGCTGTCTTAAAACTGAAGGCAAGCCAACAGTGTCAACCCTACAGAAATCGGTGAAGACCCCTTAAAGGCAGGAGAAAGCCTCAGCTACTGCCAGGAGTGCCAATAAGGGATGATGTGGGACAAGCCCTTGTCAATCATTTTCCATCAACATTTTATGCACTGGAAGCATTTTTCACTGGAAGTTTCCTTAAATGCAGTTTACTCTATGTTTGACTTGAACATGGGAATTAGTTTTGCTTTGGGGCCATGGCTCTGCTTGAGAATAAATTGCCTTTGGGTAGAGAGAGGAAAGGAGCAGGGTACATCATGTCCTTCTGAGTCACCCCCCCCAGCTTCCAGGTCAAACTCAGGCAAGAACAATAAACAAGACCAAGACCTGCTGCCCCCTTTGCCTGAATTCCCATGGCACGTGACGCTCTCACGCGGCTCCTACCTGAGACTGGAGAGCTTCAGAATGAGTTACAATAGCTTTAGTCAGTGCCTCCCTTCTTTCCTGTGCTGCTTGATCTTATCTGACTGCGAGAATGATGATGGAAAATATTTTCTTTCAAAGGGGAAAACATCAGAGATGTTATGAATTGTGTTCCCAGGGCTTCTCCTGCATCAGCAGTGGGTGGAATGGTTTAAAAATACAAGTGCTTTCCCTCTCTTCCCTGGCTCCTCTCTGCACGAGGATCCTAAACCTTGCTGGAGGGAGTTGAAAAGTGTCCAAGCTGGAAATGCCCGAGTGTCTTGCAGACTTCTGGCTCCTTCAGAATTGTTTCTGTGCTTGGGTTCTGGCCCTGCTCAGCTGTCAACAGGGCAAAGCACGTCTGCTGGCTTTTCCCATGAGCACAGTGAAGCTCGCTTCCCTCTGCCTGGTCTCAACTTGTTTTGGGTCAGATTAAAAGCTGCATAAACCTGATGTTGCCTTTTTAATGCACAGGTGTGGGTTGATCACTAGGGAGCAATCACTTTGTGTCTGCTTTCTTGGTAGGGAATAAGGAAAGAGAGAGGAGTACACTGGAGAGGGACAATCAGCTCTGCAAGGATCTTTCTGCCCTATTGGGAGCAAATCAGGTAGGCAGAGTGAATATGACACTAAGGACACAGTTGCAATTAATATCATAGGAAATCCAACTTTTCCTGAACTTTGTGAGGCCACTGACACTGACACACTCATGGGAACAGCTTCATTTTTGAAGCATACCAAAAATCCCAGATTTTGCCAGCTCCATCCTGGGTTTCTGGCTGACAGAATGCTGGACAGCCAAGGTGAGTCCTTCCACTCCAATAGCTTCAGAATGGTGCAGACTGTTTAAACTGAACTTAACAAGGAGGTAAAGGCTGCAAAAGTACTCATTCCAAGGAGTTTAATGAAATAGGTAGCCAGAACAAAGACAGAGAACACGGTAATGTCCCCATTGAGGCCATGAACTCAGTCTTTATGAGGCACTGTAGAATTCAGAGGAAAAGTGCCACTGGAGCTTACAGACACTGCCAAGTCCAACCACGAGCTTCAAATCAACAAATCCAGGCAGGTTCTGTCACCCAGGAACAACTTGTTTAGCCCTGCTTAGAATAAAATGGATTTAACAATAACAAATAAACTTCCCCTTCTATTCCCCCTCAATGTAGGATCTGTTAGAGGCTGAGATGGCCTTACATTTCAATAGTTACCTTTCACAATAACATAAAAGCTTTGAGCTGCAGCTGCTCAGTCTTGCAGAAACGTTGCTGATGCATTTGTGAAGATAAACACAGTATTATTAAAATAGCTTTCTGTGATTTGCCTACCCATAAATAATAAGGTGTTGTGCTTACATAATGATTCATTCTTAGACCACTTCAAGGAAGTAACATTCAAAATTGTGGCTTCTGCCAGTGTGGGGAGGTGGAGAAGTCTCTCTGTTTTTCTTTCTACCAGTGTGGAGAGATGGAGAACTGTCTCTGTTCTTTTGGAGGGAATGCATGAAAACTCACTGGTAGCAGGTCTGGAAAAGTATGCTGAAGGAATTTTTGAATCATGAACATGATGAAAGACAATACTTCAGAGGAGGTTTTAGCCTGCATAAACTAAAGATATCTGCAGGACTTCACCAGTTGCATGGGAAAGGAGAAGAAGCAAAACAACTCAAGGACCATGGTAAGAGAAAAGTCAGTCTTCTGGATCTGGTCACGAAAGCTCTAGGTTGGTAAAGTCATTTAACAGGCAATTATAAAAGGAATTTAATGAAGAGCCTCAGCTCTCCCATTGAACAGGAGGAAGTAAAACAACTCTTGGAGAGGACTCATGGTCTCAGGGCTGGATAGAGCTGTGCTGTGGAGAGGTGCAAACATTTATGTGTTCAACTGCACACGCTGTGAAAAGGGATTACAGCTCCTGTCTAGTAAATAAAGTTTCTGGAGAAGCGGGAGATGTTCCTATCCTGACATTTATTTATTTATTTCTGTCTCTGCTCATTCATCTCCTTTGTCCACCTGGTCCCCTTCTGGGTGAGTCTGCTGTGAGAAGTGACAAGCACAACCATCAAACCGCTTCTCTGGGCCCATGTCTGAAAAGGGGCATTGCTGAGGATGTAGCTCCATCTACTGCCATAAAGGGAAATGTCAGTCCTCCAATAACCTCTCTTGGGCTGCTTTGCCTGATGCATTAAACAAGCGAAATTCAGCATAGAAATGACTCGGCTACCTATTTCTGTCTTTTTTTTTTAAAAAGGAAAAGAATAACAAACCCAAACAATAAAAGTCCACGAGATAATAAGGATCCAGTTATCATTTCTAGATATTCAAAACTCTAGTGGGAAAAAATCTTGCAAAATAGAAAATAAAAACCTTCAAACCTTTTTTGGTGCCCAGTTCTCCACATCACTCTAGAAAAGCCATATTACCTACCATAATTACCCAAAGTTGATGTAAGTTCTGGAAAATCTGGCCCAAACCACCATAGCTTAAGTTTATGGAAGAAATTTAAGATATGACCCCATGGGTCAGTGGGACAGGTTAGTTTTCACTTGGCTTCAGTCACTGAAAAGGTAAGAACTTAAAATACTGGCTTGGTTCTCTTAGTAGTCTATATGGAGAAGAAGACAACTCCAGAGGACAATTCATTCTCCTTCTCTTGAATGCCTGGTTCAGTATTTCATGGCTGTCCCTCTGTCCAGAGAGACAAAGCAGGTGAAAGCAGGAGAAGGAGATACCCAGAGAAGGAAAGAAGATCCTTTTCTTCCTACCTGTGATAATGGGAACAACTTACATAGGACAGTGTCATTAGAAAGATAATATGGGTTGGGTTATTTCCCTTAAGTGCATTTTCTTGGACCTGTGTACAAGGAAAAAGCTCTTGGCTGGCCCAAATCATGCTATGTGGGTCTGAAGAAGGGCAAAGACAACAGGCAGCAGGTCTTGAGCAATGGGGCAGTGCTGGTCAGCAGAGTATGCTGGGTATAGATTATCACAGCATTAAACTTGCCAAGAAAGTCAGTTGCATCTCTGAAGGGCCCCAAACCCCTGTGATGTGTCCCTGGCACCATGATGCACTTGGTGCAAGTTCTCTGTCACTTGGAGGATTCCAGAAAAGGATCAGCAGTCACAGACCAGCTGCAGGACTTGCAGATAAAGTTCTTTAGCCTTGTTTTCTTCTTTTTCCTCCAAATATGAGGATCATTCTAATCTTTATCAAGGACTGATTAATATCAGTGATGTCATCAATGACACAAAACCAGTGAGAGCAGAGGAGTTTCCAACAGCTGAAGGATGTAACCCAAGGGATTTTACTTTTAATGCTAAAACACATTCTTGGCAGGTTTAAAACAATCAGCTGGTATTTGTTTGTCTTGCCCCTCATTTCTCAGCTCCTTTTTGCACTATAAAAGGTGTTGCTATAACCCTATACTGATTTCACATCAGACCAGAAGCAGCTTCTAGGAGATGCAAGCAAGCTTTTAAAAAAGATTATCCTAAGGTAGAACAAGGAGTATATGATTCAGGTGTGCTGTAAGAAGTTCTTCTGAGAGTAAAAGGCACCTAGAAAACACTAAAGATACGCTGGAAATCTAAGCCTTTGTCTTCTAAAATATGTGGAAAAAGGTGACCACAAATTTCAGCATCACTGGGACTCCTGAGGGACACATGCTTTGGTCCCATTTGGATTCAGTGGTGGTCACTGGTAATATTTGTATTGATTACAACAAAAGCAGAAGCCAGGCTAATTTTGCAGAATCCAGGGACAGTGCATTTGTCATCAGAGACAATGACAGCTTTTCTATTGACTTCACTGCGCTCAGGGTACTGCTATGAAAGCTGGTCTTGTGTTGCACAGAAAGGGAAGGGCTTTGAGACTGCATAGCTCCAGGGATTAGTGATAAACAAAGAGCCTTTAACTTCTAGGTCACTGCTCTGAATCCCTGCCAAGCTGCTGGTGACTGAAAGCTATTACCATTTGTACAGCAGCTGATAAATATGTTTGACAGTTCTCGCATGGTCCTGGACAGAAAATGTCCATATCTTTGTAGAGTCAGTCTTCTGTGCCTTCCTTTAAGAATCAAGGGGGCTTGTGAGATGGACCATTTTGCTACTGGCTGAGTTTCCAGTTGTATGGTACCTGCTGGCAGTGAGCACAGCAGTGCTTGACCTTTCAAGAAAGATATCTCAGTTTTAGGTGAGAGTTTAGGTGCTGGAACATGTGCAAAGAAGGGCAGTGGAGCTGGTGAAGGATCTGGAGCACAAGCCTACTGAGGAGCAGCTGAGGGGACTGGGGTTGTTTAGCCTGGAGAAAAGTGAGACTTTATCACTCTACAGCTACCTGAAAGGAGGTTGTAGTGAGGCAGGAGTTGGTCTCTTCTCCCAAGTAACAAGTGATAGGGTAAGAGGAAATCGTCTCAAATTGTGCCAGGGGAGGTTTGAACTAGGTGTTAGGAAATATTACTTTACAGAAGGAGTTGCCAAGCATGGGAAGGGATTGCCCAGGGAAGGAGCTGAGTCATCATCCCTGGAGGTATTTCATGGATGTATAGTTATGGTGCTTAGGAACAGGGTTTAGTAGTGAATTTGGCAATGTTGGGTTTATGGTTGTACTTAGTGATCTTAGAGGTCTTTTCCAACCTAAATGATTCTGTGAATTTATTTTACTTGCCATTGATGTGGCCAGGATAAATGGATTACTGCTTAACATCTGGCCCAAAAGTTTCAGCTGGTGATATATCAGCTTAAATAAGAAGCTGTAATGACCTGAACTTCTCATCATCAGGTTTCTGTAATGCAAGGACTTGACCCAAAATGCCATGATATGGGAGACTTCCAAGTGTACTATGATTCTCTCCATCTGTCCCAGACATGCTATAGTGGTACCAGTAGGTAACTCAGAAAAGCAGATGCTCTCTCAGCCATCAGAAGTTCTCAGAATTGGTGTGGTTTCTACCCCAGCAGTTTTTCTTGGTCTACTTTCTCCTTTCTAAAAGCCGGTCACTTGCTTAACAATTGTTCAAAAAGCCAAAGCTTAGGACTAGTTGTGTGAGTCTGCCTGTGAAGGGCTTTTCTCACCTTATGCCCACTCATGCTATATTTATTTTAAAAGTATAAGATATCACAGAAACAGGGACAGAAAGGAAGATGCTTGTGTGACAGTGGAGAAGTATCAAGTAATTGCAAGCAGACTTTTCATGAGGGGCAGGTCTCTGCAAACAAGTGACCATGAAGACAAATCAGCATAAAGAAGCAGATTGGCTATTACCAAAAATCAAGGTAATTGCAGGAAAGTTGTAGCTAAGCAGAGATCTAAAGAAGGATCAGGAATTGACCACAGTATTCAATGTTCACCCTCTGAATTGATGCAGATCTGAGCTATACCGCAATTTTCTACTGCTTGGTTTATTCAGCTCCAACCACTCAGCTATTAACTTGATACCCTGTCAAATTGCAAACAATTCTGAAAGCCTAGCCTAAAATTATAGCCATTTCAAGGTCAGAACTGATGTTTGGTAATATGTGTCTGTGCCTTGTAGGAGGAACTGTGGAGTGCAGGCTTCTAGGAATGGCATCAAACCAGTTGTGGGGACTGAGAGGAGACGATAGTTTTAGTTCACTTTGTTTTGCAACTATCAGTAAGTCTTCCCTAAGTTGCTGACACCTGCCTGGACTGGTGTCAGATGTTACCAGGATGGCAACTTGAGGCACCTCCACTGATCCACTGGCATGGCCATGGGAAGGGGAAAATATTCTGGTTTTGATAGGGGAAAAAATGAACCTGAAAAAATGTCAAAGCTACATCTCTGCAAGCCACAGCCCTCAGTCCTGTGAGAGCAAAGCCCTGTAAGGGTAAGGAAGATATGTGTAAAGGATCTGTTCTGCAGTGGGAAGCCAAGAGATTAGGAGTGGGAAATGGCAAATGCAGAGCCAGTCACTGTGAGCCTCGGAGTCCAAAACCACAGAGCAGCCCTCCTCCTCCCTGTGAAAAGGGCACCTGTAGCCTTGTTTCCTTCA
The DNA here is from genome assembly GCA_033558185.1 of Dromococcyx pavoninus. Lineage (NCBI taxonomy): Eukaryota > Metazoa > Chordata > Aves > Cuculiformes > Neomorphidae > Dromococcyx > Dromococcyx pavoninus. The sequence goes on from JAUMJL010000981.1 coordinate 371,352, forward strand.
GACAGAGGCTTACACAATGCTGCATGTCCAACCAAGAACTATTGAACCAGTTGACTGGGTTTAATTGCACTCAGTAGAGAGGGCAAAGATCCCAGGATCTTACATTCCCAAGGATTTTGCAAGCAAGTGGCTGGGTAGAAAGAAGAGTCTCTAAGGGCTTCTAGGGGCCCCTAATGACAGGAAGGCAAAGTCACTGGGCAGAAAGCAGCCCCATGCAAGAACCATAGACACAGTTGTGTGGTTCACAAATGTCTCAGTCACCTGTCCATGGAGCTTATAGAATCATAGAATGTCCTGAGTTGGAGGGGACCCACAAGGATCATTGAGTTCAACTCCTGTCCCTGCATAGGAAAACCCCAACAGCCACACCGTGTGTCTGAGGGTTTTGTCCAAATGCTTCTTGAATATTGTCAGGCTTGGTGCCCTGACTGCTTCCCTGGGGAGCTGTCCCAGTGCTCTAACACCCTCTGGATGAAGAACCTTCTCCTAATATCCACCGTAAACCTCCCTTGGTGCATCTTCCTGCCATTCCCTTGGGTCCTCTTGTTGGTCACCAGAGAGAAGAGCTCAGCGCCTGCTCCTCCTCTTGCTCTTGTGAGGAAGCTGTAGACTCTGATGAGGTCTCCCCTCAGTCTCCTTTTCTCCAGGCTGAACAGCCCAAGTGACTTCAGGTGCTTCGCATACTACATTTCCCCTCTAAACTCTTCACCAACTTCGTGGCCTCCTCTGGACACTCCCCAGTAGCTTTAGATCCTTTTTATACTGTGACATTCAAAACTGCCCAGATACTCAAGATACAGAAGTCAGGCAAGGAAGGGTTTTGTGTCTATGAAGAATTGAATTCCCATACTTTCATTAAAATTTATTAGTCTGGCACATCTTTTTCCTAGTGCTTCTCACATAATCTCATGACTCTGGGAGCAGCGAGTCTCCATCTGCTCCATCTCACTCATAGGTTACGTCTCTTTTCCCTGTTCTCTTTTTGATGTTGGCTCAGCTTTGTCTTTGCCTCAAGTCTCATACACATCCGTCATTAACTTTTCCTTAGAGAGGGGCAAAGTGCTGGCCTGGGAATTTGCATTGCACCCACAGTGGATTGAGAAGTCTTTCTAAAATGCTGACAGCAGCAGGAACACTGCAGACACAGCAGATCTGAATTTGGTTACGGTATAGCCCTGGACAGTGCATTTTCTGTTGCTAGTTTTTGCTCACTTTGTGTTGCATTTGCCACCTGGCACTTTCTGCCTGGACTAATGAGGATTTTGCTTGACATCATGGCATTAACCCAGTTCACCCAGGCAAGGGATGGTGGGCATGACCTCCTACAAAGACTCATCACAGGAGATAACTGTGAGGTGGTCGTTGTCCCCTGGGGAGTTTTCTTCCCTCAAATAAGAGTTTCGGTGAGTCCTTGAGAAATACTTCATGACATCTTTGCTTGCAGTTCTTGTGCAACATGGTTTTAACCCTACTTGTTTGAGCCAGGCTGCCAGAAAGATGCTTTAGCATGTCATTCTCAGTATCCCAGAAACTTCTTGGCAACAGAGGATCCAAAATGGGCTTATTTTAAACACTCTAAGGAGTAAGAAAAGTGTAAAGCTATGTGCAAAGCTGGCTGTCAGTGGATGGCAGCACCACCTTGTGTTCACTTCTGGAGAAGGGACAGAGACTGTTTTCATCACTGAACACGCTACAGATTCTCAATCTCTTTGGCAACATTCCTGAGGGGGAAAAAAATAACTTTTGGCAAACCCTGGATTGACAAGGCAGAGGCACAAAGTATAAGCCAGGCTCCAAGACTCAATCACACCAAAGGTCTTCCATCAGCATTTTTCTTCTCTTTGCACATCAGAATTGATTAAAAGTGTGTGCTGCTCATATCCTGGGAGGTGCTTAAGTTCTGTGCTCATTTCTATCACATATGTTCCAGTAAGAAACCAAAGCCACCTTTAAAAATCAGGATTTTTCCCACTCTGAAAATTTCAAAGCATAGGAACTTTATATTAAATACTCTACTGGACTTGATTACAATATGTTATTAAATCCAACCAGCAACTGCCTCCTAGAACAGCTCTTGGAACAATTAAAGGTGGTCTCAACCTGTTTTAAGGGACTTTGTATAAAAATCTTTTACCCCAGGCCATTGATATGGTAAAATGAGATTAATTAATGGCTCTTATTATTTAATATTTGCATATTTGGACAGATCTTCCAAGTTTCTTCCCCCAGGTTTGTAACCTCTGTGTATTTTCTGCCTCCATGTTCCCCATACTCAGGATCAAGTCTTACTTATTTGCAGAGCAGCACCAAGACTCCTCAGTTTTGATGCAGCAAATCACATTGTAGGCATCTCTGTGTGATGATGGAGGGGTGGTAGAGAAAGGGAGGGATTGACAGGCTTGCAGGAAAACAGGAGAACACAAGGAAGGAGCAGGGAGCAAGTGGGATGTGAGATTTCATCTATCTGGTCAAAAGGTTCTCAGTATCACATAAGTGGTTTGATCAGAGAAAAGGACTTAGAGGAAACGGTGGTAGGAATGATGGATTCATCTTAATCACAGCAGACAAATGCATAATTATCTGTGTGTCTGTAAAAAATCTACAGGAGACCACATATGCAAAGCTCTTTTGGGTATATCCATGTAACAGACTCTACTGGTGTGAAGAGATAGGACCAGGCACAGCTCTACAACAGCTGGCAGGGATCACTACAAGGTTTGAGCTTTTAGAAGTCCCTGCTCAAAGGCACTTTCCCAGGCTCAGCCTAGTGCTGGGAGTCTATCTCCCCATCCTCTGACCTCACAGACCTGTGTCCCAAGTGTGTACCATCTATCCAGAAAAGCACAGCACTTCCAGATTAAATCTTGCCCACTGAACCTATATTTATGAAAAAGGTGCTCCTAGCAATTTTTGTACGTATCATTCTATGCATTTTCTACCATGCTGTCACTTCAGTGCTTGGTTTTTGACCTAGACCTGCACTAGACATTTGGAAGAGAAACCAGGTGACATTTGGCCAGATCTGAAGCAATGATGGATTTGCTGCTGGTTACAAAATATGTATGTCATAATTTGTTTGTGAAAACTACAAGATTGGAGACTGTGCTTTTGAAAGAGTGGTGAGATTGACCATGTACTATTGTTGTGTTTGTTACATGATCTGTTTTGAGGCACAACTAGGAAGTCCCACAGTGGACCAGGTTCCTCTAGCCATAGATATAGACAGGTACAGATATACATTCTATGTATATCTGTGTAGACAAACACTGGCCAAGTGTGCTGGGAACATGGTTGGCCACCGTCCACGTTTGTGAAATGTTAGAACATTCCCTTGCACAAATTTGGCCTATTTCTACCAAGAGTTACCCCTGAACCATTCCCACATCTGGCAATTAGTCCAGTCTGGGGACCATTCCCAGCTGGCAGCTTGCCCACAGCCTTGCTTTGCCAGTTGGCAGAGCCGAGCCGTGACGTGCAAGGTGGTCCCAGTACATGGGATACTGACATTAGTAGCATGGATGGTTTTAACCCCAGCACAAGTTTTACAATCCAAACAGTAATCAGAAGATGTCAGTACAGGAACAGGGAAAATGTGAAAAACAGCAACCCTGTTTTGGGAATGACCTTGTATCCATCCTCATCTATTTGCGTGATGTAAGGTCCTTAGTTTGTCTCATTCTTTGTCCAGAAGTCTTATCTGACAGATAAACTGATCCATATTCTTAATCAACCTTTTCTAGTGCAATCTGGTTTCACTGCCACATCTGCAGGCAGTTTTGCTCATTGCAACCAGGCAGAGGTCCACCCTGCCTGCAGGCACCTTGCACACCATAATGGTGCTGGGAAAACGTGCTCGCCTCTGCAGAGCTTGCCCAGCAAGTGGCAAGGCAAAAATCCCTCCTCTGGTATGTGGGAAGGAGGTTTTGCACTGATTTTTTGCACCAGGCCATGACAGTGTGGGAGAAGATAATGCAGCTGGAGAGCATTTGTAAAAGCCTTTCCTTTCACATCCAGCCACATGGTTTGGGCACCACGTGTTTTCTAAACTAAGGACAGGGCAGGTTGAAATTACACTTCTTTAAAAAAAAAGAATCTCTCTGATGGTTTTGCTTCAGCTTTTTCCAACTAGCTTTGCTCAAGAGCTGCCACAAAATTCACAGGGCAGGATTAACAAAAACTGTTGCAGGATAGGTTTGGAATTAATGAGGAAATTCAGGGGGGGAGGCTGGAACTGAACAGATATATCTGTGAGGACAATTGACCAGTCTGTGTCAAGGAGATAATTTCCTTTGATGAAGATGTTAGATGTCACAGGATCCTCGAGGATAAAGAGGTTTGGAAAGACATTGAGAGTAAGGTTATGTGAAATGGGGAGGATGGGAAGAGAGGGAACTGGCTGCTGGAAGGCAAAGGTGCACCTGACAACCGAGTTTGTCAGGAACCCCACAGTATGGGACTAAGGAACAATCACCCTGACTTGTCCAGCTTCAGGCTTCTCTGCAGGGAATGGTGTTAGGGTTGGCAATTATTGGTATGGCCTCTCAGCAGCAGGAAATTAGCTATGGTTGCCAGCTCATTATTTAAACTAACAAATGGGTGCCAGATGGAAATGGCTCTGGCAAATGCAACCTCAACTGGATTCAGCATCTGTAAATGCAAAGAGGAGGTATATACCAGACTCAGACACCTCCAGTGCTCAGAATTCATTGTTCCAGGCATCAGCCCCCCCCAGATTTACTGCATCATGCAATTACTGTCAAATAAGTCCAACAGAACTCACTTTAATTTCAAGACACACTCATAATTCACATTTTTTTTGCATTTACCTTTCACGCGTATTTTAGCAAATAAGTTTGCTGGTGGAAAACTCCACTCAAATACCTAATTAAAGCAATTCATCAGGAAAGCAAATTTCAAATTGCAACACAAATTACAGCATGTTGGAAGCGTGGTCTAGGTGTAATAGTCAAACAGAAAACAGGTGGGCACAATAAAAAATTGCTGTGACCTACCTTCAGTTGTGCTCTCAGCCTCACAAGGACGAGCAGCCAACAATCACAAATCAGCAGGCTTAGTGATCCAGAGCAACAAAATATCTCCTTTTCTTCCTTGCTTTCTCAGAAAAAAATCTTTGCTAAAAATCCATACTGGAAGGTTATGAAGTCAGAGCTATTTCCATCCAAACCGTGTCAGACCACGGTTCATGTGATCCACATCTACAGTCAATGCGAACCTCTAACAGTTGGAAAGTGCTGCTTGTGGAAGAACTCTAAATGATTTAAGGGAATTAAGCAATAACTGACCATCACCTGCAATTCAATTTGAAGAAAAACCCCCATCTGCTGATTCCAAGGATGCAGGCAAGCTGGGAAAGAAGCCATTTGAGAAGATTATAGGTCACGTGTTCTCTGTGTACCTTGTGCTGTCTTCTTGAGTAATTTGGTAAGGACCAGCTTCTTTCAGGAAAGCTTTCCTCTTCAGCATTCTGTGGACTTTTGAGGCTCTCAGAAGTGGAGATATGGACTCACCTGGCAACCCAAATGCACTTACTGACTTGTCAGTTTAGATCTTCCAGCTGGTTGCTGCAAAGAAGAACTTGCAATAGCCGAGCTCTTACTGCCTGGAGTGCAAAGCAAAAGTGGACAGGTTTCATCACATCTGTGTGACTGCATCCATACTAAGAATTCAAACAGGTAAAGTCCTTCCTGAGAACTGGACTTCAATGGCTCAGTTACTAGAATAACTTTATTTTTCAGCTCGTGCTGGGCTGACCTTCTTTTAGACAACTTCCAACATCCAAACAGGATATGTCAAAGGAGAATTCAGAAGTCAGGTTTGATAGAACCTGTCTTAAGGGTGAAAGAGTTGAGCTTGATGTAGATGAAGATATTTTTGCATGGGACCTCAGGGCCACAGGAAGGGCCCTGACACTGGTGACTTTCCTTGTAGATACACTTTTCTTTCTGTCTATTAATTTTGTTTTAAATACGCCCAGAAGTTGAATAGAGCACACAGAAAGAAATAAGGAGAGAAGCAATCAGAGAACAGCATTGTAAACCTTATTTAGCTAGAAAAGGAGGAGGAAAATGAAGACTGAAATCCTTCCTTTGCTCAAATTGGTTTTAATATGGTATCTGGGGTGCTGATTTTACGGGCACATTGCATTTCAAGATGTCTGCTGAACATTTCTGCAAAACCATCCTGTTTAACAGTTAGACTTGATCTTAAAGGTCTTTTCCAACCTAAATGATTCTATAAATCTGTGATTCTATGAATCTGAGGAGTCCTTAAGTCTGGGCTGCATGCTGACTTCATCTCAGGTGCCTGAACTTTGCTTGCTATTTTTCTCTCCACTGTACAGAACGGCAGATTCTGCCAGACTTGTGGTTTAGGTGGGTGCTTTCATACTGGAAGTACAGAAATCATTTAGAGTTGATTGAGTTTGATCACAGTGCTTGACTTTAGGACATAGGTGTCTTAGGACATCCAAGTGACTGAAGTTAGCCTTAGGATCAGGGTTCTGCCCTGAACTGTCCCTGCAAGTCATCATGGGTTTAAGTCACATGCTTAGCTGGGATCTTCCTGTGTCTGTCTGCCTTGTATAGGAGCTGCTATGGGTTGTGCCAGGAGAAATGAAAGCAATAACGTGTCAAGGCTTTGCCTTGCAAATTTGTTCCAATAAAGAAGAAAACTAGTTCTTGAAATAAGCTGAAAATAGGAAAAGAATAATACTGCTTCCCCCTTTGTGAGTCAGAGAGCAATGGCTTTGAAGGATTTGTTTCCTTGGTGAAGTGTAACAGGAGTGCAAAGTAAAAGGTAGCAAATTGAGGCAACAAATGCTCTTTTTCTGTAGGCACATTCTTTGAACCACCAGGATCTGCCTGTTTCCTATCATAATTTTAAGCATGTATTACTTTCTCACCAAAAGACTCTGAGTGGACATCCCAATCTTATGTAACCACACCAGTGACCAAAGGAGCTCCTTCTTCCCCAAATAGTTGGTTTCATCAAACCCTCTGGAACCGGAAGAGTGAGCACAATGGTGTTATATTAGCATTGGCCTAATTTGACATCATAGGCAAAGATCACTCACCACCCCTGTCCTGGCCACTATCGGTTGACTCTCCTTTCCTTTGTCAAGAAGGCACTGGCATAGCAGTGTTTTGAGGTGAAGAGAACAGAAGATGGGTATTGATGGATCTGTCTTTTCCTATGCAAAGGGATTAAGGAAGGAGCTATTTAGAGTCAGTGCAGTAGCATCTAATATAGTTGAGTTTAGTCTCCTTGAAGGCTTTCTCTGAAATTGTATTGGAATTGGATTGATTGTGAACCAGCTCTGTCTTGGAGACCCTCCTTTCATGCCATTGTTTTGTTTTGAACTTTTCTTTTTGAATCTGGCTCAACTGTATACAAAGGTGACCTACTTGAAATGTTTTGTGTTTTTCTGTTTCAGAGAAAAAAACCTCTGAACTATGAAAAAAACCTCTGAACTATGAAAAAAACCTCTGAACTATGAAAAAAAACCTCTGAACTATGAAAAAAATAAAAAGCTGGTACCGTTGCCATGTGAAGAGATGGCTGTAATTATAAGGAAAAGGAGTTGAGAAGAGAGGCCATTTCTCTGGCGCACAAGAACTATAAGGTTCCTAAGAAGTTATCTGCAAGACTAGACTTCAAAGCTAGAGGAAATTTCCACTGTTTAAAAGCTCAGACTGGCAATGAACAAATTTCTACAGTTTTAGCTTGTTTAATACTTCTTTTGATTTCATTCTGTTCTCAATCTGAAGAGAACAACTTCAAGAGAGATAAAATCCATGGACAAAAGTAGTCTCAAACCAACGCCCACCAGAACACTATGGGGAAGCTTAGAGTGGACATGAGTTTAAGATTAGTTTTATCTCTGTGCTCAGGCAGGGCTGTGAATGAAACCAGATTTCTAATAGCTGAACAGTGGAGATTCATTATAGAAAGATACAGTACATAGTTATTCCTATAAATGGAGTGTTTCTTATAATCAGAAGAATTGTTAATTTCAGTTGTTCATCAAACAGAGATGTCTCTAAGAGAGGTGTGTTATGGACTCAGAACCAGTAGATGAAGGGAAGATTTACAGTGAGACCATCACTCAACCAGGCCAATGAAGTGCAAATGAAGACAGCTGTTACACAAGAATAGGCTACAGAGATAAACCAGGAGATGGATGCACAAAGCACTCCTCACATAACTGTGGCTGACAAATGAGTTGGAGACAATTAGAAGTCTGTGCGTAGATAATTCTTGAACAGGAGTTGCTGTGTTTTATTTTCCTCCCTAGGATTGTGAAATTTCAACTGGCTCTAGAGCTTCAACAACCAGATGCTCGACATGCAGCTCTGGAGCTTCAGTTCTTGCATATATTATTTACCATCTAAGGAAAAGTGAAACCCATTATTTCTTAAATTCCAGTTATGTCTAGAAAGGCCATTCAAGATTATTCTGAGTTTTTCTAGAGGTGAAACTAGATCTGTGCCAAAAAAAAGAGGAACTACATTTTGCAATATTGTCTAAGGTTCCTTCAGGTTTTTACCTTCCAGTTAAACAAAGTTAAGCATTTTGATATCTTTGAGAAATAAAGCAATGAGTTATAATCTGAAACCTAAACCCTACCTAATTCCATGAAACTCGTATTTCTGACCAGACAACATCTCTGAAGGCTTTGAAACATTGATGGGAAAAGCTAGACAAGTGGGCTGAAGGGGGACTAGAAGCTATTTCTGGCTAGAGTGACTTCAATATTGTTTTAGTCTGAGGGCCTGGATATGTAGAGGGTTCAGTGATGGGTTTTGTGGGTCACAGGCTCTTTCACTGTCTAAATACTACAGGAAACAACTGCTGCAAGTCAGATGTGCATGAGGAAGGCAAGAGACACATGAGAAATGACATGGTTCACAAGAAGTCAAGTGACATTTTAGCCTTTGTATATGTTTCCTTGGCTGGGTTAAAACCTTATGAATCCATAAGGTTGCTTTTCCACCACTGCACAAGCTCTTTTGCTACTCTCTGATTTTCTCTGTATCTTCAGAATTTTTTTTACAGACATCCACATTGAATGAGATCAAAAGAAAATACTGAATAATTCATTTGAACGAATAATTGAACTGCAGTGACCTTTATGTTAACAAAAGTGCCCCTTTCCTCTGTGCAAACACTTTAGCCTTTGCAAAGCAGAGAATTCACTGCATCTGTTGAATTCACAAGTGGCTTTTTTTTGTTTCTGTTTGTTTTGTTTTAAATAACTGCCTAATAGCTGGAACTGGTATTGTGTTCCTCCTGCTGACTCACTGGTTTCCAAAAGCTCTGTAATGAGCGTGACATCTTTAAACACCACAGAATATACTCTTTCCTTTCAGCCTGGTGTAATCTGCAATGATTCAACTCACGTAAAAGAACCATGTGGTTAGAAGTATCACAGCTGAATATATCAGCCTCCATACCTGCAGCCACTGTGCCTTGCATCTGGTGTGCTATGCCATTCAGATGTTATTTACTATTTATTACCCATGAACATGTCCTTGGAGAACAAGTCCTATGAGGAGCAGCTGAGGGACCTGGGGTTATTTAGCTTGGAGAAGAGGAGGCTGAGGGGAGACCTCATCACTGTCCACAACTGCCTGAAAGGAGGCTGTGGGAAAACGAGTGTTGATCTCTTCTCTCAAGTGACAGGTGATAGGACAAGGGGAAATGGCCATAAGTTGTGCCAGGGGAGGTTCAGACTGGATATTAGGAAGAATTTCTTTACTGGGTGGTCAGGCACTGGCAGAGGCTGCCCAGGGAGGTGGTTGAGTCACCATCCCTGGAGGGGTTTAAAAAACAGGTAGATGAGTTTTTGAAGGACATGGTTTAGCAGAAGATGGGTGCGGTTGGACTCGCTGATCTCAAAGATCTTTTCAAACCCGAAGATTCTACGATTCGTGGAATTTGACTGAGGCAAAAGAGTCCATGCTCATTGAAGTAAAGAATTCAAGTTCTTGCCTTTATTAAGACAAGAAGTGTATTGATACTAACTATAAAATAGTTATATAGGGTACCCTGTATAAGGGGGCATATTGCCTGGAGTTATGAAAGAGTGTAAACCCAAAAATCCCTACATGAAAATGTCTCTAAATCACTGCCTGGTAAAAAGTATCTAGATCTGAACATTGTGCAAGGATGGGAATTCAGACAGACTAGAGGTTAATCCTGTGGTTCTTCCATTTATTACCTAATTTAGGGCAAGCCTCTCCATTGTGGTGAACATCAGTTCCTCTCTGTAAAATGAGGACAGTTTGGACTAGATGACCTTCACGGTCCCTTCCAACCCAAACCATTCCATGATTCTATCGTTGTGTCATATTGTTGGGCCAAGCTCGTCAGGAAGGAGGTGATTTTTCACCTGTGCATCTAAAGAGTTGAACACAAGAGGGCTTTTCTCTTGGATGAGATTTCTAGATAGTGCTGCAAAATAAGTAATCTGTGAGCGTTCTTGTGTTTATGTGCAAAACCTTTTTATTTGCTTTTTTTGAGACTGAGTGTTTACTCGTAAGAATGTCTGCAGAAAGTTAAGTTGTCAGAGAATTGGAGAGAATAAATATTCATGAGAATACTCTCATTGCAAACAGTTTTGTGGCCATCTGTAAAAGCTTTTTTATTATTCAAACAATGTTGAGCTTTCTGCGGATAATTTGCCGACAAAGAAAAAAAAGGAAAGTGTGGGTTTTATCCTCCTCTGTTTTTTTTTTCTTACAGACAGCTGATGCAGTAGTGGCACAGTCATCGTGGTGTGTGATTTAATATCCAATATGTAGCACAAATTCCCAGGAAGGAGTAATGAGAACACTACTGCCTTCCTATCAGAGAAACAAAAATATGTTTACACCAGCTATTTTTAATAAAGAGCAAATCAGTAAAACTACCACCTGTTTGTGCATAATTAAGGCAAACAAAAGATTCTCAACTTATCAAATAACTTGTTTATAGCAGTAATTCCCTTTAATGTTGATGTGATGCCTTAGTGGTGTTATATAACATCCCTCTACTCTAATGGAAAATTCCTCACTGTGGGAATTTCCCTCTTTTTTTTAATATGAATAAGGAATAACATAAATTTACTTTTCCTTTAGTGGTCGTTTCATGTAGATGTCTGTGTTTTTCGCCATCATATTAGCAGAGCATGTCCAAAGAGTTATAAATTTATACTCACAACACCTTCTTTTTAAAGAAGACTTGTCATCTCTGTTTTATAGGAAGGAAAACATGGCATACACATAATATTATACTTGCCATTTGCTGAGATCACCCCAGAAATCTCTGGCAGACATGGGAAACAGAATTCTACCCAAATCCCTCCTGTATTGCCATTGCCGCAAACCCGTCTTTTCTGTTTATTATTCTATTCCTTACTTTATGCTTTGGAGCTGAAAGGGAGGACTCTTCTGCTCTTGGACTTTTTCCCTGCACAAGGTCTTCTCTTGGTGTTTGAAGAGATGTTGGTGTGCCACTACAGCTATAGATCTGACTCAGCTATGAATTTTTTTTCCAATCCCACAAGAATTTCACCAAATATTGCAAAAACACTTGGTGTGGTGTTAAACTCTGTACTATTCTTCAGCAGTGAGTTCCACAAGTTAGTGATTCATTGTAATTTTTATAATAGATTGTATTTTTTTCTGCTTGTAAGAGTGCAGAGGAATTTTTACTTCACTGCACAGATCTGTGTTCCGGTCTGTCGATATCTCAGATTCCTGGTTTGAGGCTTCTGCTGAAGGTCCTGGGGACGTATATTTATCTCTCAACAGAATCTCTTTATGGTATTTCAGCTTCTCTGAAAACAGCTGTGAAAACTTCTGAAATGTCATAGGAGCAAAGGAGAAAGTTTCCTCCTAGCTCATTGCATCAGGGTGGGAAGAAAGCAGGGAGCTCCCTCATGATGCCCAACGTACACATCGCGGTTGAAAATCAGGGCTCGGGACAAACTGCTGAAATCGTAGAGCAATTAGGGGAGCCCCAAACACTTTGAATCCCTGCTCTGTTCAGACAGCTCTCTCCAAGGAGACGAAGGTAGTATGATTCCAGTGTATTTCTTTCTGCAGCAGCAATGATGAACACTTGAGGGAAGCAATGTCCTTCCAGAAGAGGCACCTCCAGCATTTCAGTGGCCAGCCCTGCCATCTACGTAGGTGCAGAGATGCGTCTACATGGGTGAATATCCTTATGTGCCCACTTGAGTGTCTTTGCATGTGGCTGCTGAACCATCTCTTGGTTATTGATTGGGCTAGAGCTAAATAGGTTAATGTGGAAACAACAGGAAATTGGTCCCCAGGAAAAATCTCTCTTCTCTCAAATTAATAGGTTGCAAGAACTCTTTTTTAAAAAAAACCCCAAACCTTTTTCCCCAGCTAGAGTTATCATTTTGAACACCACTCATTGACTGACTCAGTCTCTGCTGCAGACTTTGCCCTGGTTCTTACAGATTGGCATAGTTCATAGAATCATAGAATCTTCCAGTTGGAAAAGACCTTTGAGATCATCGAGTCCAACCGTACCCATGTACCCATCTGCTAAAAATTTATAGTTGTAAATCAGGAAGGCATTGCATTTACACCAGTGGTAAAAGCAGCCCAAATGCAAAATCATTTTCCTTTCTCCAGATCTCCTCTTTTTTGCTTAACCTTAACATTTTAATCTATCTTTCTGCCTAACAAGACCATTCAGAGTTGTGATCATTTGGAGTAGCTGGGTACTATGCAGTTGGCGGATGGAGGGACAGATGGATTTTGAGCATGGACTTCACATTGCTCAGGACTTTATACATGTCAAACAGGAACCAAAATCAATAAGGATACATTTCACCCATGGTTTTATACCATGCCCTGCCTTAGACCTCAATTTGACTGTCACAACAGAATGAGTTTGCACCCAGGCTCTGAATTTATGACCAAAAATAAATTTCCCTCTCTACTCTGAACAAAACTGGCTTGCGCTCTGCAGCTCCTGTCCTCCTGCTCTCTTTCCCTCATCAATTCTCTTTTCCCTTTCACACATCAGCTGCAAACATCTCATTTGGCTGGGATGTTGAAGGCAGGCTCATCTCTAGCAGTTCCAGACTGTTAATTCAATCAGCTCTTGTAACAGCACTAACATAAGTAAGTTAAAAAGGCTTTTGAATTTCATCACCTTGTTAAAAACTCAGATAGATTTCTGGAAGGATTATTTGATTTGCTTCACTAGGTTTTATAAAGGTTTGTACATAGCATTTAAACTATTATTATTTACTTTTAACAAGCTATTTATGTCCTACTCTCAATTGCATAATCAATACTGCTCTCCCATCTGTTCAGAGATCCAGACATCAGGAAATTTCTATTCTCCGCTGACTGAGTAAAAATGAAGGAATAATCTAAACACGAGTGAATGAGAGAAAAAGAGCTTAAGAGGCACTGATATGAACTAAATCTTCATGATCAAAGATGGTCAGGCATTCAGGAATGATGCATCCAAGTCCTCAACTTGCTGAGGGCATTGCTGAGAGCAGTGAAGAACGCTGCTATGTCTAGGAGTAGAATAAAGTGACTTCCTGACGAGAATATTTTGAGGAGACTTTCTATTTATTCCTTTATTTTTTGTCCACTCAAAGAAAGAGAAGAAAATGTATGATTTTGTGTGGAGGCAGCCCAGCACGAAGAAACAGCTAATGTTGCTCTACCCATCTGAATTCCAGTGTCACCAGATCTCCTGAAGAACTAAAATGCATTATTAAGTTTTAGCATCATCTTTTTTGAGAAAGGTCACTTTGTGTCACTGCTGACTCCTACCCCACTATCTCAAAAATGCCTCTGTGGTCTGGGATTTATTATCCTTATGATAACAGCATGCTCCATTTTCCCCATTTTGTCAAGTCTTTTACTCTTTTCATTATGCCTAATATGAGCAGAACTGAGTTGATTTGCTGGGTGGATTATTGTTTCTTTTGAATGAGAGTTGCTATTTTGTCCATTTTTCTCTGCTACTTTGGCCCTGTGACATTTTGGAGGAGAATAAGGGAGGCAATAAGAGGTTATATCTTGAATAATTTCACCCTGTGGAAAATACCAATGATTTAAAATAAATATACTCTCTGAGATATCACATTACCCCACCGATCTCATGTACAGCAGAGATAAAATGGCTTTTTTAGAACTGATTTTTCTTTCTCCACCATCTGAATGGAATATCAAAGTACACAATTTAAAGTAACCGTTAGAAAAAAGGTTATACACAATGCCATCAACAGAAAGGAGCTGCAAATTAAATAGAAATGATTACCAGAGAACTCATTTCCTTTGCTACTGGGAGGCTAACAACAATAATAAAGAAGAATTTAGAAGTGAAAGCTGATATTCTCCCTTTGATGTCTGAATATTTTCTGTTTATGTTCCTTTAAAAGAAAGGGCCACATCATAAATTAAATGTAATGTTTAATTTTTATTTTCTTTCCACTCAAACAGCATGTTTTCCTCGAGGTGATTATTAAGATAAAAAACCCTCTCCAGCTGCTGTACACTGGCAGGTTTTGTTTAGGCAGCAAAGCAGTATGGGTTGAATATTAGCTGAGTCCCAAAAAGATAGAATCTTGGAACAGAGATTAAGCTTTTTGTTTTAATTTAATGTGTGAAATTCAGAAATGAGAAAGAGCCTGAGCCCTTAAGCATTCCTGTAGGTTTGTCTTAACTAAGTTATTTAGCTGAGCTTTCAACCTACTTGAGCTTTGGAGGCAACATCATCGCTTTGATGAGAAATCTCAGGCTAAGTGATTGAATAAACTCCAGGGTGCTTTGTATCAGTTACAGCGGGGTCCTGGATGTCTTTAGACTCCAGTGTATCCCTTACTACTCACTGTCACCCTTGGGTGCATTGCAGGTTGAGCTGCGCTGAAGATGGAGAGCCCAAGCACATCCATCGCTTTGGCACGGACCTGGGCTCTGTTCAGGCCGGGCAATATCACAGAGTCACAGAATAACCTGACTTGGAAGGGACCCACAAGGATCATCGAGTCCAATCCCTGCATAGGGCAACCCCAACATTAACACCAGGTGTCTGAGGGCGTTGTCCAAATGCTTCTTGAATATTGTCGGGCTTGGAGCTGTTCCAGTGAAGAACCTTTTGCTGATACCCAACCTAAACCTCCCCTGGCCCATCTTCCTGCCATTCCCTTCAGTCCTCTCATTGTTCATCAGAGAGAAGAGCTCAGCACCTGCTCCTCCTCCTTCTCTTGTGAGAAAACAGTAAATAGCTATGAGGTCCCCCCCTTGGTCTCCTCCAGGCAAGGAGAAGAGCAAAGTCTTATTAGATCTCAGCCCACCAGTGGCTGTTCCAGGACCTTACCACATACTCCTAAAAGGGCTTCAGCTTCTTTACAGCAATGGATTGGGGGAAATTTCTGTGGATTAGCAGCTGGGGCTTTCTAAGCTAAGCTGCAGGCAAGCTACAACCAGGCCGTATCCAGCCACACAGACAGACATGCAGGAGCTGTTTTGAAGAGAGCCTGCTCTTCAATTGGAGTGCAGAATAGAAGGAAGCAAATGTCAGTCATGTCTTCAAGAAGAGCAGGAAGGCAGCTAAGGAGTTTATAGGCTGGTCAGCCTCACCTCCATCCCTGAGAAGCTAGTTGAGAAAATCCTCTGGAAAGCAATTTCCAAACTTGTTATGGACCAGAAGGTGATTAGGAGCAGTCAGCATGGATTTATGAAGGAGACATCATGTCTGTAGAAAAGCCTTCTACAATGAAATTATTTGGTTGATTTCAGAGGGGAAAGTAGTTGATGCTGTTTGTCTTGAGTTTAGCAAGGCTTTCAATGCAGCCCATGACAGTCTAACAGACAAAGAGATGAGGAATAGACTAGCTAGGTGGATATTGAGGTGGATCAGCTCCCTGCCTGTTCCTAGCTCTTGTTACCAAACCAGGGTGTCACAACAGAGACCTGAGCACCCTGACACTCACAGCACAGTAATTCAGCACCAGCTTTGGGAGAACCAAGCCTCATTCACAACCAGCTGAGGCATTTTTGTACTCTCTTTATTTATACAATGCCATTGCTGCATCCACCTGAAAGAAAGGCTTCACTGAACCCCAAAGTGATGCATGAATACACAGGGCAGCACTTGCCTACTTTTTTAGAAAGTGGAAGGAGAGAAAGTGCAGTGGACAACTCCAGTTATCCAACTTACTTACATTGGGATGAATCATATTCTTAGACCCTTTTCACAATAGAGGAAATGTAGGTGATTACTTTGGATACAAGTAGGTAAATTTTCATGAACATTAAAGGTTACATACTTTTGGACAATTCTGGCTAATTGTGCTTGAATTCCATTTCATCAGTCTCTTTTTTGAACAACTTAGAGCAATAGATTATGAACTATGTCCATTCAGAGGAAGTAAAGTCAAAGACTAGCAAGACAGCTTGCACCAGGCCACAGGAGATCTAAATAGCAGAACTTGGAAATAAATCTAAGTGTACAAAGACTCAGTAGCACCTTAACCACAGGATCAACTTCCCCCTAAGACAAGTCCCTCTGCAAAGGTTGAAAATTGTTCAGTTTTTCTCCAACTTAACCCCATCAAGAGATCAATTAGATTTTGTTGACCTTTTGAGGAAATCTCAAAAATTGTTAAGTGTTTGCCATGTGTTTCTCCACGATTTTCATGGAGGTGGACAAAGACTTCTGGCAGAGCTTTACTTGGAATTTTTGACTCACCAGGTCCTCAGATTCAAAATCCAACAGTGTCCTTGTGGAGACTGAAAGCAAAGACGGTTCTCAAAAGACCATCAACACTTAGCTTTGTGCCTTTCTGGTTGTCACTGCTTTAGTGTGAGAGAAGGGGAGATGCTTGTCAATGGGAATGGCAAGGCATTGTCTTTTAGTCCCCCTTCACGAGGATGTGCCAGAAGAATCAAGAATTTCCTTCGTGTTTCTTTAGCGACGTGTTGATGTCTAATTTCGGACATCTCTTCTCGCAAGGCTCTTCCTTGACAGGGACTAAACATGATGGCATTGCCAGCTTCTAGGTCAGGCTGCTTCAGTAGCTCAGTGGCAGCAAACGTCCCACAAGCAGCCATTGAGTGCATGTAGATCCAGTCTGCCTACCATGGGGCTTGATCACTGGACTTGATCCGAAGTGTCCACTGCTATTGGGGGTGCTTTGGGATAATAGGGCTGTGGGATATGCCACGGATAATAGGAGAGACACGTGTTCGGTGGAAGACCTCCAGGATACCCCAGGGTACCTCAGAGATGCTGGATGACTACAGGTGAGCAGGTAAACTGCATTCTTATGCCATAGACAGCTGAATTCAATTATTTGAATTGGGACCTGAATCCAGGACAGAAATATTTGGATTCCTGGGGGAGATGTCAGGGTAGGAGTGGCTGTTCTGCATCACCTGGGAGGACAGATTAGAGCCATTCATCTGCTCTAGTCTCAGGCTCTCCCATCCTCTGAAATCTCTGAAAGCCTGTGCTTCAGCAACAAATGCAACTCTAGGATGGTGGCTTTGAGGAAAACCAACAGTTATAATCGAAATTACTGAATTAAGGGAAGTGTTACATAAAATTATACCAACCTGGATCCCTCCTTTCTTCTCTACTTTCCTTTTCTGTCTTTGTTTCATCTTCCTCTGTGTTTTTTCTTTGTTTCACTTTCCAACCTGGATCCCTCCTTTCTTCTCTACTTTCCTTTTCTGTCCTTGTTTCATCTTCCTCTGTGTTTTTTCTTTGTTTCACTTTCCTTTTATTTTACCAATATTTTATATCCTTGTGTATATAAACATTAAGGTAACATAGAGGACAAAGGACTCATCACACCTGTTACTGGACAGTAGAATGGATCCCAGCATGTCAGGTACAGTCTCTGATCTGTACAGGACCACTGGTTTGCAATCAGTGCCATCTACAGAAGAGCCACAAATACAGTAATTCCTGTATTTCACCAGCTCTGCATGCACTGTCTTTGCTGCTGTCATACAACAAAGATAAAAGGTCTTTGTAAGCAAGGAAGGTGAAAAAGCTTCCTGTGGTCTTCACTGAGACCTCCGCTGGCTTCACAACACTGCAAGGCATGCTTTGGGCCACATACTGATCTGAGCTGCTGCAGGTAATACACTAGCTGAGCTGGCATCTCTTGGAGTGAGAGAGCAGTTTAGATCCCAGCTGTAACGTCTTACTTGGGTTTTAAGTATGTAAAGTATAAATATAATAATAATGGGAGGAGCATACTTACTTACAGTATCAAATATTTGGAGCTGTACTGGCAGAGAGGGACTTTTGGTGATACCTCTCCACTGCAAGACGTTCCTGGTAACCACTGAGCAAACTGCCTTTCCTGTCTGCTGTTGAGCAGGGTGGTAGTTGTCTTCCCTATGGGATAGGCAACCACACCACTGGGCTGCATGCTGAGGAGCTGTGAGGCCAACCAACCTCCTCTGGAAGAACCTTGGAGGTCTCTGCAGGAGGGCTGAAATCAAGGTTGTTGCTCACTGGTGACTCCCACTTGTCCTGGTTTGTTTATCAGCCTGAGGTTTAGTTTGGCAAATGCCAGAAAGTAGAAATTTATGCATTTGCTGAGTATAGCAGCAATAATGGGGAACAAGCATTAGAGTGGTCAGGACTTCCAAAACTTGAGCTGAAACAGGTAGTGCTGGAGGTCAGACCCTGATGTTTGTAGGTGCCATGGTCCCACAGCAATACTGCAATCCCGTGGAGCTCCTCAACAGGATTTGGTCCTCAGCAAATGAGTAACCAAACCTGGAAATCCCCATCTACTTTTTATGGAGGAAGGGAAAGGAAAAAAGAAAGATGAAAAGACCAGATGGGTATGGAGGTGCCAGGTTTAGCCAAGGCAAAGGAGCATCTCTGTGAGTACCTGGGCTTCTGCTCATTTCTGAGCAGGTGTTTGGCTTTCAGCCCTTACCAGCTCTTATCTCTCCATCGCTGCCACCACAGGAAAACGCTTGCTGCTCACCACGTCACTCTTTGTACACCACAGGCACATCTGGGAGGGTTTGCAGGCTGAGGCACTGGTGACACACACAGCATGTACGTTCGTGGTGGCTCGTACTCACCTCTCCCTGTCTCGCTTCCCTCGTTTCTCAAGGCTATTTGACTTTTTTTATCTGAACACACCTTGCTGAGAGAAGCAGGCACTTCTTCTCGTGGTTTGTGTCTAAAGCCCTACAGTAAGCCTAACACCGTGCCCACCCCAGCAGTTACTCAAACATGCTCCTTTAGAAGTCACTCATACATTCGGCTGCTTTAGCCACACAGGACCACAACTACAGTGCAGAGAGCCCTGCCTCTGGTCAGAGAGGTGTTAAACCCTCTTACTCTTCAGTTACTTAACCACAAGAAATGATTCAGCACCTTCCTTCCTTAGTCTATGCTCTTGGAGCGTTGCTGCATTGGTGTCAAGCACGAACCACTCTGCCACTGCAAAGAAAACATCCCCAAGAGTCATTTAGAGAGAGATATTGCCAATCTTCAAACCATCAGGCCCTCCAGACTCCATCCACAGCATGTGGACAGAGTCAGGCCCTCCCAGGACTTGGCTGATCTAGCCTCATTCAGGTGACAAAGGAAGATGGCCTGAATCACCCTCTAATAGTAATGACCTCTGCACATCTGGCTCTGCAACCCCTTTGAGATACCAGACCCCATTTAGAGCCGTGACACTTTCCAATACTGAAAAAGAACATTTTACTCTCTTCCTGGACACCTTTGTGCAGCATCAGGTCCTCATTGTAGATACTGATTTGTTGAGTGGTTACAGTTGTTGAAATGCTTGCTGATCTTGTGTATTTACGAGTCAAAATTCCCCGCGGGAATATCCCCCAGAAAACGCAGAACCATTTTAATGGTTTTTCTAAGCACCTCTGTTCTTTGTCTCTATTTAATCACTTCAATTCTATTTCCAATTGTACACAACATTTTATTAAACTGTACAAACAGCACTGGCATTTAAAAAAAATCATGTTAGCAGTTCTCATTAAACATGATGACCAGCTGCACAAACTATGAGCACAGATGCCCCCTGCGTTTCATACAGCACAAACAAGGATTTTATGAGACTGAAACCTTTTTCAGGGTGCTCTGCTTTTCCTGTTGGCATTAGGCACCTCTGCTCTGGGTCCTGCAGGATTTGGTGCCTGCAGTCACTGCCAGTGGTATCCCAGCACTGCCAGTAAGGATGCATTCACTCTGTTGGGATGTCCAAGTTGACAGGCTGGTCCAGCAGAGCCAGAAAGCCACCTTTGAAGTGAATCTTATATTTGATGACTCACCTTCTAGGGCTTCTCTTCTCCATGGACTGGAGGGGTTCCTGTAACAAAACTCCCTAGGTAAACACTTCAGTTAGAGCCTAACACCAGCTGGAGTGACTGCCTAAGTCTAAGCTATCACAGAATCCTCTGTTTGGGCTTTGACTTAATTTTGACCTGACATTTAACCTATGTCTCAGTGACAACCAATCACTGGTCAGTCCATCTCTTCAACCTCAAAAAACAGAGCACCTTTACTCAAAAGGATCTCAGGATGAAAGGATCACAGAAAAGATTTTTTTTTCAACCCATCTACATTTCCACAGACTGCAAGAGGATAGAACACACAGCAAAATGTCACGAGGTGGAAAAGAGGACCACCTGCCCTGTGACCACTGGATGCAGCTTGTTGACCTGTGTCTGTGGTACATGCCAGAGTTGGGACATCATTTAGAGCAACACAAAGTGTATTAGTCTTTGCAAGGACTGATTACTACTTTTCCAGTAAAATATGCTCATGCAGCGACTGGAAGGCCAGTTTTATGATGCTTAAATCCTCTTCCACTGTTCTCATTCAGTTTTAGGAGAAGGCTCCAGAAAGCCTAGTCCAGATTTTTCACTGAGCCTGGTGGTGTGAGGACAGTTAAAGCTTTGAAACAGGGGTTCTCAAGGCTTTCTTGGCAACTTCCCATCCTTCTGATCAAGATCTAAGTGCAATCCACTGTTTTTTTTGTATCGATCTTGACACTTGCATGGCAACGATCCTCCTTCAGGATTGAGTCCTTAGCTCCAGAGCCTCTGATTGAGATGTATAGATTCTGGAATGGGCACCTGCAAAGTCTTTTTGTCCCACTAGAGCAATATTGAATCCTAACACCTGTGAACATTACAATTTAAAGTGTGTGGAGAGTAAAATTGCTTCTTTAAAACTCTTGTGCATCTATGCAGAATTCTGCATGTGTACAAGTGGAGGTTACCAAAACATGCAGCCTGAAGTCTTCCCAGATGCCCTCAAGCCTCGAGCAAACTACTTTGTCCATTAGAAGGAGGTGGGCTAAGGTGAGAATAGCAGAAATAGGCACTGACAACACCAGAAGCTCAAATACACTTGCTTTTTTTTTTAAAAGAGAAACCCATTTGCTGTGTGTACAAGTCATGGGGTTTTTGCACCTCCTCATTTTCAGATCCTCTCAACTTCAAGAACACTGGGAAAAGAAAGAAGAGAGACCAAAAGATTCCATGAAGAAACTTCATCATTAGTGAAGAGTGGCTGGCATCTGCTACAGACTGAAATAAGCTGGGAACCTCCAGGTACGGTAAAAACTTTCACTGAGGTGTTTTTCTGGTGGATTCCTGATGAAAATAACCGCGCACAGCCTTTACTTGACAAAGTGTTACTCAAACCACTATGAAGAATTCCTTCAGTAAGGCAGATCTCAGGAAAATATTTTCTCCATTTTAGGGTTCACAAAGGAAAAGTTGCTGAACATATTTTGGTCCATGCTGTTGATCAGTGCTCTGTCTGCACAGGACAGTCTAGGTTTTTCATTTAGAAACTCCTTGTCGAAGTTGCTACAGTCACTTGGAGATTTCTTCAAGAAAAGGAGGAAAAAAAAAATAACATCAAAACACTAATATTCAGATCTTGATTACAATGTCAATGACTCTACCAGGCTGCTTCTTCTGGGCTCAGCTCAACCAGTTGGGAGCAAGCTCAGCTCAGCCAGCAAACCTGCAGTGCATTTGCTCTTGCCCTTTGCACAATGATGAGTTACTCCAGCCCAGGCAATGCACAGTAACATGTCAAACTGCAGTGAACTTCTGTCTGAGCTCTTAATACCCAGCAGGCAGTGCTAATCGCTTGCTTATTACCATCCCATTGAAGTAGTAATTGGAATAAATATTATATATGAGGCACTGAGCCTGTGATCATTGTATTCTGCCAGGCAGGGCTGGTACAGCTGTGTAACACAGCAGACTGGACCCATCGATTCAATGAGAATTGTGAAGGACTATAAAATGAAAATATTATGCACTTGTCAAATAAAATATTATTATTATTATTAATATGAATTTAATAGCTTAATAGGATTCTTATTGACAGTTAGGACCTTCCTGACTTAGCTGTACCTGGTTACTTGAACTCCTTTTTCTTCTATACCTTCTGCCATGCAATGAAAGAAAATCCCTACAGAATGGACTGTACTTGTGTGGTTAAAGGAAAGTGTTTTAAGTGGCAGCCAGAATGCTGCTATGCTAACTGAGAAAGTGATGAGTTAGTCAAGGTTCTCAGGTCTGGGCATGTCAGATCTGGGTTTACAGCCAGTAGTCATGTTGACTAAGCCAGACAACCCAGACAAAAGAGGTGCATAGTTCAAAATTATCTTCCCAATAACAGGATGCTGTGGCAGATCCGAACTGTAGATGGCTTCAGCTGCTTGTATCTGATACACACAACATCCAGGCAGCCTGTGGACAATTTAATCTGCATTTGGACATTTAAGAAAGAGTAAGCACTTTCCACTCTGACTGCCCAAGATCGAGTTACTTCATCTGCTTTTAGACAGAGGCTGCAAGTGCAGAGCAACCCCAGAAGATAACCCTGAAAGTTTGAGAACATTTTGAAAGCCTTAACTTGGTGCTTATAACTGTTAGTTCCAGTGTGAAGCAGACATTTATTCACCTTAGAATGCTGATTACATGAATCTAAACAGGCTTTGAGGACATTAAAGACTCGTGTCTGAAGACTCTGGACAGTGCCCCTAAACAAATGAGCTTATCGTATTACTTTGGGTCCTGGCTTTGCTTCATTGTTAGCATGTGCTGGAGAGTTTAAACATTTGTGGAATGAGCAATTCAGAAAAGAAAGACATGAGATGGGTGGAAATGAAAGATGCATCCTTACCACTCTTGGTTTGAAAGGAGGCTCCATCCTTCTTTCTTCTAAAGCCTCCCAGTTTATTTCTCGGAAAAAGGCATGTTGGCGAATGTTCCCTCTTGCTCCCAATCTCCTCTCAGGTTCTCTCACAAAAAGCTAGAATGTTGAAGAAAGAGGAATACCTTAGTCTTTTATAGATAGCAATATATTCATTAGGAGAGAGTCTGAGAGTGTGAAAACTCTTCTAACTTATTAGGTTTCTGATCGGGGATCAGTTTAGATTCTTAGCGTAATATATCAAAACTGAGAGACCTTGGCTTTACTTTTCCTTTGCAGGAGAGAGAGAACAAATTTGCTACAGTGCCAACACCACATGTGTCTGAGCATGCAAATATGAAACCAGACAGGTGAAATATCTGAATTGCAATTGGAAGCTTTTGTCTGGACAATTTCTTGTTGTCAGGATTTTTTTTTACAGATGAAATACAAGCATCATTTGGGAAAATACTAGTCTGGCCTACGTAGGGTTGCACTGGCCTCCTCTGGACACTTGGAGTGCCAGTATTTGACCATCATAATTAATGGAGAAAACCAGACATCTTAGATGCAAATCATCTGACCTCATTTACACATAGAGATGAGATAAAAGACACCCTGGAAATGCCTACTTCTCTCCACTGACCAGCTCTGATGCTGACAACCATCTACTTTGTCAAAATACTCCCAATTCAGATAGCTTGTGTTTGCTGCACACTACAGGCTACAAGTCGTTTGGATGATTAATTCTTTTAATTCTAATTAAGGTAGGAAAAAGCTAGAACTGGGACCTTTTTTACTGTTTATTGCCTTCTCACAAGGGAGGGAGGTGAAACAGGTGCTGATCTCTTCTCTCTGGTGACCAATGATAGGATTCCAGGGAATGGCAGGAAGATGTGCCAGAGGAGGTTTAGGTTGGGTATTAGCAAAAGGTTCTTCACCCAGGGGGTGGTGGAGCACTGGAACAGCTCCCCAGGGAAGCAGTCACGGCACCAAGACTGACACTATTCAAGAATCATTTGGCCAATGCCCTCAGTCACCTGGTGTCAATGTTGGGAGTGTAGGGATAGGAGTTGGACTTGATGATCCTTTTGGGAACCTTCCAACTCGGGTAATTCTATGATTCTAAGACATCTTTTCACCATCAGCTACAGGCAGATCTAAGTCCACTCTTCAGTTTAGTGTACACATTGCCTCTTTTGTCATAGATGTTTTTATGGTGAGGCAGGAGCCATGTGACTCTGGAAGCAGCTGAAGAGATTCAGGAGTCCTAAACGTTTCAGAGCTCCTCTCAGTGTTCATGAGGAAAGCAGCACTAGTATATTGCAGTAATGGTGGGTGTGAATAGTTTAAAATTTACCTTTACATCTGCAGTAAAATGTCTGGGGCCTCCAGGCTGGCTGGCCCATAGCACGCCAGATCCTAGATGGATGATTGGTAAAGTCAATGGAGAGGAATAGTGGCAACACTTATTAACAGGTGACCTGAACAGAGCCAATATGTCCTACTTCAGAAGTAAGGACAAATTTTCAAAAGCACTTTACTATTGGAGGTCATCTAAAAATGGACTTTGGTTTCACATGGTATAAGCTTCTTGCTACTCTATTTGGCCAACAGTGAGCATACAATAACTACCGGTCAGAACAAACAGAAATATGTAATGCCAAAAGAATCTGATGTATGGACCATGGAGGGTCTGCTTGAAAGAGAACCAACATGCATTGGGTTTTGGTGAACAGTGTGGTCAAAGCTTTATCGAAACCAAATTGTCCTACAGACAACTGATTACACAGCAGTGCAGAAAGCCTGGGTAAAATTCTGTGCTGATAACACAAGCATTAAGCAGGGTGGAATATATAGTAATCTGGAGTTAGTGGCAATGAGAATAGCCCAGAATGGAGGACCTTTTTTTCCTACACAAGGAATTTTATTGATTATTATGACAATGGTTATCACCTCCAATTGTGACAGAAGTACAGGTTTGTTATGCAGAAAGTATGTTCTGGAAATACAAAATCTCAGTCTGCTATGGTATGTATTCCTGAACAACTGCTTTTGATTGTTGTTCATTATTATCATTATAAAGTGATATCTAAAGATCTGAGTCCTGCTGCGCACAGCACAGATGTAACAAGAATCTCCCTTTTTTTTGGTAGGGGAATGCTGTATGTTGTCCTGTTGCTTTGTAAATGCAAACCACTGTAGGTCAAATATGACCAAAATCTTGTGCACAAGTTACTTCACATCAGCTGAGCCATTACAACCCTCTGTACATGCCCTCACCGTGCTCTACTGCAAGGTAGGATGTCTTAGATAATGTTCAATGTCAGTCCAAAGCCTAACTGAGGGGTGGTAACTTATCAGACTAATTATGACTTCATTGCATTTTTATCTTGCCACTCTAAAGTAATTTGCATCCCAAACCAGAAATGCTACAATGTTAAATGGGCTGGCACTGGGAAGGAGGCAATGGAAAAATTGGTGTATTAATGGAAGGGAACAGAAGAATGCTCTACTCACAAAAGACACTATGCATTGCTATGTAGGATACTCAAAGGGCCAAAAATCCAGTTGACATGGTGCTCCTACCTTCAGTGGGCTCTGCCACTACAGGACACAGCTCAGGCTTTGTTAACCTGCTCTTCAGCCCAGTGCAAAGAGGTAAAAATATTCTCTGATGAAAATCAAGCTGAACACCAAAACGAACTACCCTCGATGTCTTCATATTTCTGAGGCACAAGAACTGCTTCAAACCTATAATTTCCAAGGAAGTCAGTAATGGTTCATTTGAAGCCTGGCAGAATATCCTTTCCAGGAGATAACACACCTTGCACCTAAAGGACTGCTCTGCAAAGAAACTAATCTCTGCTGGTATCTGATACCCTGAGATCCTACTTACAGGATGTAAAGAGCAATCATCCCAGCTCAGGAGAAAGAAGACACAAAGATGGCCTTATGAGTTTGGTCAGGTATGCTTTGAGGTCCACAGACAAGAAAATTAATCTTCTTGGTCCTAACACACTATCTTTTTTCTCTGAATAACAGCTGAAGATGCACAAATCAAAGATGATAGTTCTGACAAAAAGACTTTTGTTCAATATGAGGTTATTCTTACCTTCACCAAAATGTCCTTTGCATCCTTGTCAAGCCAGCGAGGGTAGAATGGGTTATCCATACGGATAGACTGGAAAAGCTCCTCTTCGTCTTGGCCGTGGAAAGGAGATTGGCCAATAAGCATCTCATACAGGAGGACACCAAAAGACCACCAGTCAACGGAGGTGTTGTACTTCTGTCCCAACAATATCTACCCAAGGAGAAAGTGACAAAACCAGATGTAAAATGTCTGATATGAGTATTCCAACTCCAAAAGGGTGTCCAGACCCTGACCCTTCCACAGCTGCTTTGCACTGAGTGGAATACGAGAGGTGCTTCCTCCTGTCTGCAGCATGGGCCAGAGCATCTGCCAGCAGCGCAGAGGCTGTGGTTGAGGGAGCTTCAAATTGCAGCCACACACTACAGAGAAGAAGTTGCATGTTTCTTGAGTTACTCTTAAGTTAATTGAACCAATCCTTGGCTACCAGGAAGATCTAAAGCACGAAAAGTGAAGCAAGTCATCTTTTGTCTGCTCTTCAAATTACCCCAAGGGTTCAAACCAGGGTTGTGAACTCCAAGAAGATAAATGATTAGGCATTAGCATTTTGGGACTGATTTAACTCATACGAGCTGTATTTTAAAATTGCAAGTTTGAAAATGTAAAGGTACTTTAGGACTATCAGTCAATGGAAATGGTATGAATCTATCCCAGTAAAATCTGCCCCAGGAAAAGCATGGTGAAGTGGTTGCTGATCTGTCCTCTTGGGACCAACTGAGTTACAGGCAGAGGAATGGGATTTGTCCTCTGTCAGTCCATTGGTTTGTGCCTTTCTGTGCCAGCTATGAAGTGAAGGCCACATCACTGGGCAGGGTTGGCTGGAGTGACGACCTCCTCTAAGATATGTGGCATTTTTCCTCCTCTACACACCTGACCAGACACCATTGAGTTCTCAAACTTGATCTCTGAGGAAGCATAATCAATCTCATCTGCCTTTAGATGTTTGTTATGGAGATACTAGAGCTGAACCAGTTATCATTAACTCCTTTTGTAGCCAAGGAAGACAATCTAATTTTAGACATCCAGCTACACATCCAACTGCTGTAAAGTACAACACTCTGTTTGCCTCCTTTGGTGGCGAAGGAGCCAAGAGAACTTGCTCATATATAGATACTTTCATTGCTGATGTCTAAATGCACATGTGATGACTACAATGCTAGGATCCTTAACAGGATTTTAGAGCTGGAGAGGGGAAGAGTTAATTTTAAAGCACCATCTTTACTCTTAAGCCCACGTCTTGGTTGCAATGCAATCTCTTATACTATAGCCATGGTGCAGGTATCAATGACAAGCCCTGGAGACAGCTTAATACCAGTGAAAACAACTATCCAGATCAGTGCATATGAAACTGCTGATAGGTGAAAAACTATGATTTAGAGGGGTGATCTTTACTGCTGGCTCTGAGGTACAGTGGAAGTAGGTGAGTAATTTCTTGACTGTTTTCATACCTTGTCTTTATTGCTTGTAGGTTGCCTCTTGGGCCCAGATTCATCTTATTGCCTAGAAGTTAAGTCTCTCTATAGTCAATGGAGGGAAAACACCGATCTAACCGCCATACACACCTAAGATAGGAAGGGATGACTTCTCTTCTGGGGTGCTTGTCCTACACCACTATAAAATGCCATCTAATGCTTCATTTTCAGGTGAATATTCTCATGTTCTGTGAGCTGCATTCCCCTTTGATGTACCTGTGGCACCTACCATAGCAGGACCTTAATATCAGAAGTCTAAACCCAAGCTGATGCAGAGGCTCATGCATTTTTTGCTTCTCCAAAAATGCCAAAAGATGAAAGACAAAATCCCCTATTTGAATAAATAATGTGTTTTGCTCTGAGCCAAAAAAAAGGAATCAGCAAGACTCCCTAATATATTTCTTCTGGATCACTTCTAAACAAAATAATCCCAAATTCTCCTTCTGAAAAGACATATTATTTTTATAAGGCTTTACCTTTTAAAGTATAAAATGTCTGGAAATTGAAATGAAATGTTTTATGTCAGTCAAAGTAAAGATTTATTAGCTTTGCAGTTCTCTCAAAAAATAAATAAACTCAACAATTTCTTTTTTTTTGGTCAAATTTTTTTTAAATGAAAAAATTACTTGTCTACTGACCCAGAGCTCCCTTATTTGCACAGCTGTAGCCAAGGTGCTGGGTCTGTAACAAATGACAGCGCTGGCAGCTGCCTTGAAATACTGACAGAAAGTCCAGTGGTCCTGCCTTTGGCAGGAGAGATGATCCATAAACTCTAGCAGTGCTTTCAATTTAGAGTTAAAATGTTTTATATGCACTCGTTGAATCTCTAAAACAAATGATGGTGCAGAAATAAAACTCTGAGCTGTTTTAGTCTTTCTCTTTTCTATGAACTAAAATCACAGATAATGGATTATCACTTGTCTCTGTTTTAGTATTAGAAAATCGCATTTCTTTTTAAAACAAAAGCATATTGAAGTGTAATAAAAGACAATTGCAGCTTGATTGCAGAGCACACTTACACCTGCTCTTTGGCAATATAAATCCAATTGATTTGAAGAGACCAGCCCTCATGTCAGCAGTGGTGTAACCTAGATCAGAATCAAGCTCTTGGTGCACAGTGAAAAATCAATGAATTCTAGTGAAGGGGAAAAAAAACAGAAGCTTTAAAAGCTATTTGAAAGTACCAATATCCATCATGAAAACACTAAACTCAGGAAATGGGATCCTGAAAGGCAAATAGATGTATTTCAGAGTGACGGAGGACATGATGCATGGATGACTCCTAAGTTCTTCTCTGAAAAATGTTTTCTTTCACTCTAATTTGCCACGTAATTAGTCAAAGCCTCTCCATAGCAACATTTATCATTGTATCAAGTCACCAGATTAAGGGAGATTTCTCTTTTCTGGAGGAATTTAATCCAAAATATCTAACTTTACAAAAAACCAAAAAGAACAAGTTTCTGTCTGGTGAAGAAATGGAAAGAAATAAGGGGAAGGGCAAAGGATCTCACTATGGGCAAGCTGGAGCCTGGTGCCTGTGACCACTCCATTTCACTGCATGGGCACATGGAGGGCAAGTTCAGCTCTTCTCCACCAAGTATCAGTAGAGATCAACTGCAGAAGGAAGGGAACAGCTCTCATGTTTCTGCACAGAACTTGGAGGATGTCTCCATGCAAGCCCCAGCCCTCCTGAGTCAAGGACACAGCAGGACCTTACCCCAAGCCACAAGCTTGCCCTTGCTGGCTCAAGCACAACTTGACTCTGACACAATTCCATCATCTCTAGTTTTAGTGCCTCCTTCACCAAGAGGCAACTTGTGGAGCCATGTTCTCCAGGGATGGATTCATGCAGTGACATGAGGTGCTCTGTCACCATGCATAGCCAAAGCAGAGAAACAGATAGTCTGGAGCCCAGAGGTAGCAGGCTGGGTCCAAGCTCTCCTCCAGACAACATCATCTCTCCTCTGACTGCTGGCACTTTGAGGAGAAAAATCAGCATGTGTGACCACTCTCACGTTTATGTCTCCAAGCACTTCTATCCCTTTTACAGTCAGCTATTAGCTGTTTTTTATCTAGACAGATCTTCAAGCCTGTGCTCAGTTTTAAGGTTATGCCTCTGATGGTAGAGTGTTTTCAGAGCACAAAGTGCTTTTCTCAGCTCTGGGAGGATGCTTGGGATGCAGGCTGTGTTTGCAGCCAGCTAAGAACTTGTCTGAGTAAGAGAGAAGTCCAAGCTAATGGGTGCCATCTTTACTGAAGCATCAGAGCATATCCCAGAGTGAAGGTGAACCCCAGTATCTGCTTTATCATGGACCCAGACTCTCTTCTCTATCCAAAAAGTGGCTAATCAAGGAGAAGGGAGAATCAGCTCCAGGTGGGCATTTTGTCCCACCTTTCTGTATGTTCTCTCTTAGGTTGTGATGAACCTCTTCCCCTTAGAAGTGCCCATAGCTCCCTACCAGCTATCAAGGAGCCTGTACAGCCATGGAAGCCTACTCTTACCTAGATGGGCAACACGCTTCCCATTCCTCGTGCTGTTTCTGCCCCTGAATTGCAGGACCTACCTCTGGGAGCTTATTCCACCATGGCCCAAACTGGATTTCCACTAAGCATTCTGTTTCTTGGTTAAGCCAAGCATCACTTGCTTCCCAGGCCCATTTGCACAAAACATGAATCAGCCACAAAAATATGCGATGCCAGACAGCAACGTAGACCCTGAGTCAAACTGCAACCCAGTTTCCAGCCTGGAACTGCTCAAAAGTAGGTTATTACTCTTTGCACCCTCCACCACTGAGTAACAGTCATGTCTTAAGACACATTCTCTGCCCCACAGCAGCTCGTTGCCCTCCCTGGACCCCACACCTACCTCAGGAGCGATATAGTCCGGAGTCCCACAGAAAGTACTCGTCTTCGCGTCCCCAAACATATTCTCCTTGCACATCCCAAAGTCAGCAATTTTGATGTGCCCCTCATTGTCCAAGAGTACATTGTCTAGCTTCAGATCTCTATGGAGGAAGAGAAGGAAACCCCTCCTTTAAAGTGTTACAGAGCCACACAAGTTGTTTTAGCAGGCTACACTAACTTGCTGTCTGCTCGATGTAGTGCCTACGTGTTGCAATTACAAAGGCTGAGGGCTGAACGAGGAGCTGCTCTCTTGGTCTTCAATATTCCTTCCTCCTGTGTCAGCATTGATTAGTTTTCTGAAGAAGACTTTACCCAAGACATCTTCAAAGATGCAGAAGAGTGAAGCTAAAAAGAGTTTTGTGACAGCTGGTGCTTCTGCCCTGACACAGTGTGGAGAAGGTGAGCAAGAAGGGACCAGCTAATTCTCACTTTTTGCTTCCCTAGGAGGCTTGGTACTCTCTCTGAAGCTGCTGACAGGTCTCCCTCCCAGTAAGGGTTCTACAGATGCAGGAAGGGGTAAGGATCCACAAGCCTGGCACGGCTTGCAGAGGGTCAGAATGATCCCACGCTTCAGCAGAACACCCACTACCTTTTCACTGTTGGGTGGCACTGTCTGAGCCCTACAAAGCCCTTCACACATAGCTGCCAAAGTGTTGTGAGATGTTTCAGGTTCTGTGCTACCGTGAGAAGCAAAGAGCCCAGAGAGAGAGAAAAAAGAAATGCACAGAAAATGAAACAAAATCAAGTGAGATGATGAATCATGACCATTAACAGAGAACAAAGAGGTCCTCACAACAATCTCTGAAAGGAGAGAAAAGCATCCAAAGAAAGAAAAAAGCAGAAAGAAAGGAAGGCTGGCATGGCTTTCATGTTATTTTTTTTTGTTTTACCTAAAAGTTTTCTTTTCATTGAAATAATGACAGAGGGAGATGTTTGGATCAGTGATGCTGCACTTATCTGGGATGCAGGTAAAATTTGGGTTACCTAGTCTCAGAGCACCCATGTTCCAGCAACACCTATCCTGTGCTATCAATCCCTGCTCCTTCTCAGGGTTCCCAAAGGATCCAGACACAACATCTGCTTGTGCCCACAGCTCAGAATACAATTGATCTTTTCCAACCTTTGCTGATTCACAGTCTACACACAGCTTCCAAATCTCAGGCAAGAGTCCTAACCATCAAGTTGCAATATAGCTACCCTCCTGATCACAACTGGTTTACAATGTGTTGGTTTTTCAGAAACAGCTTTGAGTCCCTCAAAGTAGGTAATTTTTAATGCATGGTGCTCCTGAGATGATTACCTACAACTGCAGGAAAGATGGTTGTGCAGCCTCCCTCTGTGCGAAGCTCCTCATCTTGCTTCTGCCTGGTCCCAATCAGGGTGGAGACCTCATAATGCCTACACAGTAAATTGTTGTCATGGGGCAATTGTTTGTTGCTGCTAGAATAGGGCTCAAGAAAAAGTGGGAGTCATCAATCAAAAAGAAATATAGAGACAACCGAGACATTTGCCTTCCAAGTGGCAGACACTCATGTTGTCACAATTTCCAGATGGAATGACTTATTTTAGTTACACCATCGAGATCAATCTCTGGCTGACAGCACTGCTTTTATTCATCCCCTAGACTGAAGCAAAACAAAAACCCCATCACCTACATTTTGCTTTCATTATTTTCATGAGTCTCAAGCTCATTGGCTCCAGGGATTGGAGGTTGTGCCAAAAAAAGCCTCAGCTATTCATTAAAATTTAAGCCTGCATTTCCATAGGGGGGGTGCATGAAACAGAACAGCTGGAATCATTATTCTTACTACATCACAAGTCATGCAGTTTCAAAAATGATTTCTTCTGACTCTTCTATGTGCTTAGTTAACTCTGACTGAAATACTGATGGCTCCACATTCTCAAATGATGTCATTGTCTTCAATGAACAAAAGAAAAAAGGATTAGAACTGGTTAAATCTTTTTTTTTTTAAATCTTGATACTCAAAGCAATGCAGCACCGACTCCTGTGAATGGGCTGCTTCTTCCTATCATCGTGATACCCAGTGTCTACCTATCCCAGTTTTCCCATGTTTCTCAAGGCTCCAAACTCTAAACATAGACCCAATATAATCACAGGATCACAGAATCAGAGAATCATAGAATGGTTTGGGTTGGAAGGGACTTTAAAGATCATCCAGTTCCAACCCACCTGCCATGGGCAGGGACACCTCCCACTGAATCAGGTTGCTCAAAGCCTCATCCAACCTAGCGTTAAATACCTCCAGGGATGGGACATTCACAGCTTCTCTGGGCAACCTGTGCCAGTGTCTCACCACCCAAACAATAAAAAATTTCTTAGTAATATCTAATCTAAATCTACTGTCTTTCAGATTAAAACTGTTCCCCTTTGTCCTATCCCTGCACGCCCTGATAAAGAGCCCCTTCCCAGCTTTCCCGTAGGCCCCCTTTTAAGTCCTGGAGCCTTCTCTTCTCCAGGCTGAACAAGCCCATCTCCCTCTCCTTTCATGAGCAAATGGGTCCCAAACTTACACACCACTGCTGTAGAAACCCCAAATAAAAATGTGAATTATGACCAAAATGACAGCATTAATAATCCTGCCACAAACTAACAATGTCCTGCAGATACTTTTAAGCAACGTTTTTGAGAAGTCTGAGTAGAACTTACAGACATGTCTAGATGATTTGGGCACTTCAGAAAATGTTTCCCTTCAGTCACCCAGAACAATAATTAGAGGCAGAAATTTGCTGAGACCCCCAGAGATCGTCTTAGCTTAATGCCATTGCTATTGATCTCATGTTTACACAATCACCATGATTGGTCAATAAAGACTATAAATGGCTCCCACATGAGTACTTACAAAGAATAATAAGGCGAGTTTATATGAACCAAAGCTTGTGTTTTAATGGGAGAGTGGATTGTAAACAAGCCATTCACTTTTATCATTTGTTCTAATGTTCACACTACATGACAAACATTGAAATAAGCTCATTTTGATTTCAGCAAACATTGTTGCTTTAGTGAGCTTTCTCATTTGTTTATGACAAGCTATTTACTTCAAGCTTTTACAAAAGGCAGCAATGTAGTCAGTAATTTTGCCATGACGATGAGCTGGACTAGAGCTCCCCAGAAATTCAGTTCCTCCTTTTGGCCATGGGAAAGCAGACTGTGGCCTGATTTCTGCAGCCCTTCTTGCTCTCATCTTGCCTCTGTCCTGAAGCACAACACTTGTGCATTACATCAACGCATCTGTGCATAACTTTGAAGCTCGTAGGGAAGGCAAGCAGAAGCTGGAATGGGCAATTTTGTAGTAGAGGACTTCTCCTTGGGACTTGATAGATTGGTGTGTTGTGGACTAAGTTCAGACCAGTAACTTTGGGAGAGGACTCATGTCTGAGTGTAGCTGCCTGGTGTCCTGTAGAGCCTGATGGTAGAAATAGGCACTTCTCATACACACTCTAATTCAAGCCTGATGAACCTAAAAAAGCCTACTCCTCTCTGCTTACTAGAAAAGCTTGGGCACCTAGCTCAGATTCATGATGGTAGGTGAGATGAATCCCATCTCTCCATGGAACTGTGCACAGCAGACCTATTAATAACCCCTAAATTAAGGTGTATCACTGTCTCTTTGCTGTTGTTACTTGAGATGAGCTTGTCCCACGGCAACCAGCACAGCAGATATACTGAATTTCTCATAGCTAGCTTCACCTTATATACATGGAAAGCTTAAACTGGGTGTCTGTGCTGGGTGCTAAATAGAATCATAGAATCACAGAAAGGTTTGGGTTGGAAGGGACCTTAAAGATCATCTAGTTTCAAACCCCCTGCCATGAATGACTCAGTGTAAATGAATCAGAGGGCTTGTTTTAATGTTAAATGAAATAGGACTGGATTCTCAAAAAGGGCTCACAATTGCCTTTTCTACTCTATCTCTTCAAAATAAAACAGCCAGACTCTGTAAAAAGGAAATCTGCACAGAAAGGCAATACCAGTAAGTATATCCAAGCAACAGTTTCTCAGTTACCACTAGTGTTTGCAGCAAAAGTAGTAAAAGTTTAGCATATTAGACACTGAAGAGTAAAATTACCTGTATATTATTCCTTTGGAATGGAGGAACTGGAGCCCACATATGATTTCGGCAGCATAAAACCTGAGCAACAGAAGGCATAAATTAGAATGGATGTTTCTCACTGGCACATTTCAACTAGACCCAAAAGATGGAAAGTTTGTCTCCACATGAGCCAAAAATTTCATTACGTTTCTAAAAAGCTTTGAAAGTCTCTAGAAGGCTTGGGGTAACTTGTGTTTTACAGGTAATTGATGGATGATGTAAGATTCCCCAAAGCATGCCACATGGCTAGGAGCCCTGCTCCCACTCAAACCACTTTGTGAAATGGTAGGGATGTGGAATCCACTCATCTTCAGCAATTTAGAAGCCACGTTGCATGGCTAGTTGCATTTTTTTATATGTAATTAGCTCAGAGGACACGTCCTTCGGGGCCCAGATCAGTGATAAAACACCACTCAGCTCCGACAGCTTATCCTGCCTCGTCTCAAGACATGGTCTTTGTTGCAGACCGGATGACGTCTCTGCTTCTCCCTTCTTTACATATTTAAAGCAAATCAGTGAGTTACATTGATGAAACCAGACTGCAAACTGCAAATTATAGGTAATGCCTCAGACCTCAAAAGAGCAGCTATAATTTGCCATGTTCAGTTGCTTCTGCATGGTGTGGTGGTCCCAGTGATGGGACAGGCAGGTGGATATCTTGGTTTGGGGCCGCAGACAAGTCTCCTAGGCTTGTCAAACAGCCCTCTTCACTACTCAGGTTTATGGCTTTTGAAATTTTATCCAAGGTACGACCTAGCTAGCAGCTTGGTGACCTTTCTCTGGAGTCTTTTTGACTTTGAGATCATTCTTCTCAACACATTTCTGCCTAAAGGACAGCACCGCATCCTGCTGCAAAGAGGCAGCACAAGACTGAAGCACCATTGCATGATGAAAATGCTTTCCCAGAAGCAAAAGTAACTGCCACTGCACTGTTGCACAGCTCTGCTCCCTCAGTCTTCAATGCATTGGTCCTTAGTTCTGAACATTCAAATATTTTTGAAAAAAACCATCAAATTAAATACTGATTTAAATGAGGTGGCTTTTTAAAATTATTAAACAAAAATTAATTCCTACAGTGGTTTCAATATTGACTTTCAAAATACTTTTTGCTTGCAGAAGGATTAAAAGTACCTTTCATTTATTCTAATTCTTCTATTTACTTTAATCAAAGCTAAATAAATTTTTAATTCTCTGTTGGTGTATTAATTTTTTGTTTAAATTTATCTTTTGCACTTTTGATAAGTTTTCTCTTTTCCCCTCCCCCTACCCTGAACCTTAAAGGGGAAAAGGGAAAATCCCATTACTTCTAACAAACAACAGCTTCAGCTCTGACCACCAGGTTGGGAACCTCAGTTTAAGCAGGTCCTGCTACAGGCTATTCAGTGTTGTAAAGAACAAGATATTTGGTTCCACACATGGCTGAAAATGCATCTGTGGGGTTTATTTGATGGTGGTAATTCTGAGGTGGAGGTTGGGTGCACAGTATCATTATTGGGGCCTCCAATGATGGGTTGAGCAAGAACTCAATGACTGCAACAAAGAGCAACTCCAAGGATGCTGTAATTGAGATACCTGAAGGTTGCTTTCAAATGACCCTCATCATGGGTTGTATAAATAAGATCTTAGGCATACTTGGGGCTTTTTATAGGCAGTGGAGACACTTCCATAGGTAAGGTCTCAGCTGGACTGAACCACCCCTCTGGAACCCTTCTGTTTGAGGGACTGCATTCCTGGGAAAGGGACTAATCCAGCAAGCAGGGCAACCTAACAGGCGACTTCTATCCAGCTCAGCTCTCAGCTCTGAACAAATGTTTGTGGGACGGTGCTAAGGTTAGTGCAGAAGAGGGGAGTCAGGTCACAGGCTTAGAAAGGAGGTCCCTGGTTTCCAGGCTAAAGGACAAGCCTGCTGGCAGATGTAATGCTGACGAGGGTGTAGCAGCGTCTGTAACGCTTCCAGACAGAAATAGCTTCCCTGGTTGACCAAGAATGCAAAGTAAGGTCATGTCTGACTGAAATCAGCTGTGTGGATGGGCTCTAAAAAGCCTTGTGTGGGAGGGGAAAGAAGGCAGCGAGAGGAAGTGACTTGCTGCAAGTCCACTGTTGAGTTGGGGTGGTGACCTGCTGTTTTGTTCAGTTAGGAGAAAGCTGGGATAGAGAGTGATTCTCCTTCCAGCACAAGCATTACCCCCCCTTTGCAGCTGGGTAAGGTGCAGAGAGTTCAAGTGATTTATTCAAGCTTTCCTCTACAGACAGTAGAAGAGCAGGGAATAAAATCAAGATCACTGGTGTCTGCAGCTGGTGCCTTTGCTTCTGCCACGTGTGTGACCTGCAAGCTAAAAGGTAATAATAACATCTTACGTTGCTCTGGGAAGGTCGAACTTATGGCAGCTCTGGATATGGAACATGAGGTCTCCTCCATTGAGGTATTCCATCACAAAAAAGAGGTTTTCCTAGAGAATGAGACAAGATGACAATAAGGAGTGGGGAAGGGGGAGATAAAAGTGAAAAAAAAATATAAAATAACAAAACCAAACCACCCAGAAAGCACCCAAAAAGAGGAAGGAAAAGCTTACAGTGAGGGTTTTGGAAAGAAAGCAATTTCTTTTTCAGATTCCTCACTTCTCTTCTTTGTTCTCTAAGCCTGTATTCACCCACTCTGTTCTCATTTGTATAAATAGCATTAGCAAACATTGCAATTCCACTTAGTAACCAGGTGGTGCCATTGATTTTTTACTAGCAGACCTCAAGGCTCAGTGGTGGGGGCTGAGTAACTCTACAGTGCCTGTAGAGAACAGATGGACAAGCTCCCTTGGGGACTAGTGGATGAGCCAGAAGTAAATCCCAGGCCTCTGGTTCCCAGCCCAGTGCATTATCCATCTAGTGGAGCGATCCCAGGCTGGTGTTACTTGCATTCCTGCACACCTTTTGTGGAGACACACGAGTTATCAGAAACGCTGGCCAGATGCAGTAATCTGTTCTAAACACATTCTTGATTTTAAGCCTGAAAGCTGCTCTACTAAACGAGGCAAGATTTAACTTGCTAGTGGAAAGATTCATGAATTAATCACATTTCTGGATGGCCATTGAATCATAGAATCATAGAATCTTCCAGTTGGGAAAAACCTCTAAGATCATCGAGTCCAACCGCACCCATCATTCACTAAACCACGACCCTTAAAAACTCATCTATCCTTTTTTTAAAGGATAAAAAGATCCAGTACTTGTCCCCTACTGCATGTAACTGTCAGCTGTTCAACCAGGGCAGTGGAAAACTCTCCTCCTGGTATACAGCAAGGATGGAGGAATTTCTCTAGTGAATATAGAGCAGAATTGAACACAAAAGTTTCCTTTCCAATCTCGGATTGACATCTTTGCTTCTTCATGAGCCATAACTCCACCAACAGGCCCCCATGGAAGCTGGAGGCTGATTCAGATTAATCCCTTCCACACTGAATGGCACCTACAAAGCTGGAGGAGTGCCTTTTTCTGGAGGAAGGGTATCTGTCCAATAAGGTATGCTCCCAGTTTAAACTTCTGTCTTGGGAATTTCAGCTATTTTTTTTTGCATAAATGCATGAATAAATAAAATGAAGTTAGACACCTCTATGCTATGTTAAAGTTTATGAATAGCTTCCCTTTGTTGCATATTGTCCATCAAAATTCTTTATTTGTTGGGAAATAAGAGTATTTTCCACTTATATCTCAGCACAGAGCCACATCTGGCCTCCCAGGGAACCAGTACAAATCTTGCCAATAAACCAAAAAGGTGCAGGTTATCAGCTTGAAGATCTTGCATCTGTAGAGGTCTGTGCACATTGAGTCAGTGTAAGGAAGCAGAAAGGCTAAATGGAGATAGGGAATGTATTATTGAAATGCATAAATCTTGGAAGCAATGTGAGCTCAGGAGCCCTTTCAGGAAAACACTTGCACAGATGTTCTTTGTGAAGGTCCAAATGGAGCTGTTGAGGTTTAGCCGACAAAAGACCAGCAGCCACAGCTGTGGAAGCTCCACCCCTGGAAGTGTTCAAGGCCAGGTTGGATGAAGCTTTGAGCAACTTGATCCAGTGGAAGGTGTCCCTGCCCATGGCAAGGAGGTTGGAACAGGATGATCTTTAAGGTCCCTTCCAACCCAAACCGTTCTATGATTCCACGATCTTCAAATGGGCCAGACTCAGCTTCAGTGGACTGGAAGGAGAAATCCTCTGGGTTTCCATGAAAAGTCTACTGAGTTTAGCTACACCTTATCATCCATCTTTAAGTGTAATTTCAAGTCCACGTTTCTTCTGTGGTACAAACAGTTGTGCTTTGCTTGCTCATGGATTTGAGCAACCATCTACTGCACCTATTCAACTGAAGTAGGGGCTCTAACCTGAAACTGGGGACTTTGGCAGTATCATTCTGCCATCTGAAGAAAGAAAAGGTGGGCAACCTTTCAGATTAATTGGCATTCAAGGATCATTATATGAATTCTGTTGCTCAATTGGCCAAAGCTATGAATCTGAAGACTATAAACTTGACTTAGGCATGATTAATACTGAAGTTCATGGTCTACCAGGTGCAACAGAGGAGTATATAAGGTATATAAATGCTATTGAAAAGAAAGATGGCTTCACTCTAACTTTTCTGCTCTGAGACTAGGAAGTTCCCCTTGTTCCTTTTAAAGGTCAGTTGTCTGGAATGACCAATGGAGAAAAAATACTTGAAATTAGCCCTAAGTTCATAGTTATAAGTAGGAAGATACAATCAAACAGAACAAGCTGCAACAAATTATTGAAACCTTCCTAAAGCCTGAGATCTACAGAGCCATAAAACATGTTAAAAATGGGAAGCAGCAAACCTCATTCTTGAAACCACTGAAAATGCAACAGTATGCTAGATGTTAGAGGGCTACAATGACACAGAAGACGTGCTTGCAGATAGGCTCTGACCTACATTTCCTCTTGTCCTGAGAAAGTTATCTGATGGCTCCTGTCTGCTACTGCCAGGTTTTGATGTCTGTCAACACCTGGAGCAGGTGGGAGTGGGTTAAGTAGGTATTTCTCAACATGTGGCAGCTGAGATAGTAAGACTTTATGATACTGTTATCCTCTGAGATGGTCCTAGTTCAGAGATGCAAAGCATACAAACAGGAATATTGCTCCTCAGTGCTGACACCTACACAGCTCTGAAAGAGGTTTAGGAACAGCCCCTCACCTTCACCCTACCTGTCTGCCTTGCAGACAGAAAACAGGTGACTTGCTGATGGCCCATGAGAGCATCCTTGGGTAGCAAACACTCAAGCCAAGCTTCTGGTCATGGTTCCAGATTTGCACAACAGAACTGAACAAGTCTGGTCTTACAGCAGAGTTTAGGGCCATCTTTTACAACTGCAGAGCCCAAAGAGGACTGTAAAGGCATTTCCTGCATCCAGTGATGGACCGTGCTCCAGGGCAGCTGGCATTAGTTGTCTTGAGGACATCCATCTCTCAGCCATCCCCTAGTTCTAGAACACCTTCCAGGGGCTTCTCCATTGTAACAGATGGACCATGACAAACTCCCCTGCAGGATGACAAAACGATGCTCCTACAGCAGATATGCAACTTGATGTTGTACAACACACAATTAGACACGTATAGGTGCACATCCTGCACTCAAAACAACATGGTACCCTAGTTGACTCAGTCCTGCCAGGTGCTGAAAGACTTGATCACTGCAAGAACTCAATTTCTTTCCCCAGCAGTCCCTCGGTGCCTTTGCTGAGCTGAGCTCCTCTCTGCAGAGCCACCAAATCTCTCTGCTTCTCCACACGTGACAAGGATGGAGTTAACCCAACCCGCCTCTGCTCTGTATGCAACTGCTGTGAGACTGAATAGTCACTATCAGAGATGCTTTCAACTTTATAAACAATGAGTATAAAGCAGGCAGCATTTAAATTGATCTTTTGAAGGTACATCCTATAACAGGCTCTTAAAATCCTCAAACCAGCTGGAAGCCCTCCAGAGCACTTTTCTGCAGAGATGTTCAGATTTTGTTTTCTTTGCATTTGCAAGCACTTGCGTACATTCAAATACACAATTTAACACCATCTACCGAAGAGCAAAAATTTTGCTTCCCAGGGCTTCCAGGAGGATGAATATCAGAATAATTAATGCTGCAGGGCAGTGTGATGTTAAGCAGTACCCTAGCAAATGGCTCCACATGGAGAAGGCTCCACAATGCATATTAAGTGACCTAACATGCCCATTGAATTAGGTTGGCCCATGCCAACAGGCAGGTTTGAAACCATGCAATTCTTGCAGCTAATTCTGGTCTCACATTTTTCTGAGCTGAGCACAGCCCAGTCTGGGTGCTCATCCATGCTTTGGATCTGTTTTATTTCACGGGACAAGATGAGAGTCAGAGGTTTCTCAGTCCTTCTCCAACACATCACCCACTGAGTGTTGCAGTCCCATCACCGCATCCCATCCAGTGGGAAAGAAAGCAATGCACACATCCATCACTGTATCTATTCCCACGAGGAACAGCTAACACAGGGCCACTCCTTGCTAGCCAGGGAGGTATTAATATTGGTATTTGCACCATCTGGGCACTAGCAAAGCTGATTTCTTACAGATTAAAGCAACCCCAGGTTTAACTTTGTTCTCTGGTCTAAATACTTTTATTTTTTCTCTCTTGTGTAATATCAGTCTATCTTCTAGAGATGGCAGCATTTCTTACAGCTGTCAAATAATTCAGTCTGGTCCCTGACCTCATGATTCATTTTTTGTTCCAATCTTTGCAATGTCAGCATTTTTGACTGCATGTTAAACTGCTCATTTGGGATGCTTAGCTTTGTGTGTCCATCTACTTGGTACACAGCATATGAATATATTTATGACATCTAAAAATACATATGCATAAATAAAGGTGCAGACGTGGCTGGCGATAGCTCCTTTCATGTGAGTTCTGAGATCCCAGGACACTTTCTCTCAGCTCACAGCAGGCAGAGTACATCACTCACAGTGGTAAATTGAGTTACTATCAGCCCTGTCAAGCAAGAGAAACTGGCTTTCCCTATCAATATTGGGTGGATTCTTGGAAAGACACTAATTTTCTCAAGGCTGTGTAAAAAATTATGTGACAATTTGCACCTAAAAAAATCACCAGAACAAAACCT
Organism: Dromococcyx pavoninus; assembly: GCA_033558185.1. Lineage (NCBI taxonomy): Eukaryota > Metazoa > Chordata > Aves > Cuculiformes > Neomorphidae > Dromococcyx > Dromococcyx pavoninus. The sequence continues at coordinate 413,346 of JAUMJL010000981.1, forward strand.
AAACAATCACATTTATGAAACATAAATATTTTATCAGCTGAAAAATGGGGGGGGGGAGAGAAGGTAATGTTTTTATTTTACAAAATCAGTTTTATTCAGGACAAACAACTGAGCATTGCAGACTTTTACAATCCCAGGCAAAGCTGAATGGATTTTGGGCTGATTTTCCTCAGAGCTGGACAACAGTAAGACAATTACAATATCTATAGGTAATATGTTGATCACCTATCACCTAAAAAACATGCTTGGGAGCTGGCCTCCTCTTCCCCTTGCCAATACACTCGACCTGTTCACACCACATGGGCTGACACCACCGACAAGTGTCTCGTAAAGACTTCATATTTTGGCTGATATAATTACAGCCACTCACACCTCCTCTGGCAGAACCTCATTGAAATCCCAAAGCTCTGCTGAGATGCTGCTATTTCTACTTAACCGTGCTGAAATTTGGGCCAGGATTGAATAAGACTTTGCCAGTTTTCCAGCCTGCTAGTTGCAACAGGCAAAATCCTTAAAACCTCCCTAAACTTCCCACTTCTTAAAATCATAGAATGATAGAATTGTTAAGGTTGGAAAAGATCTCAAAGTTCATCCAGTCCAACCATCAACACAATACCAATACACCATTGTGCTCATTAAACCATGTCCTGAAGTGCCACATCTACACATTTTTTGAACACCTCCAGGGATGGTGACTCAACAATTTCCATGGGCAGCCTCTTCCAATGCTTCACCACTCTTTCAGTAAAGAAATTTTTCCTAATATCCAGCCTAAACCTCCCCAGCACAATTTGAGGCCATTTCCTCTCATCCTTGTTACTGTCTCCTCTTCTCCAGGCAGATTCTTCTCAATGGTGCCCAGCGAGAGGGCAAGGGGCAATGGGTACAAACCAGAACACAGGAAGTTCCACCTCAACATGAGGAAAAAACTGGTTACTGTGAGGGTGATGGAGCACTGGAACAGGCTGCCATGGGAAGGTGTGGAATCTCCTTCTCCGGAGACATTCAAACCTGGCCTGCACACATTCCTGTACAACCTGCTGAAGGTGAGCTTGCTTTAGCAGGAGAGTTGGACTGGGTATCTCCAGAGTTCCCTTCCAACCTTGACCATTTTGTGATCTTGTGATTCTGTGAAAGGATGGGAATAAAAACTTGGTTGAAGATGTAAATAAAGTTAGAAATAAAACTCAACTTCAAAAATGGAAAGCCTATTTTTATCACAGAAGATCACTGAAATGCTAAAAGAAGAATAAAACATAGGTGCTGGAATGTTAGTCACTTATTGTGGCATTACTAATTTTGGGATTTCACAGAATTATAAACATGTTTTTCCTCCTCTTTAATATAACAGTGTCCCTTTAGACCTCATAAAACAGTTCTCTGAGCTTGTTAAAATTCATGTCATATAATTATGTCCTCTGAATATCTGGATACAAAGATCACTGCAATAAAATAAAATAGTCAAGTTCAAAAACTGATTGGGAAAAAGATCCTATGCGTCTGATTTTTTTTGTGTCATGTAGCAAAACATGACAAGTATTCTGAGTTCCAAAAGCAATGATCATTCAGCCTCTGCAGAAATAAAAAGGTGCATGAGGTGCCCAGTGCAAAACCGGTCTGAAGGGTTGTCAAGCTTTATATATTTCAGCATCCACTGATTACCTGGGTTGAGGACAGGGAGAAACTCATCCCAGAGCTCAGAGGACTGTCAACAGATTATATGGCTTTCTTCCCCTCTGGAGACACGGGGACTACTGAGGTTCTTGTTTCAGTGTAGGAATGTTCCTGGTTTTACTGTCCTTTGCAGTGAAACTCAGCACATGAGGCAGCTCAGAAACCTTGTGAGCCAAAGCATTAGAGATTCAGAAAGGCATTGACACATGCATTTCTGTCTGAAATGACTTATAGGTCCACTGATGCCTTAAAAACAAATAAATCAATTTTTCAATTGAAAACTCAAGTTTTCAATATCGAAATCCAGAGAAGGACTACAAAGAAGTGCCTTGGCTTCTAAAACAATTGCTCTGAAGGACATTGCAACTCAACGATGCTGTTCTTTGAGCTGTGAAAGACTGTCCATGGCTTGTCACAGCTCTCCTGCCCTGAATGACTCTCTTTTCGAGTGATTGCTGCTTGGCTTGCAAAGGTCAGAGCAGAAAAACATAAGCTAGAAATCAATCACATCCCAGAGAGGCTTTGACCTGGGCAGTTACATTCCAGCTTCTGTATCTGTGCACTTGAAAGCAAAATGGAGAGATCAAATAACTTTAAAGTGGCAATGTTGACTTGGGGTGAGATGGATGAAGATGCTTTCTATACATCAGGAGGGCAACACTGTGATGCTTCCCATAAGACAGTGTAGGAAAAGATCACTTGTGTTTTTGAGCCTGGCACCCATGTTTTCTTCAGGCAGTCATTCCTTTTCCATCCCGTGGGTTTTCTTTGCCTCAGCCACAGCTGGAAGTACATTTCCCTCCTTGAACAACCAGTAAATCCCATCTGGTTCCTGGCATGACTCCATTTGGTCCCTCATCTTTTTGCTGTGGACTCATGAGGAAAGTGGACACTTGCATGCATGCACTGCCTGAAACCAGAGCTGCAGGCTGCCACTGCTGTATCCACCCCAAACCTGAGCTCCAGCTTCCAGACCAGGGTTGGACCAGGCTGGATCACAGACAATACGGTTTTGCTGCAAGTCAGCTGCTGGAATTACTCAACCTCTCCTTGGGGTCCTAGAATTATAGGCAGAGCAAGCAGTCTCCCTGAAGTATAAACTCCCTCTTAGGGCCGTGACTGTTGTGAATATTTTGTCTTTTTAATTAAGTCTTGATTTGCTTTGCTTTTAGAGTCGGATCATTTATAATTTCCTCTGAAATCCAGCCCCTCAGAAAAGGAAATTAATTTCTTTCCTCTCCAGGATATGCTGTTCTCATCGACAGTCCCAAAGGGGTTAAACATGAATGCCTGGGCTCAATGTCACATCGCCTGTGGCAGTTCCCAGACGTTCCCTGTTATAAACTTAATCTCTCTTTAAACAGGTGCTGCATCCCACAGGCAACTGGGATATACCACAAAGATTATATTTGTTTCTCCTGACCCTGCAGAAGCAGCAAGCCTCTTGCAGAGCAGGTCCTAACCTCACACCGAGCCGTGTATTGTGTCATTAAATCCTGGGACAGAGCAGGAGCTGGGAACATCCTAACAAAATGCTGAACAAACAGCCTTAAGAAAGTGATGTTGCTGCTCAGGGACAGCAAACACCTCTCAGGAGTGGTTTGGGTAGCTTGGACAGACAAGACAACCTCTCCAATTTCCTTCTCTCATTTTCTTCTGTGCCTTGTGTGTGCTTTATTGTTAATATGACTGGTTGTGACTGTAGGAAAGGCTCTGGAAAGCTAATCAGTCAGTGGCTTGCTGCCATGTAGGGCCATGCAGATATGTACATTACCTAAATGTCACTTCAATTTTGATTTAGAGGCCAAAGTGGGATTTCAGGTGAAGATGCTTTGTGCTGCCTTTCTGAACTGCAGTCTTCATCACCAGTGGGCCTGCACGAATTAGGAAGTCTGATGCAATTTAACAGTAACTGGGGGCAAAGAAGGATCCTGAAGTGAACGACAACATATTTATTCTCCACAACCAGAGTCTCTTGAGTTAGCTCTGACCCAGGCTAGTTGCTGCAGCATACTGCTTGATGGTCCAAGAGGTTCAGATAACACCAGTGTGAGTACACCTGCACCCTGGCTGTGGGTGTGGCCTTTGCACATCCTCAGCTCAGGGTACCAGGATGCAGATTTTAACAGCAGGTCTCTGCAGAGTTACCTCAATCAGTCTTGGATGCCACAACCCTCATGTGCCCTGGCCCTCCCTGGTTAATGTGGGGAAGGCAGATGAAATTTCTGGAGCCACCTCCTAAGTGGTTAATCTGAAGACCCCTTCCCTTAGCACCACCTCATGTTCAAGCTACTCCCTGACATCCAGCAGACTTAAGCACTTCTTCAAGTATCTGTACCTCAGCAAAGCATTCTCAGCCCATAGAGGAAGGTGACAGATCCTTGTCTTACCTTGGTCTGGAACGTACAGAAGACATGAGTCAGGAATGGGTGCTCCCAAGCTAAGGAGAGGACTCTCTTCTCTACCATTGTACACTCAACGTCATCGTCCATCAGCACCACATCCTTCTTCAGGGCTTTCACAGCAAAATACTTGTCTGTGCTCTTCAGCTCAGCGAGGAACACCTAGGGTGGAAAGAGCTGCTCAGAAAGAGTGACGCTCTTCTCAGAGCTACACAGCCATGTGAGGATGAGCTCTGGGGAATTCACTAGCATAGACCTTAAAAAAGATGTTTACATTAAGAATTTAGTAGACTTTGAGTTTATTCCCCACACTTAGAAGAGTTTTATGAAGCTGAACTCTACAGAAGGATGAGAAGGTCTTGGTGATTACAGGAGCAGGGGCTACAGACCTGTATGGACAGGACGTGTCAGGGTCCCAGATGCTTCTGATAACAGAAACCATCTTTATGCAAATGTTCATGAGATACATTTCCTGTTTTATGACTTCAAATAACAAAACACAGAATATTGCTTTGTCAACATGTGAAATGCAAATGCCCTACACCAGATCCTCAGCAGGTGTAAACTAGTGTCCATATCAGATGTGAGTTTCTCCCTTTCCTCCCAGTTAACAGAAGGCCTGAGCAAACAGGCTGGGTGCCCTGTGCTTCTACAGGACATTTTCTATGAGAAGAGCAAAACAACCCAGAGGAGTTAGGATCTCTTATCTGTTTTTAGAGACAGGGAGAATGAGACATGGAACAGTAGAGAATGGTTTTCTAGAGACAACAGAGAAAAGAAGTCTCTGCTGGAAGGCTGTGCCAGTCACAGAATCATAGAATCATAGAATGGTTTGGGTTGGAAGGGACCTTAAAGATCATCCAGTTCCAACCCCTCTGCCATGGGCAGGGACACCTCCCACTAGAATAGGCTGATCAAGACACCATCCAACCTGGCCATGAACACTTCCAGGGAGGGGACATCCACAACTTCCCTGGGCAACTTGTGCCAGGGCCTCACCACCCTCATTGTGAAGAATTTCTTCCCAATGTCTAATCTAAATCTCTCCCCTTCCAGTCCTGATCTTCACACTAAGAAACTGTCGACACTGTTTCCCACGGACTGAATACATACATAAGATTCATCAAAGAGGTCTTTGAAGTTCTCTACCAGACACTATTTACTGAGTAAGCTCAGACACGTTTTAGCCCTGTATTTACCCTTTTGGCTACTGCTGCATTTCACTTTGTAGCACCAGACAGAGAGCAGAGCCTAGAGCCTCCCTCTGTCTCCACAGTGAATGACCAGAAATGCTAACAGAGCTGATGCTGCAAGCACCCTTTTTACCCTCATTTTTGTGCTCTCCTGGGGAAACTGGGGAATGGAGTACATTTGCAACTTGGGCAGTGACTTCCCAGGTACAGGTAGGCAATACTAGACCTCGTGCAGAGGGGGCTTTCTCACAGGTCTGGCCTTCAGCCTCCTTGTCCCACGCAAAGCTGGAGAGACCCCTGAGGTACTGAGGTCTGCACATCCTGTCCCCTCTATGGGGAAGTGAATCTCATGCCAAGCGAATAAGGGCATCAGGAGCAACACCTACACAGGAAACTTGTGGGTGATATTTGTTGCAGAAGGGCATGAAATAACCCATCTTCTCCATACCCACATGGTGCACTGCAGAGAGATACAGACATTTGCAGGATTGAAGAGGTCATGTTAACAGAGGGGGCTGAAGCAAGGTACAGAATCTTCTTCAACAGAAGTGTTCAAGACTTGACCAGACAATTCCCTGAGTTACCTGATCTGATTAGACCTGCTTTGAGCAGCAGGTTGGATTAGATGACTTCCAGAGGTCCCTTTCTTCCAACTGCAATGTTTCTATGACATCTATGTTCTTGAGTCCAAGTTAGTCTGGGCTGTGGATTTTGGAGTATTCTGGTTTAGCTCTAACTGTGGTGCCTCAGCTCTGCTTTCCAAGCAAACTAGACACGCCAAATATTTTCAAGTATGGAAAGCCAACACAGCAAATATCTCACCATTTTAAGAACTGGCTCAACACACTTAACATGCAAAAAGCAGCCCTTCTTTAAGGCATAGTTTCCACCTTGGGAAGATGTGGGATCTCAGCAATATGATACATAATGATATTCATTCTCTGTATTCATTGTGAAAATGTAACGGTGAGTTCCTCTGAAATGGCTTCACGCAGCTCTGCGCTGGCATTGAATAACACGAGTTCCCTTCCAGGGGACATCTGCGAGAAGGAGGAACAATCCACAATTCATCAAGATTAATGAATCCACTGAAAACAGGTGGTTCTTGTTTCAAAAGCACAAATTCTTGGCTGTCACAAAATTTGCTTTCCGCTCCAGCACAGCTCAGAGCTGGGAAGGAGCAGTTAGCGTTCCCAGCTGGGGACCTGCTGCTCTGGAGAGGAGAGGCAATCCACACTCAACTTTTCAGCTAGTGCTTCTGCCTCCCTCTGAGCTTTCTCAGCTAAGATGGCAGGAGTTTCTGTTTGAATGGGGACAGCACAGAGATCTTTCCCACCAAGCTCTGTCAACCTGCGTGGAAGGGGAAGTTACAGCTTTACTCCTGTCACGGGCACTCATGAGACAGCAAATAATGGGGCAGAGGGAATGGTGAGGAGGAACTTCGTCTGAAGCAAGGAGAAGACTAGGCTCAAGACTCAGCAATGCCAGAGCAAGGGTTCTTTGAAGGCTTGGAAATATTCTTTCTGAAGTGATTTTCAAACCACATGCTATTTAGTGTCAAAATAAGCAATATGCCAATCTGTGCATCGATGTCTCAGTCCCACGATGCTTACCTTGCCAAAACTGCCCTTCCCCAGCATCTTGTGCAGGACAAAATCTTCAATGGTCAGTTTTAGCTGCATTTGGTGTTCCTGCTGCTTCTGGGGCTGACCTCCTCCCAAGTCTGATTCTATTAAAGACTCCCCTTTCATTGTGCCTTCCACTGGAGTCTCCCAGGAGATGCCCTGTGGCTCTGTAAGAAACATCAAAGCACTCAAATAAACCCCTGCAAAGGAGCAGAAAATGCCCAGAACACTTACAGGTATTGTGCTTGGAGTTTTAAAAGGGTATTTCAAATGAATGGAAATGTGGTGGCCAAGACTCTGCTCCCACATTGCTGTCTCTTGATAGGACACTTCATTACAGTGTAAATACACCTCCTTCAGTGGCATTACTCCCACTTTACAAACTCCTTCACGTGTCTCTCTGTTTTATGGCAGCAAAACATGACCACGCCCTTTGTTTCTGGCTGCCTATGCTCTTCATTCCTTCTTGCTGGTTGCCATTATAAAGTGGTTCCATTTTTTCAAGGCCTTTTCAAGACTTTTGGCAAAGCTGTACTCCAGCTGTCCTAGAGTGGAACTACTCAGAGTTTCTTCAATACTTCATTCACTTGGATGTAGTTGAACTTCTAAGAAAACCTGTCCCTGACTGGATTTATCCCACACTCAAGTGCACGTTTGCTGTACTGTCCTAAATTGCTGAACATCAGGACACTACTCAGCAGGCAAACAGATCCACACATAAACCAGGTGTAAAATCATTTGGGGCTTTAGTGATTCATACCAGCATAGCCACTTGTACCTGTAGAACTGAAAGAGAATAAGCACAGATGGCAATATAATTTATCTCCCCTTGAGGGCCAAAGGGCACAGTCCCCTTAGCTCAGATGGTACCAAAACCAACCTCTGAGTCTTGATAGCCTGGTGCTGTACAGTATCAAACCCAGAGCACTGGTTTAATATGGTTCTGCCATGCTTTAACCAGTGCCTCCCAACATTTTCCTCTACGTTCAGTTTCCAGGATATTATCTCCACACAGGGCAGTATCAACTTTCATTGAAAAAGTAAATGATGTTTGGGCCTAGGCTCTTAGCTTGATCCTTGGATAGGGTTAGAGCTGAGGATCCACTGTCCCAGTCCTTGCTAGATTTAAGTATTTATTCACTTGTACTCTTATTTTTGCCCTTTCCTTTCTGCTAGATGTATTTTAAAGCGTGTGGGAGGCAGAAAAACATTGTCAGTACCATCACAGGTCTGCTGCAGTTACATACAGTTCTTGGAGGCACACTGTGAGCCATAAAGCTAGTGAGGTCATGAAATGACCTTTTACATGAGCCACATGAGTCTAATGAAAGATAGTGACACTTTTGCTCAAAATATCCATAGTTTTCTGATCCAAGCACAAAACAAACAAGAGACCTCCCTAGGAGACTATAATTTTCATTTCAGACTCCTGAGCCCCCAGTAGTTTTTTCTAAAGTCTGTTAATCAACACTCTTCCACAATTTCTCATTCACCCTCCTCTGGTAGCAGAGAGGGCTGTGACACCTAGATCAGCTCCTGTATGACTGAGGTGGGGATCTGTCTGATTTTCAAAGGTGCTGGATGTCAACCCCTATGCAAAAATCTGAACTCAGAAAAAGAAGTGGATGTGGTGATGAGGAGGACTTCCAATCCCCTGTTTAGAGCTTTATTTCTCTTTAAAGTTACCATATATTACAGTCTATGAGTCCCAGGAGAGGAATAAACACACTATTGCCATGTAGGTACCAGGTACACTGAAGTACTGGGTCGGAAAGAGAGTTTTGGGATTAGCTGAATGAGTGGTGGTTGGTGTTTCATGTCACAGAGAGGAAAGGAACCAGGCTGGGATCCAGGCTTATCTGCCATGCTCAGGTGATGTGGCTGGGAAAAGTTGTTGATATGCTGGGATGAGAAAGGATATGGTTTTCTCTAGGCTGGAAAAATGCATGAGAGATTCAGTGGCTAATAAATTCCCCACCCTTGTCACCTCTACCTAACCACATAGAAACCAGAAAATTATCAAAGCCTGCTGTTCCATATCACTAAGGGAAACTACCTTTTTTTCCTGTTGTAGATGCTGGCAATGCCTGAAGTGGTGTTACCTCCTTCACAGGAACTGGGAAGCCAATTTCAAGAGGTCCATCCCTGGAGATTTGTTCAGTGTCACGCTGAGAGCGAGCCTGGATTACAGAAAATAACAAGTTATTTTTAAGCCAAGTGTTCTGAGATTATGGACACTGTTGATTCTTGAGTGTGACCCAAGCCAAGATCTAGCTGAGGTCTTTGCTTATGAGACAAGCACCTCAGTACCCAAGATTTATGGCTTTGGTAACCTAAAGAAACCCACAGCCTTCTGCAAGATATGTGTGGGTGTCAACAGGAGTTTGTACTGTCAATATAGAGATCCCCTCTTTCGCACAGGGGTCTGAATCCCTGGCTATCCACTCAAAGGGCATTTTAATAAACAACTTCCTTCGCAATAGTCCTCTTGGAAGAGAAATCTGGAAAAATACTACAGGCTGGAACACACTACAGCCTCACCCCTTTACAGTGTCTGGATATCCCTCTGCAGAATTCCTTGTACAGGAGTTCTTTTGCAGAAGGTAAGAGTTTGTCTGGATTCAAGAGCAAAGAGATGCTCTTGAATCACAACAACCCCACGCATTTGTCTAGGCCTGGGGAAGAGTGGCTGGAGAGCTGCCTGGTAGAAAAGGACCTGGGGGTGCTGCTTGACAGCTGGCTGAACATGAGCCAGCAGTGTGCTCAGGTGGTCAAGAAGGCCAACAGCATTCTGACTTGTAACAGAAATGGTGTGGCCAGCAAGAGTAGGGAAGTGATTGTCTCCCTGTGCTTGGCATTGGTGAGGCTGCTCCTCCAATGATGTGTCCAGTTCTGGGCTCCTCACTACAAAACACTGAGGGGCTGGAGCACATGCAAAGCTGGTGAAGGGTCTGGAGCACAAGTCTTATGAGGGAACTGGGCTTGTTTAGTCTGGAGAAGAGGAGACTGAGGGTAGATCTTATTGCTCTCTACAACTGCCTGAAAGGAGGTTGTAGTGAGGTTGCACCAGCGGAGGTTTACATCGGATATTAGAAAAAATTTCTTCACCTAAAGGGTTGTCAAGCATTGGAACAGACTGCCCAGGGAAGGGGTTGAGTGACCACCCTGGAGGTATGTAAAAGACATGTAGATGTGACACTTAGGGAGACTGTCACATGAACCTGTGCAAACTTTTGGCCTCCAGAAATTGCTGCAAGAATTTTAACTACCTGTTCCACGAAGGTCCCAGTTCCTACTCTTTGCTTTGAACTTGTTGCTCACAGTGCTCCTCTCAATGCCCTTATTTCTTTCACTGAAACAAATACTGAATAATTGATTCTCCTTTCTCCACATCATTAACAGCTTAAAATCACTTACCTGCTGGGTGCTCTCTATCATTGCCAGAGCTTCGGCCATTAGTTTCTGGTTAACTCCACAAAGGTTTGCTACTTTTGTCTGACACTTGTGATGGACATTCATGCCACATGCTGAAAGAAAGAACATGAGGTGTCAGGACAAGAGAGGATATGTAGGCTTAAAGGGTCTGGCATTAGGTTGGACAGGAACATGTGCTGCTGTTGACCAAGAGCAAAGATCAGCCACACACACAGCTCAAAGCCTGGGCACTATTTATGTCTCATTAGGTGGCACTCAGGTCGTTTTTTTCATTTGCTATGGAGATGAAGTATTTTTATACCTTCTGGGCAAAAGGTTGTATTTCCACATCCATCAGTCTTTGCAGCTACAGGCTACCAAAAAACCCACAGTCTATCAGCTCATAAACAAACCATAATCACAGAACAAGATCTCTCCTTTGGTGTAAGATTATGAGAATGGTGAAGTGTCTTGGGTCTGTCTGACAGTGGAAATAGAGCATGAAAGTTGATACTAGGAGTGATTTTGGAAGGTCAAAGGTGGGCACAGAGATGCTCTTTGCCTCTCTGGAAGCAACTCTTCAGTCTCATGGATCACATATCTTTCTACATGCTGACAGCAGTCCTCCTCCTTGAAGAATGATTCTCCCTGAAGAACAGTCTCCTTGATCCCCACCCTGGATACTGTCTCACACAGGCCTCATAGAGATGTGATAAATAAGATTTGTTTCTTTAGACTGCAGCTCTCTAATGACAACACCCCACAGCTCAGCTTGTGCCACATATGCCAGGAACTCACCATCACACTTCAATCCTTGCCGTGCAAGGCCCCAGAGGAGTGTGCCACAGTGCTCACAGAAAGTCGGGCTCTTGTAGTTGTAGACTTTGAAGCGGTGAGGCATGTCGATCTTGAACCGCTCTTTATGGAACTGCAAGGGAAAAGCCACGTTGGCAAGTCAGTCCTCTCCACCTCAGCTCTGCATGGAAAACCAACAGTCCCCAGGCTTGTACCACAGAAAATGGGATGTCTACTGCCCTTTTATCCTTGGGTAAAAACTATCTATTCATAACTATCATGGGTTCAGTGCTGGGTCCAGTCCTGTTCAATATATTTATCAATGATCTGGACGAAGGGATCGAATGCACCCTTAGTAAGTTCACAGATGACACTAAGCTGGGTGGCAGTGTTGATGTGCTTGAAGGAAGGGAGGCTCTGCAGAGGGATCTGAACAGGCTGGATCCATGGGCTTAGACCAACAGGATGAGGTTCAACAAGACCAAGTGCTGAGTCCTGCAGCTGGGACACAACAACCCCAGGTAGTGTCACAGGCTTGGGGACGAATGGCTTGAAAGCTGCCTGGAGGAGAAGGACCTGGGGGTGTTGGCTGACAGCCAGCTGAATATGAGCCAGCAGTGTGCCCAGGTGGCCAAGAAGGCCAATGGCATCTTGGCCTGTATCAAAAACAGAGTGGCCAGCAGGAGCAGGGAGGTGATTGTGCCCCTGTACTCGGCACTGGTGAGGCCACACCTCGAGTACTGTGTTCAGTTCTGGGCCCCTCACTACAAGAAGAACATTGAGGTGTTGGAGCGCATCCAGAGAAGGGCAACGAGGCTGGGGAAGGGGCTGGAGAACAAATCCTACAAGGAATGGCTGAGGGAACTGGGGTTGTTTAATTTGGAGAAAAGGAGGCTGAGGGGAGACCTCATCACTGTCTACGGCTGCCTGAAAGGGGGCTGTGAGAGAGCGAGTGTTGATCTCTTCTCACAAGTGACATGGGATAGGACATAAGTTGCACCAGGGAAGGTTTTTTACCCAGCAAAATGAATCTCATCTCTAAAGACCATAAAAGGCAAGGTGGGACTGGAAGCAAACAGAAGCTGTGGGACACAATTAAGAAAAGGATATGGTCCTATCAAGAGTTAAAGTTTCAATTTTGCCCACTAAAAAAGAAGGCTTATTAGAAACTGATATGAGAAAAATAGAAGGAATGATAGTAGAGATGCTGGATCTTCCACTGACTGTTTGGAAATATCTGATAACAGAGTTAAAATACTGCTCTGAAAATTCATTGCAATGTCCTGCCTAACATCAGAGAGAGAAGAATTTCCTCCAGTAAATCTCCACCTCATGCCCACGAGCTGCCTCTGAACTATACTTCATACATTAGAAAAATGTCAGTCCTGATTCAGCAACTGCTTATTCAGTGGCTGCATCCGAGTAAATCACAAATAGGAGGTAATAAAACCACTAAGAACATAAAAAAATGAAGGGCACAGATCAGATCACACAGCTTTTAGTTCAGTAGCAGCTTCTGCTTCATCAGAAGTTGTTTAGTTGTTTAACAGTGATGTAGGAGAGATCTGAATGACATCCAAGATTTTTAAAAGCAGCCAAATAATAATACGTACCATTGTTTCTCTGCTATTGATTGCTGATCCTGTACACTTGGCTATTACTTTATCAATGCACTTCTTATGGATGGCAGCATTACATTCTGAAAGAACAAGTGTGTTACAGTGCTAATAAAAACATTCTCTAAGAAAAATCAAGTAAATTATAATAACAAAAAAGATTTTCTTACGTCTGCATTGATAGCCTTGTTTATTCAGACCCCTGAAATAAACAGAAAAATGGTTAATTCTGAATTTTCTGAAAGCTTCCTCAGAAGAAAGGAGAGCAACATTTATAAACAAAACAGAATAAAAATGCTTTGCTTTTTATAAGTCTTTATAAACCTTCTCTAATCAAAGTATCTTCATTCAATCTAACTGTGGAATTATTCTTCGTGGTTTTCACAGCCTTTTCAGCACATTCTGAATTTCACAATATCCAAATAGCAAACTGGGCCGATGAGATGTCTAAGCATTTGGCCAAAGATAAAAATATTAAACTGCAAAATGAAGGGAATTCTCACAGTTGGAATTACAGCTGTGAACCACACTCTTGAAGTGATGCAATAACTCTACATGTAAGATGTAAAGGGTCTGGTCCTGATGCCTTTGCTGGCAGCAGGAGCACAGATATTCACTGCAGAAGCAGAGCAGGTCCCTAGAATCAAAAGGGGAAAAATGCAGAGATCCATTTTCATTTACCATACAAACTCATGACAGACAGAGCAGAAGGTGGGTTGTGGAAAGAAGGTGGCTGTGAACTCGTGGCACTTGACATTATGGATTTTGGCCTGTTTGATGGCTCCTCTGCGCTGGTGCAACGAGAAAAAGCCTTCAGTCTCACAGTCAGCCAAGTCCTTTGCATCTGAGGGGAAAGGAAACAAATTTATTAGGGTACCCTGCCCTGATCAGGAGCCTTAAGAACATGCAGCTGCTAAAATACTAAGTGACTGAAGCAGATCATTCACTCATAGGAATTAATATTTTTAAGAAATTCCATTTTCTGAAATCCATGCAAAGCTTGTTTTTATCTATCATTACTACAGGGACACTAAAATTACTTCAAACTTGGGACTCTGAGCTTCCTTGGGTATTCATAATGTTATTTTTGAAATGTAAATCAGAGATTTCCAAAGGAGAAATAATTTGCAGTTAAACATAAAACTCTAACTTTGTATAGAACTGAAGAACCATGCCCTAAGAAAGATGAAATTACATTCAAAATAATAATTATCTATATGTGCTCACAAACACACATCCATAAATACAAATGTACATATATATATGTGAGTGTTTAACTGAGTCCTTTATGTGTACATGTATGTGAGTAAGCACATATGTATGCTCCTAGGATATTCCTTTCTTGTTGGTTTTCCATGCCAGTAATTGCTGTTTGCTGTTTGTTGTGTCCATGTCACTATTCACAGATCACATTTAAACTTTTTAGAACAGCAAACAAACCAATCCTGACTGCACATGCTACTTATATATGTGCTTGTGTCTACCAAATCAATCACTCTCAATCTGTTTTGTTTTACTCCTGCATTCCACAGCAAGTTATCCAGGAATTCTGTGCAAACTGACCCCCTGTGTGATCTGATGCTGATCTTGCTATTTGTAATACAAACACAAACTGCATTTTCTATGCTTTGGTTTCTCTGTTATCTTACAACATAGAAGGAGGCAACGATAGTCTACTATATATTAAAGGTAGAAATGGATGAAGAAAATATCAGTATGGACCTGCTTTTAGCTGCTTTCAGTACTTCCATGTCTCTGTAAATGGAAGGTCCTTCTAGATATCTACACCTTGCAGCTTCACCACACATCTGAGGGCGCAAGAATTTTGGCATCAAAGACAGGAGAACAAGATTGAGCATTTGGACTGCAACACATCTTCTTCAGCAAAGCAAACTGGACACACGGACACTAAACTCTGCAGGTGTGATTTAGTTCCTGGTGAATCACAGAATCATCTGGTTGGGACAGACCTCTGAGATCATCAAGTCCAACCGATCCTGTCCACTTACTAAACCATGTCCCTAAGAAACTCATCCACCTACCTTTTAAACACCTCCAGGGATGGTGACTCAACCACATCCCTGGGCAGCCTCTGCCAGGGCCTGACCACCCTTTCAGTGAAGAAATTTTTCCTGATGTCTAATCTGAACCTCCCCTGGCACAACTTGAGGCCATTTCCTCTCGTCCTCTCACCTGTCACTTGGGAGAAGAGACCAACACTCACCTCGCTACAACCTCTTTCAGGTAGTAGTAGACAGTGATGAGGTCTCTCCTCAGCCTCCTTTATGAGTGAAGACACATAAATGATGGCACGTCCCCTCTGCAGGGTGACTCAGCTGCTGCCACGTCCCTGGAGGTCTAGCTGGAGCAGGCTGTGGAGCTCAGTGAATGACTCAGCCCACCTTACAGCAGAAACATGCATTTGCTCAGATGAATCACTTTCTTTATTCTTTCCCTGTTTTGCCTAGATTGCTCTTGATCTTAAAAGCCTGTAGAGACTGACTCTACTTCTATTGTTGTCTTAAATATCGACTGATTCTACTTGTATTGTCTTAAACATTGCCTGATTCTACTTGTATTGTTGTCTTTAACATCTTGAGTGCTGTGGCTTCTGCTGGGCTGACTGTGCTGCTGCAAAGGAGGTGGAGCAGCGTGTGCTCCCCCCATCCACCCACCTGACTGCACGTGCAGACCCAAAGGGTTCAGGCAGAGGTTATTCTGGCAAGGGTCTGTTGAACTGTTGAACCCTGGAGCCCCCAGCCCCAATTCCAGAACTTTCACAGTTGGGTTTCTGCACATGCCCCAATTTGAGAACCTTGGCAGCAAGAGCACCCCTCATGATAATGGAAGGGACGGGCGGGGCAGGCATGGACTTGTCCTATAAATAGAAGCCCCCCAAGAAGGCAGGTGCCACCCCACGGAATCTGGCTGAAGACGCTGCAGAAGAACCGCAGGGCCACGTGCTCCTGAAGACCACATCTTCCAGAGGCCTGTGGAGTAGTCACTATTTTCCTCTTCCCCCTGCTGCTGATCTGAGTTGCGTTGTTTTGTACAGCTGCCTTGAGGGTATCAGATTGCGATCTGAACAGATTTGGATCTGGTTTTGCAACTTTTGGGAAGCTGCAACGTGCAGTGCATCCGAGTATTTAATTTCATGCTTTGGCTGTGCCCCAAACGAATACTGATCTGATATTTTGGCCATGCCCAAAATATTGATTTGTTGTTTTGGCTGTGTCCATAATAAACACTGTTTGAATTTACCCTGGGAGATTTGTTGGTCTCCAGTTCGCTGCGCAGACATCAAAGGCCCCTTCCCAATCTGACTGTGGGGTAGGGAGGACCTGGAACTGGGAACAGGACCTGGAACTGGGAACGGGACCTGGAACTGGGAACGGGCCCTGACAAAACCCAACTAACATGTATATTTAGGTGTTGTCAAGCATAAATTGTATCCCAACCTTTAAACCTGCACTATCTTCTCCCAAAGTGACAGGCAATAAGATGAGATCAAATGGCCTCAAGTTGTGCCAGGGGAGGTTCAGTTTAGACATGAGGAAAAATATCTTCACCGGAAGGGTTCTCGGGCACTGGCACAGGCTGCTCACAGAGGTGGATGAGCCACCATCTCTGGAGGTGTTTAAAGGATGGGTAGATGAGGTGCTGAGGCATATGGTTTAGTAGTGGACAGATATAGTTGAACTTGATGATCTCAAAGATTTTTTCCAACCAAGCAATTCTGATTCTATAATGCACACCACAGCACAGGTAACATGCATACATACAAGTGGAATGATTTTAGAGGGAGCTGGGTCCTTATGTATCTATTATTTCTTGCTTAATGTAATAAGAAAATCTACTATTTTAGTGGTAAAATGGCCAAAAATCTGCCTTCCAAATCACAGAGCAACAGTCAATCGTCATTCCAACCATCCAATAAAAATTGCTTTTCTGGAGTGTTGATTTCAAACCCTTACATAGTTCCTACAAATAAATAACACAGGCACTGCTTCCAGTGAAGACACCATGTCTGCCCCACATAACCATAAATCACGTCTATCAATTAACAAAATCACTTGCCGCTTATTTCCAGGAAGTATCTTGCGTTCATCAGCATTCGCCCTTGAGGTTTCAGATCTAGCTGGTTGAAAGAAGTGAAAAACAGGAAAAAAAGACCAGGGCAATCATTAAAAAGTCATTCAAAGAAGCAACAACCATTTCAGATCTCTCAAGCTACCTCCTTTTCCCAGTGGGAACTGATGAATGTCAATGAATACTAATTTTTGGGTTGCTTATATCATTAGTTCTGCCAGTCTAACTGTCATTACAGTTTATGTGAATGATGTTACAAGCTTACTTACACATTTTTAGGGTCTTCCCACTGGATGTGGAAATTCCTACCTGTGTGAACCCCAGGTTACATGTCCCCTTTCTTTCTCACCAGGCTACTGCCTCCCATGGTTTTAAAACCAGAGGTTGGAGTCATGCTGAGCACAGGCTTTTGATTTTCAATTCTGTGCCTAAATATTTAAATTCCTTGAAAATTCATGAAGTCATAGAATGGTTTGGGTTGGAAGGGACCTTAAAGATCATCCAGTTCTGACTCCCCTGCCATGGATCAGGTTGCTCATACCCTCATCCAGCCTGGCCTTGAACATCTCCAGAGATGGGGCTTCCACAATTTTGCCGGGCAACCTGTGCCAGTGCCTCACCACCCTCAGAGTAAAAAAATTCTTCCTAATATCTAATCTAGATCTCCACTCTTACAGCTTAAAAACATTACCTCTCATCCTATCACTGAGCCCCTCCCCAGCTTTAATGTAGGCTCCCTTCAAGTACAGGAAGGCTGCTTTAAGGTCTCCACAGAGCCTTATCTTCTCTAGGCTGAACAAACCAAACTCTCTCAACCTGTGAAGTTATGTGTTAAATGTGCAAATCTCTACCAAATCTTGCTCTTAGGTCTGTTAAGTGACCAAGACCTTTCTGACTTATCTACTCTCTGCTTAACCCAAGCAGTTTAGCCTGAGAACTGGCACTAGAAATAAAACAAAAAAAATATTCCAGGAAATCAGTTTCTCTCCAAATGTCTCTCCTCTTTATTGTTATTCATGGCACAGCTACTGAATACTATGTTAAAGACTATTATCAAGAACTTTCTTGCTTGAACTACCAGGGAACACAATTATACATATAGCATTCTTATGAAGACTGTGACTTCAAATTTCCTCTGCTGCATATCTAGTGATTATAATGGAGTTCCTCTGACATAACTCTGAAGTCAGGTAGCTGTGAATCAGTTACTTGATATTAGCTTAAATTTTTAAAGCTGTTTCCCTAGAGCACATAAAATCATTCACATTTAGCCACTCATAGAGCCGTTTGTCCCCGGTGGGTTTCCAAAGCAAAGATTAATACATGGGCACAGCTCACCTGAACCAGAATCCTTGTTAACACAGGGCATATGTTTCAATACGACATCAGCAGGTAATATAAATGTGCCATGCTTTTTTTTCTGATATGCACGGAAGTCTTTCCTTCAAGTCCTATCTAAGTAGACTCAAAATATTCCTTGGAGGGCAGGCAATTCCCGCTGCCCTGCTGGTTATAGTCACAGCTTGGCATGGACACAAGACCTTCCCCTACCCCACAGCAGATTCCCATCACATCCTTCAAGAGAAGACAACAATGCTCACCCATATCTCTGTCTTCCCATTGCCCTTTTTGCACCTCTCCGCCAGCACTTTGAGTTCCACCGTGGTCTCTGAAACCATTTCAGCACTTTTGTCCTTGACGACGATGTGCATGACCCTGCCGTTGTTGATGTGAGCATCAAAAGTACTGTTCCAGGGTGGGTACATGGTGGGCTTCTTCTGCACAAACACTTGGCCATTTTCTGTCAACAAGAAGCGGTTTGGATTGACTGGACTTGCTTCGCATCTGCACTAAGGCCACCACTTTGCAGTCCCTGAGGACAGATCTGTGTTATTTATTCACTTTAAGGTCTCTCTCCAGACAGGACATGCAATGGGTCACGTTAGAGTGCCTTACAAAGTTACTGTGTGAAGAGAAATACAGGATGCCATTCATCTCACTTAACTTCAGGTGTCTATGACTTGTACATCCATATCTGAGCTATCTGAACACTGTGTCCATTCAGAGCCAGTTAAGAGAATATAATCATAGAATCATAGAATGGTTTGGGCTAGAAGGGACCTCAAAGATCTTCAGTTCCACCCCCCTGCCATGGGCAGGGACACCTCCCACTAGACCAGATTTACTTTTCTTGGAGAACAATAAGTTTTGCACCAGTTTGTAATAATTTAAAGAACTAAAGAATATAATTGCCTACAGGAAGTCAGATGAGAGCTACCAGACTTGCTTACTTCATATAGAGATTTTCCATTTCCAGCCCCTCTCTCTTTGGCTTCCTACCAGTCATTAGCCCTTAGTCCACATTGCTGGCCTTACTAAAAAAGACAAGTAGAGAATCAATGTAATTCTAGAGTCAATTCATGGTCATATTTCACCTCGGTAAAATTCCTGGAACGTAACAGCCCCATCTGTGAAAAATACAGGCAATGCAAATAAACGCAAGCTGTGATCCTCCAGAACTTTGGAGCCCATCTCTACAAAACTACTGCAGCACAGGGGAAGAGATCTACAGTAAATCTGAATATGCAAATCAGGATTTAAAAACAGACATCGTGGCCCCAGTTCAGAAAAATTTCCTTATTCAAGAGAGTACATGAGTGTTCATTACGTAAGCAAACCACAAGATTACTGGCTTTTTTTTAGACAGCATCTTTCGTAGTTTGTTTTTCTTTGTAGCTTCTAAGTATTGGGCAAAGTTACCCTTTTTATACAAATGCTTTTACTTTTTCCATCAGATTGGTCTTTTTTGGCTCCCATTCAGCAAAATTGCCAGATGTTGTAATTTGCACCTGGTTGGTGTCTGAAAAACCTTGTTATTTTCAGGCATGTTCATTCGACCAAATCCAAACATCTACCTTAGAAAAGATGTCACCCTTGACTCCATTAACTCTATTGAGTAGATCTCAAACGTAGACTCCGACACCACAGATATCTACTTCAAATCAGGTGAATCTCATCAGAAATAACCAGCTACATGTATCATCTATCCCACAGCAATGCAAAATGATTTGCTTCAGTCCCCCAAAAAACTAGGTGTAGTTTACGATTAAAGTTCAGCTGGAGCACTTGTCAGTTGCTACATCTCACAGATGTTAATACATGAACTGTCTTGCAGACCTCCAACCACATCCACAGTGGTGCAGAGTTTCAAACTTAACAAACCTTTCCTGTACCTCTTCCTCATGCATTAATTCCTCTTCCTTCACAGCAGAGACATCTTAAAATGGTGATGGGTAAAAAATGGGTATTTCTGAGGCTTAGCATTAGCTTGCAGAGATTTATCTCTAGTTAGTTCACTCTGAAATGAGTCTCAGCCAGTTTTATTTATTTCATACAGTTTGTTTTATTTCATACAGCCCTGTAAAAGGTCTGGACACTTACTCAAGTTAAATTCCATTTCACAGTTACCCTGTGCAAATTTGCAAGTCATCAAATGCCAAAGCTGGAGGGATAAATGAATAAAAAAGCTGTCATGTAAGCAGCAGACTTGCAACTCCTGTCTCCTGAAGACATTACTCCTGTTTCCAATAACCCCAACCTTTTCCTCATCCTACCCAGCTGAAAAAGTACATGGACTGTGACAAATGCTGGAGGAAATATTTCCCTAGATGTAAGGACTAATTGGTTTTCTCTCCTCTGCTGAGCTTTGATTTAAACAGGAAAATCCAGGATTTCTGAGGTTTATAACACACCTTCAGGATGAATTAAAACAGGCAAACAAGCTCTGAAGTTATTGGAGGCAGGAGAGAAGGAGGAAAAAAAGGAGACAATGATTCCCGATTGTGCAATACTCATCTCAGGAAATGGGAGAATGTTTACTGGGGAGAGAACAAATATAAGGGCTGTGAGATTATAACAAAAATCTCCCTTCACCACCCCACACACCAGAGAAATGACTGTCACAGTCACTACATAAACTATACCCACTAGATAAATTCAGGCTGAGAAAGTAGCTTCCTGAGGAGAGGCACACAGGATCCTGCAGCCAATTGCAACTAAAAATTCACTCCTTGACCCAACATCTGGCTTTCACAAAGTAGCTTTGCACTTGGCTCAAGCACATAAACTTCATTTAAGCTGCAGTATGCTGTGACTATCAGCGATGGTCTACATTGCAAAACTGAACAAAGATCATTCCTGCAACACAAAATCACTTCTCACCCTCGTTGCACCCGGTATGACAAGCAGTAGTGCAGTAAAATCTCAAGTTCCAATTCAGTTCCCCCAAAGTTTAGAGCATCTTAACCTAAGATGAATCCATCTCTATTAGATAAGTGAGGTTGACTTTTCACATATGCAGATGTAGGCCATCATATACTGAGCTCCTTGCCCACAGACTTAATTCATTCCCACCAAGCTTGCAAATGTATATCCAATGCACTCTTTCAACAAAAGCAGGCAAAATGAGACATAAAAATGAGACATAAACTTTCCAGCACCACAGAGAACAGAAATCTCATTTCTTTGCTACATCAGTGAAACTCGACAGATGGGAAACACAGCACTTGCAAAACAACTGCTTTTGTTTCCACTGCATCCAAAACACATGACTTAAATAAACAAACCCTGGAATGTGAATGAACAGACCAATATATGGGATCAGACAAGTCATACTTGGAGCATCCCCACTGATATCTGTGGAATTCTACCAGGGATTAACCTAACCCTAGGCTCCAGAAAAATGAAATAGCATCTGTATTTCCAGGGTAGCAGCTTCCACTGTAGCTGGGAGTGCTTTTCCTGGAGGCTTAATGAGTTCAAACACGGGGCAGGATCCTTCACGAAGCAAATGTCACCAAGACAGGTGGTAAAATGGCAGTGGGCCAGGTGGCTTGTGAACACAGAAGTCATTTTTAAAGGGCAGGTTTTTTATAACTCAGAGGCACCTATGATCTCTGAAATGTTTTGTCATCAGTACTAAATTGCTATAACACTTCGAACTGTATGGAGCTGTGGGGTTTTTTTATGTTTGGTAAAGATTATATCATAAAATACCAGGGTCCCTTCTACAAATAAGCAAGTGGGAAAAAAACAAAAAAGGCTGCCCAAGATCTTTCCTGAGCTTCTGAAATTCTTCAGGGTGGCCTTGTTGGCCAGGATCAAAGCAGAGCCATCTACCAAACCAGTTCCACCACAAAGCCTGCAGGGATTCAAGATTGGGTCTATCCTGGACTCAGCTCGGGGTTTAGGCACGTCCTGCCCTGCACTCTGCATTCATCACCATTTAGCAATCATTTAGCCCTGAAGAAATCTTACTGGCCATGTGGGCACAGGCCTGGGAGTCAGGATTGTTTGTATCTCTTACCAGCTGTGCAGCTGGTCTACTCCTGTTCTTTGGACATGCCATTTTAGCCAATATTTGCACATCAGGGCACCAAAATACAAGTTTTTTTAATCCCATTGCCACAGAATAGCAAGTGCTTTGCAAAACTAGGGAGCCAGAGAGTAAATTACAATTAAAAAAACCATCACAAAGCAGAGATGCAGCTATTTAAAAAATATACTCAGCTAATGTTTGTCCTGAGATCTTCATTGCCATTTGCCTTCTCTACACCTGTTTGAGTGTGACAGCTCCTTGGGGTGGTCATGTTGGGAGCATTTCTGGCATTTAGAGTCGGGCTTATCTCACTGAATGTCAAATGTGAACCTCTGAGAGGGCTTTTCTAGGGTGTGATTCATCAGACCCATTAAGGATGCCTTCCCCAAGATGAGGCAAGTCCCACCATGGAAATCCCTGTTTGTTCCCCTGAGCTATAATGCAAGGGTAGCCGACTTGTTCAGATATCAATATCCTTGCAGGAACCGGGAAATACCAGGGAGATGGATCCCACCATGGCCTCATCTCGTCTTAGTCACCTTAAGGTAAAGTTAACCATCTATATATTTAATCAACCTTCACCAGCAGCAGATTAACACTTCCCAAGGGTGGTTCAACCCACCCTAAGAGGGGAGTCTGGGATGAATCATTCTCAGGAGGTTCCTGCTGCTATCACTGATGTGATGAGTCCTCTGGCTGCCTCACTGTGCTCTGAGTAATTGCTAGACAAATGCAGTTACACCCCAGCAAACAGAAACCTTCTAACAGCAGGATGTAATTTTTCCTATATTCAGCTCTCACCAATGGAGAAAAGTTCCCCCAAACACACTTTTTTATTTCTTGTTGGTAGAGGCATTACTATTATTATTGACTCTCAGGAGTATAAAAATCATATCCCTTAGTTAGTACTTTTGTGTTTGTTAGATGCCAGAAAACACTTTCAGTTCTTTGTGAGATAAATAAATGCAGGTCTGTTCTGATCAAATTGATTTTATTCAATTTTGAACTGACAGAGACTTCAATTTGAGTTATGGCTTACAAAGACCTCATTAAAGCAAACAGCTAAACCCTGCACAGAGATGAAATAAGACACAGTTTCAGTAAAAAGTGAGATCTTAGGGATATCTTGCAGTACAGTATTTTCTTTCCTTTTGGATTTACCACTCACTACATTTTCCAGAATCATTTAAAGTATCATTTAAGCCAAGCAAAAGTTCAATTTGATAAATGTTGAGTCTTAAAATATAAACAAAAAACCTCACTGAAAGTTATTTTAAAATTCTAAAATTTCGTTTTTTGAATTATTTTAACATCCTCTGGAGATCAGAGTCATGGGGATTCTGCAGGTATAAAAGGGATTTCTGAACTGATTTAATTTTTTAAAGAATCCCAGCAGTCAAGTTTGGAATTTATCAAAGATTTAAGGTAAATAACAGCGAATATGAGGAACTGACTAACACTGAAAGTCTTGATCTTCGTGAATCTTGAAAAGTAGAACTGAAGAACAATTCATCCTCTTGCTGGGACTATTTTCATGCATAATATATATAAGAAATGTCTTCCCAGTCAGACAAAGTGTTCAACAATCCAAATATAAAGACATAAAACGGATCAGCAGGAGGTTTCACTTTCAAACATTTCACTCAGTACAGCAATTACACACAGAAATTAACTCTCTGTACAAACACTGCAGCTGTCTGAGATCTATGGCTTTTAAATGCTGAAGTTGCTGGACCTGTCAGTTCCTCAAAAAAATGTGATAAATGACAGCCCTCCCAGGATATTTCTAGGGTGTCCCAATTTCATCTGTCTGGAGTCTCATTGACAAACCAACAACTGCTCATATAAAAGTGAAACCGAATACAGCCTCAGCTCATCTGTTCTGTCACATGCTGGGACCTGTAATTCAGTTGATAATAACCTCAAACTGAAGACATAGACTTGTCAGACATCATCTTAAAATCAGATTGTCTTGCTGGCCATACCAAACCCAAACTAAACTGTGCTGAGACACAAAAGGCCTTTCACAAACACTTACAAAGATTCACCAGTGTGCTTCCTACACACCAGTAATGACACACTAAGGTGCACACACACATCATATAAAGGCTCATGTGCTTATTTGACACTTACCTGACTCCACGGCTTCTTTAACCATCACAGCACAGTAAGGGTTAATCACCTCCCCCTGGGATGGCAGGTAAGGGCCACTGTCATAGTTGGATAAACCAATACGCAGAAAGGGAGACATGACAAGTCCTGTGTCAAACAAAAGACAGGCGATGTTTGGGAAGAGTCTAAAAATTCCCTTGGCTTTAACCAGCCTCTTATCTCCGTTGAACACGGGTACACTGGCCGTTAGTTATCCATCCAACTGGAGACTCTCTGGCTTCCTCCACTGTCCAGCAAGACGATGGACTGACTGAACGCTGCTTAATTAACGACTGAGCGAGGCTTAACCGTGCAGCTGAACTCATTGCAGGGCTGGAAAGACCCACAACAGCAGCTTTGAGTACCAGTGACTTGATGCCAGCCATCAGGAACAAGAAAAACAATACACAGAAGCCAAATCAGGACTTTCTTGGCTGGGACAACGTCTCCTGTAACTTATGTTAAAAGTCATGCGTTCAAGAACCCGAACGCTATGAGAATAGAAAGGGTTTTGGGAATACAAGGCTGTTGGAACATGAAACTGTGAAATAACTGTGTACTATTTATATACAGCATGGAAATGATCTCGGGCATTCAACTGCCTGGGTGCTGACCCATATTCATAAGTGAAGCTATAAAGAGAAAATTCAGCTCACTGAACCACACTGTGTAGAAAGTGGAGGAAAAAAATGAATCTTGGGATAATTTTGAGCAGCTGAAAACAGAAACATACAAAATCAAGATGCCAGGAAGCACAGTAAAGCCTCTGGGTTGGTCTTCTCTGTAGGCTCTTTCAGAGCTTCCAGAGAGAAGATTCAGTGATGTTACAAATTATGAACTATTGTAAGCTGGTGCCCATCATTGTGCCATCTGGGCCCAAGGACTGGGACCGCCAGTGTGTCAGCTTCTGAGTTTGTCATTCCTGGCTATCCATGGAGTCAACAGGGAGCAAGAGACACTGAACTAAGCTGCAGATGTCTGTTTCTGGTACCACAAAAGTTAAAAGATATGAGTCCTACCACCAGCTGATAGCTGTCAAATATATAGATAACAATAGATTGTTCAGCAAAAGCTGAATGACTTGTGGTGTGGGATGCAACTCCAGTCTCTTCTCTCTCACTACATAAAATACTCTATCCCAGGGGCAGCTTCTGTAGCCTCACACAGAAGACGATCCAGATTCACTGCTGGGAATGGCATTTTCTTACCTGTATAGGGTATTTTTCTGACAGACAAGTTCAGTCCCTGGCAAGAAAGGCTTCTCTTTTCATCACAGCTGTGGACAACATGGAAATTATTTTCTCAGCTGAAAGAATGATGATAACTGCTCCTCTGGTTGGGCTGACTTTAAGACTTGGACTCTCTGTTCAAGAAGACAGGAAGCAAGACCATCAAGGAGAGAGAAAAACTTGAGAAACCAAGACGTAGCCCTTTGCTTGAGTGTCTTCTCTCTTACCCAGTAGTGTGGAGTGATGGGTTTCCATCAGCACCCTGCACAGAAGTCCAGGATGACTACAAAAGTCAGAACAACTTTTTGTTTGTGTGGCCAGGTGGCAGCAGATTGTTGTTTTGCTTGTGTCCTGGATATGGTGAGATCTTTTCCTTCTTCCTGTGTTATAAAATAAAGACAAACAGCTACGATTATTACTGGGAACAAACCACCAATATTCTGGTCCAAATATTCACAAGTACTGAGCACTTACACTGTTACAATTTCTGACAGTCTTGCTCTCATAGTGATTGCAGTAGTGAAGGCTTCCCAGGAGGTTCCCCTAAACTTGTTACCCTGCAAAGGCCAAACCATATAACGGACAGCACAGGAAGCCTCTCCTTCCCAACTGAACTCCTCGGTAGGTTAGCTAAAAATTGGGCTGAGTTTTCAGGAAAACAGCAAAAACTCATAAACCCGCTTGGATATTGTACTTGAAAAGAGAGGAAAACCATTGGCTTCCTGGGTGCAATAGCATAGGACAGAAAGAGAGAAAAAAAACTGTGACTCATATCTAGTCTCTCCAAAAATGTACAGACCACAGGCCACCAGCAGCTATCAGACCTCCTTTGAAGACTATCCAAGGATTTCTGCATGTGGTGTTGCTCTCAACTGGGAAAACATCACCATTGTGCAATTTTACAGCAGCTAGAGGGAAAGGCAAAGCACAACCTGAGGATGGATGACAGAGATTAGGATGATCCTGTTCTCTGGGTGAGGGAAGGAGCTCTCTGAAGGGTGTTTCAGACGTGTTAGCCAAATGCCTCATGAACTTGCTCTGGAAAGCCATTTGTGTTTAGATAGTCATGCACAGGTAGCTCTGTGAGAAAGGGCATTTGTGGCACTGCAAAATACAGTACAGTGAATGGTTTATGAGTGGTTTGTGGCACAGAAAGGCCAAAATATCTGCCTGGGCTGAAAGAAGCAGAGAAATCTGATAAAATTATGTAGGAAAAAAGCCTCTATAACAGGAAGAAATATAGATATATATATATTTCCTTCCTCTGTATCATGCAGTTACCTAGCCATTTCTTCTGTTTCTAAAAATAAGAAGCCTACATGGTCTAAATACAAAAGGAAAAGCAAACCCAAGGATCTCTGGTGGCAGAAGGAAAATCCAAGTAGTTGCATATTCTGTGCAATGCAGCATCAGAGCCAAAGACTTAAGGTCAACACTCAAAACATCCACATCATACCTCTTAGTGTGAAAGCAGATGTATTTTCTCCACCTCTACCATACTCCACTAACCCTTGTGGTGACTGCTGGGCAAGAGACTACGTATTCTCTTCCAAGTCCCCAGCTCCCATACCCTTAGCTTTAAGAGCCTATAATTCCATGGATGGAAGCAGGAGTAAGCACAGGGAGGGCTGTAAACACTCTGTCACCAGGATATTCAAAACTCACTTTTAAAATCTCAGGATGCTAACCAGAATTATTAGTCAACATGTTGGGTTCTAAGAATGTGAGTGTGACTAAAGGTTTTTTTGATGACTCCTCAGCACTAAAATGTAGTAACACTATTGGCTGAAGCATTAAAGAAACAAAATTAGAAATAGAAGTTTGAGTCTGGAGAATCACATTTCCATGAAATCAATGTAGCTATAATACAGGTAAAATTGTGAAAGAATCTTGTCCTGCTAAACATTAATATAATTCATTAAAAAAATCACTGGTTGGATGTGCTTTTCAGATCTGTGGATCTTCTCCCTGAAAAATGACATTTAGGAAAAACTAGGTTAGATACTATCCTGTACTCTCCTCTTAATGCAACACTTCATTTTGGCTCTACACAATCAAGGTCTCCATGAACGGATTTCCCAGAGAGGTTGTAGACTCTCTGTCCCTGGAGATATTCAAAAGCTGTCTGGAATCACAGAATCATAAAATCATAGAATCACAGAATCATCTGGTTGGAAAAGACCTTTGAGGTCACTGTACCTGTCCACTTACTAAACCATGTCCCTGCGAAACTCATCTACCCATCTTGTAAACACCTCCAGGGATGGGGACTCAATCACCTCCCTGGGCAGCCTCTGCCAGTGCCTGATGTCCTACAGTCCTGGCCAACAAGCTCCATGTAGCCCTGTTTGAGCAGGAAAGTTAGACAAGATAACTTTCAGAGGTCCATTCCAACCTCAACCAGCCTGTGATTCTGTGAAAACATTGGTGGGACATATCTCACCCAATTGTAGTTGTCTACAATATTGGTGTCTTTATGTAAGACATTCATGAGAGCTCCTGTGAGAGGAACAGTGAGAAGCTGGCATCCCCAGATCATGAGATGGGACCCATTTTAGACCCTTCCTTTAACATTTCTCTCCCTGGAGAGCAAAGGGGAATGCCTGGGCATGATCTGTTCACACAGAGCACCTCCCCTGTATAGATCTATTTTAATCAGATTCCCCAAGCCATTAACTTTTAAAAAATCCCCTCCATTATATCAGATCTAAAAGACTTAGGTTGGGACTTCACATAAAGCAGTCTATTGCATGAGATATTCTGCAGCCACCAGCAAATGGGTGAGAATTTTCTATCCAGCTGCAAAACACATAGGTTTGGCACCAGCAAACCAACAGCTGCCCATACAAGTCTTGCAAAGGTTGGCTAAAAGCTGGCTAACATCAGAGTTTACTGTTGTATGAGCCTTGTGTGAGCCCTGTCCAATAAATCAGACAGATAACTGGTTTCCTGCTTCTCCCTCACTGTCCTTCCTGAAACCACCTTGGCTTTGGCCCAAACATCTGTTTTCCAGGTCATATCTACAGCGTTTGCCAGTACAGAACTGCTGCTTGGCTCGAATCCACAGCCATAAACAATTAAGGAACAACACAACTCAGTTCCAGCACCTACTCACTGTAACAGCAGTAGTTTAACACTAGAAGCAGCTGCAATGGATATGGAGAGTGTCTGCTTAATTTCCCAGTGGAAAGAATACTATAATGTATTTGAAAAGTAAGGATGAAATGCATCTTTCTATTAAGGGCCATCTGCAATCTCTCGTCCAATAAACACCAAATACCTCTTAACTGGGATTCAACAACACTGCACCCTGCGTCACCAGCACGAGGGAGCTTTGCCTACACCAGAGAAAAATACAGCATATGGAAATCATTCCCAGATAATATTAGGAAGTAATATCCTTAATATCTTTAATCAGTTGTGGTTAAGAAGAGAGGAAGAAATGCTCCTTGTCAGAGGAAGAACTGTGTTGAGGACAGCTGCCTTTAGTAGGATTTATGTTTTTGGGTTTTGCTGAATGAAAATGGATGCGTGCGTGATGCAATAAAGATGGCAATTTACTGAATGAGGGCCAATGAAGAGGGGAGGGGAAGTTTTTATGGATTTGAGATGCTGCTTTCCTAATGTCATCAAACTCTCATTTTCTGAGGTCAGGAAATATCTCCAACTCTCTTCCCTTCTTGAGGCAAAACAGTGCATGCAAAACGAATTCATAATCTGAAGATCAGCATCACCAAGAGGGAAAGGAACCAGGAGTTATAGTTGAAAGGTATGAACTTTCCTTCACCTCCTGAAAAGCATCTCCCAGCCAAAAAAGGCAGGTCCTGACCCTGTAAAGATCTGTTTATATAGCTGGTGGAGACATGCACATGAGCATAACTCAACACACCTCAGGGTCTTCCTGGAGATTCCAAGAGCAACATTGAATGCCAACAGTGATGGCTGGGGTCCCCATCCCTCCCCCCCAGTGACTCACATCACAGATCATACAGTAGGGAACAGGGATCTAAATAACTCTTGAGCAGCTTTCATTCTGGGTGCCCCTACCATGTGTTATTTCAGTGGAGATCAAATCAGCCTTTTCATAAAGAAGGAAGTTCAGAAACTCCCTGGGTGCCACCCAACATTTCTCATATCTTCCTTTTACGAGGGTGTGGATTAGAAGAAGAGAAGGAAAAGGAGGGGAATTTACATTGCCATTTAATTATCCCTCTCTGCATATTCAGCCACCCCACTTGCAGCATCTCACACAGGCAGTGCAGGGAGAGGGTGAGGGAAGGCAGGACCAGTAGTGTCTGATGGCATTGGTACAATGCTGCTTTAAACTGGAAGGGGGGACATTTAGATTACACATTAGGAAGAAATCCTTCACAATGAGGGTGGTGAGACACTGGCACAGGTTGCCCAGGGAAGTTGTGGATGCCCCCTCCCTGGAAGTGTTCAAGGCCAGGTTAGATGGTGCCTTGAGCAGCCTTGGTCTAGTGGAAGGTGTCCCTGCCCATGGCAGGGGAGTTGGAACTGGATGATCTTTAAGGTCCCATCCAACCCAAACCATTCTATGATTCTATGATACCAGACTCCACGCAACTGAGGATCTTCCCAGAATTTCATAGAACAACTTGATTTCAAAACATAGGCGATGCACTCCAAGCAAACCCTTCCTCATTGCTTGCAGATTCAGTGGAACCAGGCAAAGCAGTTCTTCTGCCACGTGGAAGTCAGGCTTGCAGACTTTTCTGTGGCCAATGGCAGGCACAGGAATGGGCATTTCACACAGTATCACAAGGTTGGAAAGGACCTCTGAAATCATCAAGTCCAACCTATAACCCAACACTAACACCAACACTAACACCAACCATCATCTAAACCATGGCACATTTCTCTTTAAAAGTCTCTGGGCCATCTTGTGATGCTGTGTTTAGAGCAAATATATCGATAACAGGATCTGATCTCTTACAAGTAGCCTGCAAACACGGCTGCTTGGACTCTGTTGAGTTCACGTGGTTTCTTCCTGTTGCACTTGTGCACAAGACAAGACTGCAGTAGCCTCAGGTTTATTTTCAGATCTTGTAAGTGATTAAACTACAGCAGAGATAACACCAGTGAACAGATTTACAGCTGTGAAAGGGCTGGAATTCACCCCACTGGGGAAACCACAGAAAATTGCTGCTGGGAATACCAGAGGTCATTGTATACATTCATGGACCCTAGGATGAGATCTACAGCCATTCTAGCTACAGCTAGATCTTAAAACCAGGGAATTCATGCTTTGCTATCCTTGAGTCTCCACATAACAATTGCTTTAAGCTGCTCTAAATGCAGACTATGTCCAAAGATATGATTCAACTTTCCACCCCATCGCAGGTTCTCAACCTCTTCCAGCACAGTCCAGTGTTCACGTAGGGTTTGGGATCAGGGAACAGAGTTTTCTAAAAGCAGTCCTTATTTTCTTTACTTGACAAGCAAGTGTGCAGCTGCATCCATTCCCTGATCCAACTGACTCGATGCGGGGGCCTGCACTAAGCAGGAATGATGACATGGGGGATGGTATGCAGCAACTGCATTTTGGTTGGAATAAAGGGACTGGGAAATCGTGGCCTCACTGTCGGTGAAGAGATTAAGAGTGGATTCACATGGATATACTCAGACAACTGCAACACACACATAAACTATCACCCCAGCTCCTGTCATATCCACTAGAGAAATATATGTACTTGTACGCTGTGCATCACCCCATCCTGAAGAAGACATCTAAAATAGGTTAAGTTAAACCCATCCTGGTATTGCTATTTTCCCAGTATGATTAAATCTACCTAAAGATGGGCAAAATCAGTTAAGTCCTACCACTGATGCTCTGATGTCCAGTGAAAAGGACCCTGATTGTAGGGTTTGAACCAGATTCATGTCTAGATTCATATCTAACAGTTACAACAGCTTGAAAAGACAGCGAGATACAGATGAGTGGAGACCTCACACGTCCTGCCTGTCCGGGGCCATCTGCTTTGAAAGCTGCTGTAGAAATGGAAAGAGGGTCCAGTGTCCAGAAACACTCAGCACTCCTTAATTTGCTCATCTAGAAGGAACCAAAGCCTTTTACCAAAAGAAGAATCTTTCAGATATACCATTAGTTTTCCAGTAAACAATGTGAATTCACCTCCCCCTGGAGAGGCAGAATTTTGAAAGCTAAAACCTTGGTTATTTCTGCAAAATGGAAAAAGAAGCAGAGAAGACCCACCAAAACTTTACTGGGAATAAACCCCTCCAAGGGTTTGGCCTATGGAGTTCTAGGAAGCCAGGCCATAACCTCACATTTTAAGAGCATTTATCATGTGTGGTCCCAAAATAATGCAAACTTGTAGCCCCACCTGTACCACCTGAAACATGCACAACTATTCAGTTTACTCTCCTTTGTAGGTCTTTTCTTATTTTGTTCCTTTTTTCCCTCCCACCTGGTTTCAGAGTATTAAAAGCAATTTGTTGGGTTTGCTTTCTTATTTTCCTAGGGAGCCTCTGGTTAATTTAGTTCCTTTTATCACTCCATTTCTGCAACATTTGGGATGCACAATCTCAAAAGAAATGTTTTCAAAATATTTAACCCTATTGTATTTCCAGGGAGACCTTATAGCAGCCTTCCCGTACTTTTCCTACAGGAAAGCTGCGGAGGGGCTCCTTAGAGAGTGCACAGACAGGAAAAGGGGGAATGGTTTTAAGCTGAAAGAGGGGAGATGTAGATTAGATATTAGCAAAACATTTCTTACTATGAGGCACTGGCACAGGTTGCCCAGAGAAGCTGTGGATGCCCCATTCCCGGAGTCGTTCAAGGCCAAGTTGGATGGGGTTTTGAGCAACCTGATCCAGTGGAAAATGTCCCTGCCCATGGTAGGGGTGTTAGAACTGGATCATTTTTAAGGTCCTCTTCAACCCAAATCATTCCATGATTCTATGATTTGTTTATAATTTTTAATACTGACTTCTCTTTTCATGTTTTAGTTGCCTTGTAACAGAGGACAAACTTGAAGCACCAGTGTCCAGTCTTTCAAACACTACACACAAAATGTTTTCAAAGAGTTTTTCAATGTAATGAGGGAAATAAATATACTTTAAGTTGAGATAGATGTAGCTACAATGTCTCCTTTCCTTTGGCCTCTTTTTTCTTAGCCCAGCAGTTCCTTTATTTCTGTAATATTTTGGCAGGGGTTCACAAACTGCTTGTTACATTATTTTGTTTGTTTTGCTATTTGTTTTTTTTTTAAATGACACAGATGCCATTTACCTCAAGTACTTCACCACCTTGTAAAGGGTGGTTGTTAATGCACCAAACTTCTTGCCACTGACAACATTTGCATGTATTGTTTTACTTTCTTTCCCTTAAAAGAAAAGAAAAAGTCTCGAGGACTAAACCATAATGGGACATATTAACATCCTTCCTTCTCCCTGTACAGTTTCATGCCCATCAATAATCTTGTTTAGCACTAGAGGTATTTCAGGTCTTTATTTATTTATTTTATGGATGAAGGGAAATGGTTTTAAGCTGAAAGAGGGCAGATTTAGATTTGGCACTAGGAAGAGTATTTTTTTTTAATGCCAGGCACTGGCACAGGTTGCTCAGAGAAGTTGTGGCTGCCCCATCCCTGGAGGTGTTCAAGGTCAGGTTGGACGGGGCTTTGAGCACCCTGATCCTGTGGAAGGTGTCCCTGCCCATGGCAGGGGAGTTGGAATTAGGTGATCTTTAAGGTTCCTTCCAACCCAAATCATTCTATGATTCTATTTAATCTGGAAATCTGCTAAAAGTATTTGGACCCAGAATCACGGAAATGTAGGGCTGGAAAAGAGCATTTTTCTCATCCCTCTGCCTTCTGGCAGACTATGTCTATATCATCCTTGACATGTCTGTCTAGCCATCTGTCAGGAATGAAGCTTTTTGTATGCTTGGTGTTACCACATGCTCTTCAAAAACATGGACAAATACGTCACAGACGAGCCTCAGACTGTAGCTGGAATTCCCATTAGACAACCACACCTTACTTCTGTGTTGCAGACCTGCAGCTTCTGCCTTTGTTTTCTGCTCCAATCAGTCTTTGCTGCCATGGTTTCACCAAAATCACCCTCAATGAGTTGTTTTCTTTTCGTTTCCATCAGTCTCAGGGCTCCTTTCTGTAAATGCCACATCTGTGTCCTCTCTTGGCAATACCATCGCAACATCAATCCCAAGGCCTCTGGACTCCAACCCTCTCCTTAAATAAACTTTGACATTTTATTCCCTCTTGCTCAGTCAGACTAGAGCCCAGTTTTGAAGTACATTTCTATTTAAATACAGAAGCTCTGCCTCCAGTTAGGCTGAAAGCCCTCTTTCCACTTCTAGTTTGGTGTTTTGTTCTCAACTTTAGAGCCTCAGGTGGATTCATCTCTATCTCTTCATATCTATCCACTCCATTTACCATTTAGCTCACACCCTTTGAGAGGTGACTTGTCCACTGGCTTCTTTCTGCACTTCTTCCCTTAGTTATCTCCCAGACTCAGGGGATATGGGATACAGAGTGGGTGAAAAAATGAAATACAAAACACAGGCAAAATTCATTTTAGCCTAAAGTGCTCAGAGCTTGGTTTTTTGAGGTATTTGGAAAGTTTTGGGGTTGCTGTGTTTGGTTTTTTTAATATCACCTCCTGGCTGCTTAAGAAAACCTTCATGGGGCTCAACTTCACACTGTGTGAAAAGCTCACTTTGATCACGGAGATGATATCCATCTCCCTTCTCCCTCCCATATCACACTGTTTCCCCTACTAGTTAGCTCATTCTGTCCTCTGAGCTCAGGAGATAGCACAGAGCCTCACATAAAGCAAACAAAAGTTCAGTCCATCCTACACTAGCTATCTGGGTCCTGCTATGGCTCCTGATCTGCAGGAACAATGAAGGATTCACCTCAGCATCACTCTCCTAGCTGAGTTAAATAACACAGAGTGCAAGAAAGGTGCCTTCCCTCCTGAACACACCATTGGCCAGAGAAAAGCTCAGTTATGCATTCAGATATCCAGGTGCAACAGTCCTGGTGCACTCAGAGAATCCCAAACAAGGACTATCTCAAAATCTGTGCCATCTCTCTACAATAATATGAATTACAGTCACAGCAGCATTTGCAAAGATGCAACAGATGTTTGTTTATCTTAGACAAACAAGGTGCCTTTTATTATGATCAGAAAAGGAAGGATCAAAGAAAACAAGGCAGTAGAGATGACAGAAGTTGTAACCAGTTACCTCCCCTTTCTTACCACTCCCAAAAGGAAGAAAATCCCTCTTCCTGAGGTGATAGCATAGCTGTTTGTCTAATGTAGAACAGCAGAGCCAGATTTTCTGGAGGGGCAAGTGGGAGCTGTACCATGAAGAGGGATAATGGTGGCTACTAGGATGTCAGCAAACACATATGGCATTCTCTGAAAGGATTGAATTCAAGGCTCACATCACTACTGCAGTCCAAAGCTCATTCAGTTAACACCATGTCCTACTTGTCTACCACGCCACTGCCCTCTGTTCACTCCTTGTGCACCACCAAGGCCTCCCTCTGTGTGATCAGTAAGAGAGGTTCATAAGCACATGGGGCTATAGCTGGTGATGTTTCTGCTACTGGGGTCCTCTGCTCAAAAGGGACCACAGTCACCAGGAACCACCATATGACAACTTCTCCCACAGAGATATAGGTCCATCTTGACTACCTTGAGCACTGTGTTTAGTTTTGGGCCCCTCACTACAAGAAGGACATTGAAGGACTGGAGCGTGTCCAGAGAATGGCAATGAGGCTGGGAAAGGGGCTGGAGAACAAGTCTCACAAGGAGCAGCTGAGGGAACTGGGGGTGTTTAGCCTGGAGAAGAAGAGGCTGAGGGGAAACCTCATCACTGTCTACAACTCCCTGAAAGGAGGTTGTAGTGAGGTGAGTGTTGGTCTCTTCTCCCAAGTGATAGCTGATAGGATGAGAGGAAATGGCCGCAAACTGCAACAGGTGAGGTTCAGACTGGACATCAGGAAAAATTTCTTCACTGAAAGGGTTCTCAGGCCCTGGCAGAGGCTGCCCAGGGAGGGGGTTGAGTCACCATCCCCGGAGGTGTTTTAAAGGCAGGTAGATGAGTTTCTCAGGGACATGGTTTAGTTAGTGGACAGGTACAGTTGAACTCTATGATCTCAGAGGTCTTTTCCAACCAGATGATTCTACGATTCTATTCATCCTGACACACTGGAGAAACCCTTCCCTCCCCTCTTTGCCCAAACAAATCACTATACAGCTGGGATTCCTGACACTTAACTTTAGAAAGTCCCTCTACTACCTACTCCGTATACATCTGCACATGGTCTGTTCAATCCTATTCAGCCCAGACTCCCTTCATAAATGATGGAAAGAAAGAGACCTGCTGGGTTTTCAATTTCCATTATCTCCATGTAGCTGACTAAAATGGGTCAAATGCCTGGTGACCTCAAATGCCTCTTTCTCCCCTCAGCAGACAGAGACCAGGCAACTAACTCAGGTGGAGTTGTCTGTCTGGCATTTAGGCTTCTGAGACAAGAGGGGATGGCTCTCAGCCACAGTGCCTCACTAGCCATCAGTCAAGCAAATTCAGAGATCAGATTGTGGGTGTCTGATTGCAATGGAACCCAAATGAACTAACACACTTAGTAAAGAGAGAGACAAATAAGCTGAGGACACAATGATGGTCTTTAGCTTTTCCTAAATGCAAAAAGCTCTGAAGTAAAACTCACTGAAAATTTTATTTATCTTTCTGTGGGGCTTGAATCTGATCTATAAATTAGACAGAAGAACAATGCTAATAACTAGGAACTGGAAAAACTGACATAAGCTGTACAACTGTATTTTCTAATGATGAGATTTGGTAAAAGCACCATCTTTTCCAACTTCTCTAGAAAATACATCACAAAGAGTCACCTTGCTTTGATGAGGCAGGGACACGGAGAAACAGAGCCATTTTTGAGAGACTTTCTCTGTCTAATTTGCTCAAAAGGTTTAATAAAAACATCTGTAGTTGCCCTGACAAACATGTTTCCCTTTTATGAGGGGGAGGAGGGGACAGAGTAGCTGAAAACGGAAGCTGGAGGATGCATGTTCTTTACTATTTTACCAATGTTATAAATCAAAACATAAATAGCAAGTGTTACAGCAAGGGTGGGAGGGGAAAACCTGGGTAAATTCAGCTCTCGACACGCACACAGTCCTTCAAGACAAAGAACAGTGACTCCCACATCAGCGTTTGTCTCTCTGGTTTCTGTGGATAAGTAGAGTATGACCTTGTCTAAATCCCATTCACAAAGCCAGAACAAATCTCTATAACCCTCAGCTGCTCTTTCTGTTCTCAACTTATCAGGCCCAAAATGCCTCCTCTTTCACTCAGAGTCATTCTTCCCCCACCTCAGCTATTCCTGACTTGTACTGCTGATTTACATCAGAAGAGGAGCAGCTCACCAGCACATAGAAACTCCACAGCAAAATTAAATGACCACATCAAAAATCCCCTCTGAAGAAAAGGCTTGAATCCAAGTGAAAAATTAACCATATGCAAGTTTAGTTTTGAAATAAAACAGAAGTTGCTGCTCTCAATGCACTCGTAGAAGCCTGGAGTGAGGGTCATGGGGATTTACAGTGCCAGATAATCCCAAAGGTTGGCCTCTTCATTAATGTGACAGCTGCCCTTTCGCTTGCTGTGGAGTCCCTGACTATTCCTGTAGATTGTTATCTGCTAATTACAAAAGCACAAGGGCATTAAAAGACCAGGCTGAATTAGTACTTCACTTGTGCTAAAGGAAAGGTGTGATGAGCCCACACCAATCAGGAAAGTCACTCCAGCCTGACACCTGTCTGTTTGCAGATAATCCTGTTGCAACCAGCATTTCTCTCTCTGTTTTTTTTTTAGATTAAAAAATAAAATTAAGGGCACATATGTGGCCAGGTTACACATTTTTAACTTATAGGTTAAATTTGGCCTTTCAGACACAGACATTGACTTCACAGTGAGTCTACAGCTCTTTGGACAGAACTGGGTCCAAAGTGTTGAGTTACTGCATCAATGAGAACAGACAGGGACAAAGTACACACCTACCAAACCCAAGAAAAACCTTACTGCCAGTCCAAAGTTTTGAGTA
Source organism: Dromococcyx pavoninus (assembly GCA_033558185.1). NCBI lineage: Eukaryota > Metazoa > Chordata > Aves > Cuculiformes > Neomorphidae > Dromococcyx > Dromococcyx pavoninus. The sequence continues at coordinate 451,051 of JAUMJL010000981.1, forward strand.
TGTTTTTAGAGTTCTTCTCCCAAAAACACCCCAGAATACCTCCACAAAACAAGCCAGCCAAAGCCCTACAGCCAATCGGCTTTGGGAACAGATCCTCTTTCACCAACAGCCCCAAGATGAGGCCTATATTAAATCCACATTCTCAGCAAATGCGAGCATTTACAGTGGTGCAACTGCCCTTCTGATTATTGGGATGGACTGGGTTTACTTGGTTTTCCAGAAAACATGTGGTGCAAGGACATATGAAGGAGGGATTGTAATCCTGGCCTGGGCTGCCCTGCAATGAAATATCCTGGTGTGATGACAGAAGAGGAATCTGTGTTTGACTTAAGAGCTATTATTTGGGTTCTAAGTTGTCTGCTCTGCTGCTTCTAGATCATTCAATGCCTCATATTTACCAAGGTGAGAAAAAGAGGAGACTAAGTCCTCATAGATGACCTTTTAGGACTCTGATTTAGTCCACAACACTTGAGCCAGACGTAGCAGTGAAGAGCAGGTCCATGCTGGAGGGAAGGGAGAACCATTTCCTCTCACGTTCTGCTATATGCAGCATGGAAGGACAACTAATTAGGTTAATTACCCCTTTTTGGCTACATCCCTTCCTGAGGGCAAGGGTATATCTCCTTCCTGTCACGTGACCAGCACATATGCTATAAATGGTTTTAGGTCATGAAATTCCTACTAAACCCAAACTAGGCATTTTTGATAGTATGAAGGGAAGCCAATGCTGTTGGGATCAGCAGTGCATGGACACACGTCTCATACCAAATGGATCAAGATACCTTCTCTGGTCCCAAGAGCAAAAGCATATCCATTCCTTAAGTATATCTCTGTTCCTTGAAGACCAGCATCCATCCTGCCTACAGGAAATAGTCCCTGGCATACCCTATCACTCCAAAGCACTGCTCAAACAAGCCACATCCAGACACAGAACTCTGCTGACACTTAAATGGTCTTGCTGACTACAGCACAGTGCTCAGCTCTGTTATTTTATTAGCATAGCCAGCAACTCCAGATAAGTAATAAAGAACGGGACACGCTTGCTCTTGCACCAATTGCCATGTGGAGTTGTGCATCTTGCCCAGCAGGAAACAGTGGGCAGCAATTGCCAAACCTTTGCTTAACACCAAAGATGTGCTAGCAAGGAAAAGAAACATTACTCTGGGAACATGACCAGGTATTGTTGCTTTAGCTTGAATTATGATATGTTTTAGGCTACGTAAGATGAACATTTGGGTTCACTAAGTTGATCTTGACACTTCACCTTCCACCCTGGAAGTAAACAGTGGCTCCACATTGCCCATAAGGTGGGAATTTCAGGAAAAGGCAAGCTTGCTTTATGGCAGACTCCAAGTGAGTCCACTTTGCTTCTGGGATTATGTAGCCTTCTTTCCATAAACAAGCAACAGGCAGAAAGGTCTTATGCCTTGGATACCACCTAACAGGATGTAACCAGCTCAGTCTGCCCCAGGTATATTTTCTGGAGGTGTCTCTTTCTTTCTTACAAGGAGCAAGGAACAAGGTTGCTCTTGGCTTAGCTGTTCAGACAAGGTGTGTAAGCATGGATTCTCATGCTTGGGAATGGGGCTAACGAAGCCAAGGAAAAAGCCAAAGCTTCAAGAAAACCAAAGAGCACTTCTGTATGATATCTTAAACCTAAACACAAGTGAGTCTTTAGCAGTAGGGTGGAATGCTCTAGCCACTCCCAAGCTTCACATCCACATTTCACCACATACCTCTCTACTACCCACCTCATTGTAACCAGCACCTTCTTCTCAGGCTGTCTATACAGGGTTTTCCTGCCTCAGATTGCTGTCAAGATGAGTCTGAGGTCTACCCTACCTCCTCCACTCGGTGATCCACTTCTGCAAGCATGATCACACCTTCTCTCGTGTTACCGCCAGCGCCTGGATTGACCATGTCAAACCAATTTCAAAGGTATTCTCCTCTCTTTTTAAATGATAAACCCTTCCATGAACAGCAGGTGGTAAACTGGTGTTTTGTGTTGCCATAGAAAATTTGATTTGACCAAACATATTTGATACAGAACCACTTTTTCAACTAAAATAAATAAATACTTTTCTGAAGAAATGTTGGGTTTTAGGTCTAGGAAACTGAGGTGTAAAGTCTGAAATGTTTTGATTCAGCCAAGTTATCATAATGCCTCATGGAAACTATAGATAAGGTTCCCCCAGATCCTCATTCCTTTTGTTAACCAGGTTTATCTGCAGAACCATAGCTTCTGTGAGTATTTTTGTGAGGGACACTGGGGATGGAGCCAACAGCTCTCTGCACCACATAGAGGTCATGGTGCATCTTGGAAGCTCCAGGAAATCAACTGGATGGAAAAGCACACACTATCTCTAACTATCTACCTATGGCACACAATAACAGCACTCAGAATCAAAATATTCTTGTTGCGGACCAAAATATTTTCACTGAAGAAATAAAAATCCCTGATTTTTCTTCTGTGTTTTGGAAAGGCAAACACTTTTATTTTGCTTGTCCTCTAAAACCAACCAAAACTCTAACCCTGAAGCTTCCAGCTTCAACTCTGCTTTTCTAACACCTTGTCTGGGAGCACGTTCCTATGCCCATGAAGAGCTATGACGCTGCAAGACTTCCTTTTTCTTCCCATCTCCTTCTTTCACCATTTCTTCTTCCATAAGTACCATGCTTTTGCTACCTTTGCTATAACTCATTCCTATGTACATTGTGAACTACATAGGATCAACTTTTTTAATGCATTCATCTCATCCTCAGCTCCTGGTCAGGGCAGTAGTAACTATAGAGCCAGCCCTCCTGATAATTATGTGCTAAGTACAGAAAGGTTTTTATTGCCACCTTTGAATTCCTTTATATATCATGGAAGATGTTCCAGCTGCCTCCTATAGGAACCTGTCTGATATCACATCAAATTCTTTCCTTTAACAGTTCATAATCTGGCAATCCTAGATGAAGACTGAATTTTTCACATTGTAGGTGTCTTGTCTATGCTAGCAGAGGATTTCAATGCATCAGTACTTTGCTAAACCAATATTTATTTCTCATTAAAAAATGACACTTGTAATTGCTTTTTCTGTTTCTCTGATTTTAAATCAGTGGCAATGAGATGTGGGGCTTTTTTCCTTTTTATAAACTCAGGTATTCAGCAGGCATTACTGATGAGATACAAATAAAGTTATGCCATGAAAGATACAGTTTCTCCATAAAAAGTCTCTTCTGTCTCTGGAGAAGAGGCGTCATCTCCTGAAGGAAAGGCAAGAGTGCCTTGGCCTTGGGCAACAAAATGGCACAGAATGGTCTTTTCTGCTTGGTTTTGTTTGCAGTCTACACACAGGCCCAGTAACACTGCTCAGCAAAGTTCATGGCTTGGTTTGTAGATATCCCAAAGCTTTTCACATTTTTCTGCTGGCTGAGATGCCTCTTTTTGTCTGCAAGCACCTCACAGGCAGTTCAGAGCTACTTTCTCCATAATCTTTATGCAAAGCACGGAGGTTTTACCCTTGTTTTAGTCAGGTCCAGATGAACACACAGCATAACAGCTTAGTGACAGTGTCAGTCAAACACTTGTAGGTTAAAACACTTGCCCATGCAAGAAAAGCATTGCAGAAAACACAAGACAAAATGCTCACATGATAAGCTGTACCCACCAGCTCTTCTCTCCCTGTTGAACTGGCAGGGTGAAGATCACAGGGTGATCATGAGGATGCCCTAAACAAGTCTGAGCATCAAGACTCCCTTCACTTCCCTGATGAAATGACAAGTTTAGAAGACATAACAGAAGTCACAGGATGAGCAAATCAGACCAAGTACAATACAGAAAAGGCCACAGGATTCATAACGTCCCTATTATCACTGCTTTATCAACTGGAAATTTGTTTGTCTTTTAGGATTGATATTTCCTATACGTACACTTAGATATATTATTGTACCTCCTGAAGATAAGTGGGACATTTTTACTTGATAATGCTAAGGAAAAGGGGATACAATTCTTTTGAATGAAAACCAAGCAAATTAAAAGACATAATAATCGAGGCAGTTGATGACTGAGAAGTAATCCAGCCTAAAATAGGTCAATTGTGATGTGAAAATGACCATTCACAAAGATCAGAAAAATGTCAGGTAGAGCTTATGATCTGCAGATTTCAAGGCTCTTTTTTTTGGCTCGGATAACTATCACGAAATTCACTTCAGAGATAACTGAACCCTACATCCGCACCACACACACGGCACTGTCGTGAGAGAGACAAGGTACAGCTACATGAAAGCAGCACCATTTTCTTTTCATCCTGCCCTGGGTACATCCTATACAACCGTACGCTTCTTCCGTTCAGCACTTCTGCCCTAAAGGAGCAAACAAAGGAAGGATTCTTTCACATAGGTGGAACTAAAAACATCACCAAAATAGAACGACACAACCAGGGCCTACTGGAAAGATGGGGAGGGGCTCTTTATCAGGGAGTGCAGGGATAGGATGAGAAGTAACGGTTTTAAGCTGAAAGAGGGAGATTTAGATTAGATATTAGGAAGAAATTTTTTGCTGTGAGCGTGGTGAGGCACTGGCACAGGTTTCCCAGAGACATTGTAGATGCTCCAACCCTGGAGGTGTTCAAGACCAGGTTGGATAAGGCTTTGAGCAACATTACCCAGAGGAAGGTGTGCCTGCCCATGGTAGGGGCGTTGGGACTGGATGATCTTTAAGGTCCCTTCCAACACAAATCATTCAATGATTCTATGAATTCTGCCCCAACAAGCTGCTCTAAAGCAATGGTGTTGCTGTAAGGTCCAATACAAACCAGAAGAATTATCCATTGCTAAAACAGCCGTGCAGAATTTGAAAAGTGACCTGAGTTCATTCCACACACATCAAAGTTAATAAACGTTATCTTTACTGCTGAATATGATGGTGACAATAAAAATCTCCAACAGGCCTGATATATCACAAAAACTAATTATACAGAAAGCATTTTGCCATTGTCTATAGAGAAGGGTTTGCAGTTTATGCCACCTTTGCCAATGTTTTCCTTCCAGCCAAGCCTACAACCAGGAGTCAGATGTTCTGGGTAGGATGCAAGTGCAGGCAAACCGAGAGCAACATCGTGGAATGGAAACAAACTGTCACAGTGAGCTCACAGGCTAACACAGGCTGCTTTCTGGTGTCAGTCATGATTCAGAGAACATTTCTATGTGAGAACAGGCACATGAGTAACCCTGCAAGGGAACTGTGAGTGCACACTAAGCTGTACATACCTTTAATTAGAGGATCAAGGCTCTAGTTAATCTAGATCCTATAAAATCATATATATATAAATCATCCTATAGATGATTTCACACACAAGTTTTGGATGTTTATAATACTGTATTGACTTTCTCTTCCTTTTCTATTTTGAGAATCACTTTTTCAAAGCTTAGGCAAAGAAAAACACTGCTTACACAAATCCTGGCTTCAGTAAAATGAGAAGCAACAGCAGAATTTGCAGACAAGTGTTTTAACTTAGATCCACAAACATATAATACGTAAAAAGCCAAGAGCAGCCCTTCTGACAAAGCCCTGGAAGCTGGTTGGCACCTCACCTCCTTCCTAGGCTGCTGCAGAGCTTTTTGCAATTAAACCCAGACAATAAGAGAAGAAACCAAAAAGTTGCCATCAGAATGTTATATTTACCATTATCACCATCTTCAGAACAAAGTGGGAGGCTTTACAAAGATGAACCAAGGAGGACATCTAATAAATTGTCATGCTGGGAAGCTAAGATGTTCCCTCCCTCCATCCATTCTTCCTTGTCTCTTCCTCTAAGCCTTTCCTTTGAGGCCCTCCACCTCTGACATGATGGTGAGGCACATACTACATCCGTGAGAAGCTTTGAGCGTCAACTGAGTGACTTTCTTTGAAAGGAAACACACTTGAGGCAGAAAAAAAAAGAGATCAGTTAGCTCCACCCTGGCAGTGTAAAAAACCTCTGCTCATACTCTCCTTGGCATGAAAAAAAATGAAAATCTTTACCCAGTGTAGCAGTTTGATCACAAAAACAACCCAGGCATGGGCTGGGTGGTGGTGCTGAGATGCAAGATGAAGGTTCAGGAGGGGGATCTGAATCTTCGATAGGGCTTTGGAAAAAATCCCAAAGGACATGAAGAAGTGAGGATAAAGTTTAACTAAGCCTCGCATTGCCTATGCCAGTGCAACTGTAGCATTATATTAAAGCAGGAATGCCTTCAACTCAGAAGCTTCTGCACAGGTTGAGGTTTAATTCCTCATAGGGGTTGGCCAAAAAAAATCATGTGACAAAAACGAGAGGTCCAGCATGATTCAGGGAGCTTTGGCAAGTGAAAGCTGGTGGATGCCAAAGTCTCATGTCCAGTCTAGACAACAAAAAAGAGATGGAGGCAACAACCAAGAGCCCACAGTGGGATCTAGATCCAGCTCTGATGTCAGGTGTTCAGCCAACGGCAGCTCGGTGGGACTGTGAGCTCCAGGAAAGCAGCTCTTAGGAGGCCATCTGGTACCTTCAGCTGAATGCAGCCCTGCTCCACCACAACCAGGTGGGACAGGAACCTCCCTGGAGCAGGTGCTCTTTCCTGGTCTCTCGACTGGGCTCCTACAGCATACTCACCAGAAACTGAAAAATACCTGGTGGCCTCAACTAGGACTTGGAGTCCTTTCCTCAATAAAAAAGAAGGATAAAAATGTAATATAAAAAAAAAAAAGACCCGGGACTTCAAAGATTTGGCTGTTCAAAAATACAAAATTCAGAACATTGTCCTACTCACCATAAATGGTTCTGCTTCTCACTCCTCCCCCTGCCTTTTTTTTTTTAATAGCAAGTTCAGTGAAACTTTATCTCTTCCTGCCCTAGTAACCCTGCTAAATAATCTGCTATTAGCATGACTCTATTGAACGGCTTTCAGCTGCTGAAGTAATTTTCTTTGCTACTGTTGTTTCATAGGTGGAAATTAAAAGAAGAGCCCATAGAAAGTTTTCCACACCGGCAAAACATCATACTATCAGAGACTAGAAAATAGTAAAAGCCAAGAAGTTAATTATAATTGTAATTACAATTAAAAAGCATCTGGTTACACCCAAGACTTTAACTTCATTAGCATTCAATGTGAATGCAGGGAACATAAGCAAGGTCTCAAGACTGAGCAGCCAGGGTTTTAAGTCCCCTCCCTCCTTCAAAAGAAAATGCAGTGGAGGAGGGATGGAGACAATTCATTTTTCTTTACCGCTCAAATCTGCTTTCAAACTTATCACAGCCCTAGTTTGCAGAGTATTACAAACTTGATCCAAGAATGCTATACACAGCTACTGAGATACAACATCACCTCTGAAACTAGACCAAATCTGCCTATCCTACTACATACTGCTGCAACCAAGAAACACCTACAAAACTTCACAGAACCTACTGGGGGAAAGTATTTGCCCTCTACATTTTCCTCAGTTTGTTTACTCAACTCTTTGGTTAAAGTTGGTTTTCATTGTTTTTCTCATTTCCCCCTCTTCTTTGTATTGCATGAAGGTACACGGGAGAAAACAACACTTTTTAAAGGCAGGAAAATATGATTACAAAACCACAAAGAACCTTAAAGTAATATAAACTCTTATTTAAGATTAAAAAAAAAGGAACTCTTTGGCTAAGTAATAAGTCGACAGCTTTAAAATCTGAAACAGGACGAGACCCGGCAGCTGAAACAGTGCCCTAAGCAGAGTCCCAGGTAAAATGAGATGCGAACAGTACCAAATAGTGCCCCAAACTTTCTCGCTGTTGCTGCTCTGCTGGGCACGGCTTCTCCCTGCCCAGCCCTGTCCCGGACCCCCGCTGCCTTCCACCCCGCTTCCCACCGCGGGCAGTGCCTGCTCTCCACGCAGGTCAGCCCAGCTCACCTCAGCTAAGCTCAGCTCAGCCCGGCTCGGCTCGGCTTAGTTCAGCTCGGCTCGGTACAGCCTTGTGCAGCTGAGCTCGTCTCTGCTTGGCTTGGATCAGTCCGGTTCAGTTCAGCTCCGCTCGGCTTGGCACTGCCTGGTGTAATTGAACTCGGCTCAAAACAGCCCGGTGCAGGTGAGCGCGGTTCGGTTCAGTTCAGCTCAGCTCGGCGTAGCCTGGTTCCGTGGAGCTCAGCTCGGCACAATCTGCATCAGTTCAGCTCGGCTCAGATTTACCCCGATTCGGCTCAGTTTGGCTCAGCTCGGCTAGGCACAGCCTACTGCAGCTGAGTTCGTTTCGGCACAACCTGCGTTAGTTAAACTCGGCTCAGCTTGGCTTGGATCACTCCGGTTTGGCTCAGTTCAGCTCAGCTCCGCTCGGCTCAGATCAGCCCGATTGGGTCCACTTCATCTCAGCTCGGCATGAGCCCCGTTCATCCCGGCTTTGCTGAGCTCCACCCGGCACAGCGCAGCCCTCCCCGCCGCGACCCGCGAGGGAAGAGCCTGCCTTCCTCCTTCTCCTCCTCCTCTTTGGCACCACCCCACTCCACGCACCACCGCCCCCTCCCCGCCCCCCAAAAGGACACGATTTCCAGGGACTTGGTGCTGGCCTGGGATGCGAGCATCATCTCCAGCCCTGCACGGGACCCTGCTCTGGGACAGTGCACACTGAACCCTCTTTGGCAGACAGGGAAACCATGGCTTCAAAAAGAGATGCTCACCAAAAATGAAGTAATTAGGCCAACCTGCATTTTTTCAAGCTGCAAAGCCTTGTCGTGGTGACTGGGGGGGGGAGGTTATTGAGGGGTGCAGATGGGAAGTCAACAGAGAAGTCTTTCCTTATTTGCCTGTCTCATTATCTTACATTCTCTGCAGTTCCCTGAAAAGAGGTTGTAGCGAGGTGGGTGTTGGTCTCCTCTCCCAATTCACAGGCGATAGGATGAGAGGAAATGGCCTCAGGTTGCACCAGGGTTGGTTTAGATTGTGTATCAGGAAAAAATTCTTTACTGAAGGAGTAGTGAAGCATTGGCAGAGGCTGCCCAGGGAAGTGGTGGAGTCACCATCCCTGGACATGTTAAAAAAAACGTGTAGATGTGGCACTCTGGGACATAGTTTAGTAGACGTGGTGTTGTTGGGCTGATGGTTGGACTTGATGGTCTTGAAGGACTTTTCCGACTTTAATGATTCTATAATTCTATGATTATTGGCCATGGGTGTTCGAAACATCTCTCTTCCAGGCAAGCCCAACCTCAAAGCAGGTTGTATTATGAAAGAAGGTCAGGTGGTACCTGTTTGGTGAATCTCTTTCAGGACTTGAGGGTGTCAGAGGTAGGTTTTGCCTAGGACATCCCCTGGAAGACCCTTCTTACCTTCACTGGTCCTGGGGCCTCCTCCTCTGCTGCAAGATTAGGTGTGATGTTGGGGGTTGTGAACAGGTGGATCTGGAAGGGAAAACTGGCTTGGGAACCTGGGAGAGGAGCAACAAGAAGGAAAATAAACCCCAGAAATTTTGGGGGCAAAGGGTTTTGGAGAAGACCATGCAGAATCCTCACATCCTGCAGGAACACACCAGCACCATGAGACTAGTGGGCTTTGCTGCTGCTAATGGTCAAAAAAGTGTAACTGTTATAGCAAGGAGACCTACAAATGCTCTTCATGTGCCTGACATATCCATAGAAGACATCCTCAGGTACCTTCTGTAGGTCCTAATGACCCAGTGGAGAATCTCAAATGGTGTTTCTCTAAAAAGTCAATGCACCATTAGAGGTGCAGGACATGCCACCTGCCTGCAAAAGAGGTGTTTTGTCTGAGATGATTCAAATGAGGTGTTTAGAAATTTTAGGATCTGTAAATGTTTACTTTGAACTGGCTGCACTGGTTCTTTGAATACCATGGGAATTATCTTGTCTTTGCTGCTGATCCTTAAAATGTAAGTATACATTAAAATAAAGGGGAGGCAAGGGAAGCTAAAGGGAAAGGCTACTGAGCTTTGGGAAATGGATTGGCTTTAAAGAGTAGTTCTCTCATATTTTTTGGAACAATTTGAACTGTGTATAATCTATGTTTCTCTTACCAGCAGGAGGGAAAAAGGCATTTCATGAGGCAGATGATTTTGCATTTTAATTGCTCACAGACCATTAACTTACATATCTATCCTTCCTGTCTGCATCAGACTTCATTACATTAAGGGTGAGTGGGGTGTGGGATTGGCACTGCAAGCATGCAGAAGAGGTTCTTTCACGCCAAGTGAAGGTGAGCTGTAGGTAATTAAATCCCATATATTCCTATCCCAAGCTTAAGTTTTCAGCTCCACTGGCTGCTGATGCTGTTGCTAAAATTTGCACAGAAACATGATGGCTGGAGGACCATCGCATCCATCTCCACTTAGACTGGATGAGTGGAAGCCTCAGCCATTGTAGTGGCATATCCGCAGTTGCGATGCAGCCCCATGGTCTCTTTCCCCATTCCCTGATCCCATCAATATTGTCCCCTCCCATATACTGTATCCCACCTGGGGGGCAAAGCATGGCACAGCAGCTGATTACATGAGCAGCATTTTGCTTATAGGAAATTTTGTAGCTGTGCAACTATTTAGGCTCAGGATTAGCTTTTGTGTTTCACACACCAAACAGCATATCAGGCCACTTAGCTCAGATGTTGAGGCAGCAAAAGGCTTCAACTTGCATCTTCTCCTAGCAAAACATTTGACTGTGCAATGGTCTCAGAGCAGGAAAAATCCTTGGCCATCTTTTTCAATGGAAAAATCCATCTTCCATCCTCTGCCCCATGTTAAAAAACAATATCAGCCCTTTCTAGAGGACCATTTAGGACAAGAGAAGTGATTGTGCCCCTGTACTCAGCACTGGTGAGGCCACACCTCGAGTACTGCGTTCAGTTTTGGGTCCCTCAGTACAAGAAGGACATTGAAGGACTGCAGCACGTCCAGAAAAGGGAATGGAGCTGGAGAAGGGGCTGGAGAACAAGTCTTACAAGGAGCAGCTGAGGGAACTGGAGTTGTTTAGCTTGGAGAAGAGGAAGTTGAATGGAGACCTCATCACTGTCTACAGCTACCTCGAAGGAGGTTGTAGCGAGGTGGGTGTTGGTGTCTTCTCGCAAGTGACAGGTGATAGGACAAGAGGTAATGGCCACAAGTTGCACCAGGGCAGGTTTAGACTGGATATTTGGAAAATTTCTTCATTTAAAGGGTGGTCAGGCACTTGCAGAGGCTGCCCAGGGAGGTGGTTGAGTCACCATCCCTGGAGATGTTTAAAAGACAGATAGATAACTTTCATAGGGACATGGTTTAGAAGTGGACAGGTATGGCTGGGCTTGATGATCTCAAAGGTCTTTTCCAACCAGATGATTCTGTGATTCCAGATCTTTGGTGACAGCTCCACACCAGCTCACCACAGCCTTTCCCAAAGTTGTCCTTCACTACTTGATAGCATTGCCTCAAAGTGTAACATAAACCTTCCTTGCTGTGATTTCAGCCCACTTCTTGTTATAGAATCATAGAATGGGTTGGGTCAGAAAGGATTTTTAAAGGTCATTTAGTCCAGCTCCCCTGAAATGTGCAGGGACATCTTCAGCTAGATCCTATCCACCAGGGGCATGGGGAACAGATTTTCCTGTCCTTTTTTTTCGCAGCAGCTTTTTGCATATTTAAAGCCGACAGCGCTGAGGCTGGGGGGCAGCTGCCGTATGAATTACCCAGCTGACACAGAGCTTCCACTGAAACACGCGTCGACTGTTGTATGTTATTATTGTCATTTAACTTGACATGTACAACTAATCAGGCATTGCCTTCTACAACAGTCGAGGGCACTCCTGTGAGTGTAGGTATTTAGAAACCAAAAGCCCTTAATGCTGCATCTTTCTGGTGGAAAATATCACCACAAGCCGGCGTGTTTTCTTTCCTGTATTTGAAAACCACCCACATTTTCAGTAACAAAAAAAAAATTAAACTGATGGAGCATTTTGCCTGGGCAGTGGGCTTTTCAGAAGAGTTGCATTCTCAAAATATTTGGTCTTTAGGGATGAATATTTGCAGTTTATTTTTAATTTAAAAGAGGTATGGGAAAAAAATTAGGGAACACGTTTAATAACTGCTGTGAAGGAAGGTAAAATATCCCTGTTTGTTTTAAATTAATTGCAACTTAGTTAATTAGTCCATGAACTTGAAAATGACTTGAAAGGTCATTTTCAATGTTAAAATAACATTAAAACTCGGCTTTTCATTTTTCTTTTCCTTTCTAAAGGTTTGCATTTCTGCTCAAAGCGTGCATTGCATATTAACATGATGTTTACATTCCAATCCCTTCCAGTAGAAAAGCCCATTAAAAAAGGGCTTGGAAAGGATCACAGAGGTCACTTCCTCCCTTCTACTAAATGATAGGTCCAACACACCCCAAACCACCCATTCCTCAGTGAGGTCCGTCCACCCTGCTGTCACACACTTCCAGCCTGGGAGCTCCCTGGTGTCTGCATGAAAGGACAGGAAATGCAGTGAGCAAAGCAAAGCACTTGCAAAATATGTGTGGCAGAGCATATCTCCCAGGCTTCACCAGAAAAGGCTGAGTAATTATAGGACAATCTTTCTTCAGGGTCCACTTCCTTGGAATTCCTTGACTGAGGATATATATTGCCCCTTTCAAGCTACAAAGAGAAATCGATTGATTATGATGCTGGTCTTATTACTGGTGTTGTTGCAGTGCCCTCCAAAAGCTATTAGTCTCATACCAAAGACCAGCCAAACATCTGATGCAAAATGTATTCCCAGTTCATTCTTTGCTTTATAGTTCAGAGCTTTTTCTCAGTCCATATTCAGTTACTTCAATACTATGGTTTGTCAGCTGTGAGCAGGTGGCATTCAAAATAATCAATTTAAGCAGATGCATAAAATGCTTTTTAGGGCACAAGCTGAGTGAGGCAAAGCCACTGCCTGCCCTCTCTGGCTGGTTCCCACACTCTGTCTCCCTCCTGCCCCTGCCTGTGTCCTTCCTCCCCACCCCAGGCTTCCTCACTTTGCTGACTCAGCTGATGTCCTCACTGTGCTCTCAGCCAGAGCAGCAAAACGCTCTGGATTTAAGAAAAACAAGCAAAGCAAGACAGAAAAAAAAAAAAAGAAGGGTGGCCCTTTGCCTGTAACAGGCATCATTTTCACAAGGCATGGCCATGTGAAGGACTGAGCAAACACAGCAGTGGTGGGAGGGTGGTGGAGGGTTGGGAGTGGGTAAAAAACCTGACCAGGCAGCTCCATAGCCAAAAGGTTCACAGTGTGTGACCACATTCTCCAGTTGCCACTGCGTGAGAGGTGTGGTGCTTTGAAACTACTAGAAAAATACAGTCATTTCTGAGGTAAAAGTCCTCTCCTTTCCTGGAGAACAGTCCCCTATTGCTTGTGTGAAAAGAATCCCCTCTCATTGGCTTCCGCACGAAGATACTATCTCTAATAAGTCTCCCTGAAATAGGGATCTTTGAAAGACAACTCCAAGTTTGGCCTGTTCCCATGCCTGGGCATTGGATGTTGACCACTCTTGGAGGAAAACTGCCCAGTTTGGAGGTTCTGGGACTGCTGGCACGTGTTCTGCATCTCCTTTGATGCCATTAATTAATTGCATTGGGAAACATGAAGGAAATGCAACAGTAGTAATATTTGAAATCACAGAATGGTTGAGATTGCAAGGGTCCTCTGGAGGTCATGTTCATAGAATCATAGAACCATAGAATTATAGAATCACAGAATCATAGATTCATAGAATCATGGAATAGTTTGAGTTGGAAGGGACCTTAAAAATTGTCGAGTTCCCACCTTCCTGCCATGCTCAGGGACACCTTCCACTGGATCAGGTTGCTCAAAGCCTCATCCAACCCGTCCTTGAACACCTCCAGGGACGGGGCAGTCACAACGTCTCTGGGCAACCTATGCCAGTGTCTCACCACCCTCACAGGAAAACATTTCTTCCTAAGATCTAATCTAAATCAGTTTAAAACTGTTACCCTTCATTCTGTCCCTGCACTCCCTGATAGAGCCCCCCTCATCTTTCCTGTAGGCCCCTTTAAGTACTAGAAGGCTGCAATAATGTCACTCTGGAACCTTCCCTTCTCCAGACTGAGCAAGCCCAACTCTCTCGAGCTGTCCTCACAGGAGCGATGCTCCAGCACTGTGATCATCTCTGTAGCCCTCCTCTGGACTTGTTCTAACTTATACATATCATTCCTGTGCTGAGGACTCCAGAACTAAATGCAGGACTCCAGGTGGGGTCTCACAAGAGCAGAGTAGACAAGTCTTTTATAGACAAGGGACCGAAGCCTAGGGGCACAGAAGGGCAATGTGTAGCTCTTGGGTAACCATTCACACATCCCTGCTCTGTGAGTCCCCAGACATCTTGTCTTAAGGTATCTTTTGCATTTGGCCCTGTCTGGAGGGCATATGGTGAGAACTGACAGGTCAGGCCTGGCAGAGGAAAAGACAGACACATGTCCCATGGGAGAGTCTTTCCTGAGACATGGCATTAATTAATGGCAGAAGCAGCTTCAGGTGCTGAAGACTTAGCCAAAGGAAGAGCTGATTTAGCATAGGACAGACTCCAGGAGCTGCAGTAGCTGGTAGATGTGCACACAGCCACTGGTGGAGATGTAAGCACCAAGCAGGCACTTTCACCACAGGCATACGCAGATGCTCTGCCCGTTAGTGGTCTTCACAATCTCAGTAGTGCTTTTTGCAACAAAGGCTTTGAGAGAAGTCATCAGTGGTTTAGCAAACGGGGCTATGAAACTAAGACAGAGCTCAAAAGATGTGCTGGGTTAGGCCTGCTAAACTTTGACTCAGCCCACTCTGCCTCCCTCCCAACCCAATACGGGGATGCTGAGCAGCCTCTTGCTCTGCTGCCATGCTGCTACTCTGCTGTGTGCTGAGGCCACACCACCACCCCCTCAGTGCTACAAAATGAGCACAGATCTGTCTCCCATGTTTGGTTTGAACCAGTGCTACCTCCAGCCAGCAAAACCCCAGCCCTTTACATACTTCTTCTCCCTCCTCCGTAACCTATCCATGAGCAAGCATAAGGCAAAGACAACATCTTTGTTTTATTTGTCTGTATTCTCTCTGTTTCTCACATGAGCTGGCCTGCTAATTCTTTTGAATTGGTCTATTCTAACGAAGCAAAGACACCAGCAGACGGTGTTGTTTCCCAGTGAAATTTTGCTGATGGAGTTATTTAGTCGGGTGCTGTGGTGTGCACGGTCCTTCTAAATTTCCCAGAAATCTGTCTTCTCACTGCAGCATTAACGTCAGCTGGGGTGATCAGAGGCCACTGACAGTAACATTTCAGACCTGACATCCTTGTGGTGAATATTTTAGGTGAGGAGTGGGTTTGCAAGCTTACTTTCTTTTAGTGGTTAAGGTGAAAGGTCAAAATGTTTTCTGCTCGGTGCTCTGAAAATGTCTGATGTTGAGTGTCTTTTTTATTATGGACACAAAACTTTCAAAATCATAACTTCCCATGATAGCATCTGTTCACCAGCAGATGCTGGGTGTCCAGGATACTTTTCCATCAATGAGCTCAGCTTTGGGACATCCAGAAAGAGATAAGATGGATTCAATCTTCAGCAGCATGGAAGAGAACGAGATTAGATGGCATTAAACATAGCTTTCCTCTAAAAAACAAGTGCTCTCAGGTCAGCTCTGGCAGCCAGGAGAGCTGGTCCTCAGGGATAGGTGTTACAGAGATCTCAGGTAGGATCAGGAGGAGGAACTTGGATAAATGTCCTGATAAACTGCAACATGAGGAAGGTACATGAAAATAAGGTAAGCAATGATCCTATATTTCTGTCACTGGCTACAGTTGATGGCTTATAACCCACTTAGGTACCCAAAAGTCTGCAGCATTGCTAGCAGGAGAAGAATCTGACTTCAGCAAGGGAAGAAATAAAAGGGACATCTCCAAACACTTCATGGCTGTGGCTTGGCTGTGTGCTCAGTGTTCATTTTTGCTTTCCTCGGAATGACTGAAGGCCACCCCATCAACCCCTTAGAAATATGCCTCTGTTCTTGGTGTGATCCTCTTGCCCACGGTGGTAAAGGGGTCTGGCAAGGTAGAGAGAAACACCAAAAACTCCACACTCAAATCAGGAAATGAGAGGAGGAGAAAATAAGAGAAAAAAAATAAGGACAGATGAGTGCCTTAGATGACCTTCAGTACCCTGGCTAAGCCATGAAGAGTAGGAAGATGAGAGGGCTGTGACGGAGGGAAAGGAAGACCCCACGTATAATGTGGTGATGAATCGGGGCAGCAAAGAGCAAGGACACTTGCTTTGGGTAGGTGTGAACGCAGAGGATGTTGCCTCACTTGGGGTGGTTTTGGGGATGCTGGTGCTGCTGCTTGCCTTGCAGTACAGTGAGGAAATAACTGAGCTCATTTGAAATAAACTCTTCTAGCTATTTCAAGGAGTCACTCTGCAACAGTACAGATGTGGGGGAGGAAGGGTTGACAGATCATATCAAGAAGTTGGTATCTGTGCATTATATCACAGTATTCTTTGTAGATGTTCCTTGTTACTACAGCAAGGAAAATACAGCTTTGGGATAACCTAACAGCTGGCTGCAAGTCCTCTGGACCCCTGGTATGCAATAAAGTCTGAAATGCTGCATCTTCATAGAATCATGGCTTGGGATGGAAAGGGCCTCAAAGATCATCCAGTTCCAACCCCGCTGCCAAGGGCAGGGACACCTCCCACTAGACCAGGCTTCTCAAGGCTCCTTTCAATCTGGCCTTGAACACTTCCAGAGAGGGGGAATCCACAACCTCCCTGGTCAACCTGTGTCAACCACCCTCACCGTCAAGAGTTTCTTCCTAATGTCTAATCTTCCTCCTTCCAATTTAGAGCCATCCCCCCTCATCCTATCACTACATGCCCTTGTAAAAAGTTCCTCCATGGCTTTCTTTTAGGCCCCCTTAAGGTACTGGAAGGCCAATATGAGGTCCCCCCGAAACCTTCTCTTCTTCAGGCTGAAAAAGCCCAGCTCTCTCAACCCATCCTCATAGCAGAGGTGCTCTAGCCCTTTGATCATCTTCATAGCCTCCTCTGGATCTGCTCCAACAGTTCCATATGATTCTTAAGTTGGGTATTCCATAACTGGATGCAATACTCCAGGTGTGGTCTCACAAGAGCGAAATAGAGGGGAAGAATCACCTCCCTTGACCTGCTGGCAATGCTTCTTTTGATACATCCCAGGACACAGTTGGCCTTCTGGGCTGTGAGCACACATTGCTGGCTCATGTCATCATCAGTGCTCCTGTTCTGTGTTGGTAAACATATGAAAACTATGGCACTACTTCATGATCTATTCTTTGTTTAGAGAAGGGCAGGATCTGAAGGGTGAGAAGACCCCAGAACATCCTTTTCTATAGAACATCTCCTAGCCATGCTTCAGGGGCCTTACACATTTACCCCTGGAGAATTTACTTATTGTTACAAGTAGGTCATCACAGGGGTAGCTCAGGCTGTTTTGTCTCTGGTGGATTTGGTTTGAACACTTTGCTTTCCAGACAACTGCAAATATGATTATGTATGAATCATGCTTTTACCTCTTGGTTCATTTGATTCTTAGAGAGAACTATTAGAAAGGATTAGAAGACTGGAAGCCTGCTCAGTGGTGCCTGCTAATGAGAAGAAAAACAGAAGATGGAGAGGAAAAAGAAAACTACAACTGCTTTTCTGCTATCTGACCCAAAGTACTTTATCTGGGCCTGTGATTACCTTAAGGATATATAAGAAAAAGCTCAAACATACCCTGAAAATAAATGATTGTATTATAGAAGGTCTCTCATGCAGGAGGGCAAGTGTAGACTTGGGTAATATGTAGGCTTTGTGTTTTATCTTTCTGTGCAGCCTTGCAGATTTGGAATTAATCTGGGTGTTGTGTGAGGCATCAAGGTGCTATAACACTAAATGCCTCAAAAGTAACAACTGAAACCATCAATTCTTTTCATTTGTGCCTCTGGTTTTTACTCAAATGCTCTTATAATTGCTGAGAACTCATCCATACACAATAGCATTAATCAAAAGTCCTTTTCCAGGTGAAGGAATCCAGGCTTCCATTTATTAGCTACAGAAGATACTTAATTCTCTTAAAGGCCCAGAATGAATAAGGCTGAAGAACCAGAGGAACCATGCAGTGACAAAAATGATTTTAAAAGGTCACTGCATATAACCAAGAAAGGAAAGGTAGGTCCTGCCCACCAACCCCAGGAAATGCAGGGGCTTGTTTAATATTCACTGTGGGCTTTTCCTAAAAGTCAGTGCATGCTTTAAAATGTCACTGCACAAACTCTCAGTTCATGTTATTTCTTAGGCCATTGCCTGTTCAGTAATGGGGAATCAGCTTTGTGTTGCAATTGGAAGGTCATGTGGTGCACAAGGCCCTGACTTTGTAATGTGGGTGCACCTAGCAGTAAAGCTGCACTTAGCTGGTTTTGTAATTTCATTCTAGCAGTATCCTCCTCTTCCCTTGGTTCTTTTTGATTTGAATCTTCAAGCCTTTTGGGACAGAAATTGTGACTTCTACGGGTCTGGACAAGGTCTAGTGTGATAGCTTTTCACCATTGCTAATATCAAGATACTAGTGAATCAGGAATGCTAAATAATAACTGTGATGATAAGACAGTGTGTATTTCCTTTGGGAATTATACCTGTGGCTTCTGAAATTAATGTAGAATTTCGCTTTCAGGAAGAATTGCCAGTCTAATTCAAATCCAGCATACTAAGATAGGGAGGGGCTCTTTATCATGGAATGGAGGAGGAGGAGGGATAACAGTTTTAAGCTGAAAGAGGAGAGATTTAGATGAGATATTAGGAAGAAATGTTTTACTGTGAGGGTGGTGAGGCACAGGAACAGGTTGCCCAGAGAAGTCATGGATACCCCATCCCTGAAAGTGTTCAAGGCCAGGCTGGATGAGGCTTTGAGCAATCGGACCCAGTAAAAGGTGTCTCTGCCCATGGTAGAGGAGTTGGAACTGGGTAGTCTTGAATTGTCCCTTCCAACTCAAACCATTCTGTTATTTTCTGATTCTAAGATGGCAAAGTGAAAGAGGCAGGTCTTCATAAATCAGAAAAAATACATTGGCTTGAGCAGAGTTGTGCTCGTTTAAACCCCAGTAGGTACATTTCCAATCATTTTGGAAGTATGGATTGGTAGCTACACTTGTATGATTTTAGTTCAGTGTCAGCGAAAGGAGTTGTTTCTTTTGAGTCTTTGAGGACAGAAGGAACGTGCTTGTGGGAGAAAGCAAAGTGGCGAGATGATTGGAGCCAGAAATTATGTGGATTGGTCTGTGTCTGGGGTTTGCTAAGAGACTAACTTAACATGCAGGTGAAGTGCTTAGTTTAAGAGTTAAAAATACACCTTTTAAAAGTCAGAAACTTTTGAACAGAGAAGCCATTTTGCAATAATTGTAAGGCATACAAAGAAAAAAATGAAGGTTATTTGTACATGAAAACCCACATTCATACATATACACGTGTAATCTGCAGAAGTGTTTAGATGCAAGGCTGTTCAACCTAATGGGAAATCATCTCACAGAACATCAGAAGAGCCTACATATACATAGAACACTCTAGATACCCCAGGGTATTGCCACAGGTGTCTGCATCTAAGTCCAAGAGAGAGACTTGTCATCCGCAGCAGAAGGGCAGACAGGAGGTAGCAACAGCTTAGATATATAAAAAGGGATGACCAGATGACAAAGAACTGCAGTAACAGAACAGTCTTGTGTCCCATCTGCCTATGTGAGTATTTATATATGTGTATATTTGTATTCTCCACTAATCTCACTATCAATTTTGCAATTACTATCATTGTACTTGTCCAGATATTGAAGAGAGGGGACATACTTTGCAATACCAATGACATAACTGAGCCAGGGAAGCTGTTTAAGGCCATTATATCTGTACATTCATTTTTCCCTTTGGAATATGAAAAAAGCATGGAAGTGAACAGACTGGTTCTCCCATGACTGAACCTTGAATCCATGCTTCAGTGCTTCAGCACTTCTTCTGAGTCACTGTTAGTCCCGCAACTGAAAAGACTTATAGACACAGGGGAAAATAAGAAATATTGCAGAGACAAGCAGCTAGAGACTATGTGGGAGAACTTTCAGAAGGTACACATCTGCATTTGGGGAGATAATCTGGAATATGTGAAGCAGGAGGGGTACAAGATTGGGAAAACCGGCATCATTCCAGGCTGAGGTTGCACAGCCATTTGCCTGATGTAGTTTTGCTTTTGCCATTCCTGCTGGGGACTTTGAGGCTGTAGAGGAGGTGACTGCTCCTGTCTAACCTGCCTAAGTGTCCCCAAACATCACATCTTGTTCTCCAGGTTCTTTGCAGCAGAGATGGCACTAGCTCTCCAGCTGACCAAGCAGAGGGCCGTCACCTATGTGTTGGAGAAGTTGTACCCCTGTCTATCTTGCACTGCCAATCCACTCACTGTGTGCTGATCTGGCCTTCCTCCTGCAACCTGAACTCTGAGGTATCAGTTGTATTATTTGCACTGATCTGTTTGCCTGTTCTTTCTCAGGCTGTCCTGGTGAGCCTGTTGGCAAGCATTTGTATCCCCTGCTTAAGTAATGTGCTTTCCCTCCCTGTGACCAGTTTGGGTAGGGGCTGTTTTTCTCTGTTTGTGCAATACTCTGCAGTATGAAGGGAGAAAGGGGAAGCAATCTCTTGTGACCCAGCCCTGGGCACTATAATAAGCAGAGGATGACGATATATGTGAGGCTGAAAGGAGGGCAGGAAGTGCTCCTTCGTACATGAGTCTGTTTTATTCTAATTCATGTGACACATGACCGTGTTAGTCTGGGGTCAGGCGGTGGCATCCTAAAGCAGTAAGGATACTGAAGGCCATAGCAGAATAGAGATGGATAACTAGGATATCTCCATTCAGCCTGCCAGAGATGCAGTCAGGTGTCAATCAGTCTTCCAAGGCATTTTGGTGATCAAACCACAGAAAAACCAAAGGGGTCATTTTCATATGTGTGTGCGTGTGCGGCTTTCGCTTTGAATTGTTCTGTTCTTAATTTGACACAAAGTGAAGAACAGAGCAGCCACTGCTGGATCCAGCAGGGCAGATGAAGTGAAAAACCAAGATCTTCACCTGCAAATGAAAACTGATTTAATGATTGCCTCCTGGTGAAGAGTTTATAAACCAACTGTTTCATGCGTGGTTTTGGAGTGCCGCTGGATGACAGAATATTGGACACGCGTGCTTCTGGTAGATGTCTCAGATTTTATAATAATCCAGGCAACATCCTTGACATTAGTAAGAATTAGTTATCATGCAGACAGTTCCAGATTCACTGTGATTGCCTTATCTGAATACAAATCTGAACCCTCCACACATTGTCAGACATAGTTTAGGACATGAAAATACCTAGCGCGTTGTTTTTTCCATACCACCTAATGGTATTTTTCTATAGATATTTTTCATTGGAAGGCTGTTGGTTTACATTTTCCTAGGGTAGAAGAACAGTGATTGGTGTTTGCCCTTTACTCTCAAGGACTTGAGTGTCAGCATAGTCATCAGAGTCACTGGGACATCTAACTAGTACAGCTTCAAGGAGGTGTCTCAAACATCCTAAAAGAGCTTTTTCACGCTCTAAGCCACTGTAAACAGAAAATAGCAATGCTAGGCTTTGTCCTGAGTGAGGCTTTTCCATTAAAGATTATTATCATTTCACTAGGCATATGCTTCTCGTTGTGGATTAGGATTCCATTGTGGCTGGTGCTGTTCTGAGAAATCTCTGACTCACATGTCCAACTCCAGCTGATTCATAGTGCACCTTGTAGGCAGTGGAGACGCACAAGTGCACTATGAATGGCTTCACACATGGTATGGGTTTCCAACGTAAAATGTTCTCTCTTTAAGTTAAATAGACCTTCACATCTTTCCACCATTGTTGATCTGAAGAATATAACTCATAACAAAGAATCTGCAAGGTGGTTGTTAGCTGAACAACAGCTGGGAAGTGGCAGCTACACCACTAACTGGAAAACTGGCAGCAGCTGAGGCTGAACGTGCAAGCACATAAGTTTCCTGGAAGTAGACTGGATCTGGCAATATTCATGCAATCATAGCAATAGTAACCTGGAGTTGGTTAATCTCAGCAGCAAATTAACTTGGTAATGGGAAGAAACTAACCCCCAACTCAGGACATACTGGCGTATAAACAGTTCAAACTGGATTTCCCAGTCACAGGTGAAGTTGAGCTCCAGTATGGAGTGAAGTCCTCCCAGTAGGTGCACACATGAAGCTGAAGGATTCAGATTTCATGACTGATTTAAATTTTTTTGGTAGACTTTTGATCAAACCCTTTCAAACCCCTCACATTTATACCCCCTGAAAAGTCTGAGCAAATGAGCGGTCTCTTCTTTGAGAGTGCAATGGCAATTTGTTATTGGAGTCTGTGGACAGGTTTTTTTTTGTTGGTTTTATTCCTCTAGGATGGGAAAAAACTAACAGAACATAGCTATTGACTTTTAAAGTAATACTTTCTGTCAATATAGGCCAAGCAGATTTTGAGTTCAAACAATATATGGATTTGCACACCTCATTTCAAGCGTCGTGCCACAATCTTGACTCCATGCTGCAAGTTGTTTAATTAGCCACATTAATCCAGTAAGTGATGGCAAAATATTTAGTAACAATGTCTAACTGGGGCATTGCAAGGGAACTTTGTTGTTTAATTAGGAGATAATTAATGATAGTGCAGAGAGTCGTGGGTTATAAAAGGCTTTTACATGTCAATTGGGCTTGTGCTGAGCTCAACACAGTATCTTTTAAATGACCTGTTCAAATTACTTCACATTATTATTGTACATAGGTTTAAGAGGGGCCATTAATCATGAAAAAAATTATTTTAGCATTCCTTTAGATCTAGCTAATTAGACATAGAGATAATGAAAGGTACCTGGAAGGAATGAAGTGATGGTGAATTAGCAATCTGACACAGAATTAGCCATGGTGGTTGCAGTGACTGAGTAATCAGCTCCATTAGGCACCTTGGACATGGAGCTGTTGAGGCTTCACCTTTTTACTGCTTTTAATGTAGCTATGATTTAGGAGCCAGAATATTCCTGTGGATATGGGCTGTGGAATCCAGGTGCTTCTGAAATCCTTTGGTGAGTGGAATATGATAATAAGGAAAATGTATGTAAAATATGCAAAGGTTAAAGCAGACAGTTGTTGTGAGGTATTTTCAGATCTGAACATCTTGATCTTTGTGAGAATTTGTATTCAGACATGCCGTGTTTGCTAAAGAAAAGCTTAAAATAAAAGTTAGTAAAATACTTTACTTCAGGATTAGCTGGTTGGCTGTGAAGTGCCAGACTGCTCTTTAGCTTTTCTCGTCATTTACAGGTTCATCACTTGCTGGATTGCACAGAAATGTCACATTCTCGGCAGAAAATGGAGCTGATTTTGTAGCAGGGTGCTTGGGCTTTAAGGGTGCCAGACAGTTGCTCTGTCATAGGTGTCTAGTGCCATTTCAGATATGTGTGTCATGCTGTCATGCTCAGCTTCTAGCTACTTGTCCAGAAAGACACAGGTCCGATGTAACCAGCCTTATATGAATGTCTTGGATACCCTGGTCATCTCAAATGGTCCCAGATATCTGAGTTTAGGAAAGTGAAATATGCCCTGACTCTTTCTCATGGGAATTGAATAGATTAATGATTGATTTATCATAGAATCATAGAATCATCTGGTTGGAAAAGACATCTGAGATCATCGAGTCCAATTGTACCTGTCCACTTACTAAACCATATCCCTCAGAAACTCATCTACCCATCTTTTAAACACCTCCAGGGATGGGGACTCCACCACCTCCCTGGGCAGCCTCTGCCAGGGCCTGAGAACCCTTTTAGTGAAGAAATATTTCCTGTCTAGTCTGAACCTCCCCTGACACAACTTCCTCTCATCCTATCACTTGTCACTTGTGAAGAGAGACCAACACCCACTTCACTACAACCTCCTTTCAGGTAGTTGTAGACAGTGATGAGGTCTACCCTGAGCCTTCTCTTTTCTAAGTTAAACAACCCCAATTCCCTCAGCCACTCCTCGTAAGATTTGTTCTTCAGCCTTCTCACCAGCCTCATTGCTCTTTTCTGGACGCGCTCCAGCCCCTCTCTGTCCTTGTACTGAACACAGGACTCGAGGTCTGCACTGAAATACAAAGAAATATGTGGCAATTCAAACATGATCTGTGTTCTTCACTGAAATGTTCATCTCCAGGTGTTTCCTCACACCTTTGGACTCTAGCCTGCAGCACCCTGTCATCGTTAGTTTTCAGAGCTGACAGTCTGT
Organism: Dromococcyx pavoninus; assembly: GCA_033558185.1. NCBI lineage: Eukaryota > Metazoa > Chordata > Aves > Cuculiformes > Neomorphidae > Dromococcyx > Dromococcyx pavoninus. Next base: position 475,344 of record JAUMJL010000981.1, read on the forward strand.
GGAAGGGTAGAGTACAGGGGTGTCAAACTCATGGCTCCCATCATTCTCCTGCTCCTGCAGCGTAACGCGCGTCACACGCTGCACACGTGACCAACGCTGGCAGGAGCAGAGGGACAAGGAGCTCGGTGCTGCCACCGGGTAGGAACAGGGTGCTGGGATGCATAAAACAAGGTGGAGGGCCAGGTTCAGCCCTCGGGCCATGATCTGACACCCCTGGTATAGTACAAGCTCTCCCACTCAATGGCCATTGGATGCTCATTGAAAAATGTAAGATATGGGTTGGGCTCCTATGTCCCTTCCACTTTCCAATCCTCAGCCTACAATTGGCAATAACATTATTTTCTCAAATATAAACTGGAATCCTGCAGCACAATTCTCCTGGAAGGCAAAAAAATCATTGATCACTTCACTGACATCCAAACAACACTTTTAATCATGTCTGGTGAAGATAACATCTTGTCTTCTTTTGTGTTTTTGCTGATGATTTCTGCCATGATCTTTTATAATTAGCCACCTCCCACGTTCTAGTCAAGTACACTGGTTTCCTTCTCTCCCCAAAACATTGACTGGACTCCCTCCTCCTCAAGGAAATGATTGGTGGGGGAGTTGATTTAGACTGGGGAAACTGTGAGCTGTCCAGATGCTGGCAGACTGCACGAGAGCTGCTGAAAGGGATGTTTTTGACTCCTTCTCTGTAACCATCACCTGTAGCCAATGTACCATGAAAGCAGAACTGGCAATCCTATGGCTTAAACCATTGCAGGGTTGTGCAATGTGAAGGATAAAGCACCCAGCTCAGGAAATCTAAGGTTTTCTTCCCTTCAACAACACAGAGCGAATTCACTGCCTCTGCTTCCCTTTTTCCCACAAAAGCATAATGTGATGCTGGGGTGGGTTATTCCCAAGCTGAGAGTTTAAGGAAGAAAGAAGTGATTCATGAATTACCTATGGGTTTGCTACAGGGGATTGGTTTCTTTTGCCTAATTGCATGGCTCAAGCAGCAGCAGAGATGTTTCTCCTGTGTGCGTTGTCCAAATTCTAATAGGGGTTGTATTTACAGCTGCAGCCTTGGTAGTTGGAGATGGGTCTCCAGCTTCTACTGTCTGCCTCTTTCTGGGAAATGTGAAATACTCAGAACTCTCAGTCTGAACATCTTGAAGCTGTCCCAAAGGTATAGAGCAAGGAATTGACATGGGACATGGCTCCACAAGCCTTACTGCTATGTGAAATGAGACTAGAACCTGGCACTGAGCACATGCTCCAGAGGAAGTATTGCCCAGTAAGGCTGGGAAACAGCAAAGATGCCTCACTCAGTCATGTGCAGCACTGCAATAAACTCCAGAGTTGCCCTTGCAAACCAACAACCAGGCAAAGTAAAATCAGACTGAGAAATTAAACATTGATCTAATTGTTATACTGAATTTTTTCCATTGCTGCAGGATTACAGATTTCCTTATGGCACTGGGCACAGTGTGCTTGGGACTGAAAGAAAAATCAGCTACACAGGCCAATTGCTTGCATGGCTGAAATGTTTTAGCACAGCCAGAGGTGATGAGAAACACAGGAGGATAATGTTTGAAAAATAAAAGTGAATTGGAAGAAGGAACTGGGAGTCTAAAGAGAGTCTTCAGCATCTAAAGAGAGTCTTCAGCATCTAAAGAGAGTCTTCAGGCCACAGATGGGGCAAGGAATAAAAGGGGGTTTTCTGCTGTATGCTACCCTTACCTGGGCCTCTGTGGAGCTTCTTTCTTGACCAGAATCTGGTGCCTTCTGGTCTTTGGGCTTTTTGCTGAGTTTATTAATCCCTGATCCTGCACAAGTGGCTATGTATAGACTGCTAAATCAGAACAGCAACCAGCTGCTTGTCCTGGGACTGGTTCCTGGCTAAGTCCATGCTGCATTGAACTTCATCCGTGCCGTGTCTTTTGTTCCCATGGCCCTGACACAGTTTTGTTTTCTATGTTGTCTTTATTATCTTCACACTTCTATTATCCTGTTTTCAGATCAAGGCCACAACAGTAAGGCTGCAGAGCTGTGCTTCATAGCAGGAACCCGACAGCAAATGTGTATACCTTTGAATGTGGCATGAGGATATATTGGTGGGTGTGAGGCCCTTGAGCTTATTCCCTGTTCCTCTTTTGTTTTACAGCATCTGCAGGGCCAGGAGAGCTGATATGGAAATGTTCCTTGCAGTCTGTTTGATGCCAAACAGCAGAAAACTGGTTGAGAGGGACAGAAGTGTCATAGACCTTACTCATACTCCTGTAGCAACCTCTTCAACCCGGAAAGGAGTCCAAGGTTGTTTACTTGTTCTTCCTTGGGCTGATATTCCATGCATTTTATTATCTTTGTCATCATTCTCTGCACCTTGCTCTTGAGCTGTAAAGCAAAGCTCTCTTTATGTGTTTTTACATATGAGTAAACACAAGGCATGAAAGACATATTTACAGAGGAATCTTCCTTAATGTATTATTCATTTCACTTTTTAATAGGAGTGTTTCTGTAGCCCTGATGTCCTGAGGATATAAGTAACACAAAGTTGGTAGAGAGAGGTAATGGTTTTGTTAGAGTAATGCATAGATTTAAAGAGGAAAAAAAATGACCAAGTTGTGGATATAGAAGCCCAGCTTAAAAGTTAAAAAGTTTTTTGCAAGTAGAAACTTACCTATGTTCCAGCTGCTGTCTGGAGTCATACAAGATTTGACATCTTTTCCCAATGTGGCTGTTTCATAGAATCATAGAATGGTTTAGGTTGGAAGGGACCTTAAAGATCATCCAGTTCCAACCTTCCTGCCACAGAAAGGAGCACCTCCAACTGGATCAGGTTGCTCAAAGCCTCATCCAGCCTGGCCTTGAACGCCTCCACAACTCTCTGGGCAACCTGAGCCAGTGCCTCACCACCTGCACAGTAAAACATTTCTTCCTAAGATCTGATCTAAATTTCCCCTCTTTCAGCTTAGAACTGTTCCCCTTTGTTCTATCCCTGCACTCCCTGATAAAAAGAGCCCCTCCCCATTTTTCCTGTAACCCCCTTTCAGTACTGGAAGGCTGCTATAAAGTCTCCCCAGATCCTTCTCTTTTCTAGGCTGAACAAGCCCAACTCTCTCAGCCTGTCCTCACATGGGAGGTGTTCTAGCCTTGTGATCATCTTAATTTTTCTTTTTTAAGATAGATAAAAGCATGACTGAGAAGCTTAATGCAAAGGTTAAAAGATGTGCAGTGCTATTGATATAGTTAATCTAATACAATCTTTTCAGTACAAATTGCTGGGAAGAAGCATTTCTTACATTGACAGGCTGATATATTTTGGTTTGCTTTTAACCAAATATGATCTTCTCCACAGGAGAAGATTACCTTCATGAACCTGCATCAAAATAAGAATGCTTGAAAATTTATACTGCTTTTACTCTAAAATAGTAATTGTTGCTTTCACTTTACACCTTCAACATTATCATAGTGGCATTCTCATGCTGACAAACTTTAGAAGTTAACAATTCTGTCTGGTTTTACCACTCTTTCCCATAGCCAACCAGTAGTTTTCATCACAGAGTTTGTTAAACAGTTTAAAGCAGTCCAGAGGACTGATTTCACAGCATTAAGACCTGTCTTGCCATTCTTTCTGCCATCTCTGCTCCAGCGATGGGAATATTTGGTGGAAACAGAGCAACAGGCAGGAAGAAATGGCAAGATCTGAAACACTGCACAACACACAGCTTGATGCTTTGTGCTGCTTCCAGGGCTTTTGCAGCAAATAAATCCCATTGGCTGCAATCCCCTGTGAGTTCCTGAATCATCCTGACATAGTAAATTAAAGAAAATAAAAGAGGGGAAGACCAAATGTAGAGGAAACCGAAGTATTAGGGAAATGCTTTCAACCAAAGTTTAGTTTGTTGCTTGAACAGTAAAAATACAACTAGACAGGCTGCAGTGCACAAGACCCTCTGAGCACAGACTCCCTGTGAAAGGAAAAGCAGCTGTTTCAGTGCAGCCTGGGAAACCTGTATTTAGAGGTTGGACCATCTAGATGTCATCTTCTCTTTGACTGCAGTAGGCACCAGGTGGGCTTTGAGGTCTTTTGAGGAGGAGGCAGAGGACAGGAACCAGGATCAGAGTGTAGAGCACATGATCATGGCAAAGGCTGGAAGCCATTGGGAAAATTTAGATTAGGATAAGTGAGTAAGGGAGGTAGGATACGCCGATATCTGTCAAATAAGCCAACAGTGGCAAAGAAAGAGGTGTATCTCTTCTCTGTGTCTGCTGAAGATAGGATATCTTGGGCTGAAATTGCAGGAAGGGCTGGTTGGGTTAGACAGTTGGATGTATTTTCTAATCCCCCTCTGAATCATTGCTTTTTAAGATATCCCCAGTGGCTTCCCGGGCTGACCTTGCCTTTGGCTGTGTAGGGTGTCCCAAGAAGATCCGATTGGTTCAGTTTGCTGTGGTTTGACTGATAGCTTTGGCTGATAGTTTGAGCTGCTGGCTTGTTTCAGTTTTGTTCTGATCCTGAGACCTTTACATTGCACTGCAATTGAAATAATCCTAGTAAAATAATAACAATAATAGTAATAAAATGATAATTTGGTGAGAATATTTACAGAGAGATATCTGTAGAGTTTGTGAATGAGAAATTATATTGAACTTTTATCTTGTATTGTTAGTTAAGACATTGAAAAAATGTTTTAATGCTAGTACTAGGGATACATTGGAATATCTTTCAATGGGAAGGGATGGGAACTCCATTATTTATTTTTCTTTTTAAACTAACTTGGACAAACATTTACTGAGAAGGTCTCGGGTAAGGTTGTTGCCTTATGATAGAGGAATGGAGAGGATAATCTGTTAGGGTCCCACCAGCTCCATCTTTTGTAAAGGTGCCTCCTCTTTCCAGCCTTTCTGATATCATGCTTTTGATAATAAACAGCTGCCTTTTGGGTCTGCTAAAATGAAATGATCCATGTACATTTTGGTTTGTGGTTTTGGGCAGCTATTTACTGTGTCTGATGTGCAAAGTATCTCAACTGCAATGAGGTGGAAGGGCAGAAGCTGGCCAGCCTCAGCTGCCCCATCTCCTTGGCTCAGTGCAGATACTCATCCTGGGAGAGAGCTCCTGAGGAGCACCAAGTCTTCGCTTCATCACTGCCAGACATATGTGTCACAAGGGTGTCAAAAGATTTTGTAATTGCCACTCCTTTATCCTGACCTGCAGTTCTGGGTGTGTTTAGGTCTCCTTACAGCTTCTCTTTCCACTTTCTTTTTGTAACTAAGGTCAGCTGGTCCATGTATATTGAGGGACAATATTGATACAGACAACAGGTGGAATGTAATAGGTAACTGAGTGAAAGGTGATAGAGCCATCATGATGCTGATAAAGCCAACACAAGATGAGTGCTGGAAGGGTCTTTGCAGTTACACAGCAAAGGTTTGTGCAATACCTGTCCTCCTGAGTTAACCTTATGTAGTGCTGCATCTGATCCATACAATGGACATATCTCAGCCATATAAGAAAAGCCTTAAATGATGCAGGGATGTAGCTGGAAGAAGCTGGCAGTGGTCATTTTGGGGGTTGCTGATGTACAACGTGACATCATGGTGCTCAGAGCGAGCTGATCTCTGAGTATCTGCTGGCAGCGGGGGTTGCCATGGGCTGCATCCGGTCCAAACAGGCTGGATGAAGCAGACCTGGGCTTTTGCAACAGCCATGGGTATATGAATCCCAGATCCTGCAAGAAGTGGGACCAATGAGTCCATAAAATTGATCTTATGAGGAAGCATCTATGGATGCTTATAGAAAATGCAAACCATGCACTTTTAATTTGGGGTTTTTATGCCTCAGGTGATAAGATTAAGTCAATGTTGCTTATATTCACTGTGACACAAAATGCAGCCAAGTTAAAAAACAACCTAGAATCAATGACTTTTGAGAAGTCTTTGAGGAATGTATTTTCAGTGAGAGTCAAGGGTTACAGTTGTTACAAAGGAACAAGGAAGCTTGACTTTCAAAAGAGTAGAGGAGTTTTTGTAGCAGCTTCAAGTTACACCATATGAAGTTTTTTTTAAAAAAAGCCTGGGAATAAATGAAACCAAAATAAACCTCTTTGACTTCATGCACAGAGGAACATTATTCTTCTCTCAATTGCTCTGCTTTTGTGCTGGTGTAACTCCAGATAATTCATTTGGGTTACCTCTGTTTGTGCCAGCTTTGGGGAGGAGAGATTCAGGCCCAAGCACAGGGTTAATGATTGATTCATCTTTTCTATTATGGAAAGAAAAAGAGAGAATAGAGCTTTCATGGCTGAATCTGGCTTTCAAGCTGCAATATATATATATATATACATAGACACACACGTATGTGTATGCATATATATGTGTGAACTTAGTAGAATAAATTGGGGTTTTTTTGTCAGGCTCCTGAAATACACCACTTAAAGAGAATTTATGTTTGAGACAGATCTCAAATGTGTAATTTTTGAAGACTGTTTGACAGCCTGACACACTAAAATAAACCAGATGATGCAATCTCTAAAATTAACTGGACGCTGGCACATTCTGGTAACCTATTACTCATGTAGGTTTTTGAGTAAGTATGAATATGTTTCTTTTTTTTTAACATGCAATAATTCAAGGGGAGGCTGTTTTCCAGCATATTTATAAAGAAATATGACAATCTATTCAGACTTCAGCTGTTTGGGCTTGTAAATCAGTCCTGGAGCCAATGAATAGCCCATAATCTTTAGGAGGAAGAAATATGTTTCTGTGAATGTATGTTGACAGTATTTATGTGTCCACAAGCATACTGGAATAAAATTGTTCAAGTGTTTACAAGATGGAGCTATTAACTAAATAAGAATTAATATAGGGTAATGTATAGTACACTATGTTACGGTCTTTTAATGCTCTGGCATTCTTGGAGTGTCACTTTTTCTCTCCTTCCTTTTTTAACAGTAAGCACCAACAGTAATTTTGGGTAAAAAGTGGTGCTTTATTATTTATTCTTCCTCTGCAAAAAATGATCCACACTGGAGGCAATTATAACCCTGAAACACTGAAGAGCGTTTGCTGTGTTCGCTGGCTCCAATGATAGGAACAGGACTGGCAGAACTGCAGCAAGGAGGAATTAGGGCAGACATTGGGAATAATGTTTCATCAGCTGCAGGTGCATTGCAGAGGCTCCATCACTTGAGGTTTTAAGAACAAGTCAGGAAAACTTGTATGTATACAAAAACTTGTGTGAGGTTTTAATGAGGAATTAACACACTTACACAGAGAACTGAAACTGGAAAGGCTGATTCCACCCTGGGACAGATGATGAGGAGGTGGTCTCTTGAGATCCTTTTTTACTGTGGTTCTATGATTTCTCTGAACACAGACTTACATCACCCATCAGTCTAGCTTTGTATTTTTCTGTAAATATTTTTGTGCAGCACAAATAAGTGCAATTACAGTAGATGAGAAACACAGTGCATTTCTGTGGGCTATGTAAAGTTTCAACCCACATTGCATTTAATGGAAATTACACATCTGAGTCACAGACCAAGCAGCAGTGTAAGAAACAGGTGTTAGAAGATTGTCTGTACATTTGGACATTGTAGAAGAAAAGTTTTAATTACAGCTAGCTTAGGAAAATTTGTTGTTAGCCTGTGAGTGGTTAATTCTGAGTTCAAAATCCTAAAACTGGTTACAATCTGCATTTGCAACGGTGTGATGGGAAAAGGGCAGTGTATGAACGATCTCTTTCAGTGTGTAAACTACTTGTTCGCTTACTGAACTATATAAAGTTTCATTTTTTGATCTTAATATCATGGTTGATCTTCTGTTTCAGAAAAATGGGCACCAGAGAGGAAGTAGCAACATTAAATAGACATGATCTCCAGCACTGAGTTCATACTAAAATTTACTCTGAAATAGATTGCTCATGCTCACCTTGAAGTCAAACAAATTCATGCTGAACATGTCTAAAGAAGTAGAGTTCAAACCCTGGAAATTCAAGACAAGAAGAAGGAAACCCAAGCAAATCTCTTAGGACAGAACTTTCAGAAATCCTTCGGAGGTGCTGATGGGTTTTTATGCCCACGTGGAAAATGCATGGTAGGGACAGATTCATGAAAGGCTGAGCATCACCTCCTGAAAGTGAGGCTTTGTTGAGATTCTCATGTTGAACACCCAAAAACGAAGCTTCCCAAACAGTGGCAGTTCATCTGGTTTTGGGCAGCGTGCAGGGGATGAATCTTTGTGATGATTAATGCTGCAGGGATCAGGAACTAGAAGATGCCTGAATGAAGGGAGCTCTCCTCAACTTTACAAACTTTCTAGACCGAGCCAAAAAGCAGCTTAAACATTATTCCAGCAGCAATCTCACGTGTGTGTGTATTATACATAACAACACAAGTCAGGTCGTGAATCTCATTTCACAAAACTGCAACAAGCCAATAAAGTCTCTTTTACACATTTTTTCACCAAAAATGAGGACAATTATTGTGGAAGCAACATTCTTTGCATCTTTAGATGAGTGCAGACGTACAGTCACATTACATTTACTGAAGACCACCGCTTATGAGCAAGACACCTCAGGTAGCTTCGGTTAACTTCCCTCTAAATAAAGGGAACAAAGAGCTTTGCATTTGGCAAGCTCTTGTATGGCAATCTACCATGACCTGAAAAACACAGAAACACAGACAATTAATCAGGAGCAGCTAATGTATGATAACGTGCTACTGCACAGTAATTCTCATGTGTGAAATTACCCTGGCTGCAAAATGCAAAACAATCGAAACTCAGACTCTGAAGAAAGTGGGGCCCTGGCACATTCCTTAGGACTGATTAATGAACATTTCATGGTATAAGTAGTCAAATAAACTAAACTAATGAAAAGTGGCTGGAAGATGATGCCAGCTATAGACCCTAAACGAATTGCACATTTAGGGGGAAAGGAGAGCCATTGCTTCATTTTGCATAACCACGTCAAGTGTGCCAAGGCCAACAGTCAGAAGGTCGTTTATTTCTGACAGCAGCTGGTTGTGAACACCTTTATGCTTTTAATGTTTCTCAGCTTATTCAGGTAGAGGAAGTTAACTATGAAAATGTGCAGCAGGAATGGAAGGAGTGCTGCACTCCACATCAAGATGAGACACGTGAGAGCGATGCTTTAAAACAGGTGTCATCAAAAGAAGCTGAAAACATAGAAGACTTTATGACTGATCTAAGACTGAAGAGAAGTTCTTGCTTTGTGGAAGGCTAGATCCTTTGATAGGAGATCACAGTGTCATGGTAAATAGGGACTACAAAGTCAGAAAGAGAAAGTATTGGCAGATAAAGAATTAACCCTTGACAACACGGTTAGGCTGGATTAAGGAAAAACTGTGGGACGATTCCCTCAGAGCACAGCCAGAACTGTGACACCTGAATGAAGCCCCATGCAAGAGTACCACAGGTTGTATAGAATCATGGAATGGTTTGGGTGCAAGGGATCTTAAAGACCATTCACTTCCAACCCCCCTTGCCATGGGCAGGGGTGCCTTCCACTGGATCAGGTTGCTCAAAGCCACATCCAACCAGGCCTTGAACACCTCCAGGGGAGCTTCCACAACTTCTCTGGATGTGGATGGCTATTTGATTTCAAAAGCCTACATAAATCCTATAGAACCCTAATATTACATTAGGTGAACACCTGTGAAAATGAGTATGTTGGTAAATCACCTCATTCTTGAGGCCATATCCAAATGTATTCAGAAATATGATCTGGTAGCTGGAATAACCAACTAGAGTGTTACCCTCTGATGGTATCTAACCAACATGGGCTACAAGCCTTTGCAATACTTTTTAGAAGTTGAACAGATTTAGTGTAGAATGTCAGTATTACCTGTCCAGAAGTAATACAGATAAGATGCCCATAAATACTTCCAAGAAGGTGAATGAGAACAAGAGTTCAAGTCAAACTAGTAGTAGGTCAGAGTAAGACTTGTTGTTCATAGACTTCCTGTAGTTGTGGCTTTATATTCAATACCTCTTTAAGACTTTTTTTCCCCCCAGTTTATCTGGTTGGGGTTTTTTACATACTAGCAACCTTTTGATATTCACCACATCCCACAAGGAGAACTACATGCATTAGCCTCCTGCAATACAACTAATTACCAGTAGCACCAGCAACAATGCAGTTATTACACAGGAGATCTGAAAGGCCAGTAACTCCACAACCTCACTGTTTAACCAGACCTCAATATTTAATGGATACTTCTTGTTGCTTAAAGATCTGCTTTCTGTTAGCATTTATTATTGTTACTTTTGTGGCTCTTCTGTTGCTGTTATGGACGTGGATCTGGGAAAGGAATAGATGCACAACTGTGTTTCTAAGTAGTTAGGAGACTGGTGGATCAAGGAGTACAGTTGTGACCAGGACCTGACTTTTGCTGGATTATTTATCTCCAAGTCACTATTGAATAAATGTCTTCCAAGGATCTCTCAGAGCTTTTTTGTCCCTGGTTCCTTCTGATTTCCACAGATAAATCGTATCTCTTTTGCACAATAACTTGCTTTCCAAAATCATGACCTTTGCCAAAGTACCCTGGACTAACTGTGACTCTCTGAAGCATCTTCTCATCACACAGCTTGTGGTGACGTGGTGCAGCAGTGAGGAGCAGGGTTCTGCACCACACTGACTGAAACTACAACCAGCCCAAACCCTCCCTCCACCCAAGCAAGCGGGATACCATGCTAGTGGCGCTTGGGACTGCTCCCTCATTTGCACTGTCCAAGAAGCAAGGCTTGGTTGCAGGAGGCCTTTCATCTCCCAGCTCTCCTGCCTCTCCAGGAGCAAAGAAAAGGAGCTAAAGATGCAGACAGAGATGCCCTAAGCAGCTAAATTAATAATTAAAAATATGGGAGAAGAGTGAGAGAGGATTTCAGAGGAGGAAGGCGTTCAGGGGCATTTTCTGGAAATCAGCAAAGCAACCCAGAGGAGGTTGCTTTAAGTCAAGCTGTAATGTTTTGTTCCTCCCCAGGTTCAGTGGTTTCTTTTATTTCCCTTGTATTTAACCCCTTGCCTGTAAGCGTTCGCAGTTAGCTCGGTGTTTCAGAGGCAAGAGGCTGCCTGAAGCCCCAATGTTTCATTACAGAAAAAGAGAAATATAACATCTTAGGATATTTATTCCTCTTTTAGGGGGAGTGAGTTTCTTTGTTGGGTTCTGCCTAAGCTGCTGAGTACTTCCAGCCATTCCAGTTATTCCTTTTGTTCTCTTCACAAACTCCCACTCTGTTTTCTGCCAGCCCACCCTTTGAGCCTTGATCATCACTTCTCACCCTACTCAGCATTAAATTGGCACCATCTGGCTACAAAGGTCTGGAGGGACCCAAGTATGGGGCTGAGAGTCAATGTGATGGTGACCTCTCATTTGTACTCTGCAAGACACCCTTGGGAGCATGTAAGATGTCATTGTGTGATACAGCCCCAGATGATTTGGACACAACAGCTTGGGTCCTTGCAGGCAATAAATGATCTGGGCTGCTTTTCAGCTGCTTTGCTTCTCTCCATGGAAAACTTTGAGATGGGATAAAATGATGCAGTCCAACATCAGGCACAGGGGAAGGAAGACATCCTTCTCCCTTCCCATATGTTGATTGTAGCCTATTGAGGCAGTGCTTCTCTTGGATGGCTGGAGCAATAGATTTGTATCTCCATAGGTCTGAGGGAGGCTATAGATGACAAAGTTTTCTTCAGGGTTGAAATCTTCTCACCAGGCCTCTATGACAGTGGTTATTCTTCAGCTTCCTCATAAGCAAGTGCTACAATCTTTTTTTTTCCTTCTAGGAAAAGGCGAAAAATCATGAATTACAAAGTACATTGGTTATGAGAGCAGCTCTGTTTTCCCTTGCACTCTGGGTGATTCAGAACAGGCTTTTGATGCCTATTTCCTGTGACAAGTTAAAAAAGAAAAAAAAGAATAGATGTATGGGTACACGTTTTTATTGTTGTTCTTTTACTCTCTTTTTGATGATTCAGTAGCACCTGTTAGACTATACCTTTCACTGCTCTATGCTATATTTCCCTGTGACAGAGGTTTAGGAGGAAAGATGGAAACCAGTGGGTAGAGCCCAGCTATGAATTCACTGGGACTTGGGGTGGCTGCACCTGGGAAAGCTACAGAACCCCATGGACCAAGGCCACAGGTGTGGGTGGGACTGGTTGAGAGACCACAGATTAACTGCTCAAGAGGTTTCTGCTCTAGTTTATTTTCCTGTTGCCCAGGCATCTCTGAGGGTGAATGAGTCAGGGGAGGTGAGGGAAGACTGAGAAACCCTCCAGCCTTTGCTTCCCCACGGAGCCCAGAGGAAGAAGATACTGTCTCTGTGGTTAGAAACCCAGACAAGTGTTAAACGTTTGCATTCGAGTCCTCAGAAGAAAAAGTTGTCACCCAAGCTGTGCCATAGCTTGTGGCAAAGCTTTATCTGCTGGGCACACCAAAGGTTGATTTGAGGTGGAAAAATGTGACATCTGAATGCAGCTATTTGCCTCCTGCATAAGGACACTTGCAAACTTTTCCATCTTGGGGGTTTCAGGGGTCTCTTCTTGATCCCAGCAGAGCAGGGACTGAGCATCAGGGTGATGTGTGGGCAGGAGCTCTGGAGGAGAAGGACAAATGACAGGAGCAAAGCAACTCCCAGCCAAATATTTTTCTGTTCGTACTTTTAAGAAAAAGGAGTGTTCAGGTTTTTCTTTTTCATGGGTGAAATTCAACTCTTTGATAAGAAATTCTAGCACATTCTGGTGGAAGGTGTCCCTGCTCATGGCCAGGGTGGTGGTCGAACTAGATGATCTTTAAAGTCTCTTCCAACTTAAACCATTCTATGATAATTCTCTGATTATGAACCACTCTGTGCAGATAAATAGGCACGGTCTGCCACATGATCACTTTTCACCTTGGGTCAGAGGCACACAGGCATACTGTCTCTGTAAGTATTTCAGCACATAGGCTAGAAGAGCATCCTTTCTGTCCTGGTCCCTAACTGCCAGCTCAGTGTAGACCTGTTCACTGTTCCAAATGTACCTTTTCTAGGTTGGCTCAGCACCTGGGAGTTTGGTCTGTGTGACTTTCTTGGCTTACGCACCAGACAGGCCATGCCAATGAGCTTGGGGACAGAGAAGGTGTCCTGACCCTTTTAACTCACTACTACAGATACAGCTTTGCATGTATTCTCAGCTTTCTTTTCCCTATAGTTTGTTCCCTTATTGGGACTTGACCCAGGACACAGAGGAAAGGGCACTCCTATACTCAAAGTATTCTTTAGGCAGCAAATGGTGGTAACTGGATGAAATACCTGACATGCAGACAAGGTTTGCTCCTAAATTTGTCCATGAAAGAAAATTAGCACTTTAATTTAGTTCTTTCCACCCAGATATACTATTGGGTCTCTGAAACAAAAGCTGCAGAACGGAGCACGCAGTGTTTGAAGTGAGCACGAATCATCATGTTTTGCCTGAGTAGATGGTTCCTTTACAGGAAGCAGCCACAATTTTTGTTCTGTAACCAAACAGATCACAAAACCCCTCCCTGCTGCCACCTTACTCACCCACATCAGTGAGCAAAGTTAAAGGAGCCATTTTCTTCAGATTTTGGGGGTTTGAAAGTTTGGCAGGGAACATTTTTGTAGTTTCCTGTTGCAGCGCCCTTGCACAATTCTGAGCCAACAGCAAATGCACCTGAGATAAAAGCATTTGTGATGCTGGGGGCTGTTCCTGTCAGCATGGAATGCAGCAAAGCAGCAGATCTGTTCTGGTCATTTGTGAGGGAGAAATCAACTTTTTAGTTGCTGGACAGTCACAGACTCTCAAAACTCCTTTTGGAAGGTCTTTTGTATTCTTTGGTGCTCAAATAGGGTGATTGGCCATTGGAATGCGTTGCCCAGGGAGGTGGTGGAGTCGCCGACCCTGGAGGTGTTTAAGGGGAGATTGGATGTGGCACTGAGTGCCATGGTTTAGATGATGGTTGGTGTTAGTGTTGGGTTATAGGTTGGACTTGAAGATCTCAGAGGTCCTTTCCAACCTTGTCATACTGTGATACTGTGATACTGTGATACTGTGAAATAGGAAATGTTATAATATATGTAATATATATATAAAACACATAAAATTGAATGGCTGCAACAGCCCATGCCATTGGACCAGACCTGGTAATTGCTTCCTTCAGATCAATAACTTGTGTTTATAGGGAAGGAAGGGGGTACTGTGTAGAGATTTTCATCCCAGCCTTGATGTGTGCAGTTCACAGCACGGGTCAGGGCGGCACTGCTGATGTGGGGTGCAAGCAGTGCTTCTCCTATCCAGCATCCCACATCCAGGATCCCACATCCAGCATCCCACATCCAGCATCCCGTGCAGATCAGACAGATGTTTTCTGTGGTGCCTTGGGAAGCCTAGGATGCTAATTCTGATTCTGTCTGAGATTTTCTTCTGAGCTTTACTAGACAGGAATAACAGAAAAGGAAATATGAACTACCTTGAACTTTTGGCAACAGCCCAGAGCCTAAAACCTTTGATGGACTTGTCATCTTAGCTTAACAAATAGAATCAAACACAGATAAAGGAAAATTACATCACTTTTAAGTGACTGGTATTGTGGTCAGAGTGGAGTAGGTTAACCATTATCAGGATAAGCTAAGTGAAACCAGCATTTCTCAAACATATGAATCGCTTCAAGACATCTATAAGAAAAGATAATTTAAATGGAGTGTGCTTTGCTTACAGATGTTCCAGATGTGGATCCACCAGAGGCAACAGAAAATGCTGAAAGAGCTAGACATTTACTGAGGTTAATGACAAACTTAAGTGTCCTGCAAGAGGTCACCGAGATAGCTTAGAGATGAGAATGAGGAATCTCTTTTTTCTCCAAATAAAAAATTTCTAGGAAAACTGTTAATTGTTAAATGTCACTCTAGATTACAGAGATGTCTGAAGAACTTGTGCTGATCCAGGTGTGAATGTTACATGTTGGATCTGTTGATAAGCCTGAATTATAAATAAAATGTGATCCGGCATGGCATTATCATTTCCCTCTGGTCACCAGTTCAAAGAAGGGAGTACATGCAAAAGAAATGCAAAATCTGATCAAGTCACTGTCAAGCTGAGGAGAGACACTTGGATATTTGTCGAAATAAATTAACATATGTTATGTGTGGAGGTTGCAGCCACTCTTTAAAAGAGTGACAAAAAGCTAATCAAATGACAGTTATAATGATTTGAGCCCAAAGGGAGCTGTTATAATAATTATACAACATGCAGAGGATTGTAATAGCAGGGCCTCACCCTCTAAAAGATTAAAGGATAGTGTCAAATGGAAACATTTGAATTCTAAAAGATCCTAGAAAGGCACAAAGAGAAGAGCACAGTGAGGCAGCATCAGGAATCAATTTACCCTAAGTAGTTTGGGCCCCCGGGGCTGCATAGTTTCAGCTGGTATTTGAGTTGTAGATGTATTGCTTGGTGCAGTGTGTGAACAGGAAAAGCAGCTCCAACCTCAGACCAAAAGTGCTTGTGGAGGGTCTGCAGTTGTGGCTGGTGATCTGAGTTACCACCTCTGATCGTCAGGGTAGAGGATTCCAGTTTCTTAGAATACTGTTCACTGAATAGCATCTCTTTTTATCCTCACGTACATCATCTTCCTCTTGCCTAATGTGGTACTTGTGATGTCCCTGAGAGATGTTTGGAAAGAAAAGAAGGCTCAAAGTGCACAGTAGAGTGTGGAACTAATCTAAGCATTAGCATAAAGAGGGTTTTTTTTCCAAAAGTAATTCTTGTTTCAAGAATTCAAAGAATTCAAAGATTCAAAGAATCATAGAATGGTTTGGGTTGGAAGGGACCTTAAAGATCATGCAGTTCCACACCCCGACTGTGTCAGAACTAGCCTGCAGAATTTATGACAGGATAAGTGCCAGTGGCTCAAGGCTGGGTTAGAGAAGGGCTGATGTCAGGTTCTGCTTGAATTGTTTCTGAATTGTATGTCCTACAGTAAAAATTTGAGTTGAAAATTCCACTAGAAGTTCAATATCTATTAATTTCTGTGGTTTCCTTTAATATTCCTTACTCTGAGCACTATTAGTTTGCTAAAATTGAACTGTTGCTTTTTGAGAAGCACACATTATGATCAAGAAAAGAAATGTTTATTCTCTTAGCAATGGTATCTAGATATTAAAGGATAGTTCTACTAATGCTCTTACACCAAGGTTTTGCCAGTACTTGACATATGGTGTAATCCATCCCTGTTGACAAAGGAACTGAAATCAGCACATTCATTTTATAGCCTAATCCTGTACTCTGTATTAATGTGCAAACAGTGACACGTGAGACTTTTACTGAGTGACATAAAACACAAACTGGCATTGAGGGGATGTGCCTGTGTGTTCGAGGGAAGTTTTTTCCTTCAGGGAAGACTGTTTTCTTCACATAGAAGTCTTGATGAAATAAGCTTTAACCACCTGGGTTGTTAAAAAACCCAAATGTAATATGGAGAGCAAAAGAATATAATTCATGTCTTTTAGGTACTCTGAGAGACATAGATGTTCAACTCCAGGGATATGGATATTCAGTGTCCACTATAGCCCATGATTTTTTATCACAGTCAGCAGAGCCTAAAGAGTGACTCAACAGTGACCCAGGCAAAAAGATAACCTACAGTATTTGTGGCCTCTGAATTAGAACCTTCACACTTCTGGATCAGCAGCTGGAGTCCAGGTGTGTCCCACAACTGAGCTGTGCTCTGTATCCCTGTAATCTACAGAAGAAAGCTCAGCTACATAATGCATGCATGGATATCTCTATGGTCTGGGAGATATTCAGCTCCAGAGTCAATCACTTAGATTAAAGTGTCTGGAGTTGAATCTCCCCTGATTTTTTATGATTGTGTGGTTATATAGGGCCTGCACCAGTGACCTGCTGATGAATCAACTTGATTCTGAAATAAAGACTTGGAAGAGTCTTGTTATGATGGCCTTCTCTAATGTAAACACTCTCAGTTCATGTGCTGCAGAACTGATTGAACTAAATCAAGCAACCAAGGATCTTAGCATTAAGCCTAACTTAGAGCTTAAAGAAAACAGTACCAAATCCAGCTGAGATCTGGAGTCCTTAAAGTAGCACAAAAGCAGGTTAATTTATCCTGGTTTAAGTTTTCTTGAGACTCCAGACACTGTTTGGGAGTCTAACATGAATAGGGATCTCGGGCATAAAGGATGGGATTTGTCTGATCAGATTTAGGTTTTTGTTCTGAGAGTAACAGGCACTTCTGGAACACATTCAACTCAGACTAACATAGATGTGTAAAACAGGTCAGGTGAATCACATCTCAGAAACGATCACATTTTCCTTTAATCATAAATGAGGAAGGAGGGACAAACACCTACACAGGTGACATTAGGTGGGATGAATCTTACCTTCAAAGTCTATGAAAATGAAGCCATTTTATCTGATGAGACAACATCAATGTCCTAGATGTAAGGGATCATATGCTGTAAGAGACTGAAACATGAGGCCCTCAGAACATATGAGAACCACAGGATTACTGTCTTCTATATATATCGGTGTCTAAGTGTTGAAATGTGTCCTCTCCTTGCTCTTCTGAGTGCTGCCTTGATTTTTTTCTAATAAAAAATGCTTTTTTTGAATTAAAAAAGAGATTTCTTACTGACTTTGGAAGGGAGGGAAGTCAGGCTCCAGAGCTTCTCTGGCCAAAGAACTTCTCTGCAACCTGAATTCTTATTGTAGGAACATGTGAGCTGTCTGTCTCCTTGGCTAGTGAGATCCATGCACATCTATAGACCTCTACCTACAAACCATTGCTCTCATGCAAGTTCCTTGATGGATGAGATGATGGACATGAGGATAGCTAAGAAGGTGTAGAGCAAGGGCATTGGTGTGAATGTTGGGAGTGTCCTATGTAGGGACAGGAGTTGCACTTGATGATCCTTTTGGGTCCCTTCCAACTCAGGTGATTCTATGATTCCATGATTCATTGTGACACAGGAAGAAAATGAAGATACCATAGGGTGAGGAAGAGCCTTTTGCTAAGTGAGGTTTATAGAGGATTGTGCAGAAGTTGAAAGTGACTGTGGAGAAGGAATGTGTGGCCAATGACACAAAACTATAAGAAAACAGACTTCATTAGCCAGAACAATCATCCCTGGATGGATCCTGATTGCTGTTCTGTCACACATCATATTTGCCTAATAACTGAGGAACAAATAAGAACTCATGGGATACTTTTTTCCATGATTTTTTGTTTAGCTGGGGACAGTTTAGCACTGGTGTCCATCCCTGGCAAAACAACCTTCTCAAATTTCTTCTTTCTTGATTTATGAGACTATGGTCATGTGGTGGTCTCAAAAGAAGTGCTAGAAGATGCTCTAGGTGCCTTCAGTATACCTTATCCATAGTGTCAGGTGGTCTCACAGGCTCTGTCAGATGAGTTCTACCAGTCAGAAGGTTGAGACCAGGGTTTTATGACTTGGAGTCCCAGTGTGTGACAATCCCTACTGCTACAGCACTGGCCAAGCCAACTCTCTCTGACCACAGACTAGAGAAAAGCTGAGGCAGAAATAAAGCCTGGCTGAGGCGAGACAGGAGGAATGGGAAGGACTAGCTCTGTCCTCAACAAGTGAGACATGGCAGTCTTGAAAAGGTGCATGGCAGCCTGTTGAGAGGGACATCAACAGAAATAAAACTAAGTTTGGTAGCTGTCATCCCATGGCTACCAGGAAGGGTTTCCAGCTCAGACACCATGGGCTCCGCATCCCCACCAGCAGGGATGGTCAGCAGGGGAGCGTCACAGGGGACAGCCATAGCTGGGGCAGAGCACTAACTGGAGATGTAGTGCAAGAAGGTGCCACAAAGGAGGAAGAGACAGACTGTGATGAGTGGCAGACACCACAGAAGAATGGTTTAAAGCACTTTTTGGGGGTAATTAGCACTCCTTTGGCCACAAACTGTCGACTGTTCTTTTGAGTTAACTGTCATGGTTAACTGTCAAAAGTTAGATAGCAGTAGCCGTGTCTTTCTGATTGAAAACTTCTTCCTCTCAAACAAATCACCATGGTGTTGGGCAAGTTGTTTAGTCAATGTTGTAATGCTGCTGCTTCTATTTCTGGACTATGGCCTTTGTCTTGTTCAACCAGAAAGTTCACCCCTGTCAAGCCCTGGCTAAGCACTATTAGCACACAGGCTATTTTGAATAGCTGCTAATATCTGTGCTGCTTTAAGCTAAAAGAAAAGCTTTTTCAAGTGTTGCATACATTACCAGGAACAGTGGGGAAGGATGTTAATAATTCATTCATGCTCTCAGACTCTGGAGTGTGCTAGATCTTTCAACTTATAACAATAGACATCACCCTGCAGGCTGTCATGTCCTGCTTTTAACAAAGGAAAAGAAAAGAGAAGGGGTGAAAAGAAGGAAGATTTCCCAGGTGCTAAAACTGAAGCTTGATGAAGAATTAAAGCCTGTTAAATGTCTACTTGAGCCATCTATTGAGTAATAAAACCTATTTGCAATCAGTTATTAGAAGAAAGAGCTGCATGTGTAGCAAAAAGCATTTGTTGAGAAGTTGCTGGCATTGCTTTCCGTTGGTTGGGGAATGTATCACCCCCTAGGGCTCCTGTTCAGTAAGTTTTTCTTATTCAAGCTAGAGTAGAGGTAGAAGATGAAGGAGTTACCCTGAAAAAATGTGTAGAATTGTTTTCATGTGACTGGCTCTTGGTTCTTCTATTGAGTATTTGAATAGCCTTCAGCTACAACCTATCCCTATAGGATGTTCCCAGTGGATGTGATACAATCCCATACAACTATTTCCAGCTCTACCAGAAATAAAGGGAAGCAGAAATGATAAGCACTAAGAGGATTGATTTGGTACATAGGACAAAGCATGCAGGAAAGCAGCCAGTGCTGAAAACACAACCAGAATCTCTGCGACGGTGACCATTGCCAAAGTAATCACTGTGCCCTTTACGGAGGAAGAGCAGCCACTCATTCCTTCAGGACTCATCCTGGGTCTTTATTGCTGCCTTTCCCTCTTCATTCTCCTTCCAAGAGTGGAACAGCCTGGGCCATCCCTGCTGCATCACTCCCAAGGCAGCAAAATCCTACCTGTTCTGTTGAGAAGCTCCACACCAGTCCAAGGATCAAGGAGTGTCCTTGACTTCATAAAAAAAAAAAATTAAAAGAGAAATATTGAGGTTCTTTATGCTTTGGGTGCTAAATTACATCCAAAAATAACAAGAAGGACCCTTCACCAAAGAGTGGTACATCTGAAAGAGCAAGAGAGGGAGGCAGAACTAAAATATCTCCTGCTGGTGTAGGCAGTAGGTAAAAAATTAGAATTTAATCCTTCTGAGATGGAACTAACTTCCTTATTTCAGTAGCCACAGGATCACAGAATCAGAGAATCATAGAATCATAGAATGGTTTGGGTTGGGAGGGACCTTAAAGATCGTCCAGTTCCAGGGCAGGGACACCTTCCACTGGATCAGGTTCCTCCAAGCCTCATCCAACCAGGTCTTGAATACCTCCAGGGATGGACCATCCACTGCTTTTCTGGGCAACTTGTGCCATTGCCTCGCCACCCTCACAGTAAAGCTGTTTAACAAATTCTTTCTGTGACTCCAGTCATTCTTATTGAGAATTATCTTATATTTGAGGACAACTAGAGAAGAGGGCTTTAAACTTATCACCTCTTCTAATGCCTTGGTGAAAGCTCTAGTTTTCCTTGCATGGGTTGGTCAATTGAACACAGTATTTTATTCCCTGGAGTTCATTTGCTGCTATTTACCAAGGAAGACTCTCAAAGACATTTTTCTGTACTTGAGAGATGAAAAGCAATGCTTTAATTCTTCCCTTGTACAAGTCTGCTTACAGACTTGTCAACCACAGAACGGTTTTCCTTCACAAAGACTGATTCCTTCAAAGTAGAATTGCAGTTTGAACGCTGCTGCACATAAAAACAAATTGGAAATTTCAGGCTTGGTTCACTCTGTTGTACTCCCAAGGCAAAGTCTGCTGGAAATATATTTACAGCTGTGTGCAAAGATGCTGGGCTCCTCTGAACAGAGGGATGGGAATGCAGATGGCTTGAAGAGGAAACCAAGCGGAAAGCACTTCCCAAGGCAGGGAGCAAGCATGGTAAGCAGTGTTATGCAAATAGCTTAGGGAAGTGGAGAGAAACACCCAACAAACTTTTGCTGGTTCATTTCTTTTTTGTAGATATGAGTGGAAAATCCATCTGGATGGCTTGCACCTCATGTGGTTGTAATTTGATTTCTCCCTATGGTTGGCAATGACTTCAGTTTTCTGCTGTTCTCACCACTCCAAATGCTCTTTTGTTTTCTGCTCAGACTGATGTGCTTTTGAATAAGGGTTGGTGCTGAAGTTGTTTTTCATATCCATGGGGAAACTTCTCTGTCATTCTGTGAGCCAATGAAAAGGCCTCAGAAGGCAGGGGTAAAGGCTGACAGAGTGATGTAGCCTGCCCAAGATCACCCATAAAAGGAAAGACAGGACCAAGCTCACATACATCTCTCTGTACGTGCACTAAGGCTGTGGGAGGATGACCACAGGAACCTTGCTCCCTGTCCTCGTCCCTGTTTTCCCTAGTTTTCCTGCCTTTGTGCAGTGATAACATAAAAGACATACAGTGACATACAAGAGACCATAGAGTTGGGAATTCAAGTAAAGGGCTGTGATAGAGGGGTTTCTGCAGGACTGTGACCATAAGGAGAAGGTAGCAGCTCAAGTATGTCCTACCTTTACCCTCTCCCCTCTCCATCTGCTACACTTTCCAAAAAGGTCTTTTGCAACCTGGTGACCTGTAGACAACTCCAAGTTCAAACCCAAATGAGCCCTCTAAGGACACAAGGCATCTCAACAGGCATTGCTCTACTGACTTCCATGGAAACAGACTAATTTACACTATTTGTGTGCCTATGCTGCAATCATTTTTTGTTCATGCTACAAACAACAGCTCCACTAGAACAACACTACCAGCTGGGTTTATCTTGTAGTGAAGGCAGGCCATGAGCTGACAGTTGTTACTGACATTTTTTCCAAGAGACACTGCTCGTAGGGCTAGCGGTGAACTGTCTTGGGAGCACCACTACACATCAGAGTGCTTAATATTTTGCTCAGTCTTCTCCAACAAGGTGAAGGAAGGGGATTTTTCCATGGTCAGAGTTGTAGAATGTACAAATAATGTCTCAGGAGGGCACTGGCGTTCAGGAGAGTGTAGGTGAGGTGATAATCCTTTGGAAGAGTTTTCTAAGACACTAGTCTTGGTCTTTTAGAGCTAAAACCATCTCAAGAAGGTGATGCCAGTTGTACTGGAATCTCAGTTTGGCTGGAGCCATCAGCCCTGCAATTATGTGTTGAACACAGACTTGTCTTCTTGGCAGTGTTAGGTTTATGGTTGGGCTTGGTGATCTTGAAGATCTTATCCAACCTAAAAATTTCTGTGATTTCCCAGGAATCTTTGTATTAACCCCCTAAAGCCACTTTCATGGGGCAAAGGTCTTCTGAGGTAGAGGTGATCCCTGTTCTGTTCTTAGCACAATGAGATGTCACTGTGTCTTTTGGGGACATGCCAGGGACGACGGGTTGGAAATAGCTTGAGGAGCCAACCTGCTCTTTCACTCTTGTGCAGAGGGGGTGACACTTCTGGCTTTTTCACAGCTCATCCTCATCCCCCAGAATGCATGTGGAGATCTTGGAGAAGGAGACAGGCAGTGCCATGCCTTCCCTTGGTCCCTTCATTCACCCTTCTCTTCCCTGTCATCCTTGGCGTCTCCTCTGCAGAGGTGCCAGTATGATGTGACAAGATTGCAAATAAGCTTGGCATACGAGTCCTGTCTTCTTTTTTCCTTCCCTCTGCACAGACACACAGCCAAGAAAGTGTCAACTGCATAACTGTGCCCCAGCAGAGCCCTGAAAACTCCTCCAGCCAAAGAGCTGAATGGGAAATATGATGGAGCTGGAAACTTGTCCTTGTCAGCTGGATTCTCCATCCAATGACTCATAAAAAACTCAAGATGAAAACAGCCAGGACCACTATAACTTAGTTCTATCTGGGAAATGGAATTTAATTCCCTGGCTGTTTATTTAACTCTACACAACAGTTGTGTAATGTCGTGCTGCTCTATCCTCATCTAATTCCACAACGCGGCTTTTTGGCTGAGGAAAAGCGCAGGTCAAACTGCCAGATCGTGGTGTTTTGTAGAGCTCTGCTATGCAAGTGATTGTTTTAAAAAAGAAAGCCCCTTCACCTGGGTTTGGAGACCTGCAGTGTGTGCAATGTGTGCATGTTGGGTTGGTTTTTTTCATTTTAGATACAGTTGTGATAAAACACTTACAGTGAGCCGAACCTTGAAGGAACAAGCAGGAAAACCAATGTCCCCAGATGCAGTGGGTTTTCTTTACCAGTAATCCTTGTTAAAGTCATTTTGGGACCATTGAATCCTTGGACTGGGCTATTGCACCTGCATGACTTGATTTCCTATTGAAATCACTCAGGTGAAGCCAAGGAGGAGGGCAGAACTGACAATAAGTCTCATGCTCCCCAATCAGGACCTTGAGAACTAAAACATTTCAAACCCTGCTCACCTTCCAAAGCTGAAACAACACAGAATTTGAATAAAATAACACAGCTTGAATAAAATAAACCCCTCACATGTTTAGTAAACAAAAGGAAGATGTTTGTTTCTCTGCTGAGCATCAACTGTAGAGATTTGTTTTGCATACTCTACTGCAACACTTTTTTGTGTTTATCCTCATTTCCAGTCTTGTCAAGCATGCAAGCAAGGGAAGTTTATACCTAGGAAATTTGCTTGCACTGTGTTACAAGTACATCAGTACAGAAATGTTCAATTATTATCCAGAAAGTTTATAGTGACTTTATTCGGCTGTGTGCCAATATCTTTTTCTTAGGTCATTGTCTGTGTGGTTAAGAAGTTAATTTTTAACAATAAACATAAGAAGCACAGATATAGTCTTAATAAAAGCAACTTGGATAGCCACTGAGAACGACATTTAAATGTAATAACTAATTTGATGAAGACATGAATGAAGTGAATATGTTGCATAGATTAAGTACTGTCTAAAAGGTGTATGTAAGATTAGGATTGGCTCTCACCCCGGCGTAGTGTTCTAGGACATCCTGTGATTTTCTTGCTGTCAGGCGGTGCTAAGATGAATATGCCAAATGATCATCAAAATGCTAACCCTACACCTTGATTTGTGCTTGTGTAAGCATGTAAGTCTGTGCAATAATTCTGATTCTTTTATTTCAGCACAGGAATGTAATTCTTCTTATCCTTTCATTTCAGCACAGTAAGGACATGGATCTGTTAGAGCGGTATTGGCCTTCCAGTATTTAAAGGGGGCTACAGGAAAGCTGGGGAGGGGCTCTTTATTGTAGTGACAGGGTGGAGGACAATGGTTTTAATATGAATGAGGGGAGTTTTAGGTTAGCTATTAGGAAGAAATGTTTTACTGTGAGGGTGGTGAGGCCCTGGCACAGGTTGCCCAGAGACGTTGTGACTGCCCCATCCCTGGAGGTGTTCGAGGTCAGGTTGGATGAGGCTTTCAGCACCCTGATCCAGTGGAAGGTGTTCCTTCCCATGGTAGGGGCATTGGTACTGGATGATCTTTAAGGTCCCTTCCAATCCAAACCATTCTACAATTCTTTGATAATTGTGTTGCAAACAAAGTCATAGTTCTCGGTGAACAGGGCTGAGGGTCACCGATCCTCTAACTGTGTTATCCCATGGAGGATGAACTCCAATTAAGCAGTTCCTGAAAATACTTACTCAAGGTGTTTTTAAAAAACACCTTCAGTGGTGGAGAGCCCACAACTTCCTTGGATGGGTGATTTCTTTGTTTTATCAGTCTCCTGATGGAATGTTACCCGTTCCCCAGCATTACATGCAGGGAATGAGCCATAGCACAGGGCTGTCTGGCCAAACTGGAGGCTGTCGGCGCCGGCTCCAAACTGTTCCGTCTTGTTTCTGCTCTCACAGTGCACGATCAAGGAACAGCCTTCCACTCGCAGCCCTTTTCTCCACTGCACACATGGAACAACAAATGGTATCTAAATATATGACAAGCAATGGATACAACAAGCAGATGGTGGGAGAAGAAGGGCCCAGATCCATTAACAGAAATCTGGATCAACTCGTGGATGATTCACCAGTGCAAATCAGGGGTAAGTACATAACAGGCATTCCACGCCAGACACCCCTCTGGGAGCTGAAAGTCTTGAGTGGCAAATCCAAAGCTCTTGCATCCTTGCATGTGTCTTTTTACTGTTGTACACAGGAGGGCAGCAAACATTTATTCAGCGTTTGGCATTGCATCTCTTCCTGATCCCTGCCATAAATAGAAGCTGTTGGGATAGCACAAACTGTCCGTCAGTGTGAGTGGCTGCCTGTTAAACAGCCTCATAAAAAACCCCAAAGTGACTGTAATTAGACAGAGCTCACATTTTATTGTTATAACTAAGACAAAAGTTATCTTGCATTTTTTGCCTGCTGTTGAGCTAAATTCACCCACCACGAAATTCTCTCTAGATATTCCTTCTTTCCTCTAGTTCAGTTTTGTAGGGTGTTTGCCACCACTTGGGTAAGTTTTTGCAGTGATTTTCTTTCTCCGGGGAAATTACACTTCTATTCTTCCCATCATTGTGCTGACATAGGCATTTCAAACATGTCCATTCCCCTTGTTTCCTGATGGAGAGTATGTTTGAAATAAGGGAAGAGGGAAGTGGGTTAGTAATATTCTCTAATTCCAGCTAATGATGCTTGTCGATGAATATAAAATAATTATTTGGATTCTGATAGTAAAAGCCTCTAAGAGAGTGTTCTTCAGCCATGATTCTAATTTTTATGAAATGGGTATAATTAAACCAATTTTCTTTAGCCTCCTTCCTGCTCTTAGGCTTCACTTTGACTTTGACTTCTTATTAACTTTGTTCATTATCCACCATAAGCCATTCTGTACTTTTATATCAATGCCTATTCAGATTGAAGCTTTTTGGATGGAGCAGTGTATTTTACCTGTGAATTTGTTCTGGTTGATTCTAATTAAGTATTAGTTACCATGTAGATGGATTCTGTTCAGCTGCCTAAAAGGAGCCCAGTAAGGGAGTCTAAGGTGAGCTGAGCTATCCTCCAGAGTCTCCTCATTGACTACAACAGGAGGTGAGGGTGTCTATCTCAAACACACCATTTTAGCCTTCTAAAATTAAGGAAAATGAGTTCTGACACAAAGACCCATTTTATTTCCATTTAGCTTTGTGTGCCAGACTGAGGGTGCACATCTGGGGTACAAAGCACCTTTACAGACCAAGGACACAGTGAGCTCTTGGGCAGTGTGCATCATCCTTTGAAAATAGATGTTTTCACAGAATCGTAGAATGCCAGGTTGAAGGGACCTCAAGGATCATCTAGTCCAACCATTTTTTGTGATATATGGTTAAATGAGATGGCCCAGAACCCTGTCAAGCTGGACCTTGGAAAAATCACACTCTTGGGTAGGTATTAAAAATTAGATAGGGTGATCTGTGCCTAAAAGACAACTTTTACATGATATTTGAGCACTGAGATTGATGTGATTTAGGAACTTCTAGTGCTAAAATTTCCACTTTAAGTGGAAAAAAAATAGTTGATTCATCTGCCCACGGTCATCCAGTAAATGTGTGATCGAAATTGAACACAGATCTGTGTCCTGGTCAAATCTACTAAGAATAAACTTTCACTCCATGAGATTCAACAGCCTCACACACACAGGCCAAGCCCATTCACAAACCAAATGCATCAGAAACCACTGTGGAAAGTGACTGGAAGTGTATGAAACAGTAACGATGCCTATTACTGTAACCTTTAACATGATGATGTCATTGGGCACTGGGATTATGAGAAGTGCTGTGTGGAATGAAGCTGTCTTACATCACAGGAGTCCACCAAGACAAAACATACAGTGAGAAAAAACCTGACCAAGCAAAACACAGGCATCATCCAGCTGTTATTTTGTAGCAACAAATATGATTGAGGATTTTGCTTATCTAAAAGTTTTATCCTGCCTTTTGTCACAGAATTACAGTACAAACCATGAATTCTGATTTGAGGAGTTCACCTCCTGAAATAGAAATACAGGGTCTGGGGTGCCAGTAGTACAGAAACAGTTTCAGTATGTTAAAATAAAATCCTTGGTAGGGCTTATTCTGGCAGTTGTGTTGGGAATATAATGTTAATTTCTGGACTAGGCTTTGGGCAGCTAATGAGTAAAGAATCCTCAGTGGATTGGGATCTTAATTACCTGATTTCCTTTAACCCGATTTCCTCTAACCTACAGGTCAGTGGAACTAATCCCAGGACAAGACACTCTGCTATGTGAGACCTTCAACAGGTCCAAAGATTTTCAAAGATGAAAAAGGAAGTGGGAGAAGGTGCTAATCTCAGTGGAAATGAGCAACCCATGCCAATTATAATGATCTAGAAGTAACCCTAACCAATTACCAGCCTGAAAACCCAAAGACACATCAGTTCTTGCACCCCTAAAATACTTTGGTGCCTTGATTCCTGCTCCTGAACCTGGTGAATCTAAGGAAACACTGTGGGAGGCATCTCATCTGACTACAGAGGCCTTCAGTGTAGGCACAACCCCTTCCTAAAACTGCTATCTATAATGTTCAGTCTTATGATTTCCTATTTCTCTCTCTTGGAAAAAAAAAAAAACAGTTATAAATTGAGAACTCTCCATCAATGCACAGAGGGAAGACAAGTGTCTGAATTAGTAGACACATGGTAAGTCAAGCTTGGCAAGACCAACCCTTGAGCTGACCCCATGAGCCCCAGAGCTTTATCGCTTTCCTCTACCTGACACTTACCATTCTTTACATCTTAGGTGGCACCTGTACCGGAGATTAAAGTTTGCCCTGGATTCAACTTCTTTGAAGTGATTTGCAAAATTCTGCTGGGTTTTTTTTTCCCACGAGACTCTAGGACTCATTTTGGTTACTCTCTGCACCAGTTTTTTTTCCAGCCAAATATCTGGTCTTGCTCTTAACTTTTCCCTAAAGTAGTAGCATTGTGAAAAATGGTTTAGAATGAGGTCTCTGAACCCATGAACAAAGTCCTTGCTGGTGAGAATCTGGTTAGAATGAGGTCTCTGACCCAGTGGACAAAGTCTTTGCTGGGTTCTGTCATGAGGATGATAAACTCTGCCACCATCTAGAGAGGTTGTCTTTCTTTTCACTGGGTATTATTAGCACAGCAGGATGGTCAAAGGAATTTCCACTTGTTACTGAATAACAGAACCGGCAACTACGTAAAGATGACTCCAATTAAAGGAAATATTCATCTAAAATATCCCTGCTTCTGTGTTAAGAGTTTTTCATAGTTCTTTTTGTTTGATTTTTGGCTTTAGCTTGTATTCTGTGCTCCTTGTTCGATGTCCTCAGCTCTTGGTTTATTAAGAGGTAAGAGAAAAATAAATTAAAGGAATCATCAGATTATCCATGAAAACCTTGAAGTTAAAGTGAGCTGGAAACGCTCCCCAATTTGTAGGCTAAGTTTCAGATTCGTCTGATTTTCATGAGTGGTTTAAGTGTTAGGCTTTTTGTCCAGAATACCTCTATCTTTTATAGACACAGACACAGGAAAGAGAAAGACCTCTCCAGAGACTCTTATCTAAGATGATTTAGCGTTAATTGAATGGTCTCACTGGGCCATAAACTGAGCATGCCTTGTGCTTGGGGTGACACGTGTGGCTAAATGACTGATTAGGAACTACAATTATTAGCAGTGGAAGTTGCTATTCCTTGGGTTATGATGACTCACAAAGGTTTTTTATACTAAGGAATCTGAGTCAAGTTTCACTGTAGCAATCTGTGCTGACATATTTACAGTAGAAAGAAGGTCTCTTCCAAAAATGTCCTTGAAAACTTTTTACCTAACCTATTCTTAAAATCTCTAGTAATGGAGGATCCATCACCCATGTAAGTGACTTAATGTTATGCCTACCATAATTTTGTACAAAGGTACTCTTCTGAATAGACTGTCTTAGTACCTTCCTCTTTTTTTCTCACATTTTTAACTGAATATAACTACTTCCCATATTTAAAGCACAGAATGAGCATTTCTTTGTCACTTTGTTTGATCTCCTGGCAATAGCTGTCCACAAAACTACACCTCTGTGTTCCTGAATTTAGCATTCAAACATAATGCATGCATCTCATAAGGACCACCAGCTAACCAACCTTGAATAAGGCTAAAGAATTGAAATCACATCAGGCTCCTGATTATACGCTGATTACTTTTTCTTTTTAATTGCAAATACAGAAAATTTGAAGAAATGTGAATTTAAAATTAAGAATTGCATCCTTTTTTTCCCCAGAATAATGTAAACAAGATTGTTCAGCCCTGTTGTTTCTCAGCTACTGATCTACTGCTCTGACCTTGTAATCAGAGAAGACTGTGAGCCCTGTATTTGTCTTTGAAGACTGCTAATAATTAAATCCTATTGTTTCATTGAAACAGAACATGAGTCTCAGAATTTGTAACCAGAAGCAGTATAAGCTGCAAAGAACAATGTTGGATAAACATGCCCTTCAAAGATCAAAGGATGGAGGGCTTTGTCAATTAAAAAAAAATCAGCATAACTAAACTGCTGTTTCTCAGCAACTTAGTGCGGGTTCAGATCTGAGGCTTCCTAGATTGCTTTACTTTCATTTCACAGTCTCAAGGGTATCCTTATTCCCCAAAAGTGCATGGGGAAGCTGGCACACCCAGATGTGGGTTATGAGTCTTTGGGCAGAGGGGAAGAGTACCCCCCTCATCACTAATTAAACGTTCAAAGGATTTATGCTCGCTCTAAGCAGCACATCTTTGTGACATTAAATGAAAATCGACCTCAAAGAGAAAACACACACACAATATGTTCAACAAGGAAATGGGCAAGAGGAGAATCTGGCTTTGTAGCAACAGAGTTTGCTTTCATTTCTTCCCTTTCCTTCTCCATGGATTTCTAGCAGAAAGCTTGTCCTCCTTATTAGAATCGGAAACTCACCTTTGCTACCTCTTTGACTCAACGAAGAAGCTGGAGAAGCCAAAGTTACTTAAAGACTTCACCCCTTCGTATGAATGACCACATAATTTATGGACAGCAAAGCCTTCTCAAATTAAAGTGATTCTCAATAGCTGTTTCCTGGTGGCCCAGAAAGGGGACAAATCTGCAGCAAATAAGTCACAGATATTCCTTGACATATCTGTTCAGTATTTCGTAGCCTTTCCTCTCTGTTGAACAACTTCCTTGGGCATGACGACTTCCTTGCTGAAATGGCTTTACTTGTACCAGGCACAGGTCACTGCTGAGAAGGGCAGATTGAATTCTCCATGGCCAGATCCTTCTGGTAGAAGTTGTAGGGCACAGTCCTTTTGTATATCTATCTCAGAAACTTCTCAAGTGGCTCTTGTCCCAGTGCATGTGTGTGTGGACATGGTCCCAGCACACACAGATTACTAAGGGGTTGAGGCAACCCCTCCAGCAACAGCATGGACCTTGGACCTTTCTTTTAGCCATGCAGAGGTCCACATGTACCACCTAGCACGTAGGTCTCCAAGCAAAAGAGAGGTTATCTTCAAGTGAAAGCCTTGTTAAAAGTCAAAATGAGGTAGGAAGAGATTGTATGAGACACAGGTGAAACTGGACACGTCACAGACCATCAGTGAGGGCCTCATCAACCAAATCTTATGGCAGCACATTCTGGAAGAGACTGAGAATTTGGAGAGTACTTAGCATCACTTTCTCCTATTGCAAACAGCAATCAAATAGAGGAGGCTCAGCATGGTACAGTGTGAGTGTTATTTCTGGTGGCACTTTGCAGAATCAGCTACTACAGGTATCAGTCAATGGCCCTTCACACTCCTTTGCTGTGAAGAGTTTTCCTTGTAGTCTTCTCTCAGCACTAAGTTGGATTTCTGATGCAGGCAGAGAGGGAAAAAATGAGAAGAGACTCAATAAGGCCTATCTGGACCATCTTATTGTCTTGTCTACTGTTCTTCTCTGAACTCCATGAGAAGTCCTGGTCTCACTTGGGTAATAAGGTTAATGATATGTCTTAATGTAAAAGTGAATTTGACCCCTTTTTATTTTAGAGAAGGAGGAACTGAGGAAGATGTAAACCAGAATAAATAAAAGCACCCTAAAATCTTGCAGCAGAGATGTCTCATGCATAACTCTCTGCTTTCTCAGCTTGAAATGGAATGAATTAGCTTCAGGTCTAGTTTTTAATTGAGGAATCAGAGTTTAGTAGTAGATTATAGCAATACAAATAAAACATAGATAAAAAAATGACTGATTTTTCCAGTTATTAGGAAAAGAGGAAGTCTCTTCAAATGAACCACTCTCCTTTTCCATATCATTAATTCACAGGGTGGATCTTGACCTCACATTAAACTATGGCACTGAGTTTACAATGGACATGCAACCAATCTACTGAGGGCTACTTCTGTGAGTGAGCTACATCTTCAAATACTCCCTTTCCCTTGCCTCTTAGAGAGTGGAGATTGCTTCTTTTTGAGTTTAGACGTGACTGCAAGGTTTTCACCTGAAGTAGGGGAGGAAAAATCTGTTTTATTCTGAAAAAAGAGGATGATGTTTGTTCCCCCTACTGCCTGTCATTCTGGACTCCAACGCTGCTATTATGTGTACCTGACTTAGAGTTGTGAATAGCATGAGGGGAATGCAAAGCAAGTAATGTTAAGCCTAATGTTGGAGCCTGCTAAAGAAATATACATATTTGTAGTTTCTTTGCTATAGATTTTGATAAAGCAGAGCTAGTCCATTCTGCTTCTTGTTCATCCTCTAGTTTTATTTCCCAATTATCATTCCACTTTGGAGAACGTTTTACACTTTCCTTGAAATAACTCTCTCTCCACCTTCCTGTCTGCTAAAGACAAAATCTTATTTTAATGAGTTGAATTCTAATAGCACTTAAACTGAGGAAAGAGTCTGACCTATAAAGTTTGACAAATGATCATTTAAAAAAATAAAATGTACACATTGTGTCTAAACACAATTGACCTCTTTCCTCTCAGCAGTCCTGATGTTCAGCTACTTGGAAAGTTTCCTCCAGGGAAAACCTTTATTGAATGATTTGTTCTTCTTTTACATTTTGTTCCAAATTATCTCGCTCCCTCATTTTATTTCTTCTTCGAGTTGGCTGCTTGCTACAGTTAATTTGGTTGTCCTTGCTGGGACTACCATAAATACTCCTTCCCAATAGTACTTTGTAAGCTGAATTAGTCAAGTGATCTTGGCTATAACATTCAAGAAAACAGTTGATAAGATTAAAGACAGGGAGAACTTTATGGTTGGAGACACCCTTTTAAAGTCACCTATAAAGGTTCATGAGTAAAAAGTGCTGACAAGGCCGAAACATTTCATAGATGCTAAAACTGTGACCTTCAGCACTGTATTAGAAGGGATAATTGTTCACTCACTTCTCTTCCTACGACTATTTTATTAAAACATGGCACTTTCTTTGGAACTCTTAACAAGGACCCTTCCACACAAATACATGAAATATCAGATTAAAACAAGGAGACAAAGCCTAACCTACAAAGTCAAAGATAGAACGTTGCCACCTGCTTGAACCTCTGGATGTACTGGGTCCCTGTCCTCTGACTGTGAAGTATGGCACATGGACATGCACTGCTCCAGGTGGATTGGCTCTATACTTGCTCTTACAATAATCTCATGGCTTTCATGAGGTCAAAGTTCTGACTTTTATTTTAAAGCTGGTTGAGCACTGAATTGACTGAAACCTAAATCTGGGGTAGTGGAGGGTTACAATAGGGCTGGAATTATTTGTGACTGGATGGAATCGATGAAGAGACTTCTGTCAAAAATTTCTTTTTTTTTTTTTTTATTTTTCCATCCAAAATCCATCTGGAACATGAAGGCAAATTTTCTTACTTTTCTGTTGTAAAATAATTGTTTTCAAGTCTGAAATCACCAATACTTCATTTGAAAGCATTAGGAAGATTATTAGAAACACCCCATCACCCACATATGGCGTTTTGACTCGAGATATGTCTCTGTAATTAATTTAAAATCATATCCCTTCCCCCCTCAGTTTGATGAATAAGACTCTCCTACCTTCATTTCCCCCAAAAAAGAGTTTGCAAAAGCAATTATTCCCACAGTTTGCTCAAATCTTTTGAGATATAACGGACAGAGTCACCTTCATGTCAAGGCTGACTTTAAATAAAGTTTTCTAATACTAAATTGTAAAAGCTCAGACTTTATTCTGATAGAAAAGGTGAATTATATTAATTTTATATCTAAATTACAATGAGAAAAGCATTCAAATATATTACTTGCAGACTTCGAAAGTCTATATTTGCTTAACCCTCCTGTGCCACACACAGATGGATCTTTGTCTTTACAAGGGCTTCGTTACAGTTAAATTTAGTCTATCCATGTTACAAAAAATATGGAAAATTGTAGGGTGCAAAAATGCACAAACATGATCTGAGACCTTTTGGGTACAAACAACAATTCCATTTTCCCTGTAACAGATGACACTGCTTGAGGTTAGAACAAGGAGTACCTGTTGCCTGTGCTGTAACATCTCTCGCAAATAGCTTCTTTATTTGTGACACTGATAAAAAGGCTGTGTTTTATGGAGCTTACCCAACCAGCTTTTCTATGTCAGCTTATCACAGATACATTTTTTTCCAAGTCACTTTGAGACTGACTGCTGTTCAGAGGCTGTTACAGGGGATGTAACTTGCTCCTTTCACTTCCATTCAGGCAGTTTGAATAAATCCACATTTCAGGCTTCTGTGGTTCCTCTTTCCATTATACTTATTTTATTTTGGTTTTTTTCCATGGGGATTAAGCCACTTTATCCAGGTCATTTTCTGCAGTATCATGTTAACCCATTAAAATGTCAAATAATTTATTGTTCATTCAGTCCAGCTGCCTGTCCTTTTCCTCCAAAGAGCACAGTCATTTCTGTAACCTCTCTGTTCCCCTGCATGTTCAAAGGACCTCGTGGATCTCTTCACCTTCTCATTAAATCTTGCTGAAGAACAGTTGCCTTGGAAACCAGGGAACCCATCCGGCAAAGGGGCTGAGCACCTTCACCTTGCCTTGTCTTTGGTGGGAGGTGAAGCCATTCAACACTTCTGAAAGGACACTTAGCACCTGGCCAGCAGAGAAACCATTAGGCATTAACTACCATTTTCCTCTAGTTTCAGGATGATGGAAAATGATGCTGTTGCCTACACACCCTCCTATGCTCTGCATGAAGAACAGAAGATAAAAAGAGATTGAAACAGCTGATGCTTTTCTGGCATCCATGAACTCTTTTTGTATTTGCAGAGACTTTGGAAATGTGAATGCATTCTAAATATTATTCAAAAGAACAAACCCTTTCTGAAAGTCTAAGAGGACCCAATTTTCTTTCCAGGTTATTTATAAAGTGTCAATGCAATTGCAAAGGAGCTACTGGGGTAGCTACAGACATGGAGTGAGAAACCAGTTTTGATTAAAAAGAAAAGAAACCCAAATAAACAGTAATTCTTAGATATTGTTTGAGATGAGAGACAGCATCCTCCAAAGGACTCAGCCAATGTAAGCACTGAATCTTAGCATTTCCAAGAAAAACACCCCAGGTTTTGCAAACTTGACGGTGAAGAAATGAAATTGAGATTGCAGTGATAATCATAGCAAGAGATATCTTAGGTAGAGAAACTACACCCTAAGAACAGAGCTGGCTCTGCTCAGGCCACCTTTGTCTACCAGGTTCATTATCTCAAGGCCATGCAAACGCAGCCAGTTTGCTTCTAGTGTCAACACAGCCCAGGGTCAGATTTCCTGCTTCCCTGAGGCCTTCAGACTTCCCCACAAGTCCTTCCCAGACACATCAGGCTCCATACTGAGCTATTTCTTGGATCTGTACCTTGACACAGGTACCACAAGCATTGTCCAAGGTCCAAAAGACCCTTGTTGCTGAAGCATAAGCTCAGCACAGGGACTTCAACCCAAAGCATCCACATGACCATGAGTATGATTACTGAAAGATTTCTATTTTTAGGCTATCTGAGCCCATTCCAGACCACGGAGATCTGCAGGTCGTAACGTTGCCGAGCCAAATCCTAGCACTAGCCCTGAGACAACTGCAACTAGCTACAGGATGGTCTGGCAATAAGACAGCACTCTGGGTATGTTACACCTGCCCACTGCTGCCTTAATTGCTTTCTACAGGCAATTTTAAGGTGTTTGCATCTGGTTAATAAAGAACCAAGGACTGCATCCCTTCCCCACTCTGTCACAGTTTAAAAGTCAACGGGAGCTGTGACTGTGCTTTACAGAGAGCCCACCACTATCAGGATGTGTTACGTGGCCCTGGCAGCATTTGCTGAGCTGAAAGTAGTTTCAACATGGAGAAGCAAAAGAGCTTTCCCATCAGGAGCAGAACACCTACCAAGCCTAAGCAACCGCAGCAGAAAAGGGAGCTCTGCAGGATCACAGTCTAATGGAGATGACAAATTCTACCTCATTCTTAGTTGGAGGTCTCAAATCCTTCATTGGTTCTTGCTCCTGGTCTTTATGTGCTGGCACTAAATGGTCCATGTGGTTTACATCTGGGAGGATATTTCTTTGCTGACTGAAGGTTACACCAGACTTTTCTCCTCTTCAAACATAATGGAGCTTTTTGGCCTCAAACCAAGGTTTGCTCCTGTGGGTTACAAAAGTTTCTCGTGCAGTCCTTATAAGGAATATCACCATCTTCACATCCAAACACAACATACAGTGTTTTGCCTCGCTTTCTTTGATGGCAGGCCAGAGTGGTAAATGCTCAGATAACTTCTGCTGATCCCAAGTTGTTTCAGATATTAAGTTTCGTCAAGATATTTTGCAGAACAACTCCAGGAATAGTTTTTTCAGACTCCTTCTCTTGATAGCTTTGGTGTTCGTTCTCAAATAAGTAATTATTCACTTTGTTTTCTTTATGTTCAGATGTGCTATGTATGATATTATAAATTCCTTAAGGTCTAAAGGATTCATTTTTGTTTTAGGTGGAAAAGAATCTTTAAACCTGAGGAGATGAGCACTGGAGAGAATTCTGAACTCAAAACCCGTTTGAGAAATAAACCTTTCTTCTTTCACTTGAGTCCATCTGAAAGCCTAAAAGCATTTTCTTACAAAATACTGCACTACAAATACACAGAGTGTCCCACAGAAAGATGCAAAAAAAGAAATTTACCATGTCACTTGATGCATTTCTTTGAAGTTTCTCATGACTTGCTTCCATATGTCAAACACGATTTTAAAGAGAAATAAAGATGAACTGAAGATTACAATTTGGTCATTTCTAAAGGCACTAAATGATATTAGAGCTACTGGCTGATAAGTGTCATAGAAATAACAGGGTAAAGACTTCCCCTGCCCTTGAATATTTTCAATTGGGACACAAATTGACAACAAGGATTCAATATTTTGGTTTCCCTAAGTTCACCAGAGGCATGAGAAATTACTCTTCCAACATCACACAGAAGTCTGTAAGGTACAAAAGCAGGTTTGAATGACACAATGTGGGATGGAAAAGAGGTTGTAGAATGGTTATCACAGAGTTGTTGTTGTGTCATAATTCGTTCCTGTACAAGGAAAACCATATGGATCTGAACATCTCTGAGAGCATAGAGTGGGAAGAGGATTGAGCATGGACAGGACAGTCGTGGGCAGGAGAACATGGCACTGAAGTCTTGGTTTGGGGACATGAGCTACGTTATCTGCATCAAAACTGTGCTCTTCTGAAAATTCAGCCATGAACAGTTGAAAAAAAAGACTTCTTAGTCAAGCTAAAATACACTATTTCCTACCTTGCAGCATTAATTACTGCTAAATATCTCTCTCCTCTGCCCTTTCCCTCATCTTTTACATTGCCAAAGTCTTCTTTCAGAGGCTGTTCCTTTGAAGAAGGAAAGAAACATATCTGTGGCGGCTGAAAGGGTGGATAGTGGAGAGTAGCTTTCTAATACAGCAAGAACAGAATAAAGTTGGGGTAGTCTCACCCAGAAAGAAGAATTCACTGTTACCATCCCAACACTGAAGTGTTGGCACTATACCTGGAGTTGACTTAACGGGGGAATTTTGTTCTAGCCCTTCAGGTCATGGATCTGAATTCCTTGCTCTGCTGTATGCTGATTTTCTCACCGGTGTAGGGCAAGTTCAGATTTGACCAAGTGCCCAGTCACATCTTGACAATAAGGGTAAATACAATTTTAAAGTGCAAAATGTTCAGACAAAAGTCTCTTCCTTACAGTACAAGGTACTGGGCAGGAGGCAGGTCAGGATCCCTGTTTTGCAGGGATTTACACCTCCAAAAGAGGCTTTTTGTACTGACAAATAACATGCTCCTAATTAAGGCTCCTGCTGTAAAGTCTGATAACACATTGTGTGGGAAGAAAGGAGACATCTGTTCATGTGAACATATCAATATTAAGGTGGATTCTGGATGCAAAATTCTCCCTACACTGTTTAATAATGCCACAGGCAGAAGAGATCTCCCGCTTCAGTATCTGGCAGCAAATGTTTTGCAACAGAAGCAGATATTCCATGGAGGACTGTGTGAACATAAGATCTAATTTTCCCTGGCAAAACAACCCTCATATGTGTGAATTTTTGATGGAAGTTAGTCATACCTCCCATCAATAAAATAAGTTGGTGGGTGAAACAAGCCTAGGTAGAGTCACAAACACCTTCACCTCCAAAATATCCATCTGTGGCCTCTGTTTGGAACTTACTAAATGGAAAACCTTTGGAGTTGTGTGAGACCATCTAAAATAGCATCTCTTTGGTGGTTCTACCCCATCTCACAGAAGCCTCTGAGGGTTGTTTGAAGTGCTGTTAACCTCATGCCAACCTTAACTGATGTGGGAGAACCAGTAGTAGGGGCTGAGGAGCTGATGGCCAGGAGAATTACCCTGGACTTTGGGCAAGGTGGAGTATGTGGAATCACATCAAACAAAGAGATACATCCATAATAGAAGACAAAGGCAGAAACAGTCACCTTGGGAGGTATTTGTAACATTTCAATTATTGGGGAGGCAGAGTGATTGTAAATGGAAGTCCTGTCTGTGATACTGAAGGAGAGGTTTTGCATGGGGGGGAGCTGTGTGTTGGGGGGCAGGGTCTTAGTCCACTTGTAAGGAGGGATAACAATGAGTGGACTCAGCACATGGCCTGATGCACACCCTTGTGTAGCTCTGGTCAGGAGTGAGTGGAAAAGCATACCTTGGCTAAGATGTCGGTCTCTTCAACACACAGGTGCGTTTCACCCCCAGGCCCTTTTGCGCTCTTTAGGGATCTCAAAGCTATTCCTAAAGGGAATTAAGATAATACAGCCCAAATGCTGTACTGACTCTGTGGTCTGTCTCTATCACTAGTCAAGAACAAATCCCTTGTAGCATTTCACACAGGTAACCTCCCCAAGTACTCTTCTTTCCTCCAGCAACTTGCTGCTGAGAGTATTACAAACCAGAGTTAATATCTCTGCATTTAACCACCCTCAATGCCTGCTGATTTTTTGAGCCCATGTAAAGTTACAGCACCTTCATCCTGCTATGACAAAGACTTGCACAACTTAGGTGTGCAGTCTGAAAAGAGCTGCATGTTTCCGTTCTCCTGGGCTCTCCCTGGCACCTGCTACTTTAATTCGGTGAAACCTTTGACCTTGCCAAGAGTTTTGCCAGAAGCCAGCAGCACTGGCGATGCTGAGCAGTAGCAGTGGGTGGCAATCTCTTACTGACACCAATCCTGTGCTCTATGCAGGTTCACTTTGGATATTCATTTTGAGTTGGCTCCAAAGTGCACTGCTATGGGTACAGAGAGTCATTAACTTTCTGTCAGGCACATTTTTTTTGTTAACTTGTTTTTTTTCTATACAAATAGGAAAGCAGTTTCTGTTTTTGACACACAGATGTGTTGGCATCAGTACCCAAGCCCTAAAAACAGTTTTGTTGCTACCATCCAACACCAGAACTGCTGGTTTTACCAGGAAGAGGAAGCTTGATTAACCGCACATGAGAGGTGATAAAAATAAACCCCAAACCCACTTAGGCTGAAGCAGTGCAGCACTCGACAATTCAGGGTAATGCAGCTGGCCTTGCATATGAAGAAGCACGAACAGTTGCTGATATAAAAGATCTTTTTCTTCTCTGGTACATCCACTCTTAAAACAAAGTTCTCAATAAACTCAACCAGCAAGAGGCACTCTAAGAAGTGTGGAGGGAGTGATTTTTATGGAGGTGGCTCTCTGTAAAGGGCTGATCTTCTCTACAGGGCAATATGGTTCTAAAAGGATAGCCTGAAGGACTCATGGGTTTTGACCTACAGCAAACATAGATGCCCCTTTGAGATCCCTTCATTATCTCTAATAATTGTTTTGGTCATAGCTTATCACAGAAAGGCATCTACTCAAGAACAACCTTGTTTTTTAGAGACATCTAATCATGCTGAAGCTCCTGTTATATGTGGTTCCTCCTAGAAAGGGGTTATCTGGCTTTAGATTAAATTTGGGCCATTGTTGGTGAATCTTCAGGGCAGTGTGAAGAAAAAGCCTGATCTGTCTGTCAGTTGTAGGTTCAGGCAGCATTCACCCCCGGTGCCTGAGGAGAGAGCATGTTAAAAGTGGGTTTTAGGGATTGAAGGTTGCATGAAGGATACCAGGACACAGTATCACCTGCTCATTTCTGCTAACTGCTACTGCTTTTTATATCAGTTTAACTTGTGTGTGCTGGGCCAGTCCTACTTTCTCTGCTGAGTGCAGATGGACACAAATCCACAGTGAAAGATGCTACTGGAACAGGGATGAGGAATTGAGTTTTTCGCAGGACATTTAAGCGTGCAGCGTATGTGGTTGTGTGGTGCCCTATGGGACTCCCTGTGTTTGCTCAGCCTGCTCAGTGGTCCTGATCTACATATGGACAGTTAAGAAAGATGCAATCAGGAGCAGGCTAGAGCTGCTTCTCCTAAAACCTCAAGAAAAGGAGCAGATTTTCCAAGGAGAACTACAAATACTACTGTACCTGAAGCCAACTCTGCCCTCCAGTGCTTAGAGCCAGGGAAGTTCAGCTCTCCTGAATTTCAGATCCCATCTTTGACACCAGGTTATTATATGACCTTGAGCTTTATGTATTCACAATCTTTAAAACATTAGCAGAATGACCAGAAGAGAGTTGCCAGCAGAAGAGGAGACAAGAGTGCAGTAACAATGAATGATGCAGCAAGATGTGTCTTGAAAGAAAAAAACAATGCATCTCTTAGGCTATCTTAGAGCAGGAAAACCTATGTCAGAGTTAAATATTTTTAATCCTCAGGCATCAGAGTTACACAGGGGGTAAGTTGGTGGATAGATGATACAAATAAGGATCAAAATACTTGCACATCTGCTTCAAACACGTTTTCTCAGCCTTTTAAAAAAGTAGACCTTACAGCTCAGATACTCAAAGGATTTCAGGCACTAAGTTCCCATGCCACACTCCAAGAAAAATATATCAGAGCATGAGCCACCAAGGACCAGGGTGTTTAACAGCAGTTAAGGATGAATGTTGATGTAATACAGTTACTGATCTCCATTCCTTTAGAAGGAGGCTCCAAATCAAGAGTTCATATTCATGTAGGACATGGATGCCTTGGGTTAATTTGAGGTTGCAGGTTTGTGGTTCTGAGTCTGTGAAAAATATGAGGTAACGTGATCTAATATGCACTGTTACCATTA
This sequence comes from Dromococcyx pavoninus, assembly GCA_033558185.1. Classification (NCBI taxonomy): domain Eukaryota; kingdom Metazoa; phylum Chordata; class Aves; order Cuculiformes; family Neomorphidae; genus Dromococcyx; species Dromococcyx pavoninus. The sequence goes on from JAUMJL010000981.1 coordinate 516,150, forward strand.
GATGAAAATAAACACTATTGCCTCGTAGTTTTGGTTCTTTAAGAAAGGGTTCATGGGCAACTGTCATGGCTAAACTGCTCCACAGCAGCCTGTTAAACTGGCAGCTTGCTTGAAGCTCTGAAGACTACTTGGTGGAACAAGAAAATGAGATGAATTCACAGTGAGGAGGAACGTGGTTATCAGAAGTGAGAAAATGAACATTCAGGTCTTGGTTCTAGAAACATTTGTGAGCGACTTCACTCATTTGTTACTTCCCATCAGTATCACCAGCAGAGCTGCTCAGAGGGTGTAAGGACAGATGGACCCCAAATTCCTCCCAGCCCTGCATGTGTCTGTGGGTTGCAAGAGTTTAAGAGTACTATGAAAGCACTTGCTTTTGGGACTGAGTGGGCTTTGTTGCTGGATTTCGTGTAGCACCACGTAATGAAGGGGAGCTGGATTCAGACAGCACAGGAAGGAGCACAGAACACCACCAGGCATGACAGACAGCACTGATTTCATCTGAAATCTTCATTTCTGTGTTCAGTAGGAGTTCAGCTAAGATGCTCCAAATCACCCTCTGAAGATTCCCTCAGTGGAAAAGCTTTCCAACTGAGGCTCACGAACTGAGTTGATAAAGCAAAACCTTTTCCTTTTTGAAGTTTCAAGCACAGTTGTGGTGTATTTGAAATCATCCTTGGAGCAATGCATGCTTCCAGAACTTTTTGATTTTGTTGAACCAGCATTTTCTGTTCCAAAACTGTATCATCATAGAAAAAGCCTCAGTTGATTTCCCCAAGGTCTAGGTCTACCTGCAATGATCACCTTTAGTCTTACAGGTATCTCTGAGTTTGAAACAATCTGACCACAGTGTGTAAAAGATTTGAAAATTTTCAATGTGGGTTTATTAATTCAATTTGGAATTTCCTACATTTACCCATTTCCTTATCCTGTAAAAGGACACAAAAGTAGAGGCTCAGTTGCAGATTTCACACTCAGTTGTTTTGTTATAAGTGTCAGTACTTGTTAGGTCAAAATGGCCAACTCAAAAAAAGAAAAAATGCTGAGTCAGACTAAGAAAAATCAGGAGACTGACAAAATAATAACATGAGTTGAAAAAGGGAGGAAATCACAGAATCATAGAATCATAGAATGATTTGGATTGGAAGGGACCTTAAAGATCATTCAGTTCCAACCTTCCTGCCATGGGCAGGGACACCTCCCACTGGATCAGATTGCTCAAAGCCTCATCCAACCTGACCTTGAACACCTGCAGGATGAGACATCCACAACATCTCTGGGCAACCTGTGCCAGTACCTCACCACCTTCAAAGTGAAAAAATTCCTTCCTAATATCTAATCTAAATCTCCCCTATTCCAGCTTAAAACCATTTCCCCTCGTCCTATCACCACACTTCCTTATAACGAGCCCCTGCCCAGCTTTGCTATAAGTTCCCTTTAAGTACTGGAAGGCTGCTGTTAGGTCTAATGTTTCAGGTCATCTTTATTTTCCTTCTGGTTTCACCCATGTCACGTTTTACACCTTTACTTTGCAATTCTGAAACCAGGCACATCTTTCTCACCTGAAATCTAAGAATCTCATGAGATCGGAGCTACTTGAAAATCATCTGTATCAGCAGGCTCTCATAACCGCCATGAAATGTAGCAGTGTCAAGGCAGAGCACAGAGGTGTAGGATAATTGTCTAGAAAAGATATATCAGAATTTGTTTTTTGAAAGAAAGTGTAAGATGTTTCCCTCATTAACAAAACCTTATAGCTCTTGCCTGTGGATTGGTCCATTCATTTTGGTTTTGAATTGTTTTCATCAACTTTGTGCTTAGTACTGATACAGTCCTAAAAGCAATTGCTAGAATAATAAATAGTTCTTAAGGTGTGTTATATTACATTATGATATGATACAAATGAAGAAATGGTTTTGTTGAAGGTGCATTTACACTGTCAGTTAAACATAGGTCTAAGATTGCTCTGAAGACCACACCTGCCCATTGTCCTTGCTGTAAAGCATTTTCTCTTGCTACAAGGGAGTTTCTGGCCATGTCCTAGAGCTCTCTGGAGGGAGAGAGACAAAGTGGATCTTGTTCTTGCCCATGTTACCTAGAGAAGTTAGGCCAGTGTGTTACAGCCCCTCCATCCATCAGTCTCCCCATCTCTGTATTTCAGACAAAGCTATGGCAGGGCTCATGCCTAAACCCATTCTCAAACCTGTCTCCATCTTGCATCAAATATAATCATAGACTCGAACTATCTCATGCAAGGACATATGGCATCAGATCCACAGCTCACTGGAAGTCTGAGTGATAACACCACTGAGATTTGCAAGGCTAAGCCTCAGCAAAAAGAGCATACCTAGCTCTGGCCATTCCCAAAACAAACAGAAGTAGCCAGAAACCTTCCCTCCTACAGTGACCATTGCCAGCTCTGTTATTTTCTTACTTTTTTTTTCCCTGACTGAGATGAGAATGGATGTTTTTCTATTAGCAAAAAGTTTCCATGGAAAACAAGCTGCCCACTGTCACACCGAGAGCCCACGTGAGCACGGCTGGGATCTCTAACTGGTCGCGTCACATGTAAAATTCATGTGGCTTTATCTGCGCGCAAGGTCCTTGTGCAGCCCAACTGGGGCTGGGAGCAGCACACTCACCTCACAGCCCAGCTCTCTTCCACAGCTTGCAAAAGCTTTCCTTTGCACTGAAGTCAGGCAAGACTGACAAAATCCCCGCTCCCTCCAAACGCACGTCTCAACGAAGAGATTTGCTCCTCAGAGCCAAGAATGCTGAACTCCTTTACCTTTCATTTTGATGGTTTCCATGGAAACCATAAAATTAAGCTATGCAGTTACTTACTGCAAGATTGTATAATCCACCAAACGCTCAGTTGCTTTTCAACAAACGTGTTTGTTCTGAGTTGGTTTTTTTTTGTCAGCCCGATCTGTGTTGATCCGATTAAACAAGGAACAATGGTGTAAAATCAGATATTAAAATACAACTTCTGTCAGTGCTTCTCTCCAGAGAAGGACAGGCTGCCTGCCTCCACTGCTAGTTTATAGCTGTGGTTTAGGCATTACAGCATCACTCATCGCCTGATCATATAGATGAGGTCGGATTGGTGAGGGTCTGATCCCAATTCTGACCTCAGGGACAACAAACATGTTCCAGTTCCACACTGCTTATGGTTATTTGCAGCCATGCAAATAGTAAGTAAAAGTATTTGGTCATATGCAGCAAATTGTAATTTAATTAGGGCAACAAATACAATGCAGGGCAAAATGAAGTGACTTCAATTCAGTTTCCCACTTTGACCCAAGGTCTCACCCAAAATATTTTGAACATGTGGAATATCTTGCAATTTTCATTACGAAAGAAAAATCTCAGTATAAAGCAATGCTAATATCCATTTTTTATCATGTTCCTGGCACTCAGCCATCCTGGTTGGAACTGGACCAGAGACGGCAGCAACGTTTGAGATGAAGTACACTGCTGTACAATCACTGTTTAACTTTTTGTGGCCAGACTCATGATGCTAAATAAAGCTCAGCAAAGCCAGATAGCTCTTCTTTGTTTTGTCCAGAATACACAATCCTGCTACTGTAGAGAATGATGTCAAAACTTTCTCACCACTGGTGAGAATAAACTATTGCTTTTGTAGCTGCAGAGGGAAAAGGAAAGAACTCAGATGGATCTCAGTCTTGCACAGATGCAAGAGGAAAAGGGAGGTCACAAGCTCAGAGGGATGTATAAGCAACATATTAGGAGAAGGGTATGAAAGGTTTACAAGTAGCAGCCCAGCATCCATCATCTTCCCAGAGTTTTGTCTCTCAGATCGTGTCTTTGCTAGTGAACTGAAAGGGGCAAGAGATTACTTGGGCCAGACTGAGTGACTATTTGGATGCTCTAGTACTGTCTTTGCCCTGTGCCAAGTCTTGTATGATTGATGGAAAGTGTGCAGATAAGGTATAGAAGAGGCCAGCCTATCTGAGGTGCAGAAGAAGAGGGTTTAGGAGATGTGCCATTTCCCCGAGGGCCAGAAATCGATCCTGGCCCATTTTGCTTTCTAGTAAGAGAAGAAGTAGTTTTAAAGAAATTATCATGTCCAGCCCAGGCAGCGTAAATTAAAGATGATGAGATGCAGTCCCTTCTCCTGGCAGCATCATTTCATATCTCTTCAAACAATTTATCCCTTTGACAAAAACTTGTCTTCCTCAAGCCCTGCTAAGTCTTGGCATAGCACCTTGAAAATTCCTTCCTAGAGTGATGCCCCTCGATTTTGAAATGTTCCTGAGAAACCTGAAAAGAAGCCAGGATTCCTCCTCACAACACTGACCTCGTTTGCCATCAAGTGACACGACAAAAACACCAGCCAAATTCCTGGAAAATCTGTCTTTACCTGTGTTAATTTTGATGTGTCCCAATGTCTTATCCCTCACTGACTTTGGGTAATACATGAGACAGTGACCTTGGTGTGATACAAAAACACAAAATGCTAAGCAACTGAAGGAGTTGCTAGTGCATCAATTAAAGAACACATGCATACAATAAAACAGGCATTTACAGTATCTATAAATAACTGGAAATACATAACTAATTATTTGAGCACCAAATAAACCTCAGGCAACCTCAGCTGAACATATCGTGACTAATAAATTGCAGCCTGAGATGAGCTGAGGACAAAACTTGAAGGAACTGAGTTTCCTGGATTTGCCAAAATAGTCAGTCTCTTTTTCCCATTGCAGTGCTAAATATTGGATAACTTTCTCTTATTCAATACTTATATATTCCACTTTTGAAGTCAAAAAGTTCAGCTAGAGTAAACTGGCATCTGTGAAAAGAAGCTGTTTTACACTGGTGGAGAGGGTGTTTCAGGACATAAGTATTTCTTGCATGTTTTGAATTGTAGGCAAGTATATATTCACTTAGACTGCATAATAAATCTCTGCAAAATAAAAACAGCATTTAACATCTCTGCAGGGTCTAGCCTTGAATTTTCTTGTTTGCTGTGTCTCTGCTTTCTACATATTGCTTGATGTGAAAAGTTTCTTAACTTTATATATTAATTTTCTACTACAGCAAGCAGTATCAGATGAATAAACCGTAGGCTAGTAAAAAATACAGCATAATAAAAAATCACAAGAAAATATAAAGAAAATATTGAATAATTCTAATGTTGGTGATTCTCTACTTTTTCCTGAACTGAGTTTCAATGAGCCTGCAGACTGACCTACCTGTTACCTTCTCTGACCATGAACTTGTGGTATTTGGATAATAAAATCACAGGCTTATTTATCTTCTCATTATTTGTTATGTAGTTTAACTCTTTTTTTTAATAAGCTATTCAAGATCTGTGCTTGTAAAGACCAGATTAAATAGTTTTCCACTTTATTTTTTTTGTTTTTTTCTACAGATTGTTCATTCTCAGACATTTCTCTGCTGCATCAGAGTAGTGTAGTTACTATAGTTACTCTGTTTACTGCCCCCATTTCCAACCTGAAGGATTATTCAAACCACAGAACATGGAAACAGGTTGAACATATGACCCAACATGTTCAGAAACAGAGAGAGGGCATCACTGCTCTGATATCAAACAGTGATTTAATAATCAACAAGAAATTAGCAGAACATGTCTTCTGTGTGTTTTAAGAAGGGTGAGGCAAAATATAAAGAAAATAGATCAATGGAGGAGAGTGGTGATGTGCATCCACAGCTGAGTGGAAAACAATGAGGTGACATCCAACAGCTGAAGAGTCACAGAAACAATGAGAAATACTAGTTAAGAACACTTAAAATTATTAGTCCTGGAGCACTCAAGAGGCTTCCAGAAACCCAAGCAGAGTCATGATAATATCTGATAGGAGTCACAATAGGAGGCTCTCAAAAAGGAGGGATTAGGGTGAGCACAAGAACCCTCAAGTACAGCAAGGATGAACTAGGATAGACTTCATAACAAACACACTACCAGTGAGCACTGGAACAAACTGAGAGAAAGTGGGATCTGCCACAGTGGCTTTTAGTTTAGACAAACTAAAAGGAATGGGTCTTGGTTTAGCTCATCCCTGAGCACATGGTGAGACCCTTTGCCCAGTTTTATAAAGAAGGTGTGGAAGTCGACTAAATCTTGATGTCCATGCTGCTTTTCTGATGTGTGGTCCTAGGGTCTTTGGCAAATTATCCACTCACTGCAAAAGTGGGGATGTGATACAAGCCCTGCAAGCATCAAAAGGGAGCTGGTATAATCTCCTAGCTCAGGGAACAGTATCAAAAAAATCCTGGAGCCACAGTGGTCATCCCAGGCTCTTATGTGGGCACATAGCCACTGACCTTAGTGCTCCTGCTATGGTGACTGGTTGGTGATTGATGCCTGAAATGGCTGGGTTAAGGCCTGTGCTTCCTCACACACAGGCAAAACGCTGGACTGACACACCCACTTCCACAGGCTGGTGCACCTGCAGACCTTCCATACCTTCAGACTCTGCCAGAGGTCAAATTGACACCCAGTGCCTTCAGTTCATTCAGTGAAATTGCTAGTGTGGTCCCATGCATCTGTGCAGGCAAATGACAATCAGCAGCAACTGCAAAATAGTACAAATTCACTTAAGGACAGCTAACATTTCCTTTCTCTGCATGCACTGTGTTCTAAAAATGATGATTCAAAGGAGCATCCTAAATTCCAGAGTTTGTCTTAGCAAGCATCTTCTGATCATACTGAGATTAGCAGATATTAATGCTAATCTCATCCTGGGGTATCAACGTAATGAATCATCCTTCAAATGAAGGCAGTGAGGAACTTCGCTGTTTGAGATAAAACCCAAGTTATCCACTTGGTCCATTTCACTTGAGCTCCTATCTCAAGGTTTCTTGGAATATGCTTTAACTGGGTCAAGTAAGAACACAGCAGCATCTAAGATCAGCTTAGTAGGGGAAAAAATGTCCTCCTTTTAGCTTTGGCAGATTTGAAGTCACTTGGTGACACAGAATTTGCTGTGTGTAGCACACACATGGGATTTATCTATTGTCAAAGTAAAGATAACTTCCTAAGGCTTGTGAGGCAGCTGATGTCTTCCTCTTGAGGCAGTAATTCTCTTTACCTCTGGCAGGAGAAGCTCAACTCCTCGGTGCTGATATTTGTGTATTAAATCTGTGTTAATTAGCCCATCTGAGGGATTGTGGAAGGCACATGCTCAGTCTTAGCATTAGTGGGTCCAGGTCACAATGTGCTGAGATGTGTTGCTGCTCTTCCCTCCTGAGCAGGGTGGCAGATGGGTGAGAAGTGTGGTATAAATTATGAAACCGATATCATTAAGTCAGGATGGGAAAGAAAAGCAGTCAAGCTCTTATTTAAGGCTGATGTAGCAGCTGAAGATCTCCTGCTAACACAAAGTTGTTTAATTTCAGTTAGCTTTGCTTGGCTATGTTAATTGATGGCAACCTGGAAGAAAGAAATCACTTATACCATTAATTTCCATTTCCATGCTCGGTTGAGCAGGGCATGGTCGTGTTGTCTAGCTGGTGCCCATCTTGAAACATGCAATACAACACATGAAAGAGACATAAATACCACAAAACTCCACTTGTAAGTCAGGGGTGTAATCATAGCCACAGTAATGTCCTCTCTCCGTGCTCTCTGCAGATATCTACATTTCTACAAGGGCCTCTGCATTAGTAGATGGGTATGGAAGTCCTCCAGATGTGGCTATTTTTGACCACTTCACAGATTGCTGCAGGTGTCTGAGGTCAAATCCCAGGTGTAGCTCTCTGGCATTGCTTTTTTGCTGATGCTACGAGGGAATTACTCCTCAAGAACCTGACCAGTGTGTACATGGCTCCTCAGAAGACTCATTAAATTGTCTTATCAAAATTATATTAAATACTCCACTTCAGACCACTTCCACTGCCCTCCCCCCGTCCCCTTAGCTCTGTTTGCCAACACCACTTACTCCACTGTGCCCTGGATCACAGGTATTCTTACGACCACAAAAATTTTAGACTGAATATTAGGAATAGGTTCTTCCCCCAGCACTGGACCAGCTCCCCAGGGAAGCAGTCACAGCACCGAGTCTGCCAGCATTCCAGAAGCATTTGGCCAATGCCCTCAGTCACAGGGTGTGAATGTTGGGAATGTCCTGTGTAAGAACAGGAGTAGGACTCAATGATCCTTTTGAGTCCCTTCCAACTTGGGTAATTCTATGATTCTATGACTTACTTCTTTCTTTCTTACACATGAATACAGATTGGAGATTTTATGAACTGATCAAATGCAAACAGGTTTGATACTGCTGAATTCAGGTAAAATTCAATCTAGTACCAGGGTCTATTGCCTAATTTACAGAGAGTTTCTGATTTTTTTGATTTATGGACTCCTGAAACCTTTGTACTGGAAGAGCCCCATCGAAACCAAATTCTGGCCATCTAACTGTACGACTGATTTTCCTAATCACCATTTAGATTTTTGACACACGAGAATAAATACATGGAGTAAAATTCACTGCTTAAAATCTTAAAAAACCATTGTTTTGATACATCAAACCCTAAGTGCCCAAGGATAATGAAATTATTGCAGATTTGAGTAATTATTTCTTGGAAGTTTTTGAATATTTAAAAAGCCTGAAATGCTTTCTACTACATTAAGTTGCTTTTCTGCACTCCAAACTCATAGAAAATTTCTCAGGGCTTTTCTACATGAGAAAATTGACCTTTGTCACAGTAGTGGTGTAGTTCTGCTGCCTGCATATCAAATTCCCTAAGTTTAACTGGCTTTAACTTTGGAAGGCAAAGTTTCATCTATCTGAGCCAAAGTGAATTTTGCATAGTGACCAATGACTTCTTAGCTAAATCAGGAGGTGAAACTGTGCTTTTGGATATGGATTTCAGAAAAGTCCTGAACCTCAATGACCCTATAATGCATCGGCCACGGGTGTTGCCTCAGAATAGTTTCTTGACAGTGAATCTTGTGTCAACAGAAGCTTTCAACTAGTTATAAAGCTAAAGAAACTTTCTGGTGTGTTTTCTGACACACTGACATCAATTGGATATGCCACATCTGTAGCTAAGCTTGTAGAACCTTGTGTCAAACTCACCTTGGGGAGTGCTGGAAACTAGGAACAGATAAACTTTCTAAAGGAAACAAATATTATTAGCAATTCTTTTAGAAAAGTCTCCATAGCATGGGATTTCTGGAGGACAGCATTTCTTCAGGAAAGCATATCCTTCTTTATTGAATTCAACTTCACAGACACTTCTCTACAGATACCAACTCAATACAACATCATTTGAGCTAACAAAGTCTTTAATTGGACTAGCTCAGAGATGACATGCTAAGTCAAGACCCAGTGAAATATTCCTTGTGTCAAAATCCATTGTGTTTTCATCCAGTGATCAAGAGTTTCTACTCCCTGGTGCTTCCAGTGAGAAGCTAGCTGGGCTGGCAACATTTCCTACTCAATCAGAATACAAGCCTAAAACCTGGGCAACTGCAAAAGGGGCTTGAATGCTTCCTCAGCCTCTCCCAGGGAAACAAACTCAGAAGAAATCAACAACATCAAATTACGAAACAGAAGAATCAAGTCTTGATTTCTACAAGATTGTTTACAAGTCATATATATAAATATGTTTACAGAAAGAAGGAGGTATATCTACATCACACATAAATATGTGTTTCTACAAGTCTAAAATACAGGTGATTTAATGACTCTGTGTGACACATACATTCATGCACATATCACATATATATCTGTATTTAGGTGGACGTATAACTAAATGTATGTATAAACAAATCTAAGGTGTGTGTCTGCATGTCTGTGCATAATTTAAAGGTATAGAAACATGAGGCATTGATTTATCCTGAGCTAACAAGATTTGTGATTGGATCCCTGCATCTCAGCAGGATGATTTAGAGCCAAGAAGGGACTTATGTGCACGATGACAATTTCCCCCCTGTTGGGAGGCATTAGCTCTCAGTTTGCAATGACTTCTAAAATGGCCAGTGTGAAATGCACCCTTCTGGGCAATGCTTGTTGTAAGTGTTGCAGGTCATAGAACAAAATAAGCCCTTTGCTACAGCACATTGTGAACACTCAAAATAAGAAGAGACAACAGGCAGGGTGTATTAAAATTCCTGATTAAGCATGAATTGAGCGTTGTTCTCTGGGAAGGATTTCACACTCACACCGATAATTTTGCAGAGAGTTTTGCCAGATGCATGACAAATATCATCCAATGAAAGAACCTCCACCCTTGTACACTCTGGAGAATCTATACTGGGGAAAAGTCACTGTTTTCCAATCTCTATTTACTGCATCTCCAATATAAACATGGCAGAACCCAACCCAAAATTTGAATTAGACTGTGAAGTAGCCAAAAATTATGTCTGCGATTTTTGGTACGTAGAGTTGAACTGTTCTCCCAAGGAGCCTCTTTATCTCTGCAGGACAGAGAGGATATGAAAGGATTCTTCGGTACTACCAGGAAGGTTGAGGAAATTTATGTTCTGTAAAGAAAAGTCTCCCTAGTGAAACACGTGGTAGAATACAGTGGCCACCCTACTCTGCCAATCTTGCAATGGGGGCTCAGCTGAAGCTAAAGCTTGAATGATGGAGACCTCCCAGTTCCTATCAGACCTCAGAGTGAATCAGTTGGCAACATCCCCCAAGCCATAACATAGAATGAGTCATTCCATATGATGCGATGGGACAAGAAGAAATGGCCTCAGGTAGCACAAAGGGAGATTTAGATTGGGTATTAGAAAAATTTTGTAACTGAAAGAGTTATCAAGACTGGAACAGGTTGCCTTGGCAAAGAGGTTGAGTTACAATTCCTGGAGGTATTTAAAAGACATGTAGGTTTGGTGCTTAGGGGCAGGGTTTAGTGGTGGACTTGGCATTGTTAAGTTTATAGTTGGACTTGATGATCTTAATGGTCTTTTCCAACGCAAATTATTCTAGGATTCTGTGTGTTCTGATTGGATTCACTAGACTGGAACAGCCCTTAAATGCTGACTATGTTCACTTCTGGCCGCTTCTTCTTAACAGTTCTTTCCAACAACATGGAATAAGAAAAGTTTTTTTAAAAAATCAAAACAGTCTTGATGAGTATAGTTTTGAGAATTTTTAATTTACAAGATCACACCTGGCACTCTGCTGTTCTCAGGAAGATACACTGCTTTTGCCCTCTACGAGTTGTACAGGTTACCAAGAGACACTTTCAGTGTTATTTTTATGCTCTGTAGCTCGTACATCTGTCTGAAGAGCAGATTGGACTCTTTGCCTTTCCTCCCACACAGGCTCTTCAATCACACATCAGAAATTCTTAAGGTGTCTGGGATGTAACAGCCTCAAGGCTCACTTTCAAGGCTTGCTTACTTCAAATTTTATTGTCATCCTGGCTGCCACTCCAAGTACTTAGTCAGATTCTATGACTTCCTTTTGGTGTCCAGTAATCGGATTCTGAAATAATGATCACATTGTTTAAGAGAAACTTTTGATATAGCTGTGTTTCCTTTAATAGAACAGCACAAAATACTTGTTTTTCCTTCTGTCTGTCTACATCCATCTCTCTTTTCCACCTGAACAGCCTGGAGAAGAAAACACGGAAGACTCCTCAGTGGACACCACAGACAGAATTTCATTACATTACACAGCTTGGCTTTAACTGGTAATAAAAAGTTGATATTTACTGTAAGTTTTACAACTGTCATCAAGATGGAGGTCACATCTAGAGAAATGGCACCTCCCAACGCCCAGCACATCGTGGCAAAAGGTTAAAATGAACAGCACCACTCGACTTCTCAACAGTAATCAGGAGAAACTTCATTACATTTAAAGGACTTTCCTTGGCACAGAGTTGAGGTGAAAGAGGGTCTATGCAGACTCTGCACATCTACATTAAAACTTTTTAAATGAGTTACAGAAAAGCTGAAGGAAATCTAATTTTTCAAAAAAATTGTCTTTACTTAGACCAAAACTATGGAATTCAGGCAATGGAAGTCTGAGAAATGACCAGCTGTTTCCCTATTTGAATATTTGAAAGTTTCATGTATTAGTGAAGACAAAGACCATCTGTGGTCTTTATCAAATGCTAAAGATTTCCTTTAAATGTCTGTCATTATCACTGTTAAAGAACAACCAGAGTTTAATGCCTCAAAATGGGCTTCCAAAGAAAACTCCTGTCTTCTCATGGATTTGAAGGAGATCACAGTAATTCTTGAGAAAAAAATCGTAACACAGCACTGTGCTCATGCACCTGGCCTGATTCGTGAGAGCAGTTTTTAGGCTCTTTTAGACTACAAAGATGACTCTTTTTGAGGGCTTTATAGCACTTATCTCCTGTTCCAATTACTATTTTTGTTACTATGCCACGGAGTCAGTATTCCTGACCCAGAACTCCCTGTGCTGTCACCACCTCAGAATTCCTGTCTTGTTTCCTTAGCTGGGCATAACAAAAGCGCTTCCACTTTCAAAATACCAGTTACTGGGCCTGGGACCCATCTAACTTTGGACATCTAAGTCATCTAACGTGATGATCTTAAGGGTCTTTTCCAACCTAAATGAGTCTATGATTCTATGACACACTTGCAGTCCTCACTCCAGTTTCCATGCTATCCCACCTTGTTTGCATTACTGGGAGCAGCTGATACAACATCCCTGCAATAACTTCTTTGATTCTGGGTTTCTCAAATTAGGTCTCTTTCATATGCTGACCTAAAAGAAAAAACACTGAACTGCTGACCCTCTTTGAGTTTTGACCATTTAAAATGTGTAACATGGCTGCTTCTTTCCCCTTTTTACTTGACTTCATACAGAAACTCCAACAGTTTCTGTGCAGTTTCAAAAGGACCTGCACACCATTACTGTAATGTAGATAGTTTCCCTTTCACCTTTTCTAACATTCTAAGTGTAAGAGTGACTTTTCAATCATAGAGAAGTTTGTTTTAAACCATCTCTGTATAAATGTGTATTTCAGACTCAGCAACAGAGTTAAACTCATCCCATTTTCCAAAAGAAGTTCAAAACTTCTTCCAGAAACTTAAGTTCTGTTAAGAAACTACCAGAATATGTAGAGCTTTCTTTCACTACACATGCCCATAGCATATCTTGTTTTCCTGGTGCTTTATGGCATGGGTCTTTGCTCTTCCCATTATTTGGCCTAGAATTGCTTTCTCCAGCCTAGAGGAGGTGTTATGCAAAATGAAAGACCAGCTCCTTATTTTGTGTTAGAATTTGCACAGCGCCACCAGCTTTTGTCTGGATGAGGTCTATAATAGTAAGTAAAATGAACTGGAGTCCATTTCATGAGGGGAGGCAGCAGGTCCACAGGACTAAAGTTTTTTTTCCTAGCATGCATCTCATCCAGATTGTGTCCCAGGAGTTGTCTATGGCACTGAGAATCTTCCACGAGCGGCTGAAACCATAATAAATGGTTAGTGGCTGATAAATGAAAAGCATAAATGGTCACAAGACAAGGCTCAAATCCTATGTTCTACCCCATTTTACTTGCAAATATAGATATAACTTGTGTGCTTACAGAAGCAAAAGTGTCCATATAAGGGGCAGCTATAGGACTGGGAAGGCCATGCCATCCTACCACCTGCTCAGATCTTACATGAATTTATGCAAGGTTAGGGTGACTATAAGCCACCCTCATATTCCAAAACCAGTTTCCTTTTTTTATGACACTAGATTTACTCCTGGACTACTGCACTCACACAGAGGAGGAAAAGGGTGTGGTGGACTCATTTCAAAGGGAATGGGCAAGAGGAAGGGAGGGGGGAGGACTACAGCCACCAATGGTTGGATGGGGCTAGGTTAGTGTGAAACTGCAAACTCAGAGCAGTTTGGTGAGTCTGGTGACCACCTTTTGAACAGGTTGACAGTCAAGTCCCTGACTTAATTATGTCCATGTGGAGAGCACTTACCTTTCTCCAGATCTCATTAACCCTCCTGACCCAGGTAGCTCACTGCTAGCTCTAACTAATTTCTTTTCCTTTTTCCTTCCATCATCATCCCCTCAGAAGCGTTTCTGTTTGATATCTTCCCTTAAAAAATATTGCTTCATTGTCACTTCTGCCAACCCACTCATCTTCAGTGAAAAGGTGCTGAAGAAGACTTATTTCCCTGCCAACTCTGTATCTCAGCAATACAAGCTCTCATCCCTGGTGTGTTTGGGTCAGAACACTTCTTGCTACAAGAGGTGAACAGGAAGTTTTGTCTACATATCTCTGCAGGGATAGGAAGGGTTGGAGCCTGCAGCTGGGACTCAGTCATCTGAAAGTCACATCAGTGTAGAGACAGCTTTTGTTACTCTTTATTTTCATCTCTGACAAAAAAAGGAGAAACTCTTTCAAATCAGCACCCTCTCTTTGATTGTCAGTGTCTTTGGATGGGGCCCTGGATGAAGTGGGTGCATTACCTGTACCAGCAGCTCCTAAACCTCTGAGCAATCACAGAACTCTGGCAACCCTAGATTCCTCGTGGTTCATGCACATTAGAGCTGATGAGTCTGCAAATTGCTGAGTCTAATCTGCTTTTGTATAACAGCTTCAGAATACAAAGGACGGTCTCAGGGACCACAGTTTGGCCTGAAGTAATGACTTTCAGTGGAAGGTCTTCTGGAAAGCAACTATTTCTATTCCAGGACTTTTTTAATGTGTCATTTAGAAAACAATACTCTTAATTATGTGAAAAGCAGGTCTGAAATGGCCAACATCATAACTTCTTCAGTGGTATAAGACAGGCTAGGTAGCACTTTTTCTCATTATAACCTGCATCTCATGTTATTGCTATTCACTAAGTGCCTCATTCCACAGTGAAAAGAAACAGACAAAAATCAACATTCAATTTAAGTTTTTCTATGAGTTAGAAATTCCACTTGAAAAGAAAAGAGGAAACCAGGTCCTCTGTCTCGGATGAAGAAAATACAGGATACTTTTTGTTTTACATCAGTCAATCAGTCATGAGTTGAACTAGTTCTAAATTCCTCACAGTCCCATATTGAGATGGAAGTTAATGCTTCTTTTGCAATAAACATTTCAGGTTACTTGCTGAGTAACCTTTTGTTCAAACATGATGTCTGGCATTTGCATAAGTGCTTGAGTATGTCTGTCACTGAGTTATTGAGATGATGTGACTCACCAAGCTTTGGTGAATAGGTTTTTATTTTGTAGCTCTTCTAAATTCCCTACATCCTTGCAGCTTGTTTTCTCAGAAACACAGCTGTCTGGTAGGGCAAAGATTGATCTTGAGCTTCATCTGTCCTTTTTGCTATGCTCCAAAACTCTCTTTAATGTGTGCCTGACAGCTAGTCCTACAGATGAGGGAGCCTAAGGCAGCAGTGCCTAACCCAGCTAATCATAGTTGAAAAAGACCTTTGAGATCATCCAGTCCAACCATATTAAACACCTGGGTTAAGCTGGATGTAGCTGTAACAGGAAGTTCTGCAGAAGCAGAGATGAAATTACTTTCTCATAGTGTCCCAAAGATATTTGCAATGACCCTGATTTCATACAGTGAGGTCACCTAACAGATCCTTTCTATATCCTCCTTCTGTAATTACCTATTTCAGCTTACATGCAAAATTAACATCAGGACTGACTTAGCCTCAAGCCATCTCTGAACTCTGCTCAGCAGCAGACCCACCTCCATGGAGCAATGGGAGGACTGAGGCACCTCTTTGCAGTGGTGCCTGTTTCTGCAGCAGGACTTTGTGCTGGATAGGACATATTTGTCCAAATAAATAGTAGTAGGAAAACATGTTAGGAGAAATTTAGCATTGGAAGTTTTATAAGCTGCTGCTGAGAGCCACCAAGAGTGAAGATGAAGTTCTTAGTTCTGTCCCCCGTCCAGACCCTTCCAGGGCTGGTATAAAACCCAGTCATGCTGACCAAATAAAGGAACATCTTAGACAAAAGATGAAAAATTAATTTAAGCAGGTGTGTTTGTATAAGAGACAAAGTGAGGTGTGCTGAAGTGGAACAAGAAGAAAGAAGTTTCTTAAGAATGAAGAATTGAGAGGATTTAATAAGTGATGAATTCTGAGGACATGAAGACCCCATGGAAAAATTGAAAGGTGTTGTATCTTATGTAATCGGGATAAGAATAGTATTTAAATCAGGGTGCAACTGTGCCTTTGCTACTCACTGCAGTGGTAGCCCAACTCTTGAGTTGTGAAATTAAAACAAACCTAGTGTTATCCACAAATTTTGTCGATACTTTGTTTTCACAAACATAGCAGGAAAATTTATCTCAGGAATTATAATCCTTCCATAAAAGCACCCAGTTCCCTGCAGAAGACTGCTCTGAAATGTCACTGATTAAATGGGTAGGAACCATCCTTTAATTGCCAGACAAAACATGTCCATAGCTCCATTTCTGCTGTCACTTTCATTGCAGTTTTCCATTAAGACTACTTGTGTTTGTTTCAGCTGGGATAGAGCTAATTTTCTTCCAGTAGCTGCTGTGTTTTGGATTTAGTATGCAAATAATGTTTAGAATACCTGTTGTTTTATTTGTTGTCAGGTAGTTCTTATGCTTGACTGGGGTAAACTCAATTTTCATCCCAGCAGCCACTGTGTTTTAGGAGGGGGGTGAGTTTTCTCTGTTCCTCATCAAAAATTTTCCCAATGGAGGGAAAATCATTCCTCACAGGGGGAAAAAAGGTATGTTTGGCATTCGAAATTTGAACACTGCTGCTTTCTGCAAATGATGTTCCAGACAAGTGATTGGGAACTACAGAAAACTCTGTAACTGACTCTTATATTGCAGTACAAGTTGCAAAACACTGGTTTGTTTCATGTGCTTGCTACTGAGCATGATATTTTTCTTTGTTTCACATCCCTTACAGTATCCTGCACATCGAAACCAAGATAAATAATTTTCTAATACATCCCCCACGAGTCTTCATTCTTCATGGAGTTCTTGTGGCCATTAAATAAAATGATTGTCATAACATAGTGGCCACCCTAAAACCTCTTCAGTGTTGCCTAGGGAACTACATAGCATTATCTCCATGCCTTTGCTCTCCAAGGCAGTTCCACATACAGGAGGCTGCACTGGCAGAGGCAATGACACCCAGGTAGGGAAAGCAAACCTAGGGAGCATGTAAGGGTGACTGCTGTGCAGGGAAATATTTTGGGGCCACAGCTGCGAGGTGACACAAGCAAGTCCCAGTCTTTGGGGCTGGGTATGTGCAATCAGCTTTTGAGCACTGGGTAGATTTGAAGCATGGAATATGTATGGTCACAAAGGAGCGAGCCAAGGATGTATCCACGGACAACCACCAACGTGGCACTCTCCTGTGAGGTGTGGCACATACTCAGACAGACTTTTTCAGCTCTTTAGCTGAACTAAAGAACCTTCCAGGCACAAGGTATGCTCTTCAAGACTGCCAGCCCTGACCCCTTGTGCAGTCAGTAGGGCTAGTATCTCCAGTCCAACACAACTACATCTCTCCCTGGGCCAAGGGGTGGTGTACTTAGAACAAGGTCACTGGGTGCAACTTTTAATTAGCTTTTAAATAATAATCATCCATACATAGAAAACAAGTTTATGTGTTTATTTCTGCCTATTAGCAAGCATTCCCAGTCATTTTCTGGAAAATAGGCAGGGATCTAGTTCAGGCATCCTATTAAAATGCTGTCAGCTCTGAGCTCTTTAACATTTTCTCTTCAGGGATCCATAAATATTCAGTGTTCTTGCCCTGAAGGGCAGTTATTTTAGACTTCAGGATGTCTTGACATTCTTAAAAGTTGAAGTCCACCAACTAAGCAAACTTTGTCACTTCCAGATCCATATGGAGAAAGGCAGATCTCAAAAGTGCAAGTTCCCTGTTGCAACAAACTGGTTTCAGACTTCGTAGTGCAAGCAATAAAGTAAAAAAAGGAACAAAGAAATGTGTTTCATGGTCACATTTGGGGTGTGATTACAGGAACATCTGAGCTGTCATGAAATGGCAGGATCTTTCACACACTTTCTTCTCAAATTCTTTTTCCTTCTGCCAGTTCTTCTGCCCTCCCCTCTTGCCTCGTATTCATTGTATTGGTGCTGCTTCTCATCAGACTTCTTTGGTCCTGCTTAGCTTGCTGAAACAATGGATATAGTCCATTAACAATTTTTCTGGAAGAAGGGATGGAGGGGGAAGGTTCATCTTCTGCCAGGTTAGGGAGTTGCACTTTTTCTCAGCATCATCCAATGAGTTGGTAAAATATATATATCATCAGCATGTGGCCAAGATGCCTTTGCTATCTATAGGATCTCTAAAGAAAAGGAGGTTGCTCTGACATCTGTAATTGGAAAAGGAAACAGAGCCTCCAGCAGAAAGTTGGTAATTATGCTCTGACCTTTCTTTGCTTTGGGATGAGGTCATTGATGAAGGTACAGAGAGTACCTTGCTTCTAGGGAACAAAGGTATGTCCTGGCTTGCTGTTTCATATACACCCTTTCTTTTGGTATTATCAGTTGTTTCAGAATTTGGATTTGGGCCCTGTCTGAAAGAACAAGGTGGCATTTGGATCTGAAAGGAAACTAGCACCCGTTAAAGTCCCTCTTTAGGAACTTCATGTCCTATGCCAAGACATTTCCCTTACTTCTAAGAATTGTTCTTTTCAAAGCAAGCTGTAAAAGCTGATTTCTCCTACACTCTTTCATAGAATCATAGAATATTGGACAGGACCTTAGAGACCATCCAGTTCCAAACCCCCACCATGGGCAGGTTGCTCACTGGATCAGGTTGCTCAAAGCTTCATTCATCCTGGTCCTGAACACCTCCAGGGATGGGGCAGCCACAAGTTCTCTGGGCAACCTCTGCCAGTGCTTCACCACCCTCACAGTAAAAAGTTTCTTCCCAATGTCTAATGCAAATCTCCTCTCTTGAAGCTTAAGACCATTCCACCTCATCCTATCCTTGCACTCACGGATGAAGAGCCCCTCCCCATCTTTCCTATAGGCCTCCTTTAAGCACTGGAAGGATGCTAAAAGGTCTCCCCGGAGCATTCTCTTCTCTAGGCTGAATAACCCCAAGTCTGTCAGCCTGTCCTGTTACAGGAGATGCTTCAGCCCTCTGATCATCTTTGTGGCCCTTTTGTGGACTTGCTCTGACAGATCCCTTTAATCTAATGTTTTTATGTTTCCTTGCATGATATGGAAGAACCACTCCCTGTTCTGGGATACACGGCCTTTGCTTATCAAAGTTCACCTGAAAGGAGATTAGGTTGGTTTCTGTGCAGAATGATTCTAGTTGCTCTCCCTCTCAATTTACATGTGGCACTGTACCCAGACAATCCTTTCTGGAGAAGGGGAAGTAAATTCAGATCAGTCCCTTTCCTTTCAGATTACATACCCAGCCCAATAGGACTAAAAGAACCAGTTTTAAAATTCAGCAGGTTGTTTCTCCTTTTAAACAGGAGAGTTGGATTCTGGTTTGGAGCATAAGGAAGCATAAATTATAACACAAATGAGAATGTGGGAGACAGTGTAGGGAAATTCTGTATTAAAAAAAAAGCGGAGAGGGAACAACATTTGGGGAATAAAAACTAGGGCAGATTTTGAAATATTCTCAAAACCATTTAACACCATCTGTCAGGGGCTTGTGTTGCTAGGGATTTATCATCTCCTATCTACAAAATCCTCTGGCTAGTGAAAACAAATTTGGGAAAAGATGATTAAACTTCTCATACCTTTCAACTCCCACCCCCACACTCCCACCAGTCCATCTTCCCAACTATACTCAGAGGAAAAATTGGCTGAATCCATGTGCAACTCTATGAAATTATCAGAAATTTTTGAAAAGCCTACTAAATAGCTGTATTATTGTCCCTTTTAGCCTGTTACACTGATTTTGCTGTGCTTATACAACGAACACTGAGACACAGATTGACAACCCAATGGCAAGCCAGTCTCTAAATCGTTATGTCCCTGAGGCAGAAGGTTGATTCTTGGGAGGGAAACATGCAGAAACCCTAAAGCATGAGAGTCAGAAATCTTCCAGACAGCTCCCAGGTGTTTTGTTACTGCACATCCTGGAAGGCTTTTGACCAAAATCTACCTTACATATTTTTAAGTCTGATTGATCACACTTTGTCTAGAGGCTTCCTCTACCAAAGACTAATAAATAGGCTGTAGTGCTACTCTATTTGTATAAGAATGATGTTATAAGCAAGTTAGAGATGTTAGAGGTGGGTGCAAAGTGCTGAAATAACCTTGTTGGCTAGAAATAGTCAAATATTTGTATGCAAATTTCAGTATCATTTTTATTTCAAATAAGCAATAGAGTCAGTTCCTAATTGCTGTAACACTGCCTTCGGGGATGAACTACAAGAACATTACTTTTTCCCACTCAATAGGCTTCCTTGCTTTCCTACATGCCTCAGGATATGACATGAAGTCTCCTTACAGAAGAGCAGAGAAGGGACAGTGTTTGGGGAATAAAAAGTATTCCCCAGAATGCAGGCCATAACGAGCTGCAGGACATGTAACCCCCTCCAGGTTATCTTTATCTACAGAGAAGAATGTGAAAAGAGACAGCTACACTAAATATCCCATAGGGCACTTCTTAATAATAAAAAAAAAGTTCTTTGGGGTTTTTTTACACATTTTAGTGCAATGGAAATGAATTTTAAAAATTAACTGGATGAAAACTTTGTGAAAAGCTTACTTGAACAATCTGTTTTTATAAAAAAGTATCTCAATGATTTCTATAGCTTACACCATTTAAGTTCTTCTAATAAACTAGTTATTTCAACTCCTGTTAAGTACTAGTAGCCTGCTACAAATGTCTTAGAAATGTACCTTTAGGTTGAATGTTGTTCTTTATGTCTTTCTTCCTTTTCAAAAGCAAGTTATAGACTTCATGCAAATGAAATTAAAAGATGAGAACACTTTACAATAAAAATGTTCCTGCTGACACAATTAAATTGTAATAGTCTAATAACAGAGGATCTGGAATGACAACTGAATGCTGAAAAATACAATGAAGAGCGATACTGCCACAAATTATTCCATATACTGGGGAGATGGATCTCATATCACCAAAAGTTATAGACTGGTCTGATTTGTGTGAGGAAACTAAGTCTGTACGAGCAACAACTCCCACTCAGAGCTCTCTGTGGAACAGCAGCTGCTGAGATGAAGGCAAGTTTTGCTAAGTTATCAAGGGTTTTAGTTGTTTGTTTCATTTCCTTGGGCAATTTGATTTTCAGTCCTTTAGAACTTGAAAGAGAGGGTCAGTGAGAGAACAGGGGATCCTAGATCACTGTGAAAGAGCTCTGCATTTGGGTACAGTTGAGATGCTGACACTATTTAATGCCTATGAGACTGAAGACACCTTTGGAGGAGATAGATAGGAGGCTTCTGTTGCTACAAACTGTATGTGTACATCTTTGTAAGTGTGCACCTGCACTGCCATGCTGGAACAGTTTAAGATATAAGGAAATCCCATGCATCTGGGCTATCCCTGCCCATTAATTCATCACGTGTCAGCTGCTCTGCTGTAACTCTCCATGTAATGTTGCTCTCACAGCGTGACGTGTGTGAGAGATCTACGTCTTACGTGGCCATGAAAGAATGATTAGTGCATGAGCAGTTCCTGTGGAGCATTTGACGTGGTAAGAGGTGCTTGTGTGAAGTGGGGAGGTTTTGTGCTCTACTCTGTTCTCTGTGGTGACATCAGTCCATCCAGGGCCTTTGTTTTTAGAGGAAATAAGACTAAATGCTTGGGATGAGGAGACCTAGTAGGTAGATGGGGTCCTGATTTTAAGAAGCAGTGAGGATGAAAGTAGGAGATCACAGAAAGTAAGAGCAGCACATTCTGGGGGAGGCTTGATTTGGGAAGAGGTGGATGAGAGGGTAGGGTACTACTTGTACATGAATTAAAGACCATGGCTTTAAATTTTTTTGCAGTTCTCTCAACTAATTTGGGTGAAATCTGTCCTCAAGACGTGTCTGTGCATGGGTGTACATTGATAGTTTTGGGGATACTGAGACCTTGATCTCCTGTCTTGCAGTGTGCTCAGCAGCGGTTTTTCTGCCACTTGGAATATGAATGTGTCATTCTTGGCTTATCTGAATTGCCATTTTGACACCAATCCAAAGGATGAAGTGGCATGTGTTTGCTTACCACAAACCAGGTGCTCAAAGACTCATCTTCATCCCTTCCACCTTCAAAGAAAAGCTGTATGTGTATCTGCCAGGCCTCCTCACTTGGATATTCCTGACAAATAACAGATTCACAGGTATGACACACCTCTCCATGGTACTGTTCTGGACTCAATTTCACACAAAAAGAAAAGGATTTCAGCACATTGCTGACTCAGGTGTGCAATTTTTTCAGTGCACACTCTGCATGGAAATACAAAAGATCATAGGCCTGGACTGGAGGAAGATTCGACCGTTGTGTGCAGATGAAAGGTAACTGAAGAATATCTAAAATCCAAAGAGTAAAGTTGGCCTTTTTAATTGATTTCAATGACCTTACAAGGAAATTCTTATATATTATTCTTTCTTGGGTTAAATGTTAACCAAATAAGCCAAACATTCCCTGGTGTTTTCAAGTCTCAAGAGTCAACCACAGTCAGCACGCACCTGCATTGGTTCCGCCACCCAAAATACATCCATCCCTCTCTTCATCCTGCAAAATGGTCTGAGTGACGGGGAAAAGAGGGAAGATTACTCATGTAGGTTGTGCTGGAACTGTATGTTCTACATGACTGGCCTGTAAAGTCAACAAGGGCCATGTCCACAACCTCCTTAGCAGAATTCGCCCAACAGGTGAAGGCAAATGGAACAATTTGTCAATTTTACTGTTTATAATTTGAAATGCTAATTCCCAGAATCTGTGAATCCCACAAAGTATTGCTAACTGCTGACCTCTGGGAACCTGTGTAAACTCTCAGGAAAGTCACCAAGGATGTTGTCTCAATCCTACTGAAGCCTATGTCTCAATCTTATTATCTCTGGTGGGGTTAGAATTTAACCTTGAGTTCAAAAACATGGAGGAGTATTAAACAGATCAGTAATGAACAGGTAGATAGGTAAGGGCCAAAATGAATATAAGATGTTCTTTCACTTCAAAAACAGGCTTTATGTGGAACATCCGTATTAGAAACTCTTTGCTTCCAGAAAGGGAAGGCTCTGAATGCTGGCTTTTAATAATTCATGCAGTTATTCTTGCTGGATGCCATGTGGATATGAATTTGCTTTTCTTCCTTATAAAGCTTACATTAAATTGGGAGAAAAGAGCTAATATTTACATGTATGAGGATTAGCTGATGGCAGTATTTGTTAGGTGAGAAATCTTATTATTACTGTAGAATGCTTTTATGAAATGAACTTGAGTTGGGGATCTGAAGTTTCCCACAGCTAAGGGAACACTACATTAATCAGTGAATTCTATTCTCTGACTTTGCAAGGTAGGTCTGATTCATATTCGAGACCATAACTGTGCTTGGAATATGTTCTTTAAATGGGTTTTTCAAGTCTCTCTGATCACTGTATTGAGAACCTCACTGAAGATAAACACACACTCCAGTATTCCTCTAACCCAGCTGTGTCAGTGACAAATCAGTTTCCACATTCACTTAAAGCCAGCTCTCAGTATTGGGTCACTTTCAGATAGACCAGTTATCGTATGTAATTCAGAAGTAATAACATTTGTCCACTGCAAACTGGATCAATATCCTAAATCCTTTTCACTTAACATCAGAGAATTTCAAGTACCACCAAGCTAGGTAAGAAGTTACTGTCCCCCACAGTACTTCATTAACTACAGAGCCAAAACCACTCCCCATAATTTTGTCTTTTACCCTACATGTTAATTCTTCCTTCAGCCTTGGGTAAATAAAATCATGAACAGAGAGTGATTGTAATGAAAAACCTTCACAGTTTCCTTTTCATATGAAACTGAGCTTTTGCTTTCCTCTCTCTGTTGAGGGATGTGCCCTAGAAGAAATACTTGAAATATGAAAAATGGACTTTCCCTTACGTGGGTTTTCATGATTCATGGTGTTTTTCACAGCATTGGTAACTGATGAGTGGAAATGTTTTGTGGAGAGATCTCACATGAGTCAGAATTGTTAATGAAAAATTCTCAAAACATTTCATTTCAAGAGTCTCAAAATGCCATTTCTGCTGAGGTTTGGCTACATTTTTTTGACTAAACTAGAAAAATTATTTTACTTGAATCTTAAATGGTTTTATTGTAGCCTCAGCAAATAAAGTCATTTGGTAAGGAATCCTGAAAACACTCTGGATACGCTGAGATTTGTCCTGTTATAATAACTATTAGGTGCAGTAGTTACAGTAGTGACTTTCATTATCCTGTTGCCTGGTCACTTCATGCTCTCTAGCACTTTGGTTTTGCATGTCTGCAATTTATGTAAAAGTTAGTCATTCATTTTAAAATTTGGAATGTTTCCTCCAGAGTCTGAAACTCCACTCGAGACATTCAGGTCTTTAATGACAAGACATGTCGTCCCTGTTGTTTTTTACAGGAGGTGGACAATGAACTTCTCTGATGATGAGAGACTAAATGAGTTTCCTGGCATAATGTAACTCATCTGTAGACAAGCAGGGATTTGAAAATGGCCATACCCATGCCAGGTGATCATGCTAGCCCTTGGATTTCCTTCCTCCCATCCAACTGCATTGTCCATGGCAGGAATAGAACATCCTCATGCACTGGGGAAGACTGGATCAACCCACAAATTAACCCATCTGCCCTTAAAACCCTGGTGTTTGCCTCTTTTAGTGCAAATCTACCTTGAAATTAGCACAGAAGCCAAGCCTAGCTGGTGACTCATTTGGCAGTGGGGATCTTGTGAATAATTTCTCCCTACACATATATTTTCTTAATGTCTGCACACCCAGAAAGAACCCAGAAGCCTGGTTTGTTTCTGATAACAGCCATGATTTCAGCCTGAATTAAGGCATTTGATGCTAGGAGGGTTTTGCAGAGGATCTGAGAGCTTCCATACCTATGTATTTCTTAGCATCCAAATCCTCACAATGGTGCAGAGAAGTCAATGGAGACAAAGGGATGGGCATGTCCCCAGATTGCCCAGATAAGGTTGCAACCTTGAAGCCTCCTCTCTAGTCATTGAGTGAGATGGATGCTATCACATGTGTGTGGCATGCTACATGCCAGATGGAGTTTGTATGACAGAGATCTGTTTTCTTATTAGTGAATATGAAACTTTCAGGAAATAAATCTTGACAATGAGTCCCCTCTTGTGGAAGTTCTTATAACTTAAACACTGATTTTTTGTATGATCTGGGGCAGTGCTATGTCTCTTGTCCCTAGTCTGCTTGTATTTCTTGTCTATGTAGGTGGTGACGGAAGACAAAACTTGTACCTACACACCCAGCAGAAGAGACTGACACTAGCTGAGAGCTGAAGGTGATCATGGGACAACTTGTGCTTAATTAGAATGTGTTTGTGTATTCAGTTACTCATGTTCAAAAGTTTTTGTAAGATCAAGGGTCGGTATTGTACCCATGGCCTTTATATTCACTGCATGGGTAGTAACAAAAAGACAATACTCTTTGTCCAAGTTGCAAGGTTTCTGCCAACATTTGTCATCTGGGATGCATTCCCTATCTTTGCCTTCTCCTTTCTATCTGAAGTGGTACCATCTGAATGGTAAGGCACGTTGCAGTCACACATGTTTAGTGTTTGTTACTTGGCTTACAGCCAGGCTCCATGAAGAAACACTCATAAAAATTGTCCTGATCAAAGGACAATAGCAACAAAACTTTGTATATGTATTAACGAGATATCTGGGGCTGGACAAACAAAGTCATGTTGTTTAAAGGCAGAGTCTTTAATGGGTTCATTCTGCTGGCTGGGATAAATCTGTTTCCAAGACCATCGCTTTGAAAGTTCAAATGATTCATCTTCTCCTAGTGAAGCACAGTGGGATTATGTCTATGTCTTTGTCAAACCTCATAAGACTTTCTTAGGTTGAAACTGTCTGCTTGGCATCATTAAGGCATCATTTACTTGGCCCTGCAGTTCCCAGCAATGCTTCTACAGCTTCACAGAGACCAGAAATTTACTCAAAGACAGTTTGAAAAATATTTTTACGTTCTTAGAGGTCAACATTTATAGCTCTGTAAAAATCAGGTTAATTTCTTTTCCTTCTTTCTTCCTCTTTAGCGAGGTGTTTCCTTTCTCAGAACAGGAACAGGTACAAAGTGAACACACATCATAGTCCATTGCTTTTTCTAGCCCTAAGGGTGCACTGACATCCAGCGTAAGTGCAAAAAGAGCAACACAAGGGATGTGGTTAAGAACTATCAGATTCTCCTGAGCCAGGACATCAGCACTGCAGGTGCCACTTAAAGATTGCATTGAACCCTCAGCAGTGAGAAGGATTGATGTGATTTGGAGCCCACCCGTACTATATAAGTTTCCCACAGCAAATCACAACTAGAGCCATATTAAAGTCCAACTATAACAATGAAATGTCTCATTACAATGGCAATTGTTTTGAATATCATAGCACATTTACCCAAAAAATACTTTTTGAGGGAAATGTTAGGTTGAAAAAAAAAGTTAAAAAACTTTTTTCTAAAAGATCTTGTCAGGCATCTATTTCTTTTGAGTTCCCCATTGCCAAATTAAATTTTGTGGAAGCTAGCATCTTCTTCTGGTTCACATATGTACTGTTTCTAACAACACAAAGGACTACTTTTAAAACCTTTCACCCAGTGGTGTAAGATGTCCAACCAGGTAGCTGCATGGTCCATGGGGAAGCAGCATTGCCCATTGAAGTGCTCTAGTTTTCCATGGTTGTTACATCTGGCAATCAGATTTACTGAGAGACAGACACACAGATCCTGTGACTGTCTTTAACTCTTCTTATTTTCTCCTTTATGTTACAGGCTCCAAGTTTCCATGTCCTTTCTGACTACTGCTTATTAATCCTACACTCAGAAACTAAGTGGAAATCACTATGAACCTCTTAAAATGATCATTGCTTGAATTTAGGTGTTATTTTGGGGGATGTAGAGTGTGGAAGGGGCTGATATCTATGCAGTTACCAGTATTTCTACTTTTTATGTGGCCAGAAAACAAGGCAGAAAATATCATCTCCAGTCTCCCAGTCCCCACCCATGCTAGGGACACTGCAACTTTTCAAAAGTCATCTCATAGCAACTGAAGGTCTTCCTAGTAGCCTCGAGCAGCACTGGAGTGATTAAAATGATTGGGGATGTGTCTGGGGGAGAAGATATTCCTCTGGCCTCTATTTAAATGAAGCTACTATTCATTCACTAATATTTCTAATTACCAGCACTATAATTGAAATACTGGACTGATCTATTTGAGAAAGGGAGAGAGAGCAGAGTGATTTTATTAAACCATGGGTTGATAAGTTTGGTGCCAATATCAGCTGAGCAAATGTATTTCAAGTCAAAGGGATGCAGGCAAAGATGAAAGGAAGACAGGGCAATAATGCAGGCATAACCATGAAGCGGTCAGAGATTTGGCAGAGTGGTCTTTCTTCCTCAGTAGACATTTTGGGGTTATCTTAGCTCAGGAAGTCTCAGTGATGTTGGTTCCTTCACAGGGTATGTAACAGAGTTGAGCTTGATGGAAGATACTATTTCACAAAATGAGACACTACAGAAGAGTCTCTGAATGCTATCAGGTGTCACAATCCTGTTGGGGATGAGGGTTTAGGAGCAATGGGTAAAGGGAAACCCCTTATTTTCTCTCTCCCCTGTTCTGTTCCTTAGGTCCCAGCCAATCTGGTCTCTCTAGGATCTGTGATAACAGCATAGGCCAGGCTGAAGTTATGGGTACCCTCCCTTTCACTCTTTCCCAGATTTAGGCACCTCACACTCTACGCAGCCTTCTTCCCTATCCCTATCCCTATCCCTATCCCTATCCCTATCCCTATCCCTATCCCTATCCCTATCCCTATCCCTATCCCTATCCCTATCCCTATCCCTATCCCTATCCCTATCCCTATCCCTATCCCTATCCCTATCCCTATCCCTATCCCTATCCCTATCCCTATCCCTATCCATGTCCATCCCAGGGCCCAGAGATCCTGCCACACAAGCCCATGGACATGTGGCTCTGCAAAGTGCTGGGGAGTAGGAGGAAACTGCTGGTGTGGTGTTGGGAAGAAAAGAACATCTGATTTCTGTCTCTGCCTCTCTTGTCAATAGCATCACCCCTGCTCTGGAGAGGTGCAGAGCAGAGGCAACAGATGTGTTGTGGGCCTGGGAGCAGGGAGCAGACATCACAACTGCATTGTTGTCTTCTACCATCACAAGATCTTGACTTCCTTTCCCAGCAGGGAAGTCAATGCTTGTTTAGGCAAGAAGTCATGTTGTTTTCCCTGTGTTTCCATTAACTGGAGGATTCAGGACATGCCACTCCATGAACAAAGTACATGGCATTGCATGGTCTGCCAGGATCAAAGCCCAAAATATGTCTCACTGAGCACCTGCACCATTCCCCCCTTCACATCTTATGTGGGGCTCAGCCGTGAGAGGAGTTCAGTGTTCTCTGCTCATTGAGGCTGAAACATGGCTGGAAAGGTTTAGTTCTGAGAAAGGCTTTGAGTGACTTTTGCCTATGACTGTTGCAGTAGGTGGTGTGAAAACAGACCAACATATGTACTTCCTTTCTAAAAAAGCTTAAATTATAATGGAAACACAGCAGGACAAAGGGCTCCAGGGAGAGAAAAGACCTATTTAAATGATTTATGGGAATATATTTTTACAGCTGATCTTGCTCATCCTTCCACTGAGATGTGTCAGGTCAGCTAGATGAGAGGTTCTCAGGTGGATAGTATATGTGATATCAGTGAGGTGCACTAAGTTCTTCTCTAAACAGACAGAAACATTTTTCACACCATCATTGATACATATATAATCATTAACTGTGTAAACTTTACAATAATCTATGTGTCTATGTGTCCATTTCCATACTCTGCCTCCAGAACTAGCACTGGTATGGAATATGACTATTTTGTTCCCCATTGTGTCTTTAACTGCACTGTTTTCCCCATGCCAAGTCAGTTATGGAGTTGTAACCTCTCTTGGGACAACCTCTCCTTTTATTCACCTATGATCAAACTCATACTCGAGTACAGCTCTAGAGTGTGATATTGTCCTAACAGCAAATGCCCATGAAAATAACCAGGCCCCTCCTTTAAATAAGAGCCAGCTGTGAAGTCTGAATGTTGCTCCAAATTTCCCCATAGTCTGGGACTGTGCCAAACTTGGGGATGTGGTATGAGTTAATCGCTCACAGAAATCAGAGGCTACTTTGAAAGGCAAGTGGTTGTTGTGCTGAATGCGCAATATTAAGATCTTATCTTGCTTTACAAGCAGACTAAACCCTGAATGAATCAATTATGAGACTAGAATTAATCCAATAATCCTCTGTTCTTCTGTGCCTGGAATCAGATGGTGCATCTGTAACAATAGTGTTAGTTACGGCAAATGAGATCACTGTTTGTCCCATTTTATTAAAAGCCTTTCCCAAGCATTAACAGCTCGGGTGAGAGGTGGAAATGAAATTAAATTGAAATCCCTCCTCTTTGACTGATTGTCATTGTGCACGCATCCTTGGCCTCAGCCATCCAGAGGGGATGGCCAGTGTAGGAAAATGCCCCATGACTGGTAGCAATGAGATGAAGGGAAGTTCTGCTGAGGGATTTCCACCCATGGACATGCCTGCCTGTATAATTAGGTTTGTGGCACAGAGCAAGCCAGAAAGCATTACTGTCCTCCTTAAATTAATTTTGCAAACTCTTCTTCCAATTTTGCAGGTTGTGCTCAGGGCAAAAAGTTGAATTGTGCCTCTCTACTCACTAGTTGTGCTCCTCACCAGTCAGGTCTTGCAGTACTTGTCTTCTCTTCCCACTTCTATGTCCTTTTCACACTCCCATTTGTCTTGGTCTAATCTGGATATATGCTCTCCTGGTATATCTTTTGCATACAAGACCAGACAAGGGCAAACACACTTTTGTCATTTGCCTGATTTTACTGTTCAACATTTGTGCTTCAAACATGATGCTTCAAAACAAGAGTTTTAGTTAGTGTTACATACTCTTCTCTCTCCTTTTCTTTAAAAATTTAAACAAAACAAAACCCAAGCCCAAATTAATACTGCTGCATGCAGCTATAAACTCTCTTTATCTGGGGCATCAGGGCTTGAAACAGAGATTTTCAGTGCTCTTACAGCTCTGCCACTGCATCCAAGACATGGGAGGTGCTGATTGACACCACTATCTCCGTGCTCTTTCTGAAGGGATGTGCACAGATAATGGTCACCTCAGACCTCTTTGGAAAGCTCAGCCATACCATGGAGCCAGAGAAAGGTGGAAATCAGATATCCAGAGGTAGTCTTGGCTATGAAGACGGAACAGGACCTAATGGCTAAGAGCAGAAATGTGAGCAGATTGCTAGCATCAATTTTATTCCCCAGCAGTTTGCAGTTGTCCATAGTGTAGTTGCCTGTTTGATTGACACTGAAGCCAAACAAGCAGATCTGGCATTTTGCAAGACAAGAATAAGATTGAGGTTATTATAGAAAAGGCCTTGCACAGCCTTTCTTCTCTATAGTCTGCAAAATGAAGAAGCGACAGATCCTGAGGACAGGATGTCACGAAATACATAAAACTGAGTATCATCCAGGAGAATAGATAGGACTGGAACAAGGGAGGAAGAAGATGAGTTTTTACTGTCTCCTGCCTGGATGTCCTTCAGGAACCTGAGTTGGATCCAGAGCTCATGCATTGAAGATGACATTCAAAGTCTGAAGCCTGCTATTAAGACAAATGTTTCAGGGCTCTCCCTCCATCACCATTAAACCTCTCTTTCCAACCAAAACCACTTTGAAAAGATTAAAGTAGCAGCGAATTCTCTTTTCATTCTGCTGAAGAAAACCTGGGCAATTTTGTTTGTATTTTTTTTCAAAGTAACTGTCTAAAGCAGAGGACATAGCTGGATAATCCCAGCTTTCACAGTTAAAATTGTCCAATTTAGGAGACACTAAAAAGAGAAGTTCAAGAAAAGCATTTTTCCATGTCTTTAACGTTAGGGTCCTGATGATGAAGTGCTGTTTGAAAGCTTTAAGAGCTGCTATGACATTGAGTTGGAAACATGAGCAGAGCTGTGAAAGGATAAAGACTTAAAATTTGACTTTGATACTTAGTTTTACTTTTCTGAATTGCTTACTCTGCAGAAGTCATTTGGCTGTTTAAGGGGACTGAACTTCTGTGTGCTTCTAGCTAGGCTGGAAATATTGCCCAAGCACATCCATCATCGCAGATATAGGTGCTCAAGAAATGAAAAATATTAAGGAAAATTGACAAAATCAACATTTTTTTCCTGACCCCAGAAAAACTCAACCCCTTCCTGCAGCGTGGCTTGAGTGTGAGCTGGAAGTTGATGAAAGTTGTACTGTTTCCTAGAGGAAATAAACAACCAGACTTTGCAGAATTAAATTACAGTGCTGCTCCTAAATGCCAACATAGGAGATGCAAATCTTGTCCATCCTCCATCCCAGCAATGAACTGTGGCTGCCTTGACAGATGGCTCCACTGATGTCCCAGAGAAGAAATGAACCTGCAGAAGCCCCTAGTTGCCCAGAAGAAGCCTGTGGAAGTGTTCAGAGGATCAGTGCTTTGCAAGAACCTGCTGCCTGTCAAACTTTTTCAGTCTTTCATGGGAGATGAGCCCAAGTATGGCAGAAACCAAGCTGGAGCAAGCACATGCAGATCTCCTCCTGTGTTTGATACCAGAGATGTGTTTTGCAACGCTGCAGGAGGTGTTGTGGCAAGCATGAAATTGTTCAACTGCACAGACAGCATGGAAGAGGAAGGGGATACATCCTACTCGTGATTATAGAATGTTGGTTATCAGAACTTCCTATTGTTGACACTTTCCAAGGGAAAAGAAGGATAGGATTAACCCAGGAAGACTTTTTTGAGGCTCAGTTGTAACTAAAATGACAACTTTGCAGCTCTAAAACTTGAAGAAATGACAGGAACAACTTCAAAAGAAGCCCAGCTCATAGTGACTGACCTCAGTATGCCTGAGAGCAGAAAAAATTACTTGGACTGAGTGCATAAGGCTGTCCTGGTACACTGCATCCTTGTATTCACCAGTTGTCCACCTCAAAAACATGGCTCCCTGAAGTGGAACATGCTGCTCTTAAACACTATGACAGGCTACTAAATACCAAAAGCCAAATGGGAAAAGGAAGGTTAGAATGACTTTTTCCATTTGGGGTAATGTTCTGAGTTAAGTAAACAGATTTACACCTACAGAGGATTTGGTCCACTGTAATCATGAGAAAATGAGGATCAAATCTCCAGCCAGTATGTATTTTAAGCTATACCCATGATCTAAAGCCCTTTTTTTAACACCATAGCTTGAAAAACAAATTGCAGTCCCCAACTGCAAGGTATAAGCAACAGCCCCATGAATATGTAAAGACCTTTCAGATGGTATTTTAAAACAGCATTCAGTAACCATTATGCCACAGTTAACTGACTTCACCAGGCTTAAAAACAGGAGTCTTTAATTACAGTCATTTATATTTCCAAAGATAGACTATAACATATTTATAAACAATCTGTGCACTTGGTGAGTAAATGACACATGGCATGAATCATTCGCTAACAGTTCTTATATAATATTCAAAGTGGGAATGAATGTTTCATGAAGGTGGTGCTTCCACTGCTGAACTTGGTAGGGAATTGAGCTTTCTTCCTTTCCCATACACACTTTCTAGGCAGCCTCTTCCATCCATTTTAAGTTCTGTGAAGGCCCTGAAAGACCCAGAATTCCTGGCAGAAAGAAATATCTTAGGATTTGCTGGGCTGTCTTCTGTGCTGGACCACTGTGACTGAGATTTGGAGCACCTGTGCTAGGGAATGCAGCAACACCTGCTTTGTCCCCAGGAATTACCTCTGAAATAGCAAACCTCCTGTGTACCATGGAAATGGGACCAGTTCCTCCCATGGCACAAGGAGATACTGCCTTACACATCTGTGACACTCAACATGTCATCTCAGAGGTGAGAAAGGCAAAGGGTGGGAGGTCAGATTTACAGTCAATCACAGGGTTAGAGATTTGTGCTGGACAGAGAAGCACTGAAGTCCTTAGTGAAAAATCATTGAGGTCTGGAAGTCCCTTGAGCAAGGAGAAAGGACTGGACCAGGCTCCATCAATGCTGGACACTGACATGCCTCCATGCAAATCCTAGTTTGGTGCTTAGCAAGGAGTTCTGTGACCACATGGACTAAGCTCAGGGAATTTCCAAACTGTCCACTGCCACAAGCTGGGTCACTATATCAGAGAAGAATAATTTTCTGTGGGTCTTTCCATTTGCATTTCTTGTGTCTCACACTCTTCCTCAAGGTCCCTCCTCCTGGCCAGCATCAGAGGAGGGGTGAATATTTAGACAGATCCATATAGATTTTTTTTTCCATTCAGTCTTCTCCTGCTCCATGGCCTCAAAGGAACAAATCAGCTTATTAAAGTATTGCAGAAGAGGAGAAACTGGAGTTACTTGCCACTCAGTGTGAGAAGGGAGTTTTGACAGGACACTTGTAGGTGTCCTGGTGGTAGAGCAGAGTGGATGTGTGAGTGAACACTTTGCTATCCTTGTCCGACTCTTATGAGGCTTATCCAAGCCTCAGATGGTCATGGTGAGTATTTCACATCAGAGGGGTGAATTTCTGCCCTTCATGGGACATACCATGTTTAAATTTGATTTTCTTATTCTTTGGCAGGACTGACATAATGTGGTTTGGTAACCGGCAGTAACACCAACACTGGATTTTGCCATTCTTTGTTAGATTTCTGCAATTTGTAATTCTATTTATTGAAGAAGTCTTCAGGGAACGGATGGAGAGTAAGGTTGTATTCACACGTTACTCAAATCCAGCTCTTTTGTTGAATCAGTTATCGGAACACCTGCGCAAAGTCAGCGAGTTGGTCCAAGCAGGGATTTGTGTCCCTCTTCTGAGATTCATCAGATGCAGCAGTATATAAAGTGAAAATAAGAATGGATCAGTGAGGGAACAGAACGCTTTCCAGCCTGCATTTGGGCAGTCTGCCCATAAAAGTAGGATGTTTTCGTTTGCTGTTGGTGGGTAAAATAAAATGAGTTTTCTGGTTCCTAGGCAATTCCTATCGGTCTCGGTGAAACACACAGAGATACACAAAGATTCTGAATACCCTTCACCTCTCTGGTCCTTATGTCAGATGAAGGCAGAATCAGGACTGGTAACAAAATCTGAAAAGTAAAATCTGAAGTAAATCTCCAAATAATAAAGACTGAAGTCCAATTCTGAGGTGGCTCTGTATCATTTCTAGCTGTTACTAAAGACTTAAGTGATCACGTTGTACATTCTTCCTCACAGTGTCATCAATCTCTCTCTTTTCCTACCAGCCATTTCCAACCACATTCTTTAAGGGAATATTTAAATTTCCACTTTTATTTTTTTGTTGTAAAAGTCAGCAGAGTGAAAAATACTCAACTCAGGGCTGTAGTTGTGGACTACCACAGTACTGAAGATTTTGCTTGCTGAAATCACCTCCCAACAATGAACTGGAGGGCAAAAGAGGTGGGGAATAACAAAGGAAATAGGAGAGCAGGGAGGGGTGCAGTGTGGACTAGGGGACACTGCAGAGATCTGGAGACGTTATGGAGGACAGAAGCAGGGAGCTGGCATTAACGTGATGAAGAGGAGTAAATACATAAGATAAGGGAAATTAGACTCCATCATTTTCAATCCTTATGGAAGAATCTGATATTAGGGAAATTAGACTCCATCATTTTCACCCCTTATGGAAGAATCTGATTCTTCTTCACCTGAAAAATCATATTTTCTTGTAAATAATACCAGCTTAGGTTAAAAAAAAAACATGCAGCAAAATGAGTTCATGTTTTTAGTGACAGTCCTAGGGGAAATCTGATTAAATACCCCAGGGAAACATCACGAAAAGGACTACTCCAATTGACTGACTTTTCTTTGAAAATCTAACTTGTTTTTGAAGAAAGAACCCATTTTACTTGCATTTGTTTGGGAATAAAAATCACCTACTCCAATCTTGTGTGGAGAACTCACGGGCAAGGGCACACAGCATTGTGCTCCCAGGGACTGTGGGTCCAGTGCTGTGCAAGCCATGTGTGGACAATTTTTTTGTAGTTTGGCACCTTCCAAAATCTTCTATAAAGAAGTAACAAGCAGCTGCAACAGCTTGATCACAGATCTGAGGCAAGGACCAGTTTTATTCTTTCTGTGCTTGTACAGCACCTACCACATAGGGAGCCTAGTTGTAATGAGGGCTTTAATGTGAGATGATGGTATAATGAGTTCATAATCATACTTTTAGAAACTTTCTGCTTTTGTCTATTAGACTTCAAATTCCTTAGACCCTGATGGGTGTTCACTTCACTGAGCTTTCCAGCTAGGTAGGATAATGTTTCTTTGTGTGGACAGCAGTGAATATTTATGTGAACAATCCTTTGTTAGGTGAGTGGTTTTATTGATACACGACAGCTTGGACAGTAGGGGTTATTTCAGTCGTCCTGTTCTGCTTTTGTCGGTTTAATTTCCCTACAAGCCCCAAGGGTCAAATGAAAGTGTGACTGAATAAGTAAAAAGAAGCCCATTTACAATATGTCCACAATTATCTTCCTCAGAGCCTTCCCTATCTATAGCCAAGTGTCCCAAAATTACACCAGACAAATACCACAGACATCTATTCTTTCACTTTCATTAAAACATGCTGTTCATAGCAGCAATAAAGCGTATCAGTTTTAAATGGACCTAGATTTGTATTTTATATAGGCTGCTCAGTTGTTGTTGTTGTAATAATAAATGACATGGAGACAATTTCAGATTGTTCTGACAAAAATCAGGACTCCTAAGGGGAGTCTGCCTCATGCACATGAAGTTGTAGCTCTGAGCAACCAGCTAGGAAGATGCAATTAATTTCCCCCTCATGAGTAAAGCCATTATATAAAATACCACAGTTGCCTTGAGGGCCAAATTGAAGGCACTGAATTATGTATTATCAAAACTGACTTTACAACGATGTCTTCATGGGCACTTCTGTGGTTTGTGAATGGGAAGGGAAAAAACAGCTGCAAGGATCTTATTTGCCTCTTGCTTGCTGTATACAATAAAGTGAAGTCCTTAATGAGATGGAGTGACATTGCTCTTTCCCTTGAGGTAATGGCACAGAAACAAGAGGAAATCCTGGGAACTCTGCTTAGTTATGTTGTGTATATTAATAGGTCAAGCCAAGTCCACTGGTCTTTGCTTGGAATATGGAGATGTAGAAGTTCTCCAGTCCATTTCTCTCCTCTTTCAACTTGACTCTTGCCAGACCTAAGCTGAGCTGCTACTTCCAACCTGCTGGAGCAATATTATTTCTGGGAGGTAGATCTGTGCATTATGTGAAGGGTCAGCATCCACTTTGGATACCTTCTACTCCAGGATGTAGCGCACCACAGACAGAAGTACTCCCAGTAAAAGAAATCATGTGTGGGATTTCAAGAAAGGACTCAGCATCTCCCTTCCATAGCCACTGGCCAGTAATGTTGAGGGGTTTTTTGTGTCCCATGGGGACAGGGAAGAAAGAAGAGGGGCATTAAGATTGTATCAATGTACCTGTCAGCCAGCAAAGAGCCTGTGTGATGAACCAGATTGCAGAGGTAAACTCCAGCAGGTCAAACCAGACCAAAAGGCAGTTATTGAAGAGTATTTTCAGCTGGGCATTCACAAGATACATTTCTACACAGAAAAATCATTTACATTTCACAATTTCAAGCCAGTGAACCGACACTCTGCCTGTGCTATTTATCCTTAGCAAGCAGACATGAAGTAAGAAACAAAAAAATGCAGTGCCTGGAGCAAAATTGGATGGTTGCTCAGTGATAAGGGGAAGTGGGTTTCATTTTTCATGAGCATTTTCCCCTCTTGCTGGCTGATGATCTCAGTCATCACACTGATATTATGAGGCAGGTATTCACATTAAAAGCAGCAACTACTAGGCTAAATGTTAGGTACTCTGAACTATTCAAACACATTAAAAAGGGAAAAATTTACATATTGATTTTGGTAAGCAATTGTCACATTCTCTCCTGTGGCCCAGGCTTCATCAACAGCCCAGTGAGACAGGACACAGTTTGCTTAACTTACAAAATATAAAAAATGAATCAATGACAGGAAGATGTGCCAGGGGAGGCTTAGGTTGGATATTAGGAAAAGGTTCTTTACCCAGAGGGTGGTGGAGCACTGCAACAGATCCCCAGGGAAGCGGTCATGGAGCCAAGCCTGAAAGTATTCAAGAAGCATTACGACAACACCCTCACTCACACAGTGTGAGTGTTGGGGTTGTCCTATGCAGGGACAGGAGTTGAACTTGATGATCCTTGTGGGTTCCTTCCAACTACCTGCTAAAAGCAGTAATTATTCCTTAACAGAGGCAAAATAATTCCTGACTAGGGAGATGAGGAATACTGAGGACTGACCAAACAGCTTGTGGAGGCCGATTCCCCCTGCCTAGCCCCTCTTGCATATGGAGCAGTGCAAATATAGGAAAACAATCTGAATATTCAACTCTCCCTAAGGGACTGCCACTTTATTTTCTTATTCAGATTGCCTGGGCCATTTGCCAACTTTCCTCTGTGCTGTGAAGGCAGACCCAGAGTTTATTCTGGGAGCTCATGAAATCCCAGGTGGCAAAGCAA
Organism: Dromococcyx pavoninus; assembly: GCA_033558185.1. Taxonomy (NCBI): domain Eukaryota; kingdom Metazoa; phylum Chordata; class Aves; order Cuculiformes; family Neomorphidae; genus Dromococcyx; species Dromococcyx pavoninus. The sequence continues at coordinate 553,860 of JAUMJL010000981.1, forward strand.
CCTCAGAGAGAGCAGGAGGAGTGTGTGTGTATTATGCACACATGTGACGGGCTGAGGCATGATCCAGTGTGTTCCCTGACCCTGTTGGCACCTCCACATTGCAAGCAAAGATGTGCCTGTCTGGGTTAGAAAGAAATGTTCCTGTTCCTGCTTCATTAACCAGGCTGGAAAAATATAGACCCTTACCAATAAATTTTTAAATGCATCAGAACAACAGGTGAGCAATGCAGAGCAATAAACACTTTAAATGGCTTTATCTAAGAGTTTTGGTTAAAATGGCAGCTGGCAATTTCTATCCAGGAGCAAAAAGGATTTATTAGAGTCATAGAGATGGGCTGTCCTGAGTGTGGTGGGCTAAACCAGATGTCACTGGTCTCCAAAACACCTTTTCTGAGCTTAGCCTTGTGCTTAGTGCCCATTGCGATCTGCTTACAAAATTGTTGCGCCACTCTCTCTTTATCCTTTGTCTTCTGAAACACCACAAGTTCGTTTTCATGCTTTAAATAAGAGGGTTTGATCCCAATTTTGGGCAAAGGGTAAGAGTCACAGAAATGCTGTCAGATTCAAGCTTAGCAATAACTCAGGGTAACGTGAAAAAGAGGCTATTCCTCCCCTTAAATCTTATGTAGACTCTCACTAGCACTGCTGAAACCACAGTAAGCTCTTCAGAGAGCAACAGCCTCTGTCTTACATTTGCACAGTGCCTTACCCTGAAGCATTTAAGGACCAGCTATGTTGAAAGGGTTCTCTGTTAGGATTGTCCATCCTCAGCCCAGGATCCATTTGTGAACAGTTCAGCCCCTCCTCTGTTGGGAAGAAGAAAAGGAAAAGAGCAAATATCCTTAATTCTTTTTTTTTGACAATGTGAAAGGCAAACATATAATATGTGTTCAGGTGAATTGGCTGCTGTTTTACCAAATCAAAGGTAATTTAAAGGGTAACCAGCCTTTTCTCTATGTTCTAGGAGTGTTCTTTAGCCAAAATTGAGGATTTTGTGAAAGCCTTCAAGTTAATGGGTTTCTTTCACATCCAGTAGCCCACAAGCAGTGGGTACAGTGGGGAATCAAGCACAATGCATCCCCCAGTTCACCTTATCATGGGATGGATCTTATTCCCAACACGAGAACAGCGTGGTTTGAGATGCAGGAATCCTCTCCTCTTTTTTTCTGAAAATACAGAATAATTAAAAACCTGATCAGACCTCTTAGGTGTTTCTGTGTTCCTTCCTTCCTTCCTTCCTTCCTTCCTTCCTTCCTTCCTTCCTTCCTTCCTTCCTTCCTTCCTTCCTTCCTTCCTTCCTTCCTTCCTTCCTTCCTTCCTTCCTTCCTTCCTTCCTTCCTTCCTTCCTTCCTTCCTTCCTTCCTTCCTTCCTTCCTTCCTTCCTTCCTTCCTTCCTTCCTTCCTTCCTTCCTTCCTTCCTTCCTTCCTTCCTTCCTTCCTTCCTTCCTACAACAACAACAACAACAACAACAACAGCAGCAGAGTTTATCACAGATGTTAGTCTTGACTTTGACATCCTGACTATGAATCTTAAAATTCCACTGATTTCAACTAATCAATATCAATTTTTTTATGTCATTCAAATTAAATAAACGTTAACGAATTTGCTGGCTCAGAGCACCACAGGACTGGTAAAGCATTCAGAGTTCTTCTGGTCCATCCTCTGCTCCAAGCCTGTATGAGCTTTATCTACTTCTTTCCTTCCTGACATATGTCTGTCAAATATGTTCGCAAGGACCGATATCAGGAGAATTGAAATAGGAAAGCAGAAAATATGACTTTGAAGGAGATAAAAAGGATTTAAAAGAACCTATACCAGTTTCAGCCAAAACTTTCTTCAGTTTGTTGATCAACGGACAGTCTCTACCAGTGTGTATCACTATGACTCTGCTTTATAGCAAGATATGAGCCGTGGGTTCTTATCACTTTGAACTCTCCTCTGTCTCTTTTTCATCTCAGATTTCAAAACCCGTGAGGTTGCACTGTGGTGTTTTTTTTTCTGACAACTCAGCAACTGTTAATGTCTTCAGAAAACAGCCTGAAAACAGCCACTCTGGGCTCAACTGCAATGCATGATAATAGTAACACCCTTTCCCGAGCCTGCAGCTAACGCAGAAACTCTTTGAACGCCAGTAAACACGCATTTTACTCTAACTCCTTCATCTCCTTCCTTCACAGCCTCTGGCTGGAGGCCTCCTCCCTCCTGTATCTCTCTGACACAGGGAGCAGGAGTTGTTTTAGCTACAGAAGAGAGAAGAAATAACAGCCCTTCTTTGATGAGACTGCAGAAAACTCCTGATTGAATTGTCCTCACTTCAGCAAATGAGACTGAAAACCTTGTATCCAGGGAAAATATTTTCCTTTCCTAAGATTCCACAATCTGGTGTAAGCTTGAGATTCATTGAATAACTACACATCTTTGGAATAAGCTCATTCAATGCTTATTGGCATTTATTGGCCATGGTAAAATTTCCTCTCAATAACGATTGCACAAGGCAAAAGGAACTAGGTTTGCCAGTCAGGAGGTTTGCTGGAGGATGTAACAGCAGTGGAAATAATCTGTTATGTGAAATTATTGTCCTATATAAAGTAAAAGCAAGGGAGTGTTCAACAGTTTGATAAGGCAGTGAAGTCTGGCAGCTGTTCATTTGTTGGACCTGAATGCCTTTGTCACATGGGATGGTTATCAGAGCATTAGACAATGAGTACGCTTTGAGAAGATGCTAATGGACTGTGACTCTTCTGTCTCTCTGGATTTGTAAGGTCCTTGTGGAAGGGGTGTAAATGTAAATTAATTTATTTTTAAACACAGGATTGAGGGAGGTTTATACGCACCCTGGGATGCACATGCTTTATAGGGTATATGAGAAACACAAAATGCTGATTCAGTCAAACACAGCTTGTTCTTTAGCCCCAAATCCATGAGACAGATTTCAGTGTGTAATATTGGGAAAGATACTTATGCTTTCATGAATCCCACTTTTCTCATTTTCAAAATGTAAGCAAGGTTAAAAAGCAGCTTATGATTAAATGAAGAGTAGATTAAATAAAATATGGGACTTAAAGAAATCATCAAGAACAGCTTCTGAAAAGATGGTAATTCTCAACATTTGCTGGTCATCCTGTTCTATCAAGCCAGAAGGGATATGGGTTTGAAAGGAACAATGAAGTGCCAGCAGGGTTGGGCTTTGTAAGGATCCCACTTTGATTCTCACATGAGAGCATATGCATGTGACCTCTTGACCACAGGATCAAGTCAGCCTGTGGCTTTCTGTCTTCAGTTTAGCTCGACAGGTCAGAGTCAACCCAGCTGAAACTCCGCTTCTCAACTGTTAATTGAGCCTTACTTGATCTTAATGTCTTCAGATGGTCCCCAGCCTTCAAATAAATTGTATCCCTGAGACTGCCAGTTATTATGCTCCATGCAGAGAGTGCACCTTGGAGAGATATTAACCCTGGTCATGTCCTCAGAGAGAAAGTGGCTCAATGACATCACCGCAAACTTCAGCTGTAATTTTACCAAGCACCACAAAAGATACATCTGCAGTGAACACATAAGCACGCAAATATTTATTGTTTTTCCTTGTTTGCACTTGGCATTTCATATTTTTTGGTGGGGCTGGAACTGTCAAAGCTCCTTGGCAAAGGCTGGGAGCAGAAACAGTATTAGGGATCCATTATCTCTTGGAACAGTCCTCAGATTAAAGATTGTCCAAGATATCATGTCTCCAGTGATATCAAGGAAAGAACACTGGCATTTTTTTGTTGGGCAAATCATTCAAAAATACTTTAAATCTTTCAGGCTCACACTGTTTTGTTATTTTATTCATAGCAGTCTTGACAAGATCAGGCATTCCTTTTTTTTTGAAAAATAACTGACGTTAACAGAGCGTTTAGTAACTTAGAAAAATGATTCATGGTTTCGTAGACAAAATAGCCTGGGAAGATGTCCAGATGCTACAGAAATTGTTGCTGCTGCTGCAGACAAGGAACATTGCTGAAAATATTTTTTTAAAACATTAATAGGATGCAGATGATAAGGTCTGTTCATAAATGCAACATAAATGTTATTTAGGCATTAATTATATTCATTCTTTTCATTTATCACAATTATTTTTGAGTGGGATGAAAACGTCATCCATAAAAAGCCAAAATATTTGCCCCTTTTTTTTAAGATGCAATTTGCATGTTTAGTGGTATTAACAACAGGAGAACATTCCTAGGGGAAAGTCCTGCACTCTTACCATATCAGCAGCTCCTTTGGTGAACTTCATCTACACATGGTGCCCCACCCATGGCAGGAGGGTTGGAACTGGATGATCTTTAATGTGCCTTACAACCCATTCTGTGATTCTATGATTCTATGATCTGATGACTTCAGAGTCTCTCGAAAATTGAGCTTTATACAAAATAATCCTGGACAAACTGTCTGTTACCATCAGCTTTTCCTTTTCTTTTTTTGCCAGTTCTTCAGCATCACCATGGAGCACCTCCCCATGTGAGAGAAGTTCCTGAACTGCTGTCAACTTGGACGGAGGAGCAGCATCATTGAGCTGTGCTGAGGTGGGAGTAAAGACACACTGGGGAACAATGAACGAGTCAATCTGCACGCCTGGCACATGGCATCCTGAGCTGGGAGGGAGGATGAGAGAGATACCAGCAATCTCCCAGGGCAAAGAGTATGGAAGCCCTGGCTATGGCTTCCCCATGTTCTGCATGGGGTGCTGCAATTCTGTATCTCAGGTGTGGAAAGCTGCTCACAGGTGTTGCAAGATCAGGGTCAGAAGGACACATCTCTTGGGAGAGATCAGTGATAATTTCACAAATGGGTCTTCCCGTGCTATCAGGAATATGGAGTTTCCAGACATTTTATGGCATCAGGTTATGGGATGGAGGATGAGGATTCTTGCTACTTGTTTTTGAACCTAAAATCCTTGTTTAGCCTGCACAGCAGCCTGTTATTTCACTTGTGTTTGCTAATAGCTTAAAAATTGCATATTTGTGAGAATATCTCTGAAAACAGTGGGCTGGGTCACAAACCAGATAGTGCATAATTACTAATTAATCAACCATCAGATTAATAATGGGCCTTCAGTTTTGCCAACAAACCCCACTACTAAATTACTCCCTCGTTACCAATAACTACCAATTTAAAGGCTGTGTTATTGCACCAGTTTTATTAATGTCACATTCAGGAGGATACCGTAGCAATAAACTGGCAAAAGGCTGTAAAAAGAGGGTTACTGTACATATTAATAATGTATTTTATAGCACAGTTTAATATTCTGAATCCAAGCTGCCTTCCTTTATAATCAGAAGGGGAAAAAAGCAAACCAATCAATCATCCTTACCTACTCTTACAGCAGCCAGCTAGAGTCATGGTGACATATGTGGGGGTAATATCTTGTTACAGAAATCTTGTTATTAAGCAACACCATTAGTTCTAATTTGTTATAATGCCTGATTGTAAGCTTAGTAATATGTTTCCAAATGATTTATAGGGCTTTCTTCTTTTTAGGCTGAAGATGCAGTCACTTCAGGAGACGAGGACCTGGGAGGGAAGTGGGGCTCACTGAGCAAAAGGATAGTGATGTCATTATGTGGGCTCAGTTTGAGGCTGGGCACAATCCTTCTTCCATGTTTTCTCCTTATGGGAAAAACAGCTTCTCGTATGCTAAAGATACAATGACCAAAGACCAGCCAGGAAACTATTGTTGGCATTCCTCATCCTATGGCTCTGCCAAAGAAGTCTCTTACCTTCACCTTGGATGAGATAGTTGGGTCTCAATCTGCAAACATATAGAACTCTGCACAATTTAGGGGTTTAAATACCTCTGTGGGTTTAGGTCTTTGTCCTCAGTCTGTAAAAAAAGGTATATTGGCTAGTATTTCCCTACAACACTAGGATGATGAAGGAAGATGAATTAACAGTTGCAATATACTTAGATAACACGATGGGAGAGCCCAAAGAGATACTTCGGAGGAAGAGTCTTTGCCTTTGTTCCATAAATCCACTACCTTCCTTACCTCCATACTGACCACCAGTGGTCTTAGTAAATATACAACCCTGGCTTTAAGTCCTCTGGGAGGAAGGGAAGAAGAGCTCCTGGCAATATTCAGTTGCAAGACTCGAATGGATTGGATGGATGATGCAACATGGGCACCTTGCTCTGAGCATCCTTAGTGCAGAATGGCTTGGGAGAGGTGGCAAGGACACCAAGGCAGTAAGACACATTTTCTGACCAACTGTGGCCAGTCCAATGGCATGAAGTAAGAAGCATCCTTGGGGCCATCCTCTGCTCCACATTTAACACCTTGTCACGATGAGATCAGATGGCTGGACCAATCCTGCTACGAGCTGGCTGTGAAAGCTTGTGTGTCGGGCTTTCTTTTGTCCCTTCTGGTCTTCCTGGTTTGGAAAAGGAAGATTTCTGGTTCTGCTTCGCACGTAATAAATTGTGTATCAAAACCTGCCAGAGGGCAATTGACCATCCAAACCATGCAGGAAGGTAAGGAGAAAAATACCATCCTTGGGGGATGTCCCTGACTCTCCTCACTACCAGCAGCTTAGCTTCAGCTGGGGGATCAGAGAGGTGAGGATGTGAGGAGGTGGCACAATCAACCAGCTGAAGGGACAAGCATGGGTTTGCACTTAAAACCTTGACACCCTGCCAAGGGCTCTATTTTCCCCATTGCAAGATGATTGTTCCTGTGTGCTGTGTAAACCATGGGCTTTTAACTGTAGCTGCAGCCATTAATTTAACACAAAGGACAGCACTTCATTTCTTTTCCAGTGGAACATATCATTTGAGTCTAACGACTCTGATTACGGTTCCCACTTGCTGGTGATGGACAGGGCTCTCACCCTTCCAGGAAGCTCAGGAACAAGGCCAGAAGGCTTCAGCATCAAGGTGTATAGCTGTGATTTTATAACTACTATGAAGATTTGCAACCTGTACTAGATCTTCAAGGCAGTTGGCTTCCAATTAGAGATAGAGGGGAGTAAAAGATACTTGGAGTCAATTCCAAGGATGGATTTTCATGTGGTGTAAATCGAAACGGTGTAACTTCCATTTGACGGTATTTACAGTGCTCTGTCCTGGTTAAGGTCTGCTGATTCCCATATTTGATTAAGATAAAGTACAGCCCAGCTAGCACTTAATGGTCCTTGCCAAGTTTCTCATTGACCAGGCACACTGAAATGTTTATGGAAAAGTTACAGTGGTCCTATTAAATAGAGTTAATATCCATCATCATTACTATGAAAGGAGTTGTTTACTGTCCTGTTGCAATGATATTTAGCAGAAGTTGGATGAAAAGATCACAAAAACATCATCCTGGGGAGAGTACCAGATAATTACCCTATAAACCATGTATTTTGTAGTTTAGCTACTTTACACATTAATTTTCTAAGCATCTCTTAACTGCATTGGATAATTCATTAAAGTGATATTCTTAGTGGCTGCATAGATCAGTTCTGTCAGGTTTACCACAGTGTATCACTTTGCTCTTGATTAAAAACAATTCCCATCCAACTGGTTGTTTTAATTGAATGGCTTAGGTTTATCTTATCCTCTCTGTGGTCCCATTTAATGAAGCGCAAAGTTCAGCAGGGACAACAGGAACATCCTCCAAAGCTGCTGAAGAACCTCTGGAGCTATTTCCCAGGAAAAGGAAGATGAAGAGAGAGACTCTGCCTGTATGGAAATACCACCTCCTACCCACTCTGTACAGGTGTACAGCTTCCCTACCGATCCCCCCAGACCACTTGCAGTTTGCTTGAGGCTGGTGGCTTTGCAGCTTTATTTGCTAAATTTACTAAATCAGGGTATAGTTGAGTGCTACAAAGTGGTTCTCCCATGGCAGACAGATCTGCTCCGAAAGGGATAGATCCTGACTACTTTATGCCACCATAACAAAGCAAATCTGACTCAAAATCCAATTTGAAAAGGAAAAAGATGAAGGCTATGATGCTATTGAAGGCAAATCCCTGCAAACCTCCGAGGATATAGCTGTTGTCTGATGGAAGCAGCTAATAAACTGAAAAGGCCACGTAAAGGGAAACAATCCATAATTTACATGACAGGTAACCTGTATAAAGATTCCTTATCAAGTTAGCATTCTGGGCCAGGTATCTTCAAAGAGGTTTGCTTTTTATTCAGTATTTCTATTAGCTAGGTGAGTATCTGCCTTTCCCAAAGAATTGCACTCTGCATAATTTACACTACTGCTGGATTGTATGGCAAAACTCATTCACAAAGAGGTTACTGACAATAAATTAGTACTTTTCAGTGATTTAGACATTTTTATACATGTCTAATCTTTTTCTGCACCTCTTTCACTGGCAACAAATTCAGTATTTTTTACACTGTCAAGGTTCTGGTGCTTTTCTCTCTTTACTACTATATATTCTGTGTTTTAGTGGTGTGCTCCTCATGTGACACAATAATAATACCTTTCTCCTGGATATGGCACTTCTCTGAAGATATGAAAATATTTTGTAAATTTTAATTAACTCCCTAATTACTCAGACCATAATGTCAAGCTGGTTCCTTAAGCCATTCTTTCCAAGTGCTGGTGAGATCTGCACTCAAGATGGACAAATTTAAGTAAAAATATCATCTAACTAGTTAAGTGTTTGTCAACTCAAGTCTTTGTAGATGAGTGGTATTGTTAGGAAGATACAAAATAGGGCAGAGAAAGACAAGAAGTCATTTAGTACATTCCCACCTAAATCCCATTGTATATAAACCAATCCTGACAGATATTGGTGTAATCTGTTTTAAATACTCTAAAGGCAGGGACTGTTCCCCAGACACAGTGTGTTCCAGTGTTTCTGGGTTTTCTAAAATCTTTTTGCATTTAAACCAATAGTTTCTTATTATACCTGTAGTAGTCAAAAGAATAATTTACTCTACTCTTTTAAATGTAAACTGTCATTGGGTCTCCTCTTCAGTTTTCTCTTTGTAGATCTGCTACATTATTTTCCTTCTCTTCCTGAGAGCTCGTGATCTTTCACTGTGATTCTTTCAAGGTGGTCCAATCAGATAGTGTGAAGCCCAAAATGTGCAACAGGACTCCAGCAGAAGCCTGAAAAGAGTTCAGTGGAAGAAAAAGAGATGTGAGCAACCTGAGCTAGTGAAAGGTGTTTCTGCTCATGGCAGGGTGGTTGAAACTGGATGATCTTCAAGATCTCTTCCAACCCAAACCATTCTATGATTCTACAGTTCTGTAATTCTAATTATCCCCATCATTCTGTTCCCCATCTCAAAACCAGGCTGAGAGCTAACCTGTGCTTTTCTAGCTCAGAGTGAAGGGTCAGTTGGTTAAAGCTTGTCTCTTACTTCTTCTTTTTGTACTCACTACAGTAAGGAAACTATAGTTGGTTGAAGTTGCTAAGTTTTATAGATATACAAATGAAATGACACTAGGACTGCAAAACTTGTTTGGGACATTGTCTCTCCATAGTTATTCCAGACCTTCATTGTTCCAGATCTTGAAAGTCTTCACTTAACTGTGGGCCTAAATTTACTTGTGGTTTTAGTGCATAGGGTTTTCTGCTAACTTTGTCCATTAGCCCCAGTAGTTCTGAAACAACTCTGTAAGAGCCTATTGTGATGTCACTCTGGAGTCCTTCATTAGCTGCTGCAACATTCTATCAGATAGATCAGCCTAAAGGGAATTAAGTTTTGATCTCTACACTGAACACTTCTGAAGGGAAAATCCCATTGCTTCCTTAATTCATAGCAACTAACACTAAAAGGTGTCAAGCACTCTCCCATGATTCAGAGCTCTCAACAACCACTGAAGGTCTGAAACAGTTTAGGGTGGCCAAAACATCATGTGAAGAAAACAGCGAGCCTGGAAGCTGACAGATGTTTTTAGACAATGTTTTAAGACGCTTTAGATGTTCTTGCTTAATTTTTACAAATGTCTTTTAAGTAGGAAGTAATGTACCTATTTATTATTCTATGGTAAAGACTGGTTTATGGTGTAAATTTTCTTCAGATGGGGCCAGCATGGCTGTCAAAGCTCCACAGTAAGGTCTAAGGAAAGAACCTAGGAATTCTGATGCCCAGGTCCATCTTCTCAACACAGGACTCTCACTTTGTTTTCTGGATTCTAAAAAAAGAACCTCTCAAACCTTCAGCCTTTGAAATCAATTTATATATATATAAAAAAACCTTTCTGTGAGGGGAGAGTAAATCATGGATATTTTATGTGGGATATTTTCTTTGATGATTTCTCAACACATGCACACACAAACACCCACCTCCACATTTACCTCCACAAGCAGCAGACACATCTTAACAAACTTTGCTAACATTTCTAGGTGAAGCACCCACTACTGGGAGATTTTTTTGCATCTTTTCTTAAGGATCCTTGAGCATTCTTCACGTAGTTTTTAGTGGACTTGTTTTTTAATTACAGTTATATGAACACGTTTTAATGAACAAATAAAATATTATATTATATGATGAACTTAAGTGAACTGAAATAAATGAGCAGAGATCTGTGACATGAGAATAAAAGCTTGAGAAATCAACAATTTGAGATTTTTAAATTCTTATTAAGGAGCTTTCTTGGATCTGATCTGAATAAGGTAAGTTCTGATTTTTGGTTACTCACTCATAGGGCTTTTACACTGTAAGTTCACTCCTTGGATCTCACAAAGGTTCATATCCCTTCCTCTGTTAAAAAGAGAAGCAGACATATGCACAGCACAAGGCAAGTGGCTTGCACAAGACCACAGAGCAGGTTCACAGTGGAAACAGGTGTTGAACTGACCTCTGCTGACAAATGTTCACTGGATTTCAGCAAATGTTTGAAATTTCATCTCTGAACTACTAAAATGGGATGCATTCTTTCCGTGCTACAAGCATGAAGCAGCTACCTGTGGGATGCACTGTCTGCTGGGAGATTGCAGGATGTCTTGGCCCTGATACATTCATAACTCTTTCCCATCTACAAAATCCCTTTGAGCCTACAGTCTTATCATCCAAGAATACCTTCATGTGTGCCAATACTCCATATAGGGTGAGGGGGAATAGGCAGATGTTTTTGATATTTGCAGTTGATCTAAAACAGATTGCTAAATCTCAGTATTTTACATGGGAAAGCTTACTCTATAATGTAAGAATGTGTGTCTGTATTTCAGCTGAGGCATCTGGTAGAGTTTTAAATGTCTCCTGGATGGTGCTCTGGAATTGTACAGGTCCTACATATGTCCCATCTCAGGTCCAGCCTCATGCAGGTACCTTGTACAACCTGAGGCATCTTACACGCCCCGAGATACTTTGTTTAGAAAACTGGATTGAATCCTGGGAGAAAGCAGCAGCAAGGACACTGCAGCCCAGGGGAGGTTTTCTGTTGGCTTTCAATGTCAGGATTTTGTTCAGAACAACAGTGAGTGGACCTCAGATTTAAGGCTAGAAAACGGGAAGTGATTTGCTGTGGACTGGTTTAACTCTTCTCCATGCCACAAAAGCTGGCACATCCCTAACAATGTTATCAGTATCCAGCTGGTTTCAGCAGGAATTTAAGTTTGTGTCCTTGGAAGACAAGGAGCCTGGGGCTGTGGTGGCTGGGAGGGACCATACCCAGCAATGGCCACAGTATCTCCCACCTTCAGTCCTTTGTCCTGTGCCAGCAGTCAGGCCCCAGTGTATCATTGCAGGTGAGGGGATGATGGTCACTCCACTGTCCTGGCACCTATCCTTCATGCAGGTCTAGTACAAGCCACAGGAGAAACAGCTGGTGAGATGTAAGCACAACTGCAAATGGGGCCAGGGAAAATCCCTGTGCAGCAAAGGGGCACCTTAAAATCTTACTCAGGTTTCCTACAAGCGACAAATCATGAGGGACAGTCAGAGTCAATGCAAGCCTGCTGAACTCTAACATATTTTGGAGAGTAGATTATGTGTAATCCATGGCCCAGAAACTCTGGTTGTCATTTGCTGAGATATTGTTGCAATCCTTGAGAGACAGCAGAGTGACTCTGACGAAGATATGAGAGTAATTTGGTCCTAAAGCTCAGGTCCCCTGGAGACATCTGATCACGTGACAGACCTGGGTTGCTTTTTGTAACAGATGAGCTTATAACTTGAGAAAAGAAGTGAAAGAACACAAGCATTAGAAGCAAAAAGCAGATGGCAAATATAAGAAAATAATATTTAAAATGCAAAAATATCATAACTTTTAAGCTAATAATGGAGCTTAAGAGCTCATGATTTCTGAATGTTAAAAATAATAAATTCTCTTCTCTGATAGCAAAAATATTTTCTCCCTGGCAAATATCCCTGGCTTAAAGCACAGATTTGTTTGTGAAGTGGTTTCATAATAGCTCAAAAATATAGGGTTTTTCTGCTTAAGTTGATAAGCTCTGTGTGATTTAGTACTGGGGGAAGAGATCACAGTTTAATTAATTTTTTAAATAAAAAGAATTCTTCATTCAAAGCTCTTTAAGAATGAGCTATCGTTTCAACTAAAAAATTAAAACTAAAGCAGGGGTATAAATGACTTGGATTTGGGGTCTGTAGATAATTCAATCCTCTATGTTTAGTTTAGCAAAAAAAAAGGACTAACAGCTTGATTTACATATAATTCCTCCTGTTGTAATGGAAATGAATCGATGCCAACAGACCAATACTCATGAACAAGATTAGGACAATTAACCGTTCTGCCCTATACAAAGCACAGAACCTGAAAATACCTCCAACAAATGCCCAGGTCTTCAGGTGCTCTGAGCTAATTCATTGTGGACTTACTAACTTTCTAGTCCTTCTAGAAACTGCAGATCTTTCCTTAAACATGTGGTGTCTAAGATCCATCAGACATTCAACAAAAATAAGCCTGATTATTGCCCAGTACCTGTAACTCTAGAATACATTCCAAGAATAATACTCAGCAAGGAACAGTTTTCATCCTGTGTTGCTCAGAAATTAAACAGGAACTTGTGTGTAGGGGAGGAAGGGGAAGGGTTTTTTTAACAGGGAGTGCAGGGAGAGGATGAGGGGTAATGGTTTTAAGCTGGAAGAGGGGAGAATTATATTAGATAGTAGGAAGACATTTTTTACTGTGAGGCACTGGCACAGATTGTCCAGAGAGTTGTGGATGCCCCATCCCTGGAGGTATTCAATGCCAGATTAGATGAGGTTTTGAGCAACCTGATCCAGTGGGATGTGTCCCTGCCCATGGCAAGGAGGTGGGAAATCGATGATCTTTAAAGTCCCTTCTAACCCAAACCATTCTCTGTTTCTATGATTCTATGATCACTTTCTCCATCTCTGTCTTTGTCTTCGTTCTCTTTCTCACATACACACACATTTGCTGGCCCTGTTCTATATTTTCCTATGCTGCAAGGCTGGCTGTACTTACATTGCATCAGTTCTACCATGATGATGAAAAATAAGAATGAAGACATCAGATTATTATATACAAACATAGAATGAAAAGGTGCATTTACAGACATCCAGTCCTCGAGATGCAAACCTATCTATCACTACACGCAGCCATATCATGAAAACACAACATATGGCAACTTAATCATAACAGTAAATATAAGTAATTTTTTGTGTCAGTGGAAAAAGAGGAGCCACGACACATGATCTGTATTTTTCTCACACCATAAAGGCTGAAGGTGGAAAAGAAAGCTGCAACAGACAGCGACAAAGAGTCTTCAAAGACAAATTTTCTTCTTCCAGACAGAAGGTTGAGAGGATTTTCTGATCCTTTCTGTCTCAGATCAGATTATTTCTGTGTCTGAGGGTGATACACATTCATGAGTTCTTTGGGGAGCCAAGGAAGAAGGTTTCTGAAGTCAGAGCAGAAGCATGTGGAGGAAATTGTCCCCTGCATGCCACCACTCCACATGGAGTTGCTCAAGAGGGGAAGAGACTTTACACCCTGAGAAAACAAAACCAGTAATGCCTCTTCCATCAATCTATGATGGTCCATCCCTTCTTTAGAAGCTCCAAAGAGTGTGTGGTATTCACTTGTGGCCCATATCCTACAGATCAGTGCCCATGAGGCAAGAGTTGGTTTGTCCCCAGGAACACAAAGATTTCTACACTTTGGCTATTTTTCAGCCAAAAGGAACTGGCCTTTCTGCTTCCAGCAGACACAGGTTGGTTTTCCACTCCACCAAGATTTCCAGAAATGGTCATCTGATATGATGACCAGATATGTGCCTGCTCTGATTTTTGAAAGTAGGTTGCTGCTAGTACTCACCGAGACTCAATCAACTTTGATAGAGGTCAGTAATTATCAGGCTTTACAATGGGATTTTAGGAGTTTATTTTCAGAATCTCAGCCTAAGCCTGGCTCTGCTTCCAGGGAGCTCCACGCATCATCATTTAAATAGCAGCAGCTTTGGGTCCTAAGTAAAATCCAGCCACTGAGGCCAGTAGACACCCACAACAAATCCAAGTTGACAGCTGTTTTCTCCAGGGCTAAATTAGTACTGGAGAGTTTAGGAAACATTAGTAACTAATCATCTCATCGTGAGAGAAATTAGTTAAGTATGAAAGGATTAAAGGAACCCTGGAAATTGAGAGGAAAAGTAAAGAAGCTTTTCATAAAATATCTTTTTTGATACTCAGTGGAGTTTTCTTCAGTAGGAAATGTTGTCCAGTCATATTAAAGTCAGTATCTGATCTGCCAGCACCACACGTCCTCTGTAAAGAAGGCTCAATCTCACACGCTGCTCTGGAACAAATGCAAGTTTGAGGGGATTCATACAATTTTCCTTCACTTAGCCATGTCACTGCTGAGATTTTATTTGGTATTTAGTCTTCCTCAGTGCAAGATGAGATGCAAAAATATCCTCAAACAGCACAATCTGCATTGTCATGTTTTTTGATCCTCTTTTTTTTTTTCAGACAATAAAGGCTCCTTTCTCTTAGGAGACCTTGGCAGAAATGGCATAGCAGTGTTGGGACACACCAAAGAATAATGATATCTCACTTCTCTGCACAGGGATTTAAACTTAGGGCAGTTTTTATTATCATATTAACCTGAGCTCCATGGAATGCTAGAGTATGGATTCTTAGATGTCTACAACACTCTTCCGAGCGCAGAGGTTTAACGGAAGGAAACATTTCAGAGATCACAAGGGCTAAACTCATTGCTCTTACACAATAGACACGAGTACCTGCAGCAAGGTGTTAAGCAGAATAACTCCACTGGCTCCAGCAGGGCTATGGCAGTTGATATTGGCCAAGCATTGCAACAAGCTGCCCAGGTAAGTGGTGGAGCCTTCTTCCATGGAGGTGTTCAAAAATCATGCAGAAATGGTGCTTTGTGACATGGTTTATCAGGCACAGTGTTGTTGGGCTGATGGTTGGACTGGATGATCTTAGAGGACTTTTCCAACTTTAATGACTCCATGATTCTATGATATCAGGTTGGAATCTGCACTCACACATAAGCTTTAAATTAGAACTAGTCAGAACTAGGGTTTCCAGGTCATAACCTTCCCAGATAAACTACATTTTCCAAGACATAATTCAGCCAGAAGTGTGGTAAACACTAGATAACTTGAGGAAAGGCACAGAGGAGAGGAACAGACTAAAAGCAGATGTCCAATATTTTTGGCAGCTTAACAGCAGAGTGACCCGTAATGAGTTATTTCATTTTCCTTTTCCATGGACACAGTGGAGCCTCTGAGTGTGCTGCTGAGATTCAGTAAAGATACAGGCTGCAAAGCTTTTTGGCATATCAAGACACACGTGAAGATGAGGCTGAGCATTGTTCATGCTGCACAGGTTGTGGAAGAGGCTTTTAACTGCTGCCTTTACTGCTGGGGTCTTTTGAAACTCAAAAAAGTCTTTGCCTGGAGTACTTTCTGCTGATTCTTCATCCGTACATTTTCCTAAGTGCCTGCTTTTGCAACTTGAATAATATTATTTCTTTGGCTGTATATTTTTAGAGGGCTGTATAATATTTATTAGGCATTTGAGAACATCTTATGCATGTAGGAACTGATGCTCTAACAAGTCCAGAAGGAAACCCTGGACCCACAGGCCATTGACTGTATTTTCCAGCCTGATCTCCTCCCTGAAAGACAGAGAAATCATGGACAAAAATATTTGTAGCATACAGGTAATTTTTTTTTAAATCCTGGCCAATCTCTCTGATAACATTGATGTAAGTTTTCAGTGCTATAAGGGAGGGTCACAGGGTGTTCCCAATGTGGCTTCATTACATCCACTGCTTTTCAAGGTGCTGCTCCACAGTGCACTGGCAGAAAAGCCATCAGGAGTATCAGTAGTGGAGATCTAATTAACCTAAGTGTACGTTTCCCATTTTGACAGCTACACCAGCTAAGTCACGCTCTAACTGTTAGACTTCAAGGAAAATTAACTCTTCATCTTATACACCAGAAATCACAGTGCATCACATGTAGTCACAGTCCAAGCTGTTCTGTCCCACCCTGCTTTGTGAGACTCTGCCTCAGATGGGCATAACATGTGTTTTCTTTCTCTCATCGTCTAAAAAAGACAGTCCCAAAGTTAGGTTCAGTGCCCTTAAACTTATCTACATCCACATGCAAACCACTCAGAACCATCACCGTTACCTGCCCACAGAAACCTAGTTTGAGATTCCAAAGCCACTTCACAATCAGATATGTCTCCCCTGAAAGGCTCCAGACTGATCCTCCCTTATGCCCAGGCTGCTGTGGCTCTTAACTCTCCTTGTTAGCACAAAGAGACCTGTGAAGAGCTTATCTATAGAGATAACCATGTTAGGCTGGGCTTACGTCCCACCAAAGTCTTTTACAACCGAGCATCTGTCTAGAGCAGGGTGGGAGATAAGTGAGAAACAACAGCAGCATTGTCTTCTCACTTTGCAGAGGTCCCCATGCTTTCAGGAGAAATAAAAAAGGTTGAAAAGCATCAGGCAGAGGTGTGAGAATAGAGGAGTGTGAGCAGCATCTAGTTCCATGGCTGAGTTTTTTTTTATATAAGACTATAAATCTTATTAGAGGAGTACAGAGAGAGTCTATGCTTATCTTTGTAGAGCATAAGCCCAGTTGTGGGAGCTTGGAGCTTTCTCTCCCATTTGTCTCCTGCTTTTTCATGCATTCCTCTGCATTTGGCCGTGTGCAGAGACAGGAGTACAAAGACTCCGTGGAACAGTGGGGTGGGACAGCTCTTCAGACACTTGCATTTCTCCTTCTGCATTTTCCCCTCTCCCCCCATCCTCTTTCTGTCTCTCAGATCTCTTCTATAACCGTGCTAGCAAGTCCTCATGCCTATCTATAGATGGCAGCAACTTTCCAAATCAGTTGCAGGTGCTGATGAACCGAGATGGTCTCAGGATTTCCACGGACAGAATGAAATCGGTAGCAAACTGTACGTGGATTTAATGCTATGGACAAAGAAGTTCACTCACTCCTAAAGAGAAGGGGATTTTTTTATGTGCTTCTGAAATGGCTTGGATTGATAGCAGAGGCACTCTTGGGGATGGAGGAAACAGTTGGAGAAAGCGTGTGGATTTCTTCATGCTGCTATTTGTTGCCAGCTCAGAAATATTTAAAGAGAAAAAAAAAAATGTACTCCCTGACTGTGATTGTTGCTGGCTCTTAACATATGTCAGACTCTTATCATTTCATAGCAGCTGGCAAGTTCATGCAGAAGCACCAGGCGGCCCAACGTGGCCAGTAATCAGTTAAGTACAGATGTCCAAGTAGATGTAACTTCTATTAAACTTTAAATAAAGATAATTTATGCTGAGTAAACAGACGAGCGAGCACATTTGCCCAAATACAGATGGCACTACCTGATAGCAGTGCATTAGAAGGGTCATTAAACAGGGAGGTTCAATAATGTAATAGTCAAAGATGGTCTTCTTCAAGGAAAAATAGCTGAGATCAGGGATATAAAGTCTATCTCCACATTTATTTTATTTCTTCTTCCTTTTGAATGGCTCGGCCAGTTTGGAGTCTTAATGTGGAAGAAAGATAAACACAATTTTTCCTGGAGGAACACCCCAGCAACTGTCCCTGGAAAAAAATACATTAAAAAAAAAGAAAATTGTAATCTTTTTCACTTGGAAACTACAATAAATGTGCTCACTTAAAGGCAAGGAGGAGATGGTTTCGAGGATGATGGCCTTAATTCAAAGCCTAGGGAAGGAATTCCACTGCAAGGGGCTTTGCATTTTCCCTGCATCCCCCAGGGAAGGTAAGAACGGTCATCACACCCCCCCGTTTCACCGTGGAACAGGACATTTGCACACACAGAGTCATTCCTTCCTCCATCTAACTGCACAGTAGGTATGTAGAGTTTTACTGAGAGGCCCAGTCCTAGCTCTTCAGTATGGAGAGGGAATTAGGGTGAGGCATAAGATTGTGGGGCTTAGGCAACAGATGCTGGTGTTTTGTCCTTCCTAGGACATTGGGAAGCCTGGTGAGGAATGGAAAGTTTGGATCATCTTTAACATGCCTTGTATGGAGCTGTCTGGTCACACCAAACCTGCTCACTGCAGAGCCATTGAAATTATGGTCTATACCAGCATCCTGTCTGTCAGGAAAATATCCCTTCCTGTGGGCATATCTGAGCAACATCTGACCAGTCTACGCCCTGCTGAATTCAGTGACCAAGCTCTGTAAAGACACAGCAACACTGAGTTAACCTTGGGACAGCTACTGTCATCATCACCTATCCCCTAATCTTCTCTATTTGCATGGTCCACTAGGAAGCCCAGGGGACAGCTGTAATAATGACAGCAAGGCATGAGCAAGGGTTTTGGTATCCTGAGCACACTCCCTGGACACTTCAGCTGTGGAGATGAGGGCAGTTTTTGACAGTTACAGGGACATTTAACTGGTCTGCTGAAGAAAGTAACAAGACCAAGTAAAATGTCTGTATTCATAGATTCCTAATGCCAGTTTGTAGCTGAACTGTCTGTGGCTTTAGACCAGCAGTCACCTTTCTGACTTTCACTTATTTTATAATAACTCTACACGTCTCCTTTCCTGCAATCAACAAAAGCCACCTTCTTTCAGCTTTGGTCAGATCATGCAGTGATCTGCCCATGACTTTTTATTTTAATCATAGAAAGCAAGGACAGGGTTCTTCTTGACCGGTTCCTGCCAGTTAACAGGTGGGTATCCATGCTAAGCTTGTCATCTGGGTTCCTTCTGCAGCTGGTGGAGCTTTCTGGGGAAATTCATGCCCTGTGAAGAGCTGTGATAAATCACTTCTGAAACTGCTTTTCTCTACTGACTATTGAGAGAGTCCAGATGTCTGCGCTAACCAGATGCCTTATTTTCAGATAGCTAACATAAAAGAAATTCAACTCAAAAGGGAGTGTAAACCTGTCTTTATTATTTTTATTTACTACATTCTTCTCTCTGCCTCTATGTGGTCCTTGTGGAATAAGGATAATGATATGTTAATGTTAAAATGAGGTCCCATTGCCTCAAACTTTTCTTATCTGTAGTAAAACATTGACCAAGGGAAGGAAGAGTTGAGTTGTCTATGAGATTTGAAGCACAAGAGAGGGAAAGATGGCAATACCCTGGGGAAGGTGAAGGAGTGATGGTGGGGATGGGAAAATCTCAAACTAGGATGAAAATACAAAGTCACTGAAGTGTTCCCTATGAAGGAAAATCCTGCTGCAGAAGTTGTGTGGGACTCTTTGCTTCAGTGCCCACTGGGGCTCCCGGTTCCGTCTCTCTCTGATGACAATGAGATTCCATTAGTAGCTGTGTGCCACAGACCCTCATGTGCTGCTCCAGCACATATTTCCACTTCAGATCTTCCCCCTCTTCCTGCAGGTAGAAAACTTGAGCAAAGAGCAATCAGCCTTCCTGTCTGGCTGTCAGGAAGATACCTGTGCTCAGGCCTCATTCTCCAGAAACCTCCCCAGGACACCTTCAGTGGGACAACTGGGAAATCACAGTATCACAGTATCATAAGGTTGAAAAGGACCTCTGAGATCATCAAGTCCAACCTATAACCCAACACTAACTCCAACACTAACACCAACCATCATCTAGACCATGGCACTCAGTGCCTCATCCAGTCTCCCCTTAAACACCTCCAGGGTTGGCGACTCCACCCCCTCCCTGGGCAGCTCATTCCAATGGCCAATCACCCTTTCAGTGAATAACTTTTTCCTAACATCAAGCCTAAACTTTCCTTGAGGAAGCTTGAGTCCATGCCCTCTAGAAATGTTATTTAGGAGTTCTTGGTGCACTTTCAGAAATTGAGCCCAAAACTCCTGAGACTCGAGTCCTGCACTTGCAATCTTTTCCTTTTATTTAATAATAAATAATTATTTTTCAAGTATCTGTAGGGTCAAAATCACCTCTCTCCACATTACAAGATGCTGTCTTTTCTTTGACCATCTATGAATCCTCTTTCTAATAACTCTCCAGGGCTCTTTTCTGAAAACTCTTGGTCTGGTTTGATCGCATTCATGGCATTGACCTACACAAACATTTCCACCTGCTCCCAACTTTTCTTCCCCAACTTTTTGAACTCATCACTGTTAAAAATGTAATTTCTCATGTATTAACATGAGATCCTGTAAATATTTGGGTTGCTGGAGAGGTTCTCTAGCAAAAACACATATTCATGCTGCTGCAGGCGCTGAGGAAATATTTTTGTCCTAAATTCTCTAAATGATATTAAATTAATGGGAAACGGCTGAAGCGAGGCACTGACCAACAGGATTTGATGTGGTATTGAACCTTTCCAGCATCATGTGTTATTCAAAACATTTCCTTCTTCAGGGCAATTACTTCATTTTATATTTCCTGGCCTCATGATCGTGTCACACTCCAGTTCCTGTAGTTGTCAGATTGAACACTGCTTTATCAGAAGAAATATCACTGAATTACAAACCTTCTTTGGTTGTTTAACACCTTGATCTCTGTCTTGCTTCTGCCAGCATCACTGACACAGATTTATCCTGTCATTACTACCCTAGAAAGCTCCTAAAATGTATGTAATGGAGAACTTCCTATAGAGTATTTTTAACTCTGCTTTAGCGTGTACCTGACAGGTACATTTTGGTCATAGAATCATAGAATCATTACAGTGGGAAAAGACCTCTATGATTATCCAGTCACCCAACACCACTGTGCCTACTAAACCATGTCCTGAAGTGTCATGGCCACATGTTTTTTTACCCTGGGCAGCCTGTTCCAATGTTTGACCACTCTTTAGGTCATATAAAACTGTGTGAAAGTACAAATGAGCTTTTCACCTGTGAAATAGCATAATTTTTCAAATAAAAATTTTCATGGATATGTTAATCTTTCTGAATCTTGCTGATTTCTTCCCCAATAAACACAAGTGGTTTGAGACCCTTGCTCAGGTAAAGCCATTTCTAGTACCTGAAAATGTTGTCTTGGAGCTGATGCCCTCTTACTGGAAATAAATATAAAGGCATTGACATTAGTATAGGCGTCACTCTAGGTCAGGACAAGCTGGGAGCATCTAATGGGAAGAAAATGCCCACCTGCATGGGCCAAAGTATTTAGAACACCTTTCTCCCTTGAACAGGGTATTTTTTTCTCTGTTCACACACAGGCACAGAGTAAATCTTCATCACAGAGCCAAGGGTTCTCACCAACGCTGTGGGGTCACTGCACAGGGTCATGGTTGCATGTAGGGTCATTTTGGCCTTGGACAGCCCCAGCCTGAGAGGGGTGACAGAAGATGACATGCTCTGCTGTGAGGCAGGCTGTGCCAGAGCAGCTGCACAGCTTCTGGTCAGCTCAGAGCACGGCTACAGCAGCAGAAATCTGCTTAGAAAGCATCGCCCTGCGTCTGCCCGTGAGATGCTCTGTGGCCGTGCCCTGAGATAAGACAGCAGGGAGAGTGGGGGAATTGCACAGGCCCAGACTTGGCTCTGCTGTTCCACAGAGGGTTTACCTCCTTGAAAAATGGGATTGAAGGTGTTCAAAGAAGGGCAAACAAGCTGGTGAAGGGTCTAGAGCAAAAGTCTTATGAGGAGTAGCTGAGGGAAATGGAGTTGTTTATCCTGGAGAAAAGGAGGCTGACAGGAGATCTTAGTGCTCTCTACAACTACCTGAAAGGTGTCTGGTTCTTTTATGACCCTGTTAATCAGTCATATAAGATGCACAGATTTGCACAGTTATTCCTATCACTTCATTTCACCTTTTGAACAAGAGGCCGTAGAATCACATACATGGTGAGATGTACCATGCTCCAGCCACCAACTCTGAGTCAGGGCCAGCCTTCCCCCCAAGGCTAATGGGTTTTCAAATGTCCATATTCCTTTCTGAGCCCTTCTTCAAGCTGTGAAATCTGGCTCTGGCTTTAAGGTTTCCCCAGATACAGCCGTTATTATCCCTAATAGGTGCCATGGTCTTTTTGTCTGTCATCATCAGTAACGTGTTTCTATTTCAGTGTCTCCTTAGGGCCAGTTTGTGCTAGACTTTGTCAAAATATTTCCTTGTTCCTCAAAGATCATGAGACTGCATTTCCTTAGCCAAGATGAGATGCGTCCATGTTCTGCAGCCAGCACTCTGATTCCCAGCCATTGCCATCAAGTGAATCACCTGCCAAATGTGATGCCTTCTTTTGACTGCCTTTATCATTTTCCTTCCAGGAACAGCTACTGAACAGACAGCTGACTCATTGCCTGCTCTGAGAAAGGTCCTAGACAGATAGACTTGGAAGAGAAAGTCAGTGAGTTGTTGACAAACTGCATCTAGTGTTTGAAAACATTACTAATTGCCCTGACTTGGCATAGGGGCCACCATCCCAGCTCTCTGAAGTACGTGATTGTGGCTTGTAGAGAAGACCTTTAGGGAGACACTGGTGAATTGCTCCTCCATTTGTTGTTTCTTAGACACAATAGTAGTTCTGACACCTTAAATTAAACTTCCAGGGCCAACAGCACGAATGCAGCCCTCAGAGCTTCTCTATTTAATGTTGGTCTAAGGTGACATTTTTAAATTGATATAGTTAAAGAGATGCACAGGGCTATGAGAAAGTGGATGATTTTGTTTTCAATCAGGCTATATTTTAATGTTTAATCTGGTTTAAATAAAAACAAGTATGTCTGCATAGGCTTTTGGATTGGGTTAATTAAAGCAGTTCAGCCTTGTGAAAGAAAAGCCTAAGAGCAGTTAAAAGCAACCAACAAGTCAGGAAAAAAGCACCAAGGCAGATACATCTCAAGGATGAAAACAAATCATAGAATCATAGAATGGTTTGGGTTGGAAAGGACCTGAAAGATGAATGACATGATTTTTCCCCCCTCTGTATTTGTACTGGTCAAACTCAAATTTATTTTATTTATATTTTCAAGCAGAAGGCTTAGCAACTAGATATCCTATAGGAAAGAAATTATTCCTCTTGTTGCTGTTAGGGGCAGGGGGTGCTTACCTGTTCTACTAGGATAAGAATCCTTAAGTTTGTGAGAAAAAATATAACCTTTTGTGTGATCAGGTGCTTCAAACCATATTAGAATCATAGAATTGTTTGGTGGGAAAAGACCTTTGAGGTCATCGTATCCAACCGCGCCTGTCCAGTACTAAACTATATCCCTGAGCACCTCATCTACCCATCTTTTAAACACTTCCCTGGGCAGCCTGTTCCAGGGCCTGACAACCCTTTTGGTGAAGAAATTTTTCCTGATATCCAATCTAAACCTCCCCTGTTGCAACTTGAGGCCATTTCCTCTTGTCCTATCACTTGTTACTTGGGAGAAGAGAACAACACCCACCTCACTACAACCTCTTTTCAGGGAGCTGTAGATAGTAATAGGATCTCCCCTCAGCCTCCTTTTCTTTAGGCTGATCTGATTGGTTTAAAACAAGAGGAACAGCTTTTCCAAGGGAAGTTATTAGGTCAAATTCTCCTCTCTGTCATCCCACTCTCTGTAGCACACTGATGTCACTGATGTTGCTGGTAAGAAAATATTGACTGACACAACCTGCCAGAAGAAGAAAGGGTTTAAGAAATGGGTTAAATATGTCAGGCTGTGATTTAACGAACATCTGAGTTAGCAGCAACTTATATATTGATGGCAAGAGACTCTGATTTCATGCAAAGAAGAGGGAAGGGGTTGACCAGATCAGTCCAACCACAAAGCATGCGTAAAAATGCACACGTACCTGGCAAGGTTATTCATTTCCTGCATTTGGGTAGAGTAATTGCTGTGTGAGACATTAGTGAATCAGCATGAATGTTTCATAAGTTTGAATTTATAAAATATTTCTGATTTCCTGTACACATGCCTTTCAAAGATAACTTTCAAGTGCTTGTTGTATTATGCATCTCACTTTTCAAGAGAACAGCGTGATTTCCTTGAAGACATATCCGTTTAGAGAGTTGCCATGGCAATTTGTTCCCACCCCCCAAAAATGCTTAAAACCAGATTTTCCCATTGTCTTCTGATTTCTGCACATTACAACATGCTTTGCTTTTCTCTTTTCCCTACAGTGACTCCAGGTGAGTGTACAGAAAATAAAGAAAGAAAAGTCTTGTTTTTATTTAAATTACCTTCTGATAGAAGCAGAAAGCTTCTTCCTTCAAAGTTTCATCACGACCAAGGCAAAATCATCTCACTTTTTGAAACAATAGTTTATTAGCATAATTTTTTTTTATCCCAGGAGAATCCTGATAAAAATTGCCTGTGCAAACATTAAATCTCTTTTTACATATGCAAGGTAATTTTTAATCCAATTAACCAGCATATTTAATTAGTTCTCAGAATTACTCCTTTCCGGCTGTAATTGAACTAACCACCTTAGTGCTCTGTAAACCTGACCAAAAATTGTGTTAAACCTTTTTTAAAAATAAAAGATAGGTTCTGGCAAAATGAGGATTCATTCAAGAATTTTCTTTATTTCATGTTTTTTGCTTTTAGATGAAAAACCACCTTCTGTCCCCAAAGAAAAGGAACCAAACAGTGGTGAGGATTATATTGTCAAGCACTGGCAAATTATGATTTTATTTCTGGAAGGGAAAAAAATCCAGCAAAAACTATCAATATACTGATATTTTTATTCCCATTAACTTTCTTAACGACAAATACACTCTTTGATCATTGTTAATTGCTTGGTCCCAGAGTATAATCAGACCGAGTATTTTGACTAGAGAACAGACTGCTTTGCTTGTAAACACTCCTTCTCTCCCTGTTTTTATTGAAATATAAAATTAGAAACTAATAGTACTTGACAAGTCTATTCCTACTGCTGTTTTACACCAGAGGTTGTGCTGTGTTTTTCAAACAATATTGCTCTTTCACAATTCTTATTTTAATTGCTCTGTTGGGGGAATGGGTCAGCACAAAGTACATGTCCTGATGTTTCTCCTTTGTGTAGGAAACGTTCTGAATAACTCCAGGGAACAAAACCATGTGAATGGCTTTAACCAAAACAGCTCCCTGAGACTGGAATTCCTTTCCACTGATAGGAGGGAAACATAATGAAGTGCAATAGGGGATATTAAATGGGAGCAGCACAGGTGAAAAGACAAAGGGCTTAAATTATTTGTCTTGAAACAGGCATCTAACATCACTTGAGATGCCATGGAGGCATCTGAGACATCCTCACAGGCCTGGTGTGGCAGGACCTATGGAGACTGTGCTCTTCAGGGAACCAGGCTGGATACCATAATAAAGGGCTCTGGACAGTTGTGTTGGGGAAATTGGACCAAATTCTTGTCCTCTACAGATTACACTGGAGGTTTGGCTGCCTACCCAGGTGCTCCTAGGTGGGGATACCACCCATTAGACATCTCAGCAGGGAGCTGCATTCTTCTCTTGTATCCTAATACTGTTCTAACTCTGCTCTTGACCAAGCCACTGGACGAAATGGTGTTTTGACCACTCTGCACAGCCTCTAAACCCCTCCCTGGTTTGTCACTATCCAGGCAAGGGTGAAACTATATGTGCCTGTTCAATGAAGCTTGTTAACCAAGCTTTGGATGCCCTTCCCTTAGAGGAAGCCAAGAGTTGGGCCACTGTACACATGCATGATGGGAGCTCTGCATCAGAGTGACATATGGCCCCAGAAAACACCGCTCGGCCACCACAAAATCAGTGTGGATTTTGGTGCAGAAATCATCAGGTTCTAGCCAATCTATTAGGAATTTTGGCTAAACCTTAGGTCTTAATGACATATCAAAGGTGTTACAGTAGCTCAACAAGGGCGCAAGACCTGGTGAATTAAGGCTCCTTGCAGTGTTTAGAGTGTGACAATTATTTGCTGCTCTCCCTGTTCCTCTCTTGTTTGAGCAACTTAAACTGTTTCTGCTCCACTAAAGCAGTTCCTGCTTGCCTTTGCAATTGTGTGTTCTGGAACAACAAACACAATCACCAATTTCTGAATAGGATTTTGGCTCTGTGTTTGTAAATAGGCTTCGAAGCAGAAAGGGGGGGTGGGGAAATAAGGGAATTGCTATCTGCTTTCTCTATATACATCTAAATATACCTGTAAATAATCAGAGCCAATTGATGCTCTGCTGCTTCCCAAGATGGGTTACAACAGGGTAAATTGGAGTGAGATTTTCTCTTTTGCCACTGAGATATATTTTTCTTCTAATTACTGAACAATCTGACTATAAAGTTGATGCTGCTGAACCAGGTACCATGTTAATTTTGGAAATGCAATGTGCATGCAAATAAAGAGGAGTTCTGAATTCTGAGTTGCTCTCTGCCTCCCCTTCTGCCTCCCTTCCATTTGAAAAGAAAAAGGCAAAAAGATTTGTATATATGTAAGGATCACCAAACTGGAGCTAAGATAAAATTTATTTAAGTGTTAAGGACAACTTTGTGCAGTTCCTAGCCTTGATATCCCTGCTCTGTCACTTACATGTTGTGCTGCTTTTCTGGTCTTTTAGGGCTGTTTCCACTCAAACCCACTGGTGCCCTCAGCTCTCAGAGCTACTGTGTGTCTCTCATGGTTATCTTGCATTCTCAGTTGTAGTGATTGCAACACAGATAATAGCAGAAAGCTTTAGGTATCAATATGACACTGGATGGTGCAACTTCAGGGAAAGGTAGTGAAAGCAAAGGGTGTCACATCCCAAACCTTGCTACTGAATGTTGCCATGCTCTTGGGAAAGATGCCTAAAAACCTCAGAAATTCAAAATTGCCATCAGTGGATGCCAGATCAGTGCAAGAAAAATAGGATGCTGGCAGCCTAGTTTCATCTGGAAGTGAATAATGTTGTATGTCATGAGGTAGTCTGTCTTCCTCCTCTGGATTACATCGTAGGTGTGAGACAAGAGCAGACCAGAGCACACGCAGCTGCCTTCATCTTCTCATTTGACCTGCAGATGCCCCAGGAAAAACACAATCTTTTCGATTCTCTCTCTTTAAAACAAGAAACAAGAGCAAAAGCAAACAAGTTTCTACTTGCCTGTGGGTCCCAAGGGAGGTTCAGTTGAACTTCTCTGAAGCTCCCTGAAGAAGCTGTCACAGATCTTGTAACTCATACTGATCGTTTCACAGTAAACCTGTATGTGATTTCCACTTTTAATTCATCTGATTTCAGCTTCTGACTCTTGAGTGAAATCACTCAAGAGCTTATGCTGAAGCAAGCCACCCTTCTGTCTAATAAACAGCCATAATATAGTAGTGCCAGGCAACTTAGGCTGGTATATGCTGATCCTCAATTCTTTGATTCCTCCAGCACTGGGTTTTTAGAGATGTTGCACCACCCGAGCTGTCAGAGTAGTATAAAACTAATAACCAGGCTGTGTTACATCTTGATGATGTGACAATGGTACTGATGGTGCTTATTTTCAGAGACTACAAGGCAGCATTTCTTTGATTGCTTATGGGAACACTTTACAGCTGAAGTATAATTTCATTTATTAGAGGCAGACAGCTTATAAAAATGTGTGAAACACAACAGGTACCAAAAGGAAAGCTTGGGAGACTAATGAGGCACAGGGCTCATACCTTTAAAGAAAACAAAGGTTTCTGCAGAAAAATGGCTGATGTAGTTTCTTTTTTATAGACATAAATCAATCAAAACATTCAAACCATGTTATCCGGGAGAGTTACAGCAAATACATTTCATCTAAAATTATTGATGTCTTTGCTTTTAAACAGAAGATACAACCAAAATGAAAACAAGGAGGAAAACAAATCCTTTAAAGAAATATAGCTGGAGTGAAAACCAATCTAGCAGAAGTTATTTTACACGAGTAAAACAACAATAGCATTGCTGCAAAGGGCCTTTTCCTCAGAACTCTCTCCCACCCTGTCTGAGCCCCCAAGGGCAGAATTAAAGCAAAATTTCATGTAAATATCTTTAGTGGATCCAAGAGTGAACGGGGGTAGAGTGAAAATTTGGCGTGGTTTAAGAGGAACAAAACTGCACAGGCAGCCGGCAGAAAGCATTTGCAGATCTGTTTTCCAGATGGTCAGGGATGTCCTCACTGAATGGTGGCCATGGAGCAAAGATCAGGTAAGGAATGTGTGTGGACCCTGACTGCTTCATCTCTGAACCAGTGCTGAAATGAGGTTGAGGTGTCAAAGAAGAGGCAACGATTAGGATCCTGATTAGGAGGAGGCTCAGAGTCAACAGTAAAAGATCCAACTCTGGTCAAAGCAAGACCAGGGGAGAAAGCAAAGGCTGTGAGATGCTTTCCGATGTCAGAAAGTACTTGTCATCTATTCAGAGGGATGAAGGACCTTTGGTTCATTTGGAAAGTTCCTGTTGGCTTCCTCCTGTGTTCCAATATATCTATATGTCATGAACTCGATGATCTTAAAGGTTTTATCCAGCCTAAATTATTCTGTACCTCTATCTATGCAGTGGTCTGCAGTGAGGCACTGCCTGATCCCATGCACAATCCTCATTGGCCAGCCAGAAGAAACATTAGTGTAGCCTGATACCAAACCTTAGTGTGGCTTCAGCAGGCATTTTTTCTGCCCACATATGTAGTGTGGTACAATATGGAGACTTGAAGTATATGAAATATTTAGTGTGTGACCTATACATGTCTTCTCCAGGTTAAAGATTTTGAGTGTGCATTTTCATATGGATTTCCAAAAAAAAATATAAAAATGCAGGAGTTCCTGGTATGCAGTGTTTGGTCAAGGGGATTAATGTGTGGTGGTTCTGACCAGGATGCTAAACATCTGGTGGTGCCAAAAAAACTTTCCCCTCAAAAAAACCCCAGGAAAGTAAAACAGCCAAGGTGACCAAAGCATGCTGTACTATAGACCTTCCAGAGCAGCACTGATTTGGTATCCAGCCAGCCTGGAAGAAAGGAGGATCAACTGTGCCCCATTTGAACCTTTCTCCCAGACACCTCCAAGACATCCCTGGCTGTAAACCCTCGCATCTATCAACACCTGCTACCTTTGCCTCCACCTCCCAGTGCAGCACAGCTCCTTGTATTGCCTGAAGTTTGAAGAATTAAAACTGTGCCCTGATAGGACTTGTCCCAACACAATCTGAGCCAGGACAGCAAAGGTTAACGTGGTTTGATGATTAGTTATGCTGTTGTTCTCAGGGATGTGCATTGCTTGGGAACGTGTCTCACTAGTCACACGGTCCATCCTCCATCAGTTTTTGTAATGAAGAATTCAAACAAAGACTTCCATGTATATTTGACTCCACAGAGAAGATACAGAGCACTGTGTTGAGCTCAAGACACCTCAATTATATTCCTCTGTCCTAGACCTGTTAGAAATCCCCAGGCAAGTCAACTCCCTTGATACCCCAATTTCCTTACCTGTTAGCTGAAAGTGAAGGTAGGGATATCATTGTAAAGAATCTTCAGCTGGGTAGACTGCTTGGGCAAGCGGTGCTGGGCTTTGGGTGAAAGCACTGGAGACAGTGACAGAAGCCCTTAAACTCAAACTGGTATTTTGCCTTCTCAGATTGGGAACCTGTGCTGGTATCTTCTTTCACGCTACAAACACACTTCTGCCACAGATTAAACAACAGCTATGAAAGCTTCCTATGGAAGTGTTGTCTTAGTGCTCCTGTGGGCCATGGGCCTTTCTTCACACTGTTTTGGGGGATATGGTCTGTAATTTAGGTCTGCTTATCTTGATCACAGCCTTTTCTCCTTTGGGCCCACAATACCTGGAACCAGGTTTTCTAGCACTCTTTCTTAACACTTCTAGTTTTGGATTACAATCCTAATTATGGTGTTAAGCTTTGCCAGTTCCTGTCAAGAAAACAATCAAAGCATTTTTTGTGAGAGATGGGAACAAGGAAGCAAAAGGTTGGATACCTTTCCCTGTCTTTACCACCATCTCACCTCTCTGATGACATTGCTTGTGATCTATCGTACAGACATTATTTCTCATCCAAATTATTGCACGTTTTATTACACGCAGGTAGGGATCATGGAACCAGTTCAGTTCCAGTCCTCTTGGCTGCGTGGTTGTGGGTTTTTGCAAAATACAAAAGGAAAGGATTGGGAGTCTGGCAAAGCTGTATTCTCTTTCATATGAAAGTCAATTAGCTCTGCTGGAAAGAGGGGCCTCGAAGGAGAAGTCAGTACCATGTACCTCACTTTGAAGCCCTGACATGTTCTAAAGAATGATAGGTCTGTCTGTAAATGAGAATCAGGCCCATAGGTGTGAAGGGCTAAAGATGTTTTGAGTATGTAAGTTTTACCTCCCACACAGAGGCTCTCACTCTGCCATTGCACTTTTAGCCCCATCTCTTACTTGAATTGAGCACATCAGTTACAGGGGTGCTGTGTTTGGGTATAACAGCTCCTGCTTTCTGAGAGTAAATCTGAGCCATTCCCATGCCCAGACCCATTCCATATTTTAATCCCTCTTGCTCACATCAGCTGATCCCCTTAGCCCAAGCCTGATGCTCTTAATGGGATGCCAGACTCCGTTTCGTGCCCTCAGGATGGGCTGACTGTGTTATCCCATTCTGCCCTGACCACCCACAGATTTCCATAATTCAGGTCTTCATAAAAGAAATGTGGTTGCTTTCATTATGAATCACATGAAGACTATGCTAACAGACAAGGTTGAGCCTGCTTTTCCCCTTATAAATATAATTTATGCCATGGAGAACAGAGCACATCCTTTGAAAGCTGCTCCGGTGCACAGGTACATTAACTCCAGGTTATCTCAGCCGATGCCAGAAAGAGTGAGGACTTCTGGGAAGGAAACAGTATAATCACCATTCACTTCTTACCTGCTCTTCTGCTGTGTAAGGACAAGGAAAAGAAATTAGCTGACTTAGCAAGTCATTGCAACCTGGAACAGGTCATCTATCATATTACACCCTATTTCACTGCTAAGTATTGTGCTGAAAGTGAATGCTTTGTTACTTGTGTGCAGTGAAGTCATCACTGTGGAATAAATGCAATACCAGGACGACCCTGCTTTCCCTCCCTTCCTTCTGATGCATAATGAAGAGAAGGTAAAGGGAATGAAGAATATCTTTTGCTATTGTACTCTGGCAGAGAGGGCTCATTTGAACAACTGTTAACCATGGAATTTCATCTGCATTTCCCAGATAAAATCTGTTTCATGGACTATATTTACTTAGTGTATTTAATGTGACAAAGAAAACTCTGCATGTACTGTTCTTTTAAATAATAATAAAAACCTGCAACAATGAAAATCTCACAGGCAGCCTAATAAGTGGAAAATTAATAACTGTCAAAACCAGAAGATAAAATTCTACCCAACAAAGCAGAAAGGGAGCATCCCTATTTCTTACAATTGAAACTGAACAAAGACATTGTTCTGTTGTCTTGCATTCACCTCAAATATTGAATATTATCATGTAGATTCCCCTTGCCCACCTTCCTTTGGGCAGAGTGCCTTCGAAGAGCAGAGCAGTGCTCTGTGCCTGCAGGATTTGGACCTCTTTCAAGGGTTTTTGCTTCAAGTGTTCCTTAGCACCCCAGCAGGTACTTGACAGCCTTTTCTCAGTTAGCAAGAAAATTTTGCTGAGAAGAAGAAAGGAAGAAAAGGAAGGAATAAGGAGGGAGACAGGAGCCTGGCACTGGCAAAACGGCAGAGCCTGTCTTGGAGGTATCTTCATGAGGATTTCCAGGCAGCTGGGAGCCTGCACTGAAATGACACATAGCTGAGCTGAGCTCGTGAGCTCCACAGAGGCAAAGGTAGATTGTGCTTGGTTCCATCATGTTGTAGCTGCACAGCCTTTGATTTGGAGATGAAGCAGAGTTAAAGTTTAGGAAATCATAGAATCCTAGAATGGCTTGGGTCGGAAGGGACCTGAAATGTCATCCAGTTCCAACACCCTTGCCATGGGCAGCGACACCTTCCACTGGATCAGGCTGCTCAAGGCCCCATCCAACCTGGCCTTGAACACCTCCAGGAAGGGGGCATCCACAACCTCCCTGGGCAACCTGTGCTAGGCCCTCACCACCCTCATTTTGAAGAGTATCTTCCTAATGTCTAACCTAAACCTCCCTCTTCCAGTTCAAAGCCATTCCCCCTTGTCCTATCACCACAAGTCCTTGTAAGAAGTCCCTCCCCAGCTTTCCTGTAGATCCCCTTCAGGTACTGGAAGTTTGTGAAGAAACACCAAAGCTGCATGTGATGTCCCATCAGCTCTGCCTTTAGCATGGAAGAGCTCAGCGACTCACTTTTCCTACAAAGCATCAAGGACAAGAAGGAATATCCAAATAATTTGTTGAGAAATGCCAGACTGGTGGAGCACAGAGGACTTTGGGACACCTGGGATAGCCATTCATCAGCCTTCTAAGGAGACAGGAAAAGGGCTGTGATTGTTCAGAAGTCATGCTTTGCACACACCCCAAATTACCACTTGATGTAAGAGTTCATGATCCTTCTGGGAGTCCCCTATTAAAAGAAAATCTTTCGAGACTGGCTAACAAACTGATCAGAGGCTGAATTATTGATTGTACCATTAAGGTCTTCATTTGAAACATTATCAGGGTTAATGAAATGATTGAACGCTTCTCTCCAGCATAACCAGTGCTGTGTTTATTTCTAGCTCCACTTTTAGGGTTCAGGCTGGCTCACATTGAACTCAAGAGGGACTGGGCTGCTGCCCTTCATACAAATAGTTTGGCTGCACTTTAAAACAAGACTATGGATGAGATAGCAGGGCCATGGAAGAAAATAGGAAAGTTACTATGTATTGGTTCATTATACTGTAATTCACTAATGAAGGCAGAAGGCTCTAAATGTGAGTGTATTTTACTCCTCGTATTCTATTCAGTCAGCTGAGGCAGCTGGTGTGAAGATTGCTCCCTTGCACTGCCAACCTCAACGGATAAGAATCATTTGTCTCAGTTACATTGAGAGATCAAAACTCACCCAAACTGCAAGATCAAACAGCAGAAACATCAGTCCTGGGATTTTGCCTTTTGTTTTTCAGCCAGCTTTGCAATATTTTTAACTCCTTCTCAGCACTGTAGGCAAAAAGGAACTTGTGTTTGGAGGATGACGGTGAAACAATTTATACTGTCCTGGTCTGGGAGTGGGGATGTTCAGCTTTCCCAGCTGCTGGTCCTTTCCCTCTTCTCACTCCCTGTGCACAGGTCCTTTCCATATCCCTACAAGATGGCAGGCTCCTCATCAGCATGCGTGATCAGAAGTGGCTCTGCACCCTTGGGGCATCGTAGGCAGGGGTTTGTGTCCAATTCCTGCAGCCCATCACCCACCTCCATAGTCAAGAGTTAGCTCTGACTCTATTTCTCCATTAATACATCCATGAGAAAATTTCAGTGTGAGAAATCAACACCTTGTGCATATTGGTTTGTGCTTTGCTACCTTTTAATATTTTCTGTTATTTTTCTATGAAGATTTACAAGAACTGCTATGTTTCTTCCATGTAAAGATGCCTTTTCCACATTGACTAGCAGACTGATGTTTAAAAAAAATAGTCTTCTCACACTAATTTTATTAATATTTTTAAAGTGTTCCTTAATAAATTAATCCTGTATCATATGTTTAAAATATCTCAGAAGTTATTGAATTCACTGTGGTTTGTAAAATTTCCACCAGCTGCACATGCCATGCATGTAACAACCAACTGCAGCTGTAATCTTTCAGAGTCCTTCTTCCATTTACTTCCTCTTCACCCCAGCAGCTTTTCCTTCCCCGCTCTCCTAATTCCTAACGCAACCTCCCCTGTCCTTGTTCTCTCATTCACAAGTCTCAGCTGCCCATCAGTCTGACCCATTGCAGTAACCATTTCACCTCTGTGCATGACACCTACCCCATTGGAAATACCAGGAAATACCAGCTTTTATTAAAGCTGTTTTCACATCCCTATTTCAGAAAAAAACATATGGGAAAAGGGGTAATAATGTTGGCTGCGTGTTTCTTGGTCATGGCTCTCGGTTCCTGTGGACTTGATACATCATAGAATGAATCATAGAATGGTTTGCATTGGAAGGTACCTTAAAGATCATCCAGTTCCAGCCCCCCTGCCATGGACAGGGACACCTCTCACTAGATCAGGCTGCTCAAGACTCCACTCAGCTTGGACCTGAACACCTCCAGGGATGGGGCATCTGCAACTTCCCCGGGCAACCTGTGCCAGCACCTCACCACCCTCATTGTGAAGAATTTCTTCCTAATGTATAACTTAAATCTCTCCCCTTCCGGTTTTAAGCCATCCCCCTTTGTCCTACCAGTACAAGTCCTTGCAAAAAGTCCCTCCCCAGCTTTCTTGCAGACCCCCTTCAGATACTGGAAGGATATTATGAGATCCCTCCCAAGCCTTCTCTTCTCCAGGCTCAACAAGCCAAACTTTCTCAGCCTGTCCTCACAGCAGAGGTGCTCCAGTCCTTTGATCATCCCATGTGTAGGACCTTGTGTTTGGCCTTGTTGAACCTCATGAGGTTCACACTAGCCCACTTCTCCAGCTTGTCTCAAGGCATCATCCTTGAGACAGTCCCTTACCAAGGCCCTGATGTACCATGAGTCGAGAGTTCCCCATCACTCAACCGAGCCCTACTTCACATAATTGCCATGGCTCTGAGAAAACTCACCCCCTCTGCTTTATACATATTTTTTACCATTCTAG
This sequence comes from Dromococcyx pavoninus, assembly GCA_033558185.1. Taxonomy (NCBI): domain Eukaryota; kingdom Metazoa; phylum Chordata; class Aves; order Cuculiformes; family Neomorphidae; genus Dromococcyx; species Dromococcyx pavoninus. Next base: position 588,824 of record JAUMJL010000981.1, read on the forward strand.
ATTGAAAATCGTGGTGGAAATCCAATTCCAGGCCTGGATGGCTGGAACCGTGGAGCAATTCAGCTTCAGAGATGGCCTGGGAGACAATGGTGGATAAACACTGATTATGAGAGAAAGCTGCTCTATTTCACTGCCACCTCAGCTGCAGAGAGATATGGACATCACAAGGGGCCATGAGCAAATGAGAAAGGTGATATGAGGGAAGCAGAAAGTTTTAGGGAGATTTTTACCACTCAGTAGAGTAAATGTAACATCAGTATTTGGGTGGCTTTCATGGAATGGGACATGTTGAATTAAGGGACGGCAGCAGTTAATTCAAGTAACTGTTTTTAAAGAAGAAACAAGTCTTTTGCTGATCAGTTCTTCGTGCCCTTTGCCTTTGATTTCAATCCATTTAAATTGCAAATATCTTAGTCCCAGCAGTTTTCTGCTGACAGTTTCCCTGTTGAGAATCTGAGCTTACAAGTCTCTCTTGGGTCTCCCCTCTGCTCTTCGCAAGGAAGGGGAAAGACAGCTGTCTCCATCCAATTTTATCTCTGTAATTTCATTATACTTTGTAGCTTCTTTGGCTGCCACTTCATCTTCTCCAGGGTCACCTCTGTAATGAAAGCAGAAGGCCAGGGCAGGATTCAGATGCTCACCTTGGGGGATTCAATCCAGTTGCTCAGGCATAGGTGTTTAGTGGAACTGGAAGATCCTACTTGGCCTTCAGCTCCTGCTGTAGGCAGCACAGGCCTCCTGTAGGTCCCAGGCTGCACATATCAACAGTGATGTCTACAAAGATGTCTCAAGCAGCAATTCATCTGCAAAAAGGCTCCTATATACAGGCAAGAGTCTCAAACCTTTGTTGGATCCTCGTACTTGGAGCAACCTGTGAGTACTTAAAAAAAATCTGCGTTTGAGGAGGTTCTAACCAGTGCATTTAATCAACACTGGACGATGTAGCCTGTGAATTTGCCCCGCTACAGAAACTGATGTAGGGAGATAAATCTGCTTACCCCAGCTTTTCATCAGACAATCAGCAACCTTTCAAGAAACAAAATATTTATTGCCCCTACTCCTCTCATTACATTCATTCTCCAACATGTTTTCTTGACATATCTTCCCTTATTTGCTCAGGAATGCTGTTCACACAGGATGGGATGAGTTGCATTTGCACATTTGGACAGGATTTTTGGATGTCTAGCAGCCCAGACAAAGCAGAATAACCAAAATTATCTCTGCACATCCCAAAATGCCAAAGATATTGATGCTGTCAGGGCAGCGCTTGCAGTGTGAGTGGTCTGTGTCATGCTGATTTTGTGCAATGCAACAGATGCCTTTGATATCTACTCTTTGAAAATATAAACTGAGACCACTTTAGTGCAGGGGACTGCTCTTCTGGTCCAACTTGGGATGAAAATGAAAGTGTTTTTCTAAGTAAGTCAAATTCTTTCAGGGAACAAAAAGGACTGGGAAATAGATTTCATAGCTTTGTGAGTTTCATTTTCACTTCTGAGCTGGCCAGAAACTCTTTGTTTTAAGCAGTTCAATATTAAATTTCATTTTTGTATATACTTTGGAAGTATCACCACAGGCATCTGCTTTCGCAGCCAGTAGAGACTGGGCTTGCTTAGTCTGTCCTTCTGGCTTTTGTGTTGCTCTGCCCTGAGAGGAGTGGTCACTTCAGGATCCTATAGTCCCAGGGTTGTTTGTGGGATGGGACTTGACTTCAGGCAAATGTCTACAATACAGATGTCTAGTGTTGGGTAAAACACAGCTCTCTGCCTCCTCACTTCTGCCCTCCCTTGGACCTGTACAAAGGGAGTGCCACTGCCACACATATTCATTCTCAAGCATAAGATGTTAAGGGACATGAGCAGCCCAAATACTTCAAGGTAAAAGGGAAATACATTCTGTCCCAGTGTCTTCTTGCACTAGACCTTACTGGGATGCTGTGGCATACTGATCTCTACTGATACCATCCTTAGGCCAGTCTGGATGGGACTATGAGCAACCTCATCCAGTGGGACGTGTCCCTGCCCATGTTGGAACTGGATGATATTTACGGTCCCTTCCAGCTCAAATTGTTCTATGATTCAAACCATTCTCTGATTCCTTCCCTCGCAGGTAAAATCTGTGCTACCTGCTCAGGGACACAATATTTTTGACTGATCAACTCTGTTTTAAAACAGCCCTTTTGCAGAGCAAATTCTCCTGGTTTTACCTGTCAGGCCAAAGGCTTTGGAGAGAAACAAAAGTTTTCAGAGTGAAAAAGGAGAGATTTATGCACAGTGGAGATGACAAGAGAGGTATAAGGGGGGGGAAAAGGCAATTTTAAGGTGAAATATTTATTTTGATGGTTCAAAACAGGAGTTGGATCCTAAAGGAAAAGGGATTATTCCTGGAGAGTGCAACTGAGTTTTGCTATTCTAGCAAGAGAGGTCAATAGCTTAGCTCCAAGCAATTATATTTCTGGTCTATTGTGCTCTTTCTTTCCCTCTATTTTCTTTTCCTGTCTGTCTTTGTAAAGTTTTAAGTGCCTTTCAATAAAGAAAGGAGAAACATGATTTTAACATGAGTTGAGGTTGAGCCTTGAGTCAGAAGCAATGCTCAGAAAGTACGTTTTAATGAATACAAAATATTGCACTCTGAAAATTAATGGCTGTTGCTACTGCTTTTTGTAAGTTATGTTAATTTTTGTTGCTTTTAAATACTCTTGTTGCTGGGAAACCACCTCACACACTGTAATTGAAATTGGTTCTTCATATCCCATTTTGTCCCTGGCAGGTTTTAAAATTCTTAAAAGCTAAAAACTCTTCTGAGGGAAGGCAAGGTGCAGCTGACAGCAGATCCCTCAGCATTTTGGGGGCAAAAGACATCGTGAAATGTATTCATAAAAATAAAAGCATTGGGGCATGGTACACATTTGAAATTGGCAGGGAGGAGGGTGAATATATTGGGGTGGAAGGTAACAGGTGAAAGGATCTGGAAGGGTTTTTCACAATTGAGAAGGATATTCAATGGACTTAGAGAATCTATTTCACACAAATCCACCCTGGGCTGAATCACTTCTGGCATCCAACATTTCCCCGATCGGGGTTATAACACTTGATCCCAAATTATTCAAGACTCCGGTACTCAAATACTTTGTAACCAACTCCCCAAATGTCACCCATCTCATGTTTCTTTCTTCCTCTCCTAACATTTTTTCCAGTGATAACAAACAGTAGTACACACACACACATCCCCCTCCAACAAACAGAGAATCTTGGTACCCTATCACAGAGTGTTGCATTCCTTTCAGTCCTGGAAAGCAGCAAACCAAGCCCCATGTGCATCCTTTTGGGCAGGACCACCACGTATCCTTTTCAGTTACAACTGACTACCTTTTTCTTTGAGTTACTTGTTTAGCACCTTCTGTTATCTTGCAGGATTTGTACCAGTAGCTGAGTAACGTGGTTTCAGAATAAAGACCAGCACACAGCTTAAATAGATTTTAAGATGCTTAATATGTACTCTTGTACTAAATCATTATGTCTCATGAAAATATACTCACTGTTCCTCTGACATAAATCCCTCTTTGCCTCTTTTATCTACTTTCTTTTTCTCCTCAACTGGGTGAAATGTGGCCAGATTTGAGTACTGGATCTACGGGGAGAATGTTAAATAAGAAATACTTAAATGCTATTAAAGACAAAGTTCTTGACTCTTCACCTACTTGATTAGTGCTGCTTGTAACTGTTTATTAAATAAGGAAGAACAAGAGGATAGGAGAAAGTCTCAGACTCAACTGCAGCAATACTTGTCCCATTCCCCTTTTTGTTGTCATCTCTCCAGCCTTGACTCTCCCAAGGAGCATAAACTCCTCTGCACAAAGATCTGTTGCGCTCAAGTGCCTTTCACATCTTTCATCCTACATAAATAATAATACATCACCGTAATAAAGCAGCTGTTGTGAGTTAATTCCAACCAAACTGCAATCTACCCTCTGCAACAAGATGTCTGCACAATCACTCTTGATAAGTCATCCTGGGAAATGCTGTGCAATAATCTCTGTGCTTGATTAATTTTTATTTCATAACAAGTCGTTATTAATGGCCCAGATGCTGATAGGTTTGCTCATGGTGAGGACAGCCTTAGTGTAAGAAAAATGGTACTAAAAGGAAGGAAAGCAAGTGCAACTGAGCTAGCACAGAGATATTTCAGTGCATTGCTGCCAGAATAAAACAGCTAGCAAGTCAAACAAAACAAGATCAGTTTTTAGAAGCAAGTGTAGTGACTTTCTGCCTCAAAGAGATAATGTTCCTGCTTTAGTTTCTTGTGTCACACAGCAAAAGAACAGTGAAATGTTCCCAGAATATCTGTGCAGGGAGTTAACATTTCCCCCCAAAAACAGAAGCCTTTACAAAAGGGGTTTTCTTTCTTACAGACTTTTCAGAGAAAAGCTGGGTAAAAGAAAAGAGCTAGGAAAAAGTCCAGGCAAACTCAGAAGGAAAACATCAAGCCTTTTGAGTGGGGAATGAAAGCACAAAGGCAAGTCTCTGGCAAATGTCAATATTTACATGAGTCGTGGTAAAACTTCTGGCCAAGAGAAAGAGCAGAGAAGGGCATTCTGAAAAGTGACCTTCTGGACACTATGCACAAGGTTTCTTTTTTGCACTGTGGGATGTAGGGTCAGCCATCGACAATGACTGAGGCAAGAGCCACTGAGGTAATGACAATCCTTGCAAAGCTGAGCCAAAAAACCCCACAATTGAAAAGCCCCAGTTTCTTTATGTATTGATTTGCAAGGCCAGCCGTTCTAGGAAGGCAAAGCAAGATAAATTGGGTGCAGGGTCTCCATAGTCAGGGTGTGAATACCAAAACAAATGATAGGACGGGTTTGGGGGAATGTAGTCTCCATGTGAATGAGAGAGCCATGGAGCCATCACTGCATCATACAAATAGGAACAAGATTCACCTCTGGGATGGGGGACTCTAAGTGCTTTAGACTACTAAACGTAACTATCCTACACTTAGCTAATAAAGTGAATCTACTTTGAATTTACCCTGGAAATGCCAAGGACCAGCTTAGATCCTGCAAATTGGCATTGATCAAGCTAGCTGAAATGGCCAGTCCCCTATTCAGTCATGCTTCAGATATAATCAAGCTGACAAACCCAATCCGTGCTTTCTTCTGAAAACCATTAGCCATCACATTAAATCAGATTATGTTAACAAATTGCTTCCATCTTCATATTGTTCAAGCAAACAGTCAAGCATGGGGCAGCTTTAGTTTCAGAAAATGACTTGAACTAAGCTGATAGCAAATAGTATGCACTAATTGAAATTCTAAATTAACACCGTGTAGCACAGTTTGACTTAATTGCTTTAAAAAGAGTTTTCCAGGGTACAGTCTTGTGGTTTACGTGTTACGTTGCCAAAGCATTTCTAACTTGTGAAGACAGAGGAACTGGTTGAGAAAAGGCTCAAGAGCTCCCTTTGACCGCATTGATTTTCCTCTGTATTTACAGTAATCTCTGTTTGGCTGTTGCAGTACTGCTGTGTGCGTGGTCCCAGGAGCTTTCTCCTCTATGAACACAGATGCAGATATAATAGGACTCACTAATAACTGTATGCTTTATAGTTCCAGCCAGGATCAGACCCCGAGTGAGGTCTGAGTACATTGGGAACATCAGTGCTCTAATGAGCCCCACACAGGCAAGAGGAAGAAGGAATGGAACAAATAGGAAAAAAATATTAGAGTTCTTTCTTTTGCAAAAAAAAGAACTAGGGAAAAAAGCTGTTTTCCTAGATAAATGTTGAATCTTAGTTTAACAAGAAACCATGGATTTGAAATGCGATGAGGAATCAGAGGGGCCCACATGGGACTGAGACATGTGGCTGCAATTTAAGGGAGACTCTTGCCCTCTTAAAAAGTTGCTGGAGGCCAGGAGGACATCCTAGGCCACCAAAACCAGCACTAGACCCCATGCTAAGACAACTGGAGGCTGTCACAGATTTACAGTAACTGCCTTGGGAATTTAGTCACAGCTTGCACAGCGACACAGAGGTGGAGACACAGAGTATTAGATGTCTTAATCTGTAAGCTATGTCCCACAACCAAAGCCAGGTTAGATTAATCCCACCTACTGAAACAAGTTCTAACATCTCCAACACTAGAAATACGAGCAAGAAAAATCATGAGCTGAGCTTGCCTCAGGTCTCCAGAGACTCATCTGCAAGTCTGTCTGTGCTTCTCGGAGCAAAAAGGACAGATTCCAGTTTGAACTTCACCAGTAGAAGTTCAAGCATTAAATTAGGATAAAACAGAAAAGGTGAGGGCTAAAAAGCCAATAATCATGGGCATGTTCATATTTATACAACTGAAACAATTTAAAACCTCTACTCCTACCAGCTGTATTTCTGGGAGATGGTTCCAGGGACATCTGCTTTGTCCCAAACAAAAAAACTTGAAAAAAAATCTTTAAATCCCATTTAAAAAAAAAATAAATATCCAGATGGAAAAAGGAGCTGTTTCCAAGGAACCACAGATGCAGGGCGATCTGGCTGTCCCTTCAGCTAAGCTATGGCTGCAGACTTTGTGGGTGCTTCTAATCTAACCTGCACAAATTAAATCAGGTCAAAGTAAATCACAGCTGCAGGTTGGCAACTTAATCTGCTGTGACTCTCCCAGAAGCACACATTTAAACAGAACACCAGCAGCTCACGTATATCTGCCACACACACAAACTGGTTGTTTAACCTGGCTCTTTCTACATCCAATTTAATAACACAGGGCAGGCAGGCAGCACCCAGGGCACGTCCCACACTGATGCTCTTCTCCACGGAGCTCCACAAAGTTATTTGCTTCAACGGCAAACCCTGCATCCCGCAACAGATTTTTGCTGGTGGAAATGGATGGCTTGGAGATTCCATGTCAGTGGTGGAACATGGTCTATTTTTAACTGAGCATGCTTTGCATATGGTATATCTGCAATTTTTCAATACCTCAAACGGTCAGGCAGAGAAATACTCATGATCTGGAAGAATGTTTTTTAAAGTTTTAAAAGTTATTCTGCATTATGCCAGGCCAGGAAAGGGGTAGGAATAGAAGCTTTCATTTAGATTACAGTTTCCCTGGAGAATGGGCTGCCTCTGCCTCGTTTCTACATGGTGCCCAGCATAATGTGCTTTCTGAATGCACATCCACAAACCTGAACATATCTCAGAGCAGAGATCCTGCAATGAAACTGCAAGGGCTTGAAATGCTGTTTGCGGTGCTGCGTCATGGGGTAAAAATGACCCCAGGAGTGCTTTATAGCTCTCAATTAGAGAAAGCTACAGATGAAGTATTTATCCTAATCCACAGAGAGCAAGGGGCATTTCCCAAACATGATTCATTTACCCTAATTCAGATTAATTTCTCCCCAGAAGGACTTTTTTTCTCTTGTCTGACTATAAAGGTAGAGATGGAGAAATTTACCTCTGATAGGTCTACATCTGACCACACGAATCCCATCAACTGTGACAAAGACACTGTTCAGAAAAAAAATAAATTCCCTAGAGACAGAAGGCATTTGCTATTTTCTTCCAGAGCCCATCATGATGTATTACTGCAAAGGTGAATGTGCATATGGTGCCCAAGGTTCCTACTACTGATAGTGCACACTCTTTATGATATACGTGAGAGACTGGAGATGGCTGAAGAATTCCTGCATACTGCAGATGGATCTTTTGTCCAAAAGTCTTATTTCCAAGCACAGGAAGGCAAAAACCTCTAGAAAAGAAATGCTGTTAGAATTAATTAGAGTGAAACAGATATTTGTGGTGGTAAGAAGTGCAATGACCTGCTTTGGTGAGAAGATAAAGCCATAGAGCTTAAATAGTCTCTATTTTAAGAGAAAATTCTTGAAGATATCAAGCTGAGTAGTCAGGAGAGTGTTAAACTATGAAAAGAGGAAGGCAGAAAGGGAGGAACAAACGAGCATTCATTTAGCACGAAATTAAGATGTCAAGAACAAAATTAATCAAGGCACCAAGGGATGTGAAGAGAAGAAATATTTTAATTGCCTATACTCTAATGCTGGGAGTCTGAGTAATAAACAAGAATTGGAATTGGAATAGCTCATTTATGAGTATACACTAGACCTTGCTGGCATTATTGAAATCTTGGGGGAAGATTTGCATGATTGGAATATTAAAATCACTCATTATAATCTATTTAAGAAGGATAAAGTGGGCAAATGCAAAAGGGGAGTGGCACTCGACATCAAATGTGTTTCTGTGGGAAACAGGTGCTTAAGCTCTTCTTGTTAAATCTTTTCAAGCACTTCTGCATGTTTGACATCTGAAGACTTGTAAAGAGATGGATGACAAGGATTTACAAGGTGGAATCTTTAGGAACCTCAGTTTTTGGAAAGTGCTTAATGCTTGTCACCTGTATCTCAAAAAAATCAGATTCTTAGCGACTGAAAGAATGTTCTGTGCAAATCATTGCTTTTTATTTGTGCCCAAAAACTCAGGCTTGAAGACTACTCTTTGAATGGCAGTACTGAAATAAATAAAATGAGACATAATAAGCTTGATCTTATGTTCTGATTAAATACTACAGGCTTTTTCTGTGCAGAATTACAGATGCTAGGCCATTCAGAAACAGAACTAGTACCTAGTCTTGTTTGACCCTTCCTGGCCTTACACACAGAAGAAATCTGGTCCTTTATATTTTTCAATGGCGTAAATTATCGCTGTGCTTTTGGAGGACATAACATTGGCAGGTCTGCAAAATAAGAGAGGCTCCAATCATCACTTATTCTTCTGCTGCGATTTCCCTGACATTGGTTTAGATTCTCACCCCCACTATATATACACATATTTTATTTCCTAGGTAATTTCCATGATTCTCTCTACATTTTTCAGATGAATGAGCTATTCCCTAAGTGCAAAAAATTCTCTAAGCTATTACCTCCTATGTCTTTAGGACTCACCTTTTTCCTCCCTCCTAACCTACTTAATTCTTATATCCATTCTGACTTTGGCAACAATTTAATTAATCCTATTGGAAAACTCTGCACAGTATCGTAGAGTTCATACTGCCAAGCTAATTTCATGCTCTCATTATTGCAATCTTTTCTCTGCTTCACATTACAGACTCCTTCCCAATCCTCTGCATCATGTTATCAGAAAAACTCCAAATGCCAGGAAAGCTCAAAGCTTTTCTTCCCATATGCCAAAAATCTTGGGTTTTTTCCCCCAAAAGTTCAGAACAAAACAATAGTAACTTGAATATGTCCTGATTACTCTGAAAAGTTCATTCTGAGAGCTGTGTGTGTGGTTGAGGGAGTAAAACAAAAAAAAGGAAGGGATGTGCTTGTCCAGAAGAGAAGTTCACAATGAAGTGAATGAGTCATTGTGTTGTGTTGACATAAAAAGCAGTTTCTGGATGGGCTGAGACTCAGGTTACATGAGCCAGTCGCAAATCTCTTGCTCATATGTAGATTTCTCTCTCTTAAAACCATATGCTTTTCTGATGTAAAAAAGGGGGCACTTGTGCTTCCTCTGTTTAAGTCAGTGACTCACTCTGTCTTTTCACAACAAAGAAAACTGAAGTTATAGCAGAGCATGAAAGACATGATTCAGACTTCACTCCCAATTTTATGCTTGAACAATACTCCTGAGTACAAAGTAACATCAGTCAGCCTCTTGTCAACATAATGCTGAGATAAGTGAAGGCAAAATTGGGATTAACAAGGCTTTGCACAAACCTTCCCTCCACTCCTCCCCCCCAACGTGAGAGTCAATTTATATGCTAAATTCAGCCAATAGGATGCAGGGTCTTTCAGCCAATTAACTAATTAGTGCACGCTTTCCCAGTTGCATCTAAAGCTCAGCTTAGCTCAAGCTCCCTTTGCTTTGCCACAGCAGATGCATTTACCCCCAAGACAGTATGAAATGCCCGTGGTTGTTACAGCACAGTGTGTGTCTGGATGAATAGGCCTCTACTCATATTGACACAGTTACAGAAGCACTTCCTAACATCTCTTAGGAAACCTTTCTTGAAGCAAAGCTCATTCAAATCAACTCAGAGGGAGGCATAGTCATGGCTATGGGGCTGTAAACAAAAAGCAATATTTGTTACCTAAGGCTGGAGTTAAAAGGAGATATCCTGGAGATGGTGGTGGTGTGGAGAATAGCAGATTTGGTCTCTACTCTGTTAATAAAGAAAATAACAGGTACTGATTATAACCAACGTGAGAGGAGCAGCAGTAAGCACAGAAAAATAACAACAAGTGAAGGAAAGAGGTTAGGAATATCAGCTGGAAATAATGAGTGAGGTGCAGCTGAAGAAAAAGAATATGAAACGGTGAAGGCAGAGAAGGAAACCTGGAGCCACATAAATGAGGTTTACACTGCAATGGGGCATATGAATGGGATGCAGCAGGTGCTTGTTTTGGGTGCCTGAATTAGCTTGGGAACTGGAGTGGTGCCACAGGAGGCACAGGTGTGGTGGGGATCCTGGGCACCTGTTTGGGTACTTGAAACCCAGCCAATGTATTTTTATCGCATTAAAAATAGTTTAGTTATAACGAGCCAAGCTGGAAAACTCATGATTACGTATTGAAAGGACAGTGGTCCTTTCTAGACTGGTGCTGGTTGTGCTGCCAGCTGCTGCCCTGTGGTGAATCATCAGAAACAGCTGTAAATCTCACATCCATTTCCATCAGCGTTCAGCAAGTCATCCAGCTCCCACCTGCTGCATGGCATCTGCTTTGGTGGGCAAGGCTGTTGGCAAACCACTCCGTCAGACTTTTTAGACATTCCCACACTGGTGTACGCCCTGGATGACCTCATGGCCAGGACTCCAGCCACAGCACACTTCTCAGGCTTGTCCAAGGGTCTGGAATATCATTTTCAGGCCGAATGTTGGATTACTGGAATAGCAGTCCCAAAACCGACAAGTGAATACCGCTATGCAAAAAGCATAGATAAGGATGTAGGAGTGGGATGGTCCATCTTGCAGTGGAGGAGAGTTTGGGGAAAGCAATGTAGGAAGACTGGTGCCTCTAGAGGAGCATAGTTAAGGGCTGAGACATGCTCCATGCTGGAGAGTAGCTGGAGAAGCTCATTGTTATGGTCAGGGCCACAGGGAGTTTATACACTTAGTAACTTCAGCTTTTAAGGTCCTGGATGATTTAGGTTGTTTTCCTTCAAAAGAT